>JAMPIV010017851.1:50000-692500 GCA_024509875.1 Oreohelix idahoensis | reverse complement strand
CTATACAACAGTTTTCTCTGACACATTCTTGTGTTTTAGTTAATCTATACAACAATTTTCTTTGAGACATTCTTGTGTGTTTTAGTTAATCTATACAACAATTTTCTTTGAGACATTCTTGTACATTTTGTTCTCATATCCTGGTAGATAGCTCGAGTAGATAGTTAGTCTGTACAAGGTATTCTAACCAGAGACCGTGACCTTTTGATCCTCGTTTTCTATATACCGTTTTACACGGCCTACTATCATTAGTTTAACATATCCTTCAGCCTCATACATTAAGGAGCTGTCACTAGGATTGTCTCCAGTTTTAGCAGGTTTTGTTCTTTGACCCCCAGTTCACTCCCCTATAATTGAGTTCTGCTAAGAGTTTACAACCATGTTTTCATTTAATTCCCTCTCTGTGCTTTTCTTTGTATATTCCATTCTGGCCCATTTATCTGCAGGATTCTTCCGTACGAGTGAGTTAAATAAATCCAATATTCTTTATCTTAGGGCCGCTTTCTACATCAACCATGACTACACAGATTACAGCTTCGTCAAAGCACTGGCTGACAAAGGAAATGAGATAGCATCTCACACGATCAACCACAGGCTACCCCAGGGAGACTCTAGTGCTGACTACCCAGATGCTGTAGCTGAGGTTGGTTCAATTTAATGACAGTTGGATCTAAAACCATTCTGCATCTATTCATGTTATCTGCGTGTTATAGAAAGAAGTTATATAACTACAATCCGTTTGTAAGATCTTTTGATAATTTCTAGCATTTCCTTTATGATCCTGGCGAATCAGACTCTTCTTGCTGGAAAATCACGTTTGATTTAGTTGGGTTTTAGTAAGGTGACCAGACGTCCCGGTTTTTCCGGGACAGTCCCGGTTTTCGACCATTTTTGATAATTTGTCCCGACTTTTTTTCGATGCAATCCGGGACGCCAATTTGTCCCGGTTTTGGACGAATTTGGCATAAATCTCACAGATAAAAAAAAAAATTATTATTCCGTGGCTGACTTGAGGAAATTTTTAATTATTAGTGAACTGGCGCCGAAACAGCACAAGAGGTTGTCAGGACCGCGAATTAGTTTTGTAGTTATTTGAAATTTTAAGTAGTGGTAAAGTACCAAGATTTTGCGTACGGTATACGTTTATTTAATTTAAACGGTGAACTATTTGTGCATATTTTGTTATTGTTATAAGAAAATGGTACCAAAGCGTAAATGCAGTTTCAATGAAGATTTACAAAAGGAATATCCGTTTATTAAAAAGAGTACATCAAACTTCAATGTACGATACAATATATGTGCCTCCGGATTTTCGATAAGCCATAGTGGACGTGGTGATATTAAGAACCACATAAGCAGTGAGAAACATAAGAGAGCCGTCGTTAACCACTTTCTTCAGAGCTGATAAAATTGGTGACCAAGAAGAGCAATTAGCTGCTATATAAGGCGCCTTTGCATACCATACAGTGCTACATAATCATACTTTCAGGTCTATGGATTGCACATCAAAATTACTTCAGGTTACTTTAGAGCCAAAATTTGCATGTGCACGTACGAAAACAGAAGCCATTATTCGAAATGTCTTGGCAACACATATTCTAAATGAGTTAAGGTGTGACCTAGAAAAGTCTACGTTTATTTCTGTACTGACAGATGCATCCAACCACAAAGAATTCAATATTTTTCTCTTGCTTGTCAGATACTTTGATCACAGTAATGGAGTGAAAATTAAAATATTAGAGTTAAAGTCATTGCCAGGTGAAACATCTGATATTTTAAGTAGTTTTCTTAATGACTGCATAACTGAAAATGGTTTAGACAGGAAAGTAGTTGGATTATGCGCAGACAACACAAATTCCAATTTTGGAGGTGTTGAAAGGAAAGGACAGAACAATGTTTTCAAAAAACTGCAAGAAAACCTTGGACATGGTCTTATAGGAGTTGGGTGTGCAGGTCATATTTTCTACAACACTGTTCGAACAGCTGCAGATGTACTGCCTGTTGATGTCGAGCTGATTGCTAAAATTTATCTACTCTTCAAATTATACACAGTACGAGTTGAAAGACTCAAGGAGTTTTGCCAGTTTGTGGAAACAGACTTCCAGATGATCTTAGGTTATGCTCAGACTACGTGGCCTGCTCTGCTGCCTGCTGTTGAAAGGGTTCTTCAGATGTTCCTGCCTCTAAAATCGTATTTTCAATCTCAAGACAGATGCCCAGTTTTTATACAGACATTCTTTGAAAATCCTCTATCTGAGGCATGGCTTGTTTTTGTTCACAGTCAGGCCTCTCCATTCCGCGAAGCAGTGCAAAAAATAGAGGGACAGGCGGTCACTGTGCTTGAAGTCATTGACAGCATCAACAGGTTGAAAACTATTTTGAAGTCCAAACTGGAAGACTGTTTTTTGCCATCAAGAGTTAAGCTAATCCTTGAAAAGCTGAAAATGGAAGGATTTCCAAAGGAGGATGTGAAAAAGTTTCATGCTAGCGTTTCTTTGTTCTATGAAACAGCTTTCAATTATTTGAATAAATGGGCTGCAAAAAATGTTCAAGACCTAGAATCCTACAGCTGGGTAACGCTGAACAGAATACCAATTTGGGCAGATATTGAGATATCATCATCACTAGTGATTCAAACATTACCTTCAGCCCACTTTACAGAAACTGAAATTTATGAAAATATGTCTATATGAAGCAGTTTGTTACTTCTCAGAAAATTAGTGAATGGAGTGCCAAAAAAACATTGCCACCACAACGTTGGATTGAAATGGTTTCCCACTTCAAAAACAATAATGTGATATTTTCAAATATTTTGAAGTTAGCAGAGTTTTTTTTCTGTCTACCTGGAACAAATGCTGCCACAGAAAGAGTGTTTTTTTTGATGAACAGCTTATGGGCAAGTGATAAAACACAGCTAGGTGTTGAAACTTTGAAAGCTATGTTGACA
Organism: Oreohelix idahoensis; assembly: GCA_024509875.1. Lineage (NCBI taxonomy): Eukaryota > Metazoa > Mollusca > Gastropoda > Stylommatophora > Oreohelicidae > Oreohelix > Oreohelix idahoensis. The sequence continues at coordinate 689,553 of JAMPIV010017851.1, read as the reverse complement.
ACCAAAGTGAACTGTGAGGAAACATGTGTCGAGTTTTTTTAAGACGCTGCTTGCAAAGAAGGACCTATTGATAAAAATCCACTCATCTGAAAAATACAGTAACTCAGCTTCACGTTAAGTAAGGATTATTGATGTTTTTCTCTCTTATTAGTTTAAGTAGTTAAACTTATACAGTAAAATGTATGTTATTCAATGTTATTCAAATATATATATAAAATGTATATTATTTTAAATTGACATCAGCTTGATTTTTCCGGGACATGTCCCGAATTTTGACCTTTTCTTTACCCTTTTGTCCCGATTTTTTGCATTGAAATAGATCAAATCTACTATTTTGTCCCGGATTAGGGTTTTGAAAATATGGTCACCTTAGTTTTAGGGACCATCTTCACTGTACACGGACAACTTCATCAGTGCTCCGATCTTCTCCCTTAGATAACACAAGGAGGATCTCAGCACAGTGCACGAACTCCGTAGCACCGGCGAGAAAATCGCGTTTAAGAAGTTCTAGTGTTGTGTTAACAGTGACCAATTTTATGTGTTAAAGTTGCCAGCCATACACATAACCTCATGTCAGTCGCATCTTACGACATGCTTGAGGGATCAGTTGTTCTATTCCTTCTTTGTATCAGCAAAGACGCCTGGGCACTACACAATGCACTATTATAAGCGTTGTTGTTTGTATTACTTTATAATACACATTTAGTCTATTTTAAAGTGACTGTCTAATTCAGTCTTTCACGGTAATTCAATCTCAGCAACTGTATTGAACAACCAAATAGTTCCTTTGAACTTCGTAAGTGGTTCCACAAGGAATCGCGACCAAAAAATGAAATGCGTGAATATTTCCCGATATACATTGAAATAGAAAGGCAATTACTGTGCTGGTGTAATGGCTACGGCGTTGTACTGGCGACCAGGTTTTCATGGTTCAAACCCGGGCGTCAGCGTTTGAAGGAATGTTTACGACCGGAAATTTGACTGAATAACCTGAACGGCTCCTGCACATAAATCCCGTGTGGATGGGAAGGAGCGAAGCTCCTGACCGGGTTGGAAGGAAAGTCCACTGACCCCCCAGCCTCGCAATGACATGTCATTGGGCTAAAAAGAGCTGGAAAGCTCGGGTGCCGCTGGTTAGAGAAAAAAAAAAAAAAACTGTTCCCTAGTTGGCATTGCTTATTATCTCTGTGATTAAGCTTTCGGATATCAAACAAACACTTACAGCAAAAAAAAAAAAAAAAAAAAATCGCCAGCTGTCTGCCGAGAAAGACCTCCTACATAGTTTGTCAAAAATTTTATTAAGAATTCAATAACAGCAAATAAATTCCATCTGTTAGACTGACAGTAAACATAACATTTACTTTACTTTTAATTGTAAGTAAACTTTGCACTGATATTTCTGAGTTGGCTTTATTTTAAATTGAAAGGGTGATATCTGAAAGAAAAAGCCAATATTAGATTTTAAAAAAGGACGATTTTATTTGTTTGCGCAGTGTTATCTGGCAGAACACTTACATACACCACACAGGCAAACCAAATTTTCTCGACAGAACTTAGAAGGATTTAAAGTGCCAACCCTGCTTACTTTAATTATTATGTTTTAAAATTTAAGTCTGTAAATGTTTTAAATTCGTTCGTGCCAAAAGTACTCTGGTTTAGTACAATGTATCGGTGTGTTTCTGTTGGTGTGCGTGAGTGTGTATTAATCTTTATCATTACAAGGTCACACGTATCTTCGAGTTTGTCAGAATTTTTAGTCACATCAGACTTATTAGCTTTGTGCTGCTGAAGATTCGAGGTCACGAGCTAATTGATACTATTGATGAACCGTGCGTCACCAGATAACTATTTGACTTAGAAAACAAAAAGAACTTTATTTCTTTACGAAATCTTTTACACATATTTTTAACTGTGTCCTATATACAAGCTAATCCTGTGCTGAAAACAATTGCCTGTTTTCAAAATGTAATTTATCTTTGTTCCGGCTTCGGGTGAAGAAATTGTAAGTACTGTATACAATAATCTTTTTCGGGTTATTGAACTGGAAATTTTCACTTAAGCGAAGGGAAAATTGATTAGGAACATATGGATTGAGATTATCATGTTCTCTAGTGCACAACAAAAAAAAGTATGTTTTTGAGGGTTTTGTGTATGATTACCTTTATCTTGTAAATTTTTTCGTTCACCCTCAGACGTCAACTTGAGTAAGTTCAAAGACAGGAGTGGTTAGCCTGAGGCTGTTGATATCTCCGTAGAGTTTTCCATGAATGGTACTGGTGATGGCCATATGCGTTTTCTCTGTTCCTCATATGTTGGGCATCTTTGAAGCAGATGTTCAGCAGTCATTTTATCAGTGCCACAATTCACTCATCAATAGTTCCTATCTTTAACGTGTTGAATAGATGGTATCCCAATCTGACGTGACCTGTGCGAAGTTTGAATATTACTGTCACGGATGCTTCCCCTTAGCTCTGCCACCAGTGGCCAAAACGCAAGAGTATCTAAAATGGGTCTTCAATGGTGTCTACCTTCGCGCAAGATTACTTTTGGCAGAGTTGCAGGTAGAAGGGTAAAGACGCTTCTATTTCAAGGGAGTGTCACAAGATATTTCCGAAGTCAAGAACAATGCTGCTGTGGCAGGGCAATTGTTAACTTATATCGGTTCGTCGCCTTTTGTGAAGAATTAAGCAATGGTTTAGCCCGTTCAAGCCCCCAGCTGGTGTAAATCCAGCGAAATTCCTTTTTATAAGAATTAGCTCTATATATGTAAATATATGTCTAGATATATGTCTAGATATATGTCTAGATATATGTCTAGATATATGTATATATATATATATATATATATATATATATATATATATATATATATATATATATATATATATATATATATATATATATATATATATAGAATAGTCTTGCTCATACGTTTGCTTTCATACATATAATAACTGAATCAACTATGATTGATATGTTTTAAAATAACATGTAATAAATTTAATAATCCATTAGTTTTAACAGGTTAAAATAGAGAAGACATGATGATGAATTTTAGATGAAAATTAAAATCGTGTCTTCATTGAGACTTGATTTGAGGATTGATATTTTAAAAAAGTTATGTCCTTTTGCTGGTTCCTAGAACTTAACTGATCTAGGTGAGTCATGCAGCCGTGGTTTCGTCAGTTATTCTGTGATGATGACACTTCACAGTCTTATAGCTTTGTTCTACGAACAGTCTGATAGCTTCGTTTCACGAACAGTCTGATAGCTTAGTTCTACGAACTTGAGACAAAATATAAAGAACAAATGCCTCTGATAAGTACATTTGTGAGCTGCAAATTAGCAGGCGCATTGTCTCATTGTTCATCGACCAATGTTAATCTCTCTGAATAATTAAATTCTGTTGAGTATGTACACAGCGTAACGCAGGGAAGAAGATTAGAAATCACCAATATTATTCTTCTGGGTATTAAACTGGGAGAATATGTGCTTGGACAAAGTGAAAGCAATGATTTGCCTAAATTACAATTAACAAGGTACATATATCTCACAAAATGATGTGATACACTTGAGGCACATGTGATGAAATCATTATTCATCACTGCTCCGGTCAGAGTCTGGGGTCACCTCTGCTGTCCGTTTTCTGTACGACTTGCAAGAAGAAAGCACCAGCGCTTCCTGCAGTGGTTTATGAATATACTATTTTCATATGTTGAGGTTGCCAGCCTCATATATAACCACTGAACAAGAAAAACATGTCAAATTCACATTTGTAAAATAAAAGTTTACACTTACCCCAAAGTAACTTTTGGGAACACAATCTCCTGGCACAGTTTAGAATGGACACTAGCAACTTAGGATAGATGCTTTCGAATCACTTGGTCTGGACATTTTGTTTTCCTCTTATGACGGGTGATCTGATTCCTTAGGACTCCAGTCTTTGTATTTAAAAAAAATGTGGGTTTACTTTTAAGTTTTAAGTTGCCAAATTACTTCGATCTGTCTCGGTCCTTTAAGGTAGAAGTATACCCAGAAAAGCTTAAAAAAAATAAAAATCCAACAATTTTCATTTTCATGCTTTAAATCATCGTCAACATGTTCTTGAACTAAAAATAATTCATAGAAGCTTAGAGATACTCTGGTTTGATAGGAATCAGTGTTTTTCTACACACGCCCCCTTGAGTGATTTGCATAGCAACCAATGTTTATAGTTGGTTACCATGTGAATAATGACCCAACAAGAAGGTGCGTAATTGTAAAACTGCGAAATTATAATTATACATAGGCAACAGGAAAAAGATATTTATAACTTTTCCACGGGGAATCACTCAATGATTTCTTGTGAATTTTTCAAAAGTGTGTGTCTAGAAAGCTTTGATCGTAAATTTCAACATTTGTTACATGCATAGTGCATTTTCCCCAACATCAACTCTATTTATTGCTAGTTTTATACTGATTCTGTATAATAGTAGTTAGCAGAGCTTCTTTTGTTCACAATGAGAAATAAGACAAGGACTGGGAGGCGTGTACACCAACAAACCGTTGCCTGAAAATGAGACACCTATTGTCGATAGTGACGCTATAAAACCTCTGTGCTCCTCAGCAAAGAAAATAAAGGTCATAAAGGTCCAAGAAAGTGAAGGACAAGCTAAAAATGACAACAAAGGAAATGGGTTTATCCTTATGGATGTAAAACTACTGTTTGGGTTTTTATGCGCTAACTTTAGATGTGACAAATGTTATCAGTACTCACTGACCTGTGAGATCGTCGAAGAGACTCGGAATGGCTTTTGTCATGAAATCAGTATCAAGCGCACAAACAGTGGTGAATGGACTGCCAATTTCAATACTTCTGATGTTTCATCTTCAGCTACTCACAAACAAAGAAGTAAATGTGCGAATGGTGGCATTTGTGCGTTCTATTGGGAAAGGCCACAGTGCATTGCAGAATTTTTCGATATACATGAACACAAGTCAACGCATGGCAAAGAAAGCATACAGGAGAACGCTGCACAGGATCTATTCAGCAAGTAAGGACATTGCAATGGAAAGACCCTGAGAGCACTGAAAATGGGATTCATAGACACTGCAGCTGCAGTAGAAGGAGAACTTTATTCAACAGGAGCTCATTAAACTTCATTTTGTGAGTTCTTTTTCTGTTTTTCTTTGTTTTCTCGGAATTGTCTTTTTAGCATAATTGGTGATCTTTGAAACAAGATATCTCTGGATCTGTACATTCAATTGACATGAAAATTAACACAGTTGGTTATCATATAATCTTACAGATTATGACCTAAAATGGATACAATTGAATTCAAAATTTTAGTTTTATGACCATCATGCATATATAATGAGGCACAAATATCAAACATTCAAGAAATATAAATTTTGAAAATTCATTACAAATCAACCTTTCGGTCAATATCTGTTATTTTAGGTCAAAACCTCAAGCTATATATACTAATTCAATTTGACAAGTTTCAGTCAGATCCTTGTAAAAATAACATAGTTATGATGTTTTAAAAAAGGTGTATAATTTATTCACTACGGCGGCCATATTGGATAGCTAATTTGCATAATTAATGAGGTCATTATGTGGACAAAAATGTTAAGTCCATACTAACACTATACCCATGGTTGTTTGATTCTGAGATGAAAATTTGAGTTTTTTACCCTACAAGGTAGTCTACTACCTTAAGTTTCCAGTCTTCGTATTTAAATATGCAGGTTTACTTGTACGTTTTAAAGTTATCCAAATACTCTGATCTGTCCGGGTCCTTTAAGTTTCCAGTTTTTGTATTTAAATATGCGGGTTTACTTGTAACCTTTAAAGTTGCCCAAATATTCTAATCTGTCACTTATAATGTTGGAATCCCTGATCCGATCCTTCTCTCTCTAGCTCTGGTGAATTGCTAGCTTGAAGTGGCGATGCAGTCTGTTTTGTGACTCCGATTTCGTTAGATTATATTTCCAGTTCTCAGTTAAAAATCCCAGACTGTACTTCCGACGAATTTGCCAATGAGAACCATTGTGTATTCCGGCTTTCATTGTACACCAATTCAATCTCTTTTGCACCATGTGAGTAGGGGTGTTAAATCGCACTTTCCCCCGCGCATTTTAAAATATTTAAAATATACTATGGACAGTTAAATTAAGTAATGAGATTGTTATGAAAGAGGTCAATGTGGAACAGGAGCTTATTCCTCAGGTTTAGAAGATAGCAATCACTTTCTGTGGATATATTATGAGAAAAAGGAAGCTGTTGTATATTCTGAACAGATTGACATCACAGCATATCGGAACATCAACATTACCGGTACTTCAAGGAGAACTTTCGTTCGTAGTACTGAATAGTTCATCAGTGTGTGCACAGATTGATATCACCGGTTGTATGAGACCTTATTTCTTCTAAATTTATGACCGAATAAAATTCATTCCATTAGATCAATATTACTTCTTCCCATGGCTTCATATTCAATGCATCCAGAACATTTTTACTACACAGATCAAATGAAAGTGACCTGTAATGTAAATGTACAAAATGACCAAAGTAGAAATAGTGTCGTATTTAGGTTATGTAACTGAAAGCGCATACTATAATTAACAGCCAGTCAATTTTGACAGGCTAATTGCTAGTAAATTGGGAATGTTGAAGATCCATTTGAAGATAAACTTTGATGCGGAGACACTCTGTGATTAGATCCACTGAATAATGTTTCTATTTACATTTACAGATCGATGGCATGAGAGACAAAGTCCTACAGGGGACGGGCGACAAAGCCATTAGCGACTCAATGGTTGGGTTTAGGGCCCCTTATCTTAGAGTTGCTCACGATGTCCAATTCGACGCCCTGCGCGATAAGAACTTTCTCTACGACACGTCAGTTACCAATGTTGAAACATTCTCCGGAAGACATCCCCTTTGGCCTTTTACATTCGACTACGTGATCCCAACGTGAGATTTTAATTAGTGAAGTATAGTTTCCGTAAATGTGTGTATTGAGCTTGTAATATTACTATACCTACTTAAGTTAATGTAGTAGTTTACGAGTAATTTTATATTTGCATGCATACGAAGTAGTGTTTCATGAATTATACTTAACTACGTCTGCCTAATGTTACTGTGATGAAATAGTTATCTATGCAAAAAAATGATGTTATATTAGCTCTTAACGTCCTGAAATGTATTTTCGTAAATTTTTGTTAACTGGTTATTTTATATTAGCATCTTAATTCCTTTGTGACGAGAACTAAACTAGCATTCAAAGCTAGCACATTGAAAAAAAAATTAATTAGTCTAGACTCGTTGCAAGTTTTAAATATTATGAAGCAATCTCAATGGGACTATAAATTATGAACATTTCTCTAATTGAGTATATTATTGCCAGGTGTACAAATCTACCATGCCCGACCAAGCCTTACCCAGGATTTTGGGAAGTACCCATAAACGGCTGGATTGGAAGTACCAACTACAGCTGTAGCATGATTGATACGTGCAGTGTCGGCTCCAACGTTTTCACGGCTTCGGAACAGGAATGGTACACATTTTACAAGTAGGTATAACACGTGACAGTAGCTTTATGGTGAGCTGTTATTAAATTCATGCCCAGCGTGAAAATAATAAAATCATGGAAAAATCTATACAACATGACACATAATCTAAAGCTAAGAAAGTAAAAGTAAATGAAGGCTACTGTTTAACATAAACTTTTGTCATTTAAAACAAGGAAAGAAAGGAAAAACAAAAATAATAAGAGACAGGCAGGCAAGCAGGAGACAGCCTGACAGGGTCAGAAATATAGACAGACGAAGAGGCAGTCAAACAGATAGAAAAATAATATATATGACAAACGTTAAAGAAGAACGAACAATCAAAATGCCGACCGCAGAGGTTGCTTTTCTGTAACTAGGGCTGCTGAGCATCTTGCTATTTTGCAGCCGAACCAAATTGAAGACTCCTTGGTATTATCTACATTACAGATCTAGGCTTTTCCTGTAGCTTTTCTGCCATTCCAAAATGTGCTGAGTTGAAGTCATGAGCTCCAGTTTCTCCAGCTTGGATTGCATTTAAGGGATCATCATATTGGTCCCAAACTAGGAGTAAGAAGCGCGTGGCATTCTGTGCACTCGCCGCTATCCAAGGGGGCTCTCCAACTATGCAGAGCTAAAATACTGTGCTCTGGTTCTGGGCTCTCCCAAATGAATTGTCACGTCCTGCACAGAGCCACTTCTCAGCACCCCCTGCCATTCACTGGAGCCGAAGTGAGATTCTCCTGCATGCAGTCAACCAGGTCAAAGCCAAAGAATCACGTCTGGGGCTCAAGTGACTTCTCCAAGCTTAGTGTGAAATGCTGGGTTCTCAACAAGTTTCACTACAGGGGGGAATACCTGGAAGTATGTGGATGATTTCAAGAGCTAATGACGGTGTAATTAGCCTCATAGACATAGGTTCACTTCCACATACGTATATTATAACATTGTGCATAGCTGGTGGTCATATAAGTATGACTCGAGATATATTTCATGCATACTGCAGAGATTAAGAAGATATAAACATTAATTAATATGTGCTTATTGTCAGAAGAGACCACGAACTAATTTATACTAAAAGATAATAATAAATACATAAATAAAGTGAAAACGACAAGAATCAGATGACAAAGTATCAATGTGACAGGTGATGTGGAAAAAAGGGCTGTATTTTTTTAAAGCTCGTAGATAACTTGTTTTTTTGGACAAATGCTAACATTTGTTTGTAGCCAATTCAGATAATAAACTCTGAAAACTTAAAGCATTTATATCCAAGCTCACGATTTAAAATTAAATAATGACCACTCTCTTTCGTGTTTTCTGCATCGATTTTTTCAGTTAGGTGTAGGTTCACTGTGCTGTTGCGCTCCATGCTTCGTAAAGAAAAGGGAAAATGAATGAATGGTACAATATAACATAACTTAAAAACGACACTAAGGTTAAAATCAAACACGATCAATTACACCAGTCGGCACAAAAGAAAAAACAGAAGAGAATAAAGATGATGTTTTAATCTCACAGCGATTTTAGTCAATACAAATATTAGTATATGTATCATAAACACTTGAAACTATGTTAGACTTTTATAATCAAGCTTTACATTTATTTAGTTTAAAAACATGTGCTTCTAAAAATAGCATACACTGCTTAGACAGCGCAGATTACGCTGACTTCCCCATGTCTTCCGCATGGCAGATGATCTAGGGTTACCATACGTCCTCATTTATACGGGCATGTCCTCATTTTGGTGGTAAAAATTACTGTCCGCACACATTTTTGTGAATTCCCTGTTTTTGTCCCCATTTCCATTGATTGGACGTTTTTTCTTCACTCTGGTGGTACCCCACACATTTTTTTGTAAAGATTTATAATTAATTTTCAATTTACACTGTCCGTGTTGAGTCCCTAAAATAGTTCCGTGAGTTTGTTGATGTAGAATACCAGCAACTCCTTAACCGCTGCAAAAAACGGTGGCTGTCTTTATTTCCAGCTGTTCAAAGACTTCTACAAATGTTTCCAGCTCTCAAGTCATTCTTTCTTTCACAGAACAAACCACCAGCTGTACTGAAAAAAGTTTTTTGAGGATCCATTAAGTGAAATCTATTTATGGCATGTTCAGTCCCTAATTAGTGTATTTCATGCTCACATTAGCAAATTAGAAAAGGAAGATAACTCCCTTATTGATGTAATGAAAATCCGTTCATCCCTGCAAGACCTCCTTCAAGAAAGAAAGGATACCAATTTCATGCCACTCAAAGTGAAGGACACGCTAAATCAAATGGAAAGTGAATACAAATCTGAGGTGCAACAGTTTCAGTGCAATGTAGAAGCACTGTATGAAAGGATGTTTAAATTATTTAAAGATGTGGATGCAGCCTTTTCAGGAATTTTCTAAGTTTAAGTGTCTAGATCGTGAAGATATCTCCTGGGAAGATGTAGAAATAAGTATAAAATTGTTGATGGAAAAAGGTGTACAAATTGATGATACTAAGTGTTTTGATCAATTCTCCAGTTTGAAGAGATTTCACTATCATGTCCTCCCTTGTCCTGTCATGACTAAATATTGTGAATTGTCCTCCTGTTTGCGTTGAACGATATGGTAACTTTAAGATGGTCGCATCCCTAAAGTTGTCTTCTACGGACAACTGGCAGATGGCAAAAGAACAGCTGGGCGGCCGAAGCTGAGGTTCAAAGATGTGTGTAAGAGAGACATGAGGGCACTGGACATACATCCAGCAACCTGGGAGGATGAAGTTGCCGATCGCTCCAAGTGGCGATGCTCCAGAAAAAAAGCAGCTGAGGGCTGCAACCTCAGGGACCCATTCCCATAGTCAGTCATGACTAAAGGGGCTAATACTACTACCACTGCTACTACTACTACCACCACCACCACTACTACTTGACTACTACTACTACCACCACCACCACTACTACTACTACTACTACTGCTGCTACTACCACCACCACCATCACTACCACTTGAATACTACTACCACCACTACAGCAACTACTACTACTACTACTACCACCACTACTACTTAATTACTACTACCACCACTACAACAACAGCTACTACTACCACAACAACCACTACTACTTAACTACTTCTACTACCACCACTACTCCTACTACCACCACTACTATTACTACCACCACCACTACTACTACTACTACCACTACTACTACTACTTCTAAACTACTACTACTACTACAACCACCAACACTACTACTACTACTACTTCTAAACTACTACTACTACCACTACTACTACCATTACTACCACCACTACTACTACTACTACCACTACTACTACTACAATCACCAACACTACTACTACTACCACCACCACCTCTACTACCACTACTACTTCTTCTACCACCACAACTACCACTACTACTACTACTACTAAAACCACCACTACTACTACTACTACTACTACTACCACCACCACCACTACTACCACTACTACTTCTTCTACCACCACAACTACCACCACTACTACTACTACTACCACCACCACTACTACTACTACTACTACTACCACCACTACTACTACTACTACTACTACTACCACCACCACCACTACTACTACCACCACCACCACTACTACTACTACCACCACTACTACTACTACTACTACCACTACTACTACCATTACTACTACCACTAATACTACTACTTCCACTACTGCTACTACTTCTAAACTACTACTACTACTAAAATTATCAAGCAAAGTAAAAGACAGCAAGCTTGACTACTTTTATTTATGTTGGTGTCTTGGCCATGTGGCTGTGTTTCCCAAACTGTGGTACGTGTACACTTGATGGTACGTGTACACTTGATGGTACGTGTACACTTGATGGTACCTCAAATTAGTTCAAGGAGTACACTGTAAAATTTGTTATTTTACTATATCACACGTTTTTTTGGGTTTGGAAGAAAATATGGTTCAACAATGGTGTACTGTAGAAATACACGCAAGTTTATTCAGAAGTGTATGTCACGTTTTTGTGGCACAGTCGATACTCGTCTACCCTCTCGCCTGTACTTACTGTTCTTAGTCTTCTATCATTTACTAGACACAGTATTAAGGTCTTTGTCTTGTGTAATCTGACCTATACTGTATAATAGGGGAACAACAGAAGTGATTGCGTCATGAATAGGCTGGATTATAATAATAATAATAAATTCTTTAAGCACCAAACACGGCGCATAAGGCAGAAACCAGTGCTCTCCAGGTTGTTCGTTGTGACGCCACTCCTCTTAACTCTTGCACATTATTTAGGCCCAACGTTCTTCCTTCTCTTATTATTGTTCTTCTAAGTGTTTCTTTTGAATGGGCTGGATTGCCCTAGGTAAATTTCCGGTGTTATGTGTTGCGGGTCGCGCTAATAACCCGTGTCATTGAAGCACCATTTTTGTGGTGCTTAGATGGCAGGGAGGATAGTGTGATTCGCTTCCGTAGCTAGGCGGGGGTGCCTCACGGAGGGTCCTGGGTTCAATTCCCCGGTAAACCACTTACGTCTGCTGTTTTTCTGTTGTCTAGTTTTCTACTTCTTTATTTCTTACGAGTGCCTAAAAACATACCTTTATGTTTGTCTAATATTTATGTACTGTTTAAAGGCCTCGGGTTTCCCTTCTTTATCTGGCCTTTATAGCAGACTAGGATACCAGATGTTTCTCACGCCGAGAGACCCGTGCCGGTAGTCTGCTTTGGCAGGGCGAGGGTTGATGCTAGGTTGCATGCATCGACACTATCTTTAGTTTCATGCTGGGTTATTTGGCTTGCGAGAGCGCATGCGCGCAGACCCATACCGATAGTCAGCTCCGACAAGACGCTTACTAGATGCATTGCTGTATGCTTCACGGCCTACTGATATTTTAATAGATTCAATAATTTAAGTGCAAACGCGTGACAGTAAAGCTGACCGAGATCAGAATGGTACATTATAATATACATCCGCAACAATTATAATGACGGATAGTAGACAACCCTGGAGTGCAGTGTTAATTAAAACATTTCTCTGTATTGTTTTTGTTAAACCCATCAATATGAATCGGACACAGAGTGGTTAGAGTACTGGTTTGTCGCGGCGAAGGTGCCAGGCTAGATTCACGGTAACGGCACGTCCCAGTCTACCCAGCTGTAAATGGATACCTGGCTTTCCTCTTGAGTTATGAAAGGCAGCGTGGAAGGGAACTGGTCAACCACACCTGTCTATGCTGGACCTAGTATTAGACAGTATATGATATAGGATTACATTTACCTGTTTACCTGAAACGTACAAAAGAATATAATGAAAGAAATACAAATACTAATGATAACTGTCAGATACATATATTTTACATAATCTTATAAGTTAATATTAGCACATATTATTAATATATAGTTGTAGTAGTAACTTATAATCTTATAAGTTATTATTACCACATATTATTAATATAGAGTTGTAGTAGTAACTTATAATCTTATAAGTTAATATTACCATATATTATTAATATATAGTTGTAGTAATTGTTTGGTCTGTTTCTGTTCCACAAAGACGCCACTAGGCGTGGTGGAAACAGCGATAGATTGATCAATTTGTTGTTGCCCTAAGACGCCACTAGGCGTACTGGCCACATACTGCTTTGCCGGTTGGTGGCTAAGGATGGAAGAAGAAGAAGAAAGATAGTTGTAGTAGTAACTTATAATCTTATAAGTTAATATTACCATTTATTAAGTAGTTGTAGTAGTAACCCCTTTAGTCATGACTGACGGACTAGCATCAAGAGCACCCATAGTGGGGACACTGGATATGGATAAGGGAGATATACTGAGAACAATTAATGATCGCCTGTTAGAAAGTGACACTGCAATAGATGAATCATCAAGGTTAAGACCGTTGGAATTTTGCATTAAACGTAAAGCTAGTAGAGACGGACATATGAGAGGATGCATCCGTCGTATTTACAACCAGCAAGCTACAGGAACAATTAGCATTCACACTCTTCGACATATACTGATGGAGACTGAGCACCTATGGGTTTGCCCGGAGTGCAATGATGTCAATTCGGCATAACAATAACAATAAGTTAATATTATACATTGCAATTATTTTGTTAGTTTTAGAAACAAGGTCTTAAATGATGACACACGCGAAATATATTTTATTACACTTTTTGTGTATGGGTCAGTACCATACATTATTAGACAGCCAGAATCATACGCAATGACATAATTATTCTCATAATGTGACTCGAGTTTTTGGGTTTTTCAATGTTTTATAGTCAATTAACAAGCATGATTTCGCTACTTTTCAGGAATAATTTCGATAATTACTTCTACCCTGTGAAAGTTCCAATGCATCTGTTTACCCACGGTTCCATGTTTCTGCGATCGCCACCTTCTTACCCTGCCCTGATCAGCTGGTTCCAGGATTTACAGCGTACTCACAAAGACGTGTGGGTGGTTACCCCTAAAATGGTCATTGAGTGGATGAAGAACCCCCTCACAAATTCACAGATGATTGCTCAGAAATGGGGATGTCATCAATAAATAAAAATTTACACAAATTTTTAGTCAATTGTTTTACCTCAGTTTTGTGCATTTTGATATTTTTTTTCACGAACAGCAATAAAATCAACCGTTGCTATTGTCTCACTGTTTGTTATACGTTTATTAACGAAAAACAACAAAGCTTTCGAAAAAGGGATTTATTGGATCACTACAGTTACACTCGCTTAAACAAAATCAGAAACTCTATTTTTGAAAACAAGGAATTTGAGGAAAATAGAGTCCGACAGGGATGCCTCTTGTCTCAATTAAAAAAAAAAAAACTGCCAATAGATTGTCGTAGTGGCTAACAGGTATGGCGTCCGCCTCGTATTCAAGAGGTACCGGGTTCGAATCCCAGTTGAGGGATTAAAATTTATGGAAATATTTTTTTCAGAACCAGTGGTCCTAATTATGTCATACTCCCCCCTGGTCTCACGGGTAGTGAGATCGGATGCCTAGCCTTCTCGGATAGGGGCGAAAACATAGGAGGTCCCGTGTGCAAGTTGCGCACGTTAAAAATCCCACGGCAGTAGGAAAATCGTAAAGAGTAGGCCATAAGGCCGCTGCCCTGGCAACATTTAAACAATTAGGAAACCTACCCACCACAAAAATAGTTATAGAATGTGTGATTCCTGTACAGTACATACACACACTGGGATTTTCTCGCCGGTGCTACAGAGTTCGTGCACTGCGCTGAGATCCTCCGTGTGTGATCTAAGGGAGGAGATCGGAGCACTGATGGCGTTGGCCGTGTGCAATGGAGATAGTCCTTTCAAACCAAACCAAACCAGATTGGGTTATGAAAACATCGAAATCACATTTGAGAAATGGAATTCAAGTGGAATCTGATTAAACATCTTGATGATCTAGATTTTGCAAATGACTTGGCTGTTCTGTTCCAAAACTATATATAGATGCAAGACAAAATGAAAATACTTGATCAGAGGTCACAACAAGTGGGTCTAAAAACACACAAGGAAAAGACAAAGATAATGAGAATAAATGCAATAAATGATAACAAGGTCAAACTTGAGGAAACACCATTACAAGATGTAGAATCTTACACATATTACTACGCTTTACTATTACATCTACTACCACAACTACTACTACTACTACTATTTCTACCACCACCACCACCACCACCACCACCACCACTACTACTACTACTACTACTACTACTACTACTACTACTACTACTACTACTACTACTACTACTACTACTACTACTACTACTACTACTACTACTACTACTACTACTATTACTACTACCACCACCACCATCACCACTACCACTTAACTATTACTGCCACCACTATAACAACAACTACCACCACTACTACATAATTACTACTACCACCACTACAACTACTGCCACTACCACCATAACCACTACTACTTAACTACTACTACTACTACCACCACTACTACTACTACTACCACAACTACTACTACTGCTACTACCACTACTACTACCACACCTACTACTACTATAAAAACTACTACTACCACTACTACTACTACCACCACTACTACTACTAATACTACCACTACTACTACCACCACCACTACTACCACTACTACTACTGCTACAACCCTCACTATCACTACCACGTAACTACTACTACCACCACTACAACTACTACTACTACCTCCACCACCACTACAACTTAACTACTTCTACTACCACCACTACTACTACTGCTACTACCATCACTGCTACTACTACCACCACCACTACTACTACTACAAAAACTACTACTACTACTACTACTACCATCACCACAACCTACTACTACTACCACTACTACTACCACCACCACTACTACCACTACTGCAAAAACTACTACTACTACTACCACTACTACTACTACCATCACCACGACCTACTACTACTACTACTACCACCACCACTACCACCACTACTACTACTACTACCATCACCACCACCACTACTACTACTACGATCACCACCACCACTACTACTACTACAACTTCTACAACTACCACCACAACCACCACTACTACTACAACCACCACCCCCTCTACTACTACTACTACAAAAACTACTACTACTACAACCACTACCACCACTACTACTACCATTACTACTAATACTACTACTACTACCATCACCACCACCACTACTACTACTACCACCACCACTACTACTACTACAAAAACTACTACTACTTCTACTACCACTACTACTACCATCACCACCACCACTACTACTACTACCATCACAACCACCGCTATACTACTACTACAACAACTACTAGTACTACTACCACCACTTCCAATACCACTACTACCACCATCACCATCCCTACTACTACTACCACCACTACTACTACAACCACCACCACCACCACAACAACTACTACTACAACAATTTCTACTATTACTACTACTACTACTACCATCACCACCACCACTACTACTACTACTACCACCACTACTACTACGTGTACTACCACCACCACTACTACTACTACAAAAACTACTACTACTACCACCACTACTACCATCACCATTACTACTACTACTACTATCATCACCACTACTACTACTTCCACCACCACTACTACTACTACAAAAACTACTACTACTACTACTACCACCACTATTACTACTACCATCACCACCACCACTACTGCTACTACTATCATCACCACCACTACCACTACTACTAATACCATCACCACTACTAATATTACCATCACCACCACCACTACTACTACTACCACCACCACTACCACTACTACTACTACTACTACTGCCACCACCACCTTCACTACTACTACGACTACTACTACTACTACTACCACCACCACCAGGTCCATCTAAAGTACTTCTACTTATCCGAAATTCTGCTTAAAGATGGACATTTACGTCAGAATAAGAAGTGAAGCATGAAACCTTACAGAAACGAATATTTTGATTTTAAGTTTTCATTTTTGCATCTTTTAAACTTTTCTAAAGCAATTTAGTGAAGTCTAAAATATAGTGTCAAATTGATTGCTAGTGGCAAAGTAGTAAGTTTAAAAACGTTCGAGACGTGTTTTGGATTAATAATTTTGCGTGCTCCGTTAGCATCATTTACACGGATTTCTAGAGCGATAACTAAGTAAGCCGGCGAAAGAGTTACATGTTGTCTAGTGTTTTTCTTCCTTCTTTCTTACGAGTGCAGTTCAACTACTTTTTATATTTATTATTTACTATTCACAGACCTCGGGGTTCACCCTTTTTTGTGTGTTTATCTTCATATCTCAAACCAGTAGGTGTCGAAGTGGCTAAGAGATATGACGCCCGCCTCGAATTCAATAAGTACCGGTTCGATTCCCAGTTGAAGGAATTTATTTTATGGAAAATCTTTTTCAGAACCAGTGGTCCTAATGATGTCATACTCCCCCCTGGTCTCCTGGGTAGTGAGATCGGATGCCTAGCCTTCTCGGATAAAGGCGACAAAAATAGGAGGTCCCGTGTGCAAGTTGTGCACGTTAAAAATCCCACGGCAGTTGGAAATCGTAATGAGTAGGCCTATTAGGCCGCTGCACTGGCAAAATTTAAAAATTAGAAACCTACCCACCACACAAATATTTATAGAATGTGTGATTCCTATAAACCCTCTTTGGGATTCTCGCCAGTACTATAGAGTTCGTGCACTGTGCTGAGATCTTCCTTGTGTGATCTATGGGAGGAGATCGGAGCACTGATGGAGTTTTCCGTGAGCAATGAAAATAGTCTTTAAAATGAAACCAAACCAAACCAAACCAAATCAAACCAAACCAAATCAAACCAAACCAAACCAAATCAAACCAAACTACCAGTCCCAATGCTGTCAGAGTTTAACGCAAGCTTTCTGCTCTCAAACCGGGTGAATCAATTTTCGCTCAGTCGGCTTGACAATTACGTGCTTACTGGTCTAATTAATGTTCACGCTGCAGTTTACTGACGGAATCTCGAACGTTTATTAACGTGGGATCACCTGTTCATCAAACAAATTATGAACGGATACTTAGTAGTACTATAACTTAGGCGATGATGGCAGAACGTCTACTTATGCGAGTCCAAATTTAAGTTGGGACAGAAAAAAATTACCTCGACTCATCCGAAAATTCTAGTTATCAGAATTCAACTTAACCAGAGTTTTTTTTTAATTAACAAAGTCAAAGAAGCCTTTTAGCCGGGACCTTCATGTATGCTTCTATCTAAGCGAAATTCGACTTAAGTAAGATCCGCTTAAGTGGATTGCAGAATATATAGGATTATGCATAAAGGGAGCCAAAGTAAAAAAACAACCCTTCTTAAAACTTACAATATGAATTAAAATCAATCTATACTTGCGAATTATTATCTAAGGGCCATCTCTAATGTAGTAGGCAAGGTAAAACACATTGTTAGAGGATTAAATATTGACGTCAAAGATCTGAGATCAATACAAAACATATTGGCGGCAAACAGCTGTTGTAAGAGTTGACAATGAGATATAAAATTTCTAGCAGATAAGGAAAGCGTTAAGATTTACTTTGTGTGCTATTGCATGATCTTTTACCTCTGTACACAGAAAATACAATGAGATACATGTAAGATGAGTCACGAATATCAGTTAGTAGACAAAATATAGGCTACATAACGTGTCATTTAATTTTTGTCATTTACTCTTAGCATTTTCTTGTTTATTATGTGTGACTGGCTGACGATGAGAATATCCAAACATGCAGTGTTTATAATTTATTGTTTATTTGTAAAACGGGCTACAAAACAAACCACTGTTCATGATTATTGTTACTGTCTGTTATTAGTTTTCGTCAGCAGCCATGATTATTTAAAAAAAAACGGTAATGGTAATCCTATAGCAGATACTGCCGTAAGGAATATAAATGTAAGAGACTCCACTATACTAGGTCCAGCATCGAGAGGTGGGGGTGACCAGGTTTCTTCCTCGCTACATTTTTCCTTTTCTAACTCACTCCCGAGCAGTGTTAGGTACCCATTTACAGCTTGGTAGACTGGAGCGTGGCGACGTTTTTTGAACCCGGTTCCTTTGCGCACTAATTACTTTGCCAATCCGACGCCCTCAATATTATTTATGCATATTAAAAACGCGCGTATGTTTCTGATACAGCCTTAACAGCTCAAAGTTAAAAGAGAGGAAATATTTACAGTAAATTCTTGATCACGATACTAATAACAATGAAAAATAAGGTTTTAGAACAACAGAAGGAAGACAGAAGTAATCGTTCTTCTTAGGACACAAAAAGTTCAGAACGCGGAACAAAGCAAATGGGACACTTTTGAAAAAAACTGTCTTGAATAGTCTGGGCACAGAAATAATACATGACGAAAGATGAAGTTTCAAATAAAAACACAAAGTTCAAGAACTGATAACCAGAACATGAAAAGCATTCAGAGCAACAAGTCTTTGTCAGTGGAAGTAAGGATGAGCGTTTTTCAGCGTTGTATAGAACCTATTATAAATATTAGACAAACATAAAGGTATGTTTTCAGGCACTCGTAAGAAATAAAGAAGTAGAACACTAGACAACAGAAAAACAACAGTCGTGAGTGGCTTACCCAGGACTCGAACCCAGGACCTTCCGTGCGACAACCCAGCCTCGCTATGGCATGTCTCAAAGAGTATCACCTCCAAACTACAGATATTTTTAAATAGATGTCTCCGACGGATCCTCCGTATAAGATGGCCAGATGTAATAACAAATGAAGAGCTAAGGAAATGATGCAGGCAACAGCCAATACAAATGGAAATTAAGGTAAGAAGGTGGGGATGGATAGGGCATACACTCAGAAAAGAACATAGCCAGAGGTGCCCTTGACTGGAACCCACAAGGGACAAGAAGAGTGGGGAGGCCAAGGAGAACTTGGAGAAGAACGGTGGAGGAGGAGGCTAAGGAAATTGGAATGACTTGGGCACAGCTGAAAAAGACAGCCCAGAATAGAAATCGATGGAGAGCAACTGTTTCAGCCTTATGCTCCACAGGGAACGGAAAATAATGATGATGATCGTGTAAAACAAATTGCAACAGAAACCATCACTGCAAGATCACGTGACCGCTTAGTGCAGACTTCCTTCAATGGGACCAAATGCTGTGGTGTATCCATGGTGTATCCATGGTGTATCCATGCAAGGAGGGCATAGGAAAGTAATGATGATGTTACACAACAGCATGAGCGTGGATGCAGGAAGATTCAGCATACACGCATTATCCACGAGCTTCTTCATGTGCAGACTGCGGTCTATTGTTTGTATTTGTCCAGGGGTTTGGAGCGGAGCAGTAAGTTTTTTGCCCGGAGCTGAAGCGGTGCCGGAGCGCATACACTTTTGACTGCTCCAATTCATTCTTTTTTATTCATGTTCAGTGCAACATGAATGTTATTATACCAGATGTACATAACTGAAATAAAATGTTTAATATGTATGTTTTATTTGAAATTTAATTTAATTATTTTACTCTAGTCATCGTGTTCGGGAGTTAGAGTGGTGGAGTCGGAAGTTTTGTACAAAGTTGAAGTCGCAGTCGGTTACAGACTACCTGAATCCGACTCATCTCATAATTTAAAAATCTCTGAACGCATTCGCCGAGAAACTCATCTATTGAACAGTGACGTCACTTAAGATGTATTTATGTTGATCCAATGTATCCACTCCTTTGTGTAGTTCACATGGCTTTTCGAACAGGCAAACATAGAAAAGACTTCCGAACTCTGATGCTTGTCGTACAAGGAGATTAATATGAGGTTGTGCTTACTAAGAGCAATCTCACATGTAAAACAAATTGCTTGTCAGCAAGATAATGTGAATATTTGATGCAAGCTTTCTATAAGGGGACCGGCTGAAGTGGTGTCGCCATGCTTTGTAACGAGATCAAAGGAAAATTAATAAATGAATGAACCGAGTAAGCCTAACAAACTAAAAGTAAGACGGAGCTAAAATGCATTATGTGAAGTTGAGAATCGAATAAAAGGATTAATGCCAGATGAACATCAATCACCACAAATCAACCGCTCATCGCTTTTATTAAATCAAAGAATACTGAAGATTGTCTGGATTTTGAAGAAAAAAAAATAATCTAGATGAGCACGAACGATCAGAGCATCGCCGATTAAATTTAGAGGAAAGTGGAGAAAGAAAGCCAACTGAAATATTAAAAATTTAAGCTGAAGATTGTCATGAAATGACTGTGCTCTTCATTTCATCGTGTTCTACATGTTTATTTTTCTTTTCCTTAAGCCTTCCATTTATTTCTTCCTTCCTCGTATTTTCTCTCATATAGGAACGCATGACTCACGTTTCAAGCTATTATTTTCGCATGATCTATCCTGGGTAGAGATAATGTTAACAGCCCCATTTGGAATCAGATCGACAAATCTACCTTAACTTTGAAAAACAAACACAAACGTGAACCTACTCGCACACCAAGCTTGGCACACATGCTGATCGTAGGGTTGGTGAAAAGATAAACTGCGAATGTGCTTTCGATGTGGCAGAAATGTTATGCAACACTACCGCGGTGTCGTAGATTTTTGATAGGTATTTAAGATCAATTATGGTCCGGTCTGAATAGAACTAGAACAGGTGATAGCTCAGTGGGAGATAAGGTAAAGAAATAGATTTTCACGAGTGAAATGGTGAAAGGTAAAGTCTGTCCCTGGATTTGAGAGATAATCTATCCAGCCTATCGATTACGACTGAGATTCTTAGATCAGACAATTTTCATATAAATAAATAAATAAATAAATAAATATATATATATATAAATAAATAAATAAATAAATAAATAAATATATATATATATATATATATATATATATATATATATATATATATATATATATATATATATATATATATATATATATATATATATATATATATATATATATATATATTCAACCACTCACATCTACACACACACACAGATACGTGACGACCATTAGGCGCACAAACGTGAAAACTATCTTAATGGATGTAGGGATATGTTGGGACGAGCTGACCAACACACGTAAATAAAGTTTATGTAAATTTTATTTATCATAAAGAACTTCACAACAGCAATATTTTTGAATAGCAATCAAATACAAATAAACATAAGTTAATGAATTAATTGAAGACTTAGACTCAAAGATGTAATCCTCCCTCCCTCTGTTGAGACAAGATCCCGTTAGAAGAAAGGTTAGGTTCTTGTGTCTTTGTTCACCCATTCTGAAATTCAATGACCACACCGGCTTCCGTACATTTGCCTGCGCGGGGTTAGTCTATTTAGTAATTCGCAGGTAGGGGTGGCAGGATGAACGCGGGTTAGTCTATTATGCATTTGGCAGGTAGGGGTGGCAGCATGGCACATGAATGTATTAATTGGCAGCATGGCACATGAATGTATTAAGCATAAAGAAAATATTAAAATATTATGTATGTCCTGTAAAAAGAATCCTGTTACACTCCCATTGAGGCACATTAGGAATATGGTGTTATGGAGAGGTCCAGCTTTATGATGCATTGGAGTGAAGTGTTAGAGACTTCACTACAGTAAGACCAGCTTTATGATACAGGGGAGTGAAGTGTTAGAGACTTCACTACAGTAAGACCAGCTTTATGATGCATTGGAATGAAGTGTTAGAGACTTCACTACAGTAAGACCAGCTGTATGATACAGGGGAGTGAAGTGTTAGAGACTTCACTACATGTGTGACTTTTTGTGGCGACATATCGGAATAAAGTTCTTCAGTCAGACCCGTTTGACAGTATCCTTCATGACATTACATAATTTTGGCCTCCTCTTTAAATTGTGCTGCTACGAACGAACATGTGTATGTCCTGATATGTGCATAGCTTCAGCGATCCTTGGTGATCTGTTCCCCTCACGCTCCTTTTTAGGGCCTAGAAAACCCACAAAACTGCACCAACCACGGTCCTTTTTAGGGCCCACAAAACCTACAAAACTGCACCACGGTCCTTTTTAGGGCCCAGAAAACTGCACCATGGTCCTTTTTAGGGCCCAGAAAACTGCACCACGGTCCTTTTTAGGGCCCTCAAAACTGCACCATGGTCCTGTTTAGGGCCCACAAAACCAACAAAACTGTACCCTGGCAAGAAATCAACCGCATAGATTGAATATACCCCCGCAGCGATTCATAGAGTGCACAAGCTGTATTCAAATCTTGGTCAGAAGATTGCAAAGGAGCACTGGTCATTTGAAAATGCTGTAATACTTGATCCCACAGTATGATCATTATTCCTGTTTCTAACTTCATCATGGTTGAAAGTAGACCACGAGCCTGTTGACGACACTCTGCCTTCTGATCATTGTTATCTGAAATATCATCCAAGACTTGTTTTATTGCAGAAAAGCTGTGTAAAAGTGCTTTTGTTGCATCTGTCCGAGCGGACCACCTGGTATCTGACAGTCTTTTCCCAACGGGCAAATGGGACTTATTATGAGCATCGCCAGCACTTATGCAGTAGAAAGAAGACCCCACCGGTAGATAGAAGCAGAAAAGAAGGTGTACAGACTTTCAACAAATCCAAAGAAAATGACTGCTTCCGTCCGCAAACAGTTAAGATAAAAATAATGAAGAGTCACACTAAGTCACCCTCTTATGCTCTTTCTCTCACAATTTCGTGACATCAAATGAAAAGGCGCTAAAGATGGCATAAATCACAAGATCATTGGTTAACGCTCGTATTAGAAGATGACCAAAAAATTATGTACATATTTATTGGCGCGGGGCTCGTAGCATATGCTACTTTTGCTACTACGCTAATCCGGCTCTGATTGTGTCAATATTTGAAAAGGATCAGTGCGTAGCGAGGGGACCCCCTCCCCACCCAGCCCTTTCCACCCAGCCCTCCCCACCCAGCGGCGAAAACAAATAAATGATCAGTGCGTAGCGATTTCTTGCCAGGGTACAGTTTTGTTGGTTTTGTGGGCCCTAAACAGGACCGTGGTGCAGTTTTGTGGGTTTTGAGGGCCCTAAAAAGGGCCGTGGTGGGTGCAGTTTCGTTGGTTTTGTGAGCCCTAAAAAGGACTGTGAGGGGAACAGATCACCAAGGATCGCTGAAGCTATGCACATATCAGGACATACACATGTTCGTTCGTAGCAGCACAATTTAAAGAGGAGGCCAAAATTCTGTAATGTCATGCAGGATACTTTCAAACGGGTCTGACTGAAGAACTTTATTCCGATATGTCGCCACAAAAAGTCACACATGTAGTGAAGTCTCTAACACTTCACTCCCCTGTATCATAAAGCTGGTCTTACTGTAGTGAAGACTCTAACACTTCACTCCCCTGCATCATAAAGCTGGTCTTACTGTAGTGAAGTCTCTAACACTTCACTTCCCTGCATCATACAGCTGGTCTTAGAGGAAAACAAACTGAGGCTAACATTAGACAGTAAAAAAAAAGAGATTCATCTTCCACGGCCTTGACAGGCGATTGAATGACACGGTGTTGCGCGAATTGAAGAGGAAAAAAAATTTAACAAAAAGAACGGTGTTCCGTTTGGCTTCGAAATTTCAACAATTTTAATCTGTGGGTGAATAAAGACACACGTACCGAAAGTTATTAACCCCCAAAGAGTCAAAGGTTTGTACGCTATGGTCTAGGATTTCTCTCTACAGTAAA
The DNA here is from genome assembly GCA_024509875.1 of Oreohelix idahoensis. Lineage (NCBI taxonomy): Eukaryota > Metazoa > Mollusca > Gastropoda > Stylommatophora > Oreohelicidae > Oreohelix > Oreohelix idahoensis. The sequence goes on along the minus strand of JAMPIV010017851.1, from coordinate 664,833 downwards.
GAACAGAGTTTATACATTAATCTATTCTGAAAAGGGACAGCATTAGCAAAATTTGCATTTAAAAAATTCAAAGTGAGTACATGGGTTATACAATAAAAGAATTATTTATCCCTGCTTTCTCTCGCTCTGACAAACCTGTGATCACATCCAGTCACTCTTACCTAATATGTGCTTTCACAACATCTGGAACAATCGTTAAGGTACAAGCAGCAAATCCAAGGTTGGGTTTTGGCGAAACAAGCCCCAGTTTCTCCAAGACTAATTAATTCAAATGTTGGGAAACGCTTGATTCGTTACTGTTAGTAGGATGCTGATTATGTCACTTCAATTTTTGTCCAGGTAGGAAAATACTTAAGAGATCTAATGTTCACAGTGTACAGTAGCTTGGAATATTCGATCGTTAAATCGAGTGTCAGGTAAATAAATCTGTTCAGGATAAATCTTCTTCACAACACAGTGGTTGTTAGTCAGGTACTGTCAATGTTTGTTTATGTCACCACAACGGGCTGAATGTATATGAAATTGGGAAAAAAGAAATCTGGATATCTCTAAGTCCAGTTACAATTTCTTCTTAATATTCTTTAGGTTGGTACTCTGTCTCTTTCTGGGTGTAAGCGCGAGGCCAGACAAGTCACCTTGAAAACCCGATATTTATATCAGAATGTTCTTTTGTACTGTTGGACTTAAGTCCGTTATTCTCAGATTCATATGGAAGCCGCTGGTAAGGTTTAGGGTTTGACTCAATACTATGTAAAGGAGAAAAAAAAATACAAATACTTAACCATTATATAGTATTCTCAATCCTATTCTTAACCCGCGTAAAATATAATATTTATCCACTTCGGTTATTTAACTTAAATTATAACTACAAGCTTAGAGCTAATAAATTCTAGACATTAAAAACAAAATCAATCATCATGAATTAGAAATAAATACATATTTCGTCAATACTCATAATGAACAGTGCATTTACTAGTTGGTTAAAATATTCTCTGACTGGTTACTAGCTATTAATTAAATTTATTTTATAGCTGGAATAGTTTAGCTAGAAATAATATTTATTCTGCTAGCTATGTACCACAGTAAAATATAAATGACGGACTTATCTAGTGAATCACTGTGCACCGAAAGTCTAGTGAAATAAAATACGGACTTAACAATTAATCACTCAAACTTCTAGTATAGTATTACCTCAAACACAGAAATTCTAATACTATCTCCAACGAAAAACTAAGAAACTTCACTAATACACGTAATTCTAGAAAACGAAGCTAGATGTCTTTAAGATCTGTGGGTACTGGATAACCCGAGTCAAAATGCTGGGGTTTATACATTAAATCCCAAAGACGCAGCAACAGAGAATGCAGTCAGCGACCCATAGCTTGACTGCTTGCGTCAGGGTCAGCAAACCAGAGCTGACCAAGACCCTACTCCACCTCCAAGGGGTGGTCCTGGAAACAGGCTGCACCACTGCAGTCTGGCTGAGAGAGAAGAGATCGAAGAGGGAAGGCAAACCCGGTCCCAAAAAATGCCGTGCTGAAGTCGGATGTGTCGGCCGAAAGGCGCAGATATCGCAGCTTCGCTGTAAACAGACACAACGCAACCAGCGTCCTTTTCAAGACAAACGAGGAAGAGGAAGAAGAAATATATATAATCGCTCGTACAAGTTACTTTTAACACCTACGTTTAGATCTTGGGGAATACGTGAAATCAAAGCCATTTTTCACGCTAGAACCGAAACCCAGACTCTCTCTGTTGCGTACGGACTCGCTTGAGATCCGGCGTAACGTAATTTGCTAATCAGTGCAAATTTTAAACGTCTCTGCTCGTATGGGCCATTCTAGCGATCAATGTCCTTTGATCTGGCGATTCTCACCGTGTTTAATTAACTTTCAAACGAACGAGTCAGGGGAAGGTAATAGAAATTGTCTGCCCCTTAGTTGCAAATTTATTTCCCCTGATCGCTGTCTGATCTATCACAACGATTTTCAATCGCTGGCGTTTAATTACAGCTCAACGTTTGCTAATAGGTCTGCTGGTAAACCTTCATTAAAGGAAATAGCGAACAGAAATAAATTAAGCGTGCTAAATTAGATAAAGAGACAGATCTCTGAGTATAGGAGGGTTTTGTGTTAACAAACATGCGTAGATGAAATCTAGGTAAAAGAAAAGTGTAGATAATGAAATATATATATATATCTATGAAAGCTATTATCATAATATGTCACACGCGGGTGGATTCCTGTTTGTTAGCACTTATGATAAAAAAAATTAAACTGAAGGTTTGTTATGAATTACATACATGAGTCATCTAAAAAGCGATAGAGTTAATACCTTTTATCAAAGGATTTTTAAATTACCTGTGTTATGTGGAATTTCATGAGAAGTGGAAGAAAAATATTCATTACTAAAGTCAAATATTTGATTCTGGTTAGTTTAGATAAAATATATTCAAAACTATACTGCGTCTGATTGGCGACTTTCACCGCGTAGAAAGCTGATAGAGCATGGGCGAAAGGTCCCTTATATTGTAGCACAAGTATAGACTTCGGCACTATGTTCCATTGAGTCAAGACGACACTTTCAGAAAAACCAGGACCAAAGAAAAGTAGGATTTCAATAAAGAGGATTGGACCAAGTATTGGGATCTTCTGATGTTAACCAGAAAGAAAACTCTACTTTATAATACTGGAAACCACAAAGTCCTCGGAACCTATATACAGGATACTAGTGAGATTCGAAATAATATTAATACCTTAATAATAATAGTTGCCCATCGCAAGCGAAGATGGCGACAGCTTCAGACTTTAGTTGTGAAACATCTGTGCCGTGATCTCATGTGGCTAATTAGTCCTATTTTGGCCCTACAGGCCCTGCCACATACGGGGCACACATGGTTAGAGTCGATAGTAGTGTTGCTGTGCATTCTCACCTTTCTTGCAGCACGCTTGCCTTCTGCCTTATCAGCTAAATTCTGTTCTGCAATGCGAACGCCTTGAGTAATGCTTGTCCACCAGGCACAGCAATCCTGTGCGATAGTCTCCCAGGAGGAGACATCAATTTTGAAGCTGCTCAACGATGCTTTCAGGGTGTCTTTGAAGCGTTTCTTTTGTCCCCCTACTGTTCGCTCACCCATGGAGAGTTCGCTGTACATCAACTGCTTTGGAAGGCGTTTTTCGGGCATGCGAACAACATGTCCGGCCCATCTAATTTGGGCCCTCTGCAGCAATGTGTAGATGCTTGAGAAATGCTCTGTTGAGGACCTCAGAATTATATACTCTATCATGCCACTTGATCCTGAGAACCCTGCGAAGACAGCTCATGTGGAAATGATTAAGCTTCTTTGCGTGTCTGCTATACACTGTCCATGTTTCACAGGCATACAGGAGGGTAGTGTAGCAAGTGTAATTTGCTGGGGAGGTTAAGATGTTATACCTAACAAGAAAGATAGTTGTGTCTGTGTTAACTGTGTGAGGTCAAGCACATGTAGGTCCATGACTCTAAAAAACGATGATGATGATGATGATATATATTATTAGGGAACCTAACGCTACCTCCCTAGATCTCACGCAGTCCGTACTTTGATTCTAGTGGCTGGTGTATGATGTTTCTAGTGTCTAGGGGTGAAATGAAGATGATGCTACATCAACACAATACACTTCAACTCACTATAAGAAAATGAATAAGACGGTGGTTAAAGTTTTCTTTAAAATTTGAATGTTTTTTTCTGTGTACAATTTAATCGGCCTGTCCCGCCATCTCTTTTGGACAGGTCTTTGAAAATGAGGAAATATATTTACATATAATGCTTTAACTAAAAGTATGGACTCTTGGTCCTATGAATGTAATGTTATTATAGAGTTCCTGTAGGTGTATTCACAGACTAAAACTTTAATAGTTGCTAGTGATTGTCATTTGGTTATGAGGAGCTGTTGTTTTCGTCATGCCCCATATAATTCAGTTTTATTTTGATAGGAACCAGTTTATTTGGATGAAGTGTCAGATGTCCCAGCTGTTAACGTGTCACCTGGGATTCTTGGTATGACGAAATAAGTCAGTATAGATCAGCACCCACACACAAGCTCCTTCAGGCTATCTGATGACAGCATAAACTTTATAATGGAGACTTTTCTCTTCTCACTCACTCATCAGGTTTCCTGTCACCGGATGGTAACAGGAAATAAAAAACCCACTAATTCAAAGAAATATGTCACAAATAACGTTGACTGGCAAAGAAATGGCCTCAGTTTGCTCTGCCTGTCCAGATAGTGAATTTAGTAGTTAATTTTACAATTATCACATCTGCTCTCAACGTAGTTGTTTGCATAAAATTTTCTAGTCAAATGGCCACGAGACCACTAAGCCTTTTGCCAATATCTATTAGAGCCGACCAATGAAAGCAGGCACTACCAAATCTTTTTGAATTTAGTTTAAACAAACAAAACACAATTTCAAACAAACTATGTGCCTCGTAGTCCATTGGTCAGTCTGCGTTAGTTATGCCAATGGAAAAAGATGTTTAGTTTTAGTTAACCTTTTTCCTATCCCCCCTCCCCCCCTTTTTGTCCCTGTTAATCATTACCTCCAGTTCCGAAAACCAACAAAATAGAACCGAGGTCCTATTCCATTATTCCATGCACCATTATTCAGGCAGCCGAGGCCTGCTTTGAACACTCTAATTTTTTCAAAGTAAACGCGCCGGCCACCCGGGACGCTCAGCGAAGAGCACCAGCGGGAGAGAGCCGGCAGACGGTAGGGCAGGAGACAACGGGCAGTGAACCGGCGCGAGCCGGACCGCCCGCCTGCGCCTGAGATCCAACTACGAGCTTTTTAACTGCAACAACTTTAATATACTGCACCAAAGGCAGCGCTCTACTGGTGTTGAAGATGAAAATAGTCAGACACCCGAGGGCGGGTGTATTTATTATCATATGACTAAAATCTTACTGAAATAAGCGATTATCTCACAGATTTCGCTACAGCTAGTGAGCACTATTGCATGATATACTTTTATCTTGGTGGCGGCACTAATTCCTTGTCGATCCCAGACATTTACTCTTAGTCTTCCAAAAGCTGCACTTGCTTTGCAATTCTGTTGTTGACCTCGGAGTCGATATTCGCATCTTTGGTAAGGGTACTGCCTAGATAAGTGAAGCTGTCCACCACTTGGAGACGTTGGTTCTTTACTGTGATATTTGGTTCGCAGTAAGGTTTCCCAGCAGCAGGTTGCAACATTACTTCAGATTTCTTCGTATTGATGGTAAGACCAAAGTCATCACACACTACAGAAAGCCTCCTCATATTGTTCTGCATGTCCAGTTCTGTGCAGGTGTTGAGTGCACAGTCGTCCGCAAAATTAATACCTTAACTACTTGTACGACTGCCTCATAACCCGTGGATAGACATTATTCAAAAGTCTTCCTATGCCAGACGTCTGTAAATTATAACCCGATATGGGGTGAGTTGTACATCTTATCATTTTGTATTTTTGATTTGACATGTTGAACTTGCTGGTGGTTGTACACGTTCATAATAGGCTGGCAACCTCAGCAAATGAAAATGATACAGCCATGAACCACAACAAGTGCAGAGTATGTATGAGTTATCTTAAATATATATATATATATATATATATATATATATATATATATATATATATATATATATATATATATATATATATATATATTCTTCTTCTTCCGTCCTTAGCCAAAGACCGACCAAGCAGTCAGAGGCCATCACGCCTTGTGGCGTCTTAAGGGCAGCAGCAGATTGATTTTCTCTGTTGTAGTTTCCCATCACGCCTAGCGGCGTCTTTAGGGCAACAACAAATAGATCCATCTGCCGTTGTTTCCGTAATCGGTGTGACAAGCCAACGGGTAATCAGCCCATTGGGTATATATATATATATATATATATATATATATATATATATATATATATATATATATATATATATATATATATATATATATATATATATATATATATATATATATATATATATATATATATATATATATATATATATATATATATATATATATATATATATATATATATATATATATTGAAGCACAATAAAAACGCACCACCTGTATAATCCAGGAACAGAGTGTGAAATGTAAATATAAGTGTTTACAAGTTTACATATTTGGAATCTTTATTCATTTTCCTATAAATCCATGCTGGTCATTAATTTGTACATTTGATTGTTATGAAATTCATTGCATTCTGTGTAGGCAAGGGAGAAAACCAAAAATGCAACCAATAAAAAAATTCATTCACACTATCCTCAGTTGCTGGTATGTCCACCGTGTGCTTGCAAACAAGCTTGGCAGCGGCTCCCCATGGAACGCACAAGTCTCTGAAGAAAATTCCGGGGAATCAAGTCCCATTCACGTGTAAGAGCAGCTTCGAGCTGTTGCAGATTAGCTGGAGAACCTTGCCTGTAGATTCTGCGTCCAAGCTCGTCCCACAGATGTTCTATAGGGGACATGTCTGGTGATAGGGCAGGCCAATCAATCGTCACAATGTTCTGCTGCTGTAGATATTGCTGCGTAATGCATGCGGTGTGCGCACGTGCGTTATCCTGCTGGAGAAGCTGCAAGTCTGGATAATTTGTGAATGCAGGAGCAACCAATGCATCCAGAACCTCATCTCGATATGTCACAGCATTAACATTTCCACGGAAGACGTGAAGAGGCAAGCGATGGTGAAAACTGAATCCTCCCCAAATGTGAATACTGCCATCTCCAAATCGGTTGTGCTGACGAACACAGCAATCTACAAAGCGCTCTCCACACCGTCGCCAAATCCGCATACGTCCATCAGCAAAGGGTATGTTGAATCTGCTCTCGTCTGTGAAAAGGACAGCATTCCACTGCAGTCTAGTCCATCTGACATGTTGCTCTGCCCATTGCAGGCGCTGCTGACGATGTCTGTGAGTCAGGTTTGGCCCAACATAAGGTCGTCTTGCAGTAAGGCCTGTATCTCTGAGTCGTCGTATGACTGTCATTCGAGAGACTTGCCCATGTCTACTCACTATTGCTCTTGCTGTTTGACTTGCCGGGAGAGAACGATTCCTTAGGTGACTCAGCACAATATGACGATCTTGCGCAGGGGTAGTAACTCGTGGTTGGCCACTCCGAAATCTATCCCGGGCACTGCCAGTGGTTCCGTAACGTTCATTGAGACGTACAATAGTGCTGTGGTGGCAATTCATCGTTCTGGAAATGGCCCGCGAGCTCATTCCGGTCTCCAAGATACCAATGGCTCGTTGGCGGTCGTTTTCAGATAGTCGTGGCATTTCAAGCACATGTACTGGGTATTTTGTCTCAACGGCCTTTTTATACCGAGTATACTGCCACAACGCGTACACATTTTCAGGGTCATAGCTGTTGGGAATCTTGTTGCACGTGTAACTTTCATTGTTTTCATGTAGTCTGTACACAAACCCGTGGGTTGAATCATGCACTTTCTATTCCAGCAGCCATTCGCTCTCTACCTCATGACAAACACGGGGAAAATCCATTCCCACACTTTTTTTCCAGCTTCTCGGCATCAGTATATAAAATAGTAGTGTGTTTTTAATGCGCTTCAGTATATATATACTGAAGCACATTAAAAACGCACCACTATTATATATACTGATGCCGAGAAGCTGGCAAAAAAAAGTGTGGGAATGGATTTTCCCCGTGTTTGCCATGAGGTAGAGAGCGAATGGCTGCTGGAATGGAAAGTGCAAGATTCAACCCACGGGTGTGTGTACAGATTACATGAAAACGATGAAAGTTACACGTGCAACACGATTCCCAACAGCTATGATCCTGAAAATGTGTACGCGTTGTGGCAGTATACACGGTATAAAAAGGCCGTTGAGACAAAACACCCAGTACATGTGCTTGAAATGCCACGACTATCTGAAAACGACCGCCAACGAGCAATTTGTATGTTGGAGACCGGAATGAGCTCGCGGGCCATTGCCAGAAGGATGAATTGCCACCACAGCACTATTGTACGTCTCAATGAACGTTACGGAACCACTGGCAGTGCCCGGGGTAGACTTCGGAGTGGCCAACCACGAGTTACTACCCCTGCGCAAGATCGTCATATTGTGCTGAGTCACCTAAGGAATCGTACTCTCCCGGCAAGTCAAACAGCAAGAGCAATAGTGGGTAGACATGGGCAAGTCTCTCGAATGACAGTCATACGACGACTCAGAGATACAGGTCTTACTGCAAGACGACCTTATGTTGGGCCAAACTTGACTCACAGACATCGTTAGCAGCGCCTGCAATGGGCAGAGCAACATATCAGATGGACTAGACTGCAGTGGAATGCTGTCCTATTCACAGACGAGAACAGATTCAACATATCCTTTGCAGATGGACGTATGCGGATTTAGCGACGGTGTGAAGAGCGCTTTGCAGATTGCTGTGTCAACCGATTTGGAGGTGGCAGTATTCACATTTGGGGAGGATTCAGTTTTCACCATCGCTTGCCTCTTCACGTCTTCCGTGGAAATGTTAATGCTGTGACATATCGAGATGAGGTTCTGGATGCACTGGTTGCTCCTGCGTTCACAATTTATCCAGACTTGCAGCTTCTCCAGCAGGATAACGCACATGCATTTTTTTGTATTTTTGGTTTTCTCCTTTGCCTGCACAGAATGCAATGAATTTCATAACAATGAAATGTACAAATTAATGACCAGCATGGATTCATAGGAAAATGAATAAAGATTCCAAAAATGTAAAATTGTACACACTTATATTTACATTTCACACTCTGTTCCTGGATTATACAGGTGGTGCGTTTTTAATGTGCTTCAGTATATATATATATATATATATATATATATATATATATATATATATATATAACAGAGCTACTTGAGTAATATTTTACTGAATAATTCAGTTGGGAGCTCAGAAACGAGCTAGTATATCTTTATAGAAAGGGAGGGCAGAAACAACGTTCACGACAGCCTTGATTGATAAAATATTTTATGAAGACTCCCTAAACTAGAAGCACTATCCTTCTATTTACAACTCTGTCAAAGGTAATCTTGAGCGCAGGTAAATACTTTAAAAGACCCTCATTGTGTACTCTAGATTTTGGCCAGTGTAGGACCATCACTGCAGAGAAGGGGAGGCAATCCTGTGACAAAAATTAACAATCCACTGAATGAAGTAGAAGTACTATGATTGCATATCGAAGATACACGTAAAAGAGGCAATACTTCTCAACAGTGCGAAAACGCTACTCTTATGGTCACATTTATAACATCAAAAGTAAGTGTAGAAGCTCTTTTTGTATTCTGTGTGCACTATGTTAATTTTTTCTAAATGTCCAAAAAAACTGGGTCACTTTAATCCCCACGTGAAAATTGCCATTGTTGCTGCAAAAACTCGTGGTTTTTGCAACACGCCCACTAGTTCAAAAGGTGAAAAAGTGAGTTGAATTTCTTTTTGTTAGTACGTCACACATTATTAAAAAAACTAGACTGATATTTTCCACGGATGAATCAACTTTATTTTGTAATAAATTGTTTACACCTGGTTGCATTTAATCGGTCCATAGAGGAGTTTTTCTTGGTGGCTCTTAATACATACATACATACATACACACATACACACACACACACATACATACATACATACATACATACACATATGATTTATATATCACATTCTACTCGCTCAGCAGCTTACCACCTGAGTCATGTTAAAGGCACGCACAAGTTGATTCTCCCGATAATATATTAGACAACATTTTCTAGTGGAGGGTATTCGTCTTCTCTGCTTGTCACGGATTGCCTCCCCTGCTTTGCAGTAGTGGTCCAACAATGGCCAAAACTCAAGAGTTTCTAAATTGGGTCGTCAAAGGTGTTTACCTTCGCACAAGATTACTCTTGTCAAAGATGTAGATAGAAGTGTAATGGAGCTTCTATCCTTACGGGAGCCTTCACAAGATAATTCAGAAGTCAAGAACAATGCTGCTTAGCGCTGAACATTTGTTAACTTATATCTGTCCGTCGCCTTTTGTGAAGGATTTAAGCAATGGTTTTTAGCCCTTCAAGCCCCCAGCTGAGTTAATTCAGCGAATTTCCTCTTATATGGTATAGCTCCATTTAGAGGTAAATATTTGTCTATTTATATGCATTTTCAATATTTTGGCTCATACGTTTGCTTTCATACATGTAATTGCTGAATTGACTATGATTGTTTAGTTTTAGAACAACATGTAACAAATTTAATAACGAATTAGTCTTTACCAGTTAAAATAAGGAGGGAATGATGAATTGTGCTGTAAATACAAGTTTTCGTTCACGGAGAAGTAGGTGAGGATTTATCAAAGTTCGTTGCTTTCGCCTTTTTTACAAGAAAACTTAACTGTAGATGAGTCCTGTCGCCGTGGTTTTCGTCACTTCTTGGTGATGAGTGTACCTCTCTCACATAGTGGCGTAGTAACTTCAGCACCTCAAACCGTCTGATAGCTTGTAACCACAAGTAGTCTTGTACCACGAACTTTTTTTTAGATAAAACAAAAAACAAATGCCACTGCTAAGTACATATGTGGGCTGCCAATTAACAGGCGCATTCTCACCGTTCACCCACCAATGTAAATCTCTCAGGAGAATAAAATTCCCGAGCACACAGTGTAGCTCGGGGAAGAAGAATAAAATTCACCATATTCCTCTGGGTATTAACTGGGAAAATGTGTCTGGACAGCGCGAATAATGAGTTGCCCCAGTTACAATTAACAAAGTGCATATATCTCACAAAATATTATACACTTTAGGCACATATGATGTAATCATCAGTCATCACTGCTCCATTTGGAGTCTGGGGTCACCTCTGCTGTCGGGTTTTCCGCACGACAAGCCAGAAGAAATCACCAGCGCTTGCTGTGGTGGTTTATGAATATACTAGTGTCATATGTTGAATTTTGTCAGCCTCATATATAACCACTTAGCAAGAAAACATTTCAAATTTACATTTCTAAAATAATTGTTACACTTACCTCAAAGTTTAGGGAATACACATTCTCTTTGCGCAGGGTAGAATGGACACAAGCAATTTAGGTTATATGCTCTCGAACCACTTAGTCTGGAAATTTTGAATCCCTTTTATGACGGATGAATCTGCGAAACACTTTGTCTGGGAAAGTTTCTCTTATGACGGGTGAACCAATTCCTTAGGGTTCCTGTCTTGGTATTTAAAGTCCTGGTCCCTTAAGTTTTTAAATCTCTGTATTTATAAAGGCGGGCTTACTTTTTAAAGTTTTAAGTTTCCCAAATACTTCGATCTGTCACTTTTAATATAGGAATTCTAAGTCCGATGTCTCTCTGGTTTCTGGGAGTCGCTCATATGACGTGCGCTGCAGTCTCTCTGTTCTGTGCCTCTGATTTTCACTACATTATATGTGCAGTTCTCAGTTCACATCACAGATGGTGCTTCCGTCGGATGTTCCAATAGGATTCATGGTTTATTCCGGCTTCTTACTTAAATCTAATTGTAACCTCTTTAGCACTGTGTTGGAGTGTTTAATTTCAAAATACCTCCCACGTGTTTTAAAATATTAAATTTAATGTTCCAACGCGTGACCTCTTTTAAATCATGCGGTAATATTTCCGCACACTCACAACAACATGTGACCATGTTTGCCTGGCGTAATGTTCTCCGCCAAGATGTCTTCCCAGACAGATTATCTGTAACAATCACCAGGGATTGTCCCACAAAAAACGATAAATGCATCTACCCTCTGAGTAATCTGCCAGACAAACAGACACCCACGTCGGCAACCCAGACAGACAATCTTGGGTTCTTTCTATTTTGGTCGGACGAGACCGTGTTGTCACCAGCTTTTCACCTGTGGTCAAATGTTGGACCGATTCGTTTCAAAAGATGGCCACTGAGAGAATAGATAAGCGTATGATCGGTATAATTACCTGGTATTATCACATTTACCTTGTAAACAATTCTGCGTGTAAAGCAGATATGTCCGCAGGGGAGTAGAATGTTAGAGACTTCACCCTACTAGATCCAGCATAGAGAGTAAAAAAATAAAAAGGCATGACTAATGCCAAATAAAAGCGATAGGTGAGAAAAATTAAGAAAAAGAAATGATACTGCCGTAGGGCTGAAGGTGTGAGAGATCACTCAAAAGAGCATGTCCAGATGTTCTGTGACACTTCTTCTAGTCCTTATCTCAAATAGGTCTCTTTCTATCTTAACGAGCCAATGTCAGGAGACCTTCTTGGCAACATTCCATATGCCATCACCCTATATTGTAGCGAGGTGACCATTGATGTCAGATAGAGCTAACAAAAAATACAGCGACTTCCAACTCTGCTGCAGGTTCCTAGCCCGGCTCAGGCGATGTATCTGCTTTACAACCCGTGCCGCTCAACGTTAAGAACTATCTGCTTGAACGTGTCTCAGAGAGGAGCGATACCATGGAATCTTAGTGGACAGCTTTGAGCTCAACAGGGTTCGGCCTGGAAGAACGGAAATGGAATTTAAAACTTTACAAGGTCTGAGAGGAGCAGTCCATGTGGTCTTTAATAAACTACCTGCAAGAGAGCAAGACCCTGATGCACTGAAAAAAGCTCTCCTGGTAAGATAGACCTTCATTCGGAGGCTTACTGGAAAACGTTTAGGGGCTCTTAGAAAGAATCAGGAGACTCATTCTCTCAGTTTTCAGCCCGTATTGAAGATTATCTATTTGAAGTGGTGTTCACTGGGAAACTTCACCGACGACTATGACGGGTTGAAAGTAATGATTATGATAGAACAACTGAAGGATTCCATATCGGTTGAAATGTGTAGATTTTTTACAGAACGGGGGGCTGATCGATTAAAAAGTATTATTACACTGGCAGAGCGATTCCAAATAGCACTTTTGCAATGCCAAGGAGCCCTGAAGCAGTTTCCAGAGCACAAACAGCCAGCTCGCTCACTACTAGACCAACTAATCAAAGTACGACACACCTCGCATAAACAGCAAGGTAAACAGGACAGCCACACTAAATAATATCAGAAAAAGGCATTGTAACATCAGAGAAAGGGTCATGAATGGTGCAGGTAAGGTCGTTTGAATAATGACGGTACTAATGAGTGCAAGCTCCGACCACCTCCTCAATAAGCTGCATATCTCCAGACAAAATTTTCACCCTGAAAGGAGCAGGGAAACCCATCTCACTCACCCACTATCGAATCAGTCCTCATAAACAAGCTATCCATGGAATGTCTTCACGACACGGTAATTGCATTCAATGTAGTTGTCGGGGCATCTCTCGTCACCCCCGAACAGATGACAGAAGAGAGTGTCGACATCCAAAGTCCATCAAAAGGATGTAGCACCCATATCACTGCCTATTACACGAGAGGAATCTCGTTACGGGACAGTAGAGATTCGTGCAGCCATAATGAAAGAACCAATCTACTCTCTAATCTTGGGATGTAGTTATGTGTTCCTTGGAGAGCATATTCAACCACTAGTCATGCCGGCCGTACAAATTATAGGGAAGTCGGAAATGGACAATGAGCAGCAACATCCTACCAGAGCAAATGATGAGGGCCCAAAAGGAAGATTCCTCACTAGCACCCTTTTTAAAATAAATTAGATGCACCGCAGGGCTGGAAAAGAAGTGCAGGAACACAACCAATTAGAACCAGGTGCTTGAGATGGGTCATTCTATTCCATTTAGTGGACACATGGAAATGAGCGCCACGTCTCAGTGTACAACCTGCCTCTACTATTGGCCAGGAATGACCGGCGATATCGAACGGTTTATCGTTTATCGTTTTGTTGTTGTCAGTGCCAGAAAGTTGAACCAAAACACTGGACGTCACGCGCAATACTCGAGGAAATGCCAGTCCTGGGCACCCCATTTGATAGAGGCCGTGGATATAATTGGACCTCTGTTGAGAACTAACAAGATTAACACTCATATCCTTACCTAAGTGGACACATGTTCCATGCAGGACGAAGCCATAGCAATGCCAGCATGTTTGCATATGGCAGACGCTTTACTTAACATATTCACGAGTTTAGACATCCCGAACTAGATAACGGGTCACAATTTCGAGACAAAGTGACAGAGGAGGTGCTTAGGATATTCGAGACTAGCGTTTCCATACTTCATCCTATCATTTTCAGATTAACGGGCAAGTAGAGTGCTGTAATGGAACAATCACCTCTATTCTCCGAGAGGTGGTACAGGAGAAAATAGAAATTTGGGGCCAATATGTTCCCGCCGCATTATTTCCCTACAGGGAAGTAGCCCATGCTTCTATGAGAGTTCTTCCGGCCACATTACTCTTCGGTATACCTATTATAGGTCCATTGGAAGCCTTATTAAGGACATGGACAGATGCCAAGGCAGATGGCACTGTCACGTCAGCCTTTCAATACGTCACAGACTTAAACCAATGACTGAAGACTGGTTGGAAATAATCACAGCTAAGGGTCGCGAAGCCCGACGCAAATGTGCGAAATATCATCGCAGGATAGCAAAAGATCGCGATCGGTACGTGGGTCAAAGCCCAGTAGCAGTAATAAGTTACAACTCTGTTGGAGAGGGCCTTACAAGATTATCGAGTAAATAGCTCGTACAATCTACAAGATTTAGGTGAATAGAAAGCAGATTTACCACATAAATCAGCTTAAACAGTTCACATAACGCCCTTCCACAGAACAGGCACACATTGTGACCATGGCGATCGCTACTCACTCAGACGGCGACGCATTGATATCCGTGAGGCACCTTTAGAACTCCAAGATATCACATTAGGATGCAACAGAAAAACCTTCAGCAACGAATGCTCAAGGAAACACACGGAAGCAAGGATGGAAATATGTGAGAAAAAAGAAGATGAGAAAAAAGATTTATAAACCAGAGAACGAGAAAGCTAAGTCCACATAAGTCGTACTGAAATCATAATTCTTGTTTTATATCATTCCCGTTTTTGCTCTTTCATTGTTTTTTGAAGTTATCTTTCGTAGTCACGGCTTTTACTTAAGTGTAACTTTAAGCACACGGTTTATATTTCCCAGCTTTACTTTATCTTGTGGAACAAAGTTCGGTAGACCAGTTACTGTGCGGCGCGGGAGACGGCCACAAGGGCCAAAGGAAGAATTCATTTGATACTTAAATCCCTATTTCAACAAAACGAATGTTCTCTTTAGCTTATGACCCAACACAGTAATATCAGAGTAAAACTAGGATAGACCGGATGCTATCCGTATGATGTCTGGTCATAAGAAGGAAGAGAATGCCATTTGAGAAATTCCTGTGAGAAGAAGGAGAATGGTGAAAATAGGGGACGGAGGAGAAGGAAATTTTCAAAAAATGACAAATTTCTCGAGGCTGCTAAGCCTCACGGGAAAATAAGGGGTTTCCATGATGGCGTGGCCTGAGATGTCATGTTACGATATATTTGAAAAGTGCGATAGGCGAATCGAAACATGATTAACAGCTTCGATGAAAAAAAAAAATTGATTCGCAAACCCTAAATACCACTAAGTCCATCAGATAATAACATGTCGTATATAATAAACGTTGGCAACTCTTTTCAAGATTAACGTTTTCTAGAGCAATGAATTGTTAGGATCAAACTACGAGTTACAAGATATCTCCGATGTTACTTACACCACCTTAAGATAAAGGCAGTTTCACTTTAATATCTCGACATGAAGGTCACTTACTTTAAAAGTTGCATCAGCAAATCATGATATAGACAACAGTATATGAAAAAAAAAGTCACATTAGATCAATGAAATACTTGCGGGCTGACGCCTTGCACTCGAAAGCTTGTTGTAAGAGAATTGATCTTCGAGAATGTGGCCGGGGCAGTCGAAAAGACTGGAGGGAGTAAGGTCTGTGAACGTAAACTCATGATAATTAAGGAGTAATTAGCAGCCGTCCTAATATTCGATTGATTAAAGAAGGAATAGACAAACATCGATTATGTTATTACAGATAGTAATTAAGTAGTTATTATATTTAAAAAGTGTACATATAATAGATAGTTACACCAGATTATGGCGTGTTGAGCCAGTCTTGTGCTAGAATCGAATACTGGCACACATACACCGTTGATGACTTATCATGTACTGAAAAGAGCTCAATGAAGGATCTTGGGAGGACAGTCGTTGCTTGACAACAAGGGATTAACGTGACTGTCCGGAAGGTTAGTAAGTTCTTCTGCCCAGCAGTTGTTATTATTGTATGAGTGCTTACATTCGCTACTGGTACGAAAGACGATATCGCCTGCACGTTGAATTTAAATATGGAAGATCAGAAGACAATTTGGTTGCCACTTATTGTCAATGATAGTTGAGTAAGCAACATTTTCAGTTGTAATCAGATTTTTCGTGTTGTCTTGGCGCTGTATTACCTGCAATAAGATACGCATTGGGAAACATATGGAGAACAAGAGAAATCAAGTCCAACACGAAAATAAGAATCTTCAACTCAAATGTGAAGTCAGTCCTATTGTATGGCTCTGAGACATGGAGAACAACATAAAAAACAACCAAAGAGCTACAGACTTTTATAAACGGGTGCTTACGTAGAAAAGAAGGACTGAAATGGTATGACAAAGTCACAAATGTGGAATTGATGACAAGAAGCAGATAAGTGCCAATGGAACAGTTGAGAAGAAGACGCTGGCGATGGATAGGACACACATTGAGGAAACGCTTTTGCTGAGCACGTTAATTCTGTAATCTGCCGACACCTTTTATGAAGAATTTAAGCATCGTTTATTCTAGCTCGTCAAGCCCCCACCCCTGAGTTAATCAGTGGAATTATTATTATAATATAGCTCTGGTTAGAGTGTGTGTTTAGTAACTTTGACTAAGACAAACATGTAGTACATTTGAAATGATTGAATCAAAGTTAAATGGGTATAATAACAAATAACAAAATTTAATAATCACCTAAGTTTAACAGTTTAAAAGAAAGGAATAATAGTTACAAAATAAAGTTTTCATCACTCGGGTGATGGTTTTTTTAATAAGAAGTTCAAGTGGCAGCATATAGGTTAACTTAGCTGCCAATGGTGATTCTAAATCTCCTCCTGATGGGCAGGTTTTCTGTACACTGCTGTCACTCATCTCTGGTCAAAGTTCAGGCGCCGCACGTTTCTAGAACGTCAAGGAGTAACGGCCAAGCTGGTCCTGTGTCTGTCTAGAAGACCTGCTTATGATGGCTTCTCGCACAACGTCAGTCTACTTCTACCTTCACTTGGTTCCAGAGATAGTACTTCTGTTGGTACCACCAATAACTTGTAATAGAAATAGAAACGAAACGCTCTTCTGAGTATGGCGTTTTCCCACACATAGTTATGTGCTCCCCTCTTCTTTTCTACCATCCCATGTCAGAATTTACACTCGATGAGAAATTAATCCCTCGGGATAAAACTTTCTTTACATTTAAACTGAATAGCTTTAGCTTTACATTGCATTTAAATGAAAAGATTAAACGTACAGATATAATATGTTTTACATTTACATCTCCACTGTTTGAAAAGTGTTCACAATATAAATTCACGTATGGTTCATTTACATTTACACTTGTGGAAAAGTTTGAAACTTCTATTTGTTTTTTCGTTTACATTTACACTGAGTGAAAAACGTTGAAACTGTAAGTATTATTCTTAGAATGTACATCATTTCTTTCATCTTTCCCTCCCTGCTCCATTAGGAACCTGGAACTACTTTATGCTTTTTAGTTCTCTTTACGAAACTATCAATAAAGCAATCACAAGCCCGTGCAGTGGTGGTTCATGAATCATCATTCTATACGCTGAGTTTGCCAGCCTCAAATGACTTGGGCGTTCTGTAGCCCTTTTCACACAATAAAATTCACATGGTTATATATATATATATATATATATATATATATATATATATATATATATATATATATATATATTTATATATATATATATATATATATATATATATATATATATATATGTTGCGGGTCTTTATATTATTTTATGATGAGTAATACTTTTACCCAGGCCAAGTCCACATATAGGGGTATGTAAGTAGACCTCGCACACAACCCTTCTCCACCAACGACGAATGTCACCACAAAGGTCAGGTTGGACAAATGAATACACAATTTATTATCTCAAACGTTGCTCCACAAATCTCATCAGGAAAGCCATTATATACATTGACATTATATAGATATGCAGTCATCAAAATAGCTCAGTATCGTCTGTCGCTATAACGCTGTCCTCGACAGGTTTTCACAATTTTATTTTTACTCACGTTCATCACAGAAATATAATTCCTTACACACATCAACTAGCATCATCTCACGGAGGTGTATGGATGAGCTAGTGGTCGAACATCATAGGAATCTGTCATAAAATCATATACTTCTCAGAAGCTCAAAAACACACGTCCACCTGCCGCAAAAACACACAGAGAAGACACTAGCAAACGATCGTATACTTCTGCTGATACCAACTCTAGACGTCTGCTACTCCACCCCGAGGCAATGACGTAACTTCCTGTTACCAAGGACTACCGGTGATAAACAAATATGAAACCTAGTCGAACCATTTGATATCGACAGACATGTTATGAATTTTAATCATAACATTACTCCCCCCCTCTCCACGTAAAATAATGGAAACAAAGTTTACATTATTTCCGTGGTGTGAGTCTGACATCACTGGAGTGAAAGATAGTATCATCAAATTTCACCGTTAGTATGAACTAGTATAGCACCCAGGTTTGTGCCACAGAGTAGGCAATTAAACACTCAATGTGTGAACATTAGCAAAAAATACTAAAACCATCGACTACAAAGGACATCAATGATTTTAACACCATGTGAGATGGCTATCACTAAAACACCCAACATATTAAAAAAATGATATTAGCAGTCCATGCACTCCAATACCTTACACCGTCCAAAAATCACCTATCTGTCAAGTCCAGTGTAACAAGTTTAATTTGCTGGGGAGGTTATGATGTTATACCTAAAAGGAAAGAAATCTGTGTCTGTGTTAACCGTGTGAGGTCAAGCACATGTAGGCCCCTGACTCTAATAGATGATAATGATGTATTTGCAGGGAACCTAACGCTACCTCCCTAGATCTCACACGGTCACTATTTTGGCTCTAGTGTCTGGTGTATGATGTACCTAATGTCTAGGGGAGAAATGAAAATGATGGTACATAAACACAAAACACTTTAATTCACTATAAGGAAATGAATAAAACAGTGGTTAAGGTTTTTCTTTAAAATTGAATATTTTCTTTTTACAATTTAATCTGCCTGTCCCGCCATCTCTTTTGGACATGTCTTTGAAAATGAGGAAAAGATAGTTTACATAAAAAGGATTAACTAACATGTGTGGACTCTTTGTCCAATAAGTATAAAGTCACTCTATCTCTCCTG
This sequence comes from Oreohelix idahoensis, assembly GCA_024509875.1. Lineage (NCBI taxonomy): Eukaryota > Metazoa > Mollusca > Gastropoda > Stylommatophora > Oreohelicidae > Oreohelix > Oreohelix idahoensis. The sequence goes on along the minus strand of JAMPIV010017851.1, from coordinate 645,396 downwards.
TTGGTGTATTCACAGATTACAACTTTATTATTTAATAGTGTTTGTCATTTGTTAGGAGGGGCTGTAGTTTCATCACGCCCCCTAAAATCCTGGGTGTGATTGGAAATACCAAAGTTTATTATAATTGAAGTGTCAGATATACCCAGATGCTAACACATCACCTGGGATTCTTTGTAGAAGGATAATTCAGTATGTCGTTGCAGAAAATATAGATATATCAGCACACACAAGCTCCTCCAGCTATCTGCTGACAGCATAAACGATTTACCAGAGACTTGTTGGCGTTACACTCACTCATCAGATTTCCTGTCACCGGCTGGTAACAGGAAATAAAACCTCTGCAATAAAAGGACACCCTGGCCTTTTTATATCTGATCACACTTTATTATTATTATTTACATATGGTGGTATGGAGTCAGCCTCGCATGCATACAGGTGCACTCGCCCCTAATTTTATATGACTCACACCTTGCTGTGACCACACCTCAGGTCTCTATGGCAGATACCCCACTGTACTTTTACATAGTTTAGCTCAATACATTAACGTGGAGTAACCGCATTTCGTTTTGTACGATTTGTTCTTCTTTTTTTTTAAATTATAAACGCTCCAGGCATGTTGAACAGTGTTCATGGAACACGGAGGCTTACTAACATATTCTAATACAATAATATTAAAACAAAATCATGACAATATACAACAGTTAGATACAGTTCAATGTGAGGACTCAATAATGTCGGCTCCCGGCATGTCCTTCACTTTTCCCAATAGCAGTATCTAACTTTGGCAGTTGTAATAAACATATTAGTACATAAAGCATTCTTACCACAATTTCACAGAAATATATAACAAATAACGCTGACTTGCAAAGAATGGCCTCAGTTTCTCTCTGCCCTGCCCAGACTGTGAATTAATTCTTTATTTTATAAATTAACACAGCTGATCTCAGCGTATTTGATAGAAAAAGTTTTTGTCAACTGGCGATGAGCATTGAAAGCTTTTTGCTAATATCTATTAGTACTGGCCAATGGAAAACTTGCGACTACCAGAATTCAAATGTAGTTTTTGAAAAAAAAAAAAAAAATTCCAAACTACTCTGTGTCTGGTAGTCGATTGGTCAGTCTGCGTTAGTTATGCCAATACAAAAAGATGTTTAGTTTTGGTTAATATTTACCTACCGCTCCCCTTTCCTCCTATACTCTTTTTAACCAATCGGATTTGAATTTACTCCAATGCCTCTTTCTAAGCTGGCTTCCCCACTAACGTTATAAAAAAACAAGCAGGAACCACAGTCTGTCCATCTTAGTGTTACTAGACATTTAGTATTTTCTCAATAACTTGGCCAATACTTGGACTACCATATTTTTTTTAACACATTTTTGCTCAGGGGACGCTAAGCTATATTACCATATGATTTTTATGGTCAGTTTTAGTATGGTTTAGATTTTCAATTTTGTCACTGTCAATCGTCAAATATAAATTTTACACAAGTCGGCCATCTTCCCCCTCTCATCTCTCTCTAGCATTTTTATTTTCAAATAACTAACTTGTTTGAGTGACGTCAGAAATACATTTACTCGGCGAGAATTTAAACTGTCTGTGTGTATATATCATCGGGCCAATCCCACCGCGTGTCAAGCGAAGCGGGGTTTTGCGCGGCGGGTGTTAGAATTGGCGTTAATTATTACTGTTGTCTTGTGTTACACTACCAAAAAATGTAAGGATTACTACTATTACAGGCGTTAAAGTTAAAGTATTACGTTAATTCAGACAGTAACTTGGCGGCACATTTCTGGAAGATCGTTAATTATAAGTCTTGCCGCAGTCTCTATCAGATCGGGCAAAATGTTAAAAATGTTTATTGTACGTCACAAGGAAAGCGAGTAGGTTTAAACGGCGGGATCGTTTCTAAGCATTCTTCTTCTTCGATCCTTAACCACCGACCGTCAAAGCAGTCAGTGGCCATCACGCCTAGTGGCGTCTTGTAGGGCAACAACAAATTGATTCCACTTTGCACGGTCGGTGGCCATCCTTCGTACAGTGCCCCAACTCTGGTTCCTTCTTTGCATCTCAGCCTCCACAGTCCTCCGCCAAGTTGTTTTTGGTCGGCCTCTCTTTCGCTTTCCTTCAGGGGTCCAAAGCATAGCTGTTCTTGTGATGGCATCGGGGTCTCTTCTGAGGACATGACCAACCCAGCTCCAACGTCTGCCAGCTATGATGGTGTGCATGTCCTCTTGCTTGCTACGAGTAAGCAGATCTTGGTTGGTGATGGTATTCGGCCAAAAAATGCGGTGAATTTTTCTTAGGCATGTTGTGTGAAAAGAGGACAATTTTGACATTTCCTTCTCTGTGACTCTCCAGCATTCCGCACCATAGAGAAGCACAGAAAGCACGCAGCTCTGGTATAATCTTAATTTTGTGCTTGTGCTGTATTGGGAGGACTTCCAGATGTTATTTAGGCTAAAGTTCTAAGCATTACCATGGCACAAAATTCAGCGCGATGCTGGCGTGTGAGAGGATTATAGTCAGACACATACGGGCGGGGTTATTTATTATCACAGGACTAAAATCTTACTGAAATGAGCGATTATCTCGCAGATTTTACTACATCCAGTATTAGTAGTCAATTAATCTCATAATAATGCAAAGTTATAATGCAAAGCTTTAAAATTAATACAATTATGTAATAGAAACAATAGATGAGGCAGACAATTAACTATATAGTGAATGAGTGCGACATCATGTGTTAAAAGATTAAAGTACATGTCAGCAATACCATAGTGATGTTAAGAGAACAAATGTAATCTTGTATTTAACACACTTGTGTGAGCAATAGATAAGACTATGCTTATGTGTTGTACCAATAGAGAATAGTATGGCATATGAGTCATATATAGATTCAAATATAGTGTGAGTGTGAAAATGATCTGTATCAAAGATCAAACCATATGTGGCGAATTAACACTCAATTTTAGTCACAGTACTCAACACGTGTAGTGTAATGGTAATATAGTCATTAATTAAATATCCCACACAGTCTCTTGAAGTATGTCCAAATAAATCAATGTTACGATCCATGATTGTCCTCCATGCAATAGTATGTTAGTACGAATCCAAATGTCAATATCCACAGCAATTTCAAATCGAAAAATAGGCATATAGGAAATTTATTTGTTATTTCCCCTTGATTATGCGAGTTAGTCATCCCAGAGTTATGTCCCTTAATCTGTAGACGTCGGTTTTGCCAATTAACAATGACAATACATGTCCGTACGAAAATATCTTGAAATGACATCATTTTCAACATTTCACATAATGTGTGTTCGTAAGTTTGTAGATCAATTATGAGCACTGTCATTAAGGCACAATATAATTACATAATGCGCTGAGTTCAACGAGATATCCCACCATCTTGAGCATTACCGAATTCATCACTATCATGTGCCGTGTGAAAGGATTAATCGTATCAGCATTGTTACATAAGTCACTGTAAAATCTTTCTTTCAAAATGCAAACACGTAGATTAGTCCTCAGCATTGGTAGGTTACAGAATGTTATAATATTCTCCATTCTTGGACTTATTGTTGAAATGTAGAAGTATCAAACAACACATCATCATCACTGTAACTTTTTCACGGATCAACATATCCTGAAGTCATTTCATAGTTTAATCCGACCATAGAGAGTCATCTGTATTGATATAGTCGATTGGTGATCTAGGGTCCTTGATACACCGGGAAAGGCCATCAGCCATGACATTCTGGCTCCCTTTGATAGCTCTTATTTCGTAGTCGTATGACTGAAGTGCAAGCGAGGCCCTAGCGGCCCTTTCATTTCGGAATCTCGCTGTCTTGAGATAGGACAACGCTTTCTGATCGGTTTCCAAGGTGAATTTCACTCCCATTTGGTAACGCTGTAGTTTTGCAAAGCAGAAGACGGTCGCTAAGAGTTCTCTATCGACAATGGGATATTTCTGCTCCGTGGGTGACAGTTTCCTGCTAACATATAGGATTGGATGCATGTAATAATAGATGTTATAGTAGGAGCAAAAAAATTTACACGAACAGGTTGACCGAATACAGTGACATGAGCTAAATCAAGATAATACAAATGATCAACTAAGGCAGAAATGTATGAATTATAGAACAAATGAAAAAAATTTTTAGCTCTATCACACTTATGACAAGACAAGCACGATTTCACAACATATATGACATGTAATAAATGAAGGATAGCAATGAATAGGCCAACAATATCACAAACAATAATGGAGAAAACTGAATAAAAATTACAATTAACTTTACAACAATAACAAACTTGCCAAAAAACAGGACCTTCACAACTTGACAGATATTGGATCTGGTTAATTCAATCAAGGCAGTAACACTCAGCAATGTACGCCGGCCCCTTAATTTGAAGAAAACAGATACAAACTAAAGAACAACCATGAATTTACGACCATCCATTAGAGGTATAGCAAATTCACAGTTCTCTTCCAACCACCCACTACTTACAAAACATATATATACGAAAATACATATAACATAGAGAAAAAAAAACAACTCTGGCAAACAAGATTCTCAGCATTACACGCCACATGTAACCTTAAATGTACTTATCTGTTATTCCAGTAGCAAAGATCCTCATGGTTTTGACGCCTCCTTCCCAAGGCAAGATGAAAACACTCCGATAGGACCAGGTTAGGTTTAGATTTTAACAATAGCTCACTCGAACTGGACTGCCATTCGGTCCGTCGTCTTCTTGATAAAAGGCCATCATCGGGCAAAAAACTTGAATTTTTGAACCTAAAATTCTTCAGGAAAGACTTTTTCCTTTAATAGTTTCAACTTCTGCAGTCAACTGGAAAATATGGACAGCAATTACTGTTCGTACAACCTCACGCAGGTCAGCAGACGACATGCACCGCCATTTTGAAAATTTGTGATTTCGTTTAGAAACAAAGTCCAACGACTTGAAACATACTTCCTGACATCTGCAATCAATAGTAACTTCAGGATCTCCGGCTTGAGACTCCCATTTTAGCTGTTGCGGGTCTTTATATTATTTTAAGATGAGTAATACTTTTACCCAGGCCGAGTCCACATATAGAGGTATGTAGGTAGACTCCGCACACAACCCTTCTCCACCAACGATGAATGTCACCACAAAGGCCAGGTTGGTCAAATGAATACACAATTTATTCTCTCAAACTTTGCTCCACAAATCTCACCAGGAAAGCCACTATATACATTGGCATTATATAGATATGCAGTCATCAAAATAGCCCAGTATCGTCTGTCGCTATAACTCTGTCCACGACAGGTTTTCACAATTTTATTTTTACTCACGTTCATCACAGAAATATAATTCCTTACACACATCAACTAGCATCATCTCACGGAGGTGTATGGATGAGCTAGTGGTCGAACATCATAGGAATCTGTCATAAAATCATATACTTCTCAGGAGCTCAAAAACACACGTCCACCTGCCCCAAAAACACACGGAGAAGACACTAGCAAACGATCGTCGACTTCTGCTGATACCAACTCTAGACGTCTGCTATTCGACCCCGAGGCAATGACGTAACTTCCTGTTACCAAGGACTACCGGTGATAAACAAATATGAAGCCTAGACGAACCATTTGATATCGACAGACATGTTATGAATTTTAATCAAAACAATATATATATATATATATATATATATATATATATATATATATATATATATATATATATATATATATATATATATATATATATATATATTAGTTCACATGTAAGTAATAAAATATAGAATGAAAATGCACTACTTACGCCAATCTTTGCTTCAGACGTGTTGCTCAGATGAATAAAAAAGACGAGTAGGTCTCTTACATACGTCAGGGAGTCTTTAATTTTATAATAGATTCCCTTTTTGACTCCGTGTTTCTTCAGTTTTCCTTAGTCCTGGTTTTGGTTGTTACAGTGCGAGAGATGTCCTGGGCTGTTGTTTGTAAGTCCTTTTGGAATACTCTGATAAAAGGTCCAGTGCGATAAATGGTATTATGAATCTAGTCTTCACTCTGGCGAGGTCTGATTTTGTCTTGGCGAGCGTGAAATTCACAGTGAAACAAAACTGCGAAATGGTCAGACTATATTCCCTGCCTTCGTTTGTTATGGAGTTAAATACACGCTCCAATCATATTCAAACAGGTTCGGTGTGGTACTTTCAAAATATTTCCGACATCGAGAGATGTTGCAAAGGTCACGTCTCCATATATGGTAATAAGATGTCCGATGCTCATGTGTACAAACTTACAGACAGATCGGGGAACTCACATGACAACATGCCCACATGTGTCACACAGACAGTAATCTTGTTATCTGTCGTATGAGTACGCAAACTCCGTGTTTGCCCAGCTGGGTTACCAACCGAGTAGCTTATCAGCGGTTTAATCTAAACACGCCGGCGCTCCTCTTATCTAGTTGCTTCTCGCAGGCTGGGATAAAATTATCTGTAAGGAGTTTCCCAAATGTTTGAACATACAAACTACTTGCTCCACAAGCAGGAAATGAGAAGAAATTGGTACTTTTAAAAGTACACAAATAAAAATCAGTACCACAAATGTACCGATACTGCCTAAGTGAAACAAAGATCGGGAAGAGGTCGTCCATTTCGTCATACAATCTAACTTAAGTCTCTTCTCTGTTGATTTGTTTTTTCAGTCAAGCGTCGTGTCTATTGGACCGTGAACACCTCTCAAGACTATGCAACCACAGATAATGACAAAGAACTGCGCACTTCTTACTGCAATAACATTGCTCATCGTCATTACTAACATTGCATGTGAGTGTCTGAACGTTGCTACCAGCGAGGGATATACAACTCTTCAGAATGGACAGATGGCGTGTGCTCCATTGATAAACGGTGAGACCGAAGACGACAAGGGCAAGACATTCGTGACCTGTGACAACGGCAGCGTGGTTGTGCAGAAGTGTTCTCCTGGCCTCAGGTTTGTCTAACACACGTTATCTGACCACTACTTCATCATCACCATTACCCTACTTCTGCCTAAAGAGCATAGGCCGTAAATAAATTCATGCCACTCAGATCTGTTCTGTGACGGGCAATCAATGTCTTTCCATGTCTTTATTAGCCCCTATATGATTGTTTCCAATTCGCTTGTCCATGTTTTTGGGCTCTCTCTGCCACTCTTACTTCGAGAATACAAGAACAAAGACAGCTTTGTAATGTTATAAACAGGTTTCCTCAATGCGTTATCTATCCAAGACCAACATTTTATTCTCACCACTTACATCTAACCCATCATTAACAAGTATTAACTACAAGTAAGTAGTACGCGTACAACTTTTTTCCTCTTGTTAGTATACTCTTCAAACGCCCTACTTATAGAGCGTGGAATCACCACTACAGCTAGTCCTCCTGCAGGACGCCTGTATCAATCAGTCACATGATCTTGGTGGTTTCCGTGGCATAATGAGGTTGTCAATTAGTAACTCTGTTATTAACTTCCTTCCGTTCATGATGCCAAACACTCAAGTGTCTTCTCTCTTTGTTGTCCTATATCTTGTTCCTTCAAGCTCTCCTGGTATCATAATATATCCCCGCTTTCCTATTCTCATAACATGCCCAAATAGAATAGTTTGCTTCCCTCTAGTGTCAATAATAAGCTTCCCCTGTGTACTGGTTTCTTTCATGATATCATGATAATTTTTTTGTCTTTTGTTTTTAAGCTGTCCACGGAACACTTAGCATTCTGTTGCACAATCATATCTCTGAGGCCTCCATGGATTTTTTTACTTGTTTACTGACTGCCCATATTTTACATACATACACACATACATGCATACGTACAAACGCACAAGCACACAAACAAACATACATATATTATATATAAATATATATTTGCGACATAAAGACATACATTCAGATATATGTAATTTTATATACAGATATAAATAATGCAGTGTCACTCTAAAGACGTAAATACGTTGTTTAGTCTTTTCAAAATTGTATAATTAGTGACGTTTGCTTACATAAATTATTTTCCATAGTGATATCATAATTACACGCATGTTCTAACATCATGGAAATACTCACATAGACTGTGTTTCCATATTTCATCACCATTGCATTTTCATATATTTCTAAGTGTTCCTCTGACACCAATGCATTATCCACCAACACAGGTAGTACAGTTCAGTGATACCATGCACACACATTTTCACGAACTCTTAACACAGTGATATCATTCGTATAAATGAATTACTAAATAACTAAATATGTTCTAACAAGGTAATATGACTTCTACTTTTTAAAGCTGAGAAGAGTAGACAGGTGACCCAGTTAAACGGCCATTTTTAATTACACACTAAATAAAATTATTCTTTGGTCATCAATTCAGATCTGCAGATTACCGATAAACTTACTTACTTAGTCATTTCTCTTCTACCCTGGGGTGTAGAGGTTTGTCAGAGAGAGCGCCATACTATCCTATCGGCTGTTTTCCTCCTTGCTTGTTCGAATCCGCAGTCCTTCAGAGATTGTCTAATGTTGTCCTCCCAGCGAACTCTGGGTTGTCCTGAATGTCTGGATCCCTGGCTATTAGTTTCCCATACTTGTCGTGGTAGCCGATCTTCTCTCATTCTGCAGACATGGTCAAACAATCGTCACTGGGACGAATAAGCACACAATGTAAATAGGAAAGATGAATTCCTCTCAAGCTACCTATTTTTTCTTATTTAATTTACCACAAAACACCCGTGTAGTCCCAGGGGGTTGGGGAGATCAATACAGAGAAGAAGAAAAAGAAAAGGGCTGTTGCACGTTAATGTATGCCGTATTGGGCTGCTGAGGTTGTGCCTGGGACTTGCAACCTCATCATACAATACAAGTGGCCACGGAAATGAACGCTGCAGATCATGTGACTATTTGGTGCAGGATTCCGTCAAAGGGGATAGTTGACGTGGTGGCTTCATGACCCGTAAGAAGTGCAAAGAACATTCTGATGATGATGATGATGACTGGAGACAGGAAGTTATTATGTGACGTGATCACTTACGGCAGCTAGTATCGCACTTGAAAAAGAAGATGATGTATGCACGTTTGTTTATATTTAATTATGCATGTATCACGCATCATCATAATGTATACATTACAATAACGTTATTCTAATTTACCAGGTATGATACAGATACACACTTTTGTATCTGGCCAATGTATGCTACATGTGCTCTTCATGGCGGAAACTCAGTCGACAACGCTAACAGTAAGTTAGAATACCTAGTATTCTATAAGTGTGAGGGGTAACAAGATAAAGATAGTCCCATAGCGTATACTGCCGTAGGGGAGAGAAGTGTTAGTCTTCACTATATAATGCCCAGCATCGAGAGATGTGGTGACTAGTTCCCTTCCTCGCTGCCTTTTCTTTCCTTAACTCAAGAGCAAAGTCTGGTACACATTTACAGCTGAATAGATTGTAGCTTATGGAAACTGTGATTCAAACCAGGTACCTTTGACGCGAGAGATCAGCGCTGTAACCACTTTGTCAATCCAACTCTCGCGTGGTTTGTCAAGAAAAAAAAGTTAATTCGTCTTACTAGGACAAAAGACAAGAAAAATTGCCAACGTTGGAGCGACAAGGTTTTCGTCAGGGACAGGAAAGAAAGCGAGAGCTAGATGAGGAACACGAGAAAATAAAATGAAAACAACACGTGACATAAAGTAACTACAGCTAGTCAGGGATTGTGTAATCCAGAATTGTTGAGTCGGCCAAAAAAAAACCTGACCCAACTCTTGAAATTTTAGAAGTATGACTCGGAATCACTGTTCCCCTAGAGTTTTTTTTTAACCAGTCATCTGGCATTAAAATCGGAGTCGGAGTCCGGGCATTCTTTACCGACTGCTTACTCCACAAAAAAAAACGACCGACTCCACGATACCGCTTTCACAGCCTTGGTGCAATCTCCGAATAGCGGTAACGGCTTTTTTCCCGATCTATTTATCTCATCTCTTCCTATTTCTTTGCAATCTCCTGGCTACAAACTAATAAGTGTTCTCTTGAGTTAACTAAAACTAATGAACATTTCCAAATATGTGTGGTCGGTATAGGTGACTAGTTCAGAGATAATGAGATAGGAAAGTAGAGATGCGATTTCTTACATAAACGGAAGATGTAAAATATTGAGAAGTAGTCAAAGGGAATATAAGTATATAAACCAATAAAACGGTATTGAATCAGTTCTATAAATAACCGTTCACATGAAACAAGGGATGTTTCGGGTTTTACCCTTCGTCAGCCACAGTTACAGACAGGTGACAAGGACAATAATTACATATAGGTACTACAAAAACATACGATAATGAGAAAAATCCACCAAATGAGCGATACAAGCAGATGGAAAAAGTAAACACCCACAGTGATGAGCGAAAAAAGAACAATAATAATACAAGAAAATCGTAAAACCTGAAAGAAATACCGAAACAAGATAGTAAATAATCAACGAAAGGAAAAAAAAGAATAAACAAAACTTCGGAACAAGTAAAAGGTCACTTAGCTAGATCCGTAGATGCTTGGAATAGAACACTCAGGTACCTTGTCCAAGAAATCGTCTAAGGAAGTGACGTATAAGATAGCGACAATTAAAAAGATACAACAGGATACGAAACGAACCAAAACAAAAACATAAGAAGATAGATCGAAAAAACAACGAACAAAGAAGAATGAAAAAGAGAGAAAAGTCTCCAGAATTTATGCAAAATGATGTTGGACATTAAGGCCTTTCGGAGATAAATAGCCCATTTGAAATATAACACGATTCTCCAACGAAAAGCGAGTCCGGTCATCACCGACATATGAAAGGAGGGCAGTGACATGAATATCGGAATTACATGAATGGTCAGGCCTATTGAAATGAAGGGCCACCGGTAAATGTTAGCTATGATATATGTCATTTAAGTGCTCACGAAACCTGTCTGCCAAACGTCTGCCAGTTTCACCAATATAGGTAATGCCACACCTCTTGCAGATGATAGCATAAATCAGGTTTCTGGATTCGCACGTGACAGACTCTCTAATGACAAATTTTCCTTTCGGAAAAGTGACTGTCCGAGTTTGGAGTACAAACGGACAGTTCTCACATATACGGCAGCTTTAAAATCACCCAAGCGTTACTAGCGAAAAAGTGAACGAAAGCGCAGATCTCCGAGAAAGCAATGATTAAACCTGTATACGCCCGCTCAGATTCAATTCTGGACTCTCAAAATTTAACGAATAGCTGAAAAAGCGTCCAGCGGATTGAAACATGCTTGTCGAACTCTCATAGGCACAGCGCATTAGCTGGAGCCTAGCTAACTTGTTTTTTGAGCAGACTTGCGTATATGAGGGCACTGTACAAAAACCCAGCGACGTGGGAGGATGAAGCTGCCGATCGCACTCAGTGGCGATGCTAGTTATGGCGCTACCTCAGACTGGGCGAAAAGAACAAGCAGAAGAGAAGAGAAAACAATATAAGGAGCACCAGGAAAATAAGCAGCGGTGGGCTGTCAACTCAGGGGCGCAAACCGATGGTCAGTTATGACTGAAGGGGCTATTATTATTATTGCGTAAGTGATAAACTGAGATCCGTAATACTGAGTCTGAAAGGTATGCAGCTTTATCGTAATCGTTGGGTTACAGGTGTTTTAGTGTTATGTAAATTGCTGTAGTATTTAATATTGTTAATGAATTCGAATACTTAGGATCAATCATCAACAGCTCTGGCGACTGTGCAGTAGAAATTAAAAGAAGACTTGCAATTGCTTCACATAAACTAATACAGATGAAAAACCTATGGCAAGGCACAAGCAAAGAAACAAAGTTACAACTGATCAGAGCATGTATATTCCCAGTGGCAGCATACGGCTGCGAGACTTGGACACTCAATAAAACAGTTGCAAAAAAGATTACATCATTCGAAATGAAATGCTACAGAAGGATGTTGAGAATACCCTGGACAGAAAAAAAGACCAACAGAGAAGTACTGCACTCACTAAACGTACAGGAACATTGGCTCCTAAATACCATCGCAATAAGGAAGCTGAAATTTTTCGGTCATATAAAAAGACATAATAGCCTGGAAAAAACAGTGATGGAAGGCATGGCCCCTGGAAAAAGGGGAAGGGGTCGACCTAGACGACGGTGGACCCAGGACATCACAGAGAGTTTGAACTTGTCTTTGGCTGATGCAGGTCGACTTGCCCAGAATCGTGATGCGTTCAGAGCAGCTGTAATGGAGACAACGTTCTGGAAAGAATACGTCACATGATGATTTAATATTAATGTTATGTTGACTTTGAATTACCTCTTGACATCTTTATCTTAGTACTCGAAACCCTGTGCTGATAAGTGAAATTGGTTTCTAGCCAAAGATAACCTGCACAATCCTGAACAGCTTTGACGCAGCTAGAAGTTCTGTCTAAGCTATGCAAAACTAGCTACAAGAGCTTACATTCTTTTTCATGACTTAGCCTTTAAATGCTGAATGCCAAATAGTTCGTCTCTACTTCTTCGTCCTCTTTTACTCTTTCTTCCTTTTCGTCCACTGTCTCTTAGTGTTCTTCCTTTCTTTTCGTTCAATGACAATTTAAATTTTCGCTTAAGTAATTTCTTAACTGTAAAAGGGAAGCCACTTTGGCAGGACTATAGACCAAAGGTAAGTAGTCAAGACGGAATTCAGAAAATTTGTAAATAAATGTTTTTAGTCTATTGATGTATTTTATTGATTGTCTGACGTACGTCATTGATTGACATGACCACGGCCTCATAGACTATGTTGTCTTAATTAAACGGACACGCTTTTATCAATACAAGCATTCAATAACAGAAATGAGAGCAGTAGGCCCGATATAGTAGAGAAAATACTACAGATAAATACATACCTAAGTACTGCTGGATGCTATTTCACGTTAGCATGGATTCCATCTCATGTTGGCCTTACAGGAAACGAACTAGCTGACAAGGAAGCCAAGCGGGGAAGAAATTGCAATAAAAAATTGAAAGAGGTTTAGGGAGATTCGAAATAAAGAACATAATAGCAAGGACAATAACTAAAGAATGGAGAATAGCACGGGACCAGAGCACAAAAGGAAAGCATGCATACCAGCTTTAAAAAATATATTTTAAATTACCAGAAACAAAATAAAATCTAAATTGGCCGCTAGCTTGAGCTTACAAGAAAGAGTAAATATTGCTGCCGTCTTTGAGAGCATGTGTTTAAATAGAGTGACAGAATTGTCCGTTCTTTTTTCCTAGCATTCATGTTTATCGCGAACATTATTACGATACGTCTCATTTTCTGTACTTAATAAATGTTTACACTCCCTTCCCTCTATTCTTGTCATGTCAGGATCTCCAGTGATCATATGTTGCTGATTAGGGTAATCAATCACTTTCGTTTGAACCCATATTGACACCTGGGATCTGTAGAGAGAAGTAAGGTTTACTAATGTGTAACACATTTTCCTACCAGACAGTGCATGGGGCAAGCTCAGTTAGGGAGTAAACAACCTTGGGATGACCATAGTCGATAATCTTATCAACTGATAATAGTTCTGTCTGACCAGTTTGGTAATTGTTGGCTAAATGGGTAAATGAGATGATCCTTTCTGGACAGACTTGCCGGAGAATAATTATCCATCTTGACAGAGATTACCTGTAATACATTATGAAGTCGTGAGTGTAAACATGATCGATAATCTGGCATACCATATATGGTGACTTGTTAACAACACATTTATTTTTGCGTTTGTTACGCAGGAATTTTTCATGAGGGAAGGGAAAATATACGCATCTTGCATGCTATTGGCTTGGTATTTGAAATGTAAAAATACATTTCTGATTGGAACATTGTCATATAGTAGCAATCTGGATGTGGGCTAAATGTTGCCTTATAATTTAGCGCTTGTGAGTTTACCGCACTGTGAAATTCAACTCGTCTAGAAGACAGCCAAATAATCCAGATTAAGGAATAGGATCAGAATTCCACTTTGAAGGACCGGACAAAGTGTTTGAGCATCTTGTCAATTTACACAACGACAACTCTACCTTTATTAATACGGAAAGCGCAGAATCATAGGAACATAAACACTATGTCAGAGTGGCAGTTTATTGCAAAGTAACACATCAGACCACGTGTAAGAGGCATCTTAATGAAATTGCCGAAACTATATCACTGAGCCAGAAGCCTGAATTGCCCGAAAAGAAATTTTGGGGTGAGTTGTACATTTTAAATTCTATATTTTGCATTATTACCATGTGAAAACTGCTAGTGGATGTCCAAGTCATACGAGGATGGCAACCTCAGCACGTAGAATGATAAATTAATGAGCCACCACTGCAAGAGCTGGTGACTGCTTTATGCGGGTTTCTCATAGATAACCAAAAGCAAAGGTAGTTCCAAATTCCAGATGAAGCTGGGAATGGATGATGATAGAACTAATGTACATTTATATTAACCTTTTCAACAGTGCATGTGTAAATGTAAACATTTTCAATATAAATAAAATGGATGTTTTCTGCTCACTGGGATTAATATTAATGCTCAAAGAGGGTACGTTCTGAGGCAGATGGGATGATGGAATGAAAAAAGGGGGGGACCTGATTTTCGTGTCAGGAAACTCATTACTCAGGAGGGTATTTGTTTCTCTCTTATTTCATTATACTAGTCGGTGGTACCAATTGGTGGTGCTATCTATGGAATAAGTGAATGGTATAAGTGGCCTGCAGTCAAAGCTAGACATCTACAGCAGACGGGTCTTAACAGCCGCTGGACCATTTTCGCAATTACCCCCCGATACTACAAGGGGCGTGTTGTGGCAACCAGACTTGACCAGTGACGAGAGGGAACCAGTCAATAACCTGCAAAGAACGAGTATCGGCCGGAAACCAACCGACATCTTAATGGAAGCTATATACCCATTCAAAGCTCCCAAGTAAACTCTCTATTAAACAACTTTTGAAAGACAATCACATGTGAGGAAAATTTAACGACTCTATCTAAATTCAATCAATCAATCAATACCCTTTAGCTCCCCAAGGAGCATAGGCCTTCAACAAACACATACCAAGTCTTCCTGTCCTGTGCCATCAGCTCAAGTTCTTTCCATGTTTTCCTTATCCTTTTCACCTCGTTTTCCAGTTCTCTTCTCCATGTGTTTTTTGGTCTACCTCTTCCTTTCTTTCCCTGTGGATTCCAGAACAAGGACTGCCTTGTAATGCTATCAACAGGTTTCCTCAATGTGTGTCCTATCCATCGCCAGCGTCTTCTTCTCAACTCTTGTTCCACAGGCACTTGTCTGGTTCTTGTCATCAATTCCACATTTCTGACTTTGTCATACCATTTCAGTCCTTCTGTTCTAAGCAAGCACTCGTATATAAAAGTATGTAGCTTTTTGGTTGTTGTTTTTGTTGTTCCCCATGTCTCAGAGCCATACAATAGGACTGACTTCACATTTGAGTTAAAGATTCTTATTTTCGTGTTGGACTTGATTTCTCTTGTTCTCCATATGATTCCCAATGCAATGAAAGCTTCTCTTGCTGTTTGTATTCTTATTTTGATATCACTGTTTGTCCCTCCAACTTTGTCTATATTACTTCCAAGATATTTGTACGATTCTACATCTTTTAGTGGTGTTTCTTCACGTTCAACCTTGTTATCATGTCTTGCAATTATTCTCATTATCTTTGTCTTTTCCCCGTGTATTTTCAGGCCCACCTGTTGTGACCTCTCATCGAGAATTTTCATTTTCTCTTGCATCTGATTATGGTTATGGGACAGAAGAGCCAAGTCATCTGCAAAATCCAGATCATCAAGCGGTTTAGTCAGATTCCACTGGATTCCATTTCTGTTGTGTGATGTCAATGTTTTCATAACCCAATCTATTGCTTGTAAGAAAAGAAATGGAGACGACAGGCATCCCTGTCTCACTCCCGTGCTAATCCTAAACTGTTCTGTAAGTTGTCCTTCATGAAGAACTCTGCATGTCATGTCTTCATAGGTCTTCTTTATTAAGTTAATGATCTTCATGGGAACTCCATAATGTCTCATCAATTTCCAAAGCGATTCTCTGTCTACACTGTCAAATACCTTTTCATAGTCCACGAATCCGATGTAAAGCGGTGAATTCCATTCCAGACTTTGTTCAACTATTATTCTCAATGAAATCGCATCTCTACTTTCCTATCTCATTATCTGGTCTGTACAGGATCTGTTTTGTTGAAAACCTGCTTTTTTCATCTCTCAGTTGCTTGTCTATGGACTCTTTTAATCTCTCAAGGATGATTCTGTTTAATACTTTTCCTTGCACTGATAGTAACATTATTCCTCTATAATTTGTGCACTCTTGTACATTTCCCTTCTTAGGCAACTTGACCAGATAACCTTCCTTCCATTCTGCTGGTATTTCCTCTCTAGCCACATTCCCTATTCATACAATCATAGACGTTTTGAATACTTTCTTAATTCTGATTACATGCCCCCCTATCGGATTATCTTTTCTTATAACATCAACTGTAGGTTCTAATGACGATGTTTGTACTTTTCAACATATGTTATGTCATGCTTATAAGTAATTAATGTTAATATGAGTGTGCTATATTATTATTTTACTTTACGTTGAATTTCTTGAAATTGATATGTAACATGCATATGAGAATAAATGAATTCAGTATAAAAGGTGAGCGAAAGGAAGGGCAGAATGTTAGACGGCCCTGTGTGCCCAATTCTCAACCCTTTGAAAATAAAGTTCGTTCGTTCGTTCTCTCTCACAAACTTTGCCAAGTAGTTTGTATAATATCTCTGTAGAGGTATCAATATCTGTTTTGATGGCCTCTGCTGGAATGCAATCTAGACAGCTGCTTTTCCATCTTTCAGAAGCTTTATGGCTTTCTTTATTTCTTGGTCGTTCACAACTGATTTGTAGCTCTTCTTCTGCTGGCTGGATGTCTGGGGGATTAGCTGAAGATGGTCTATTGAGAAGTTCCTCAAAATGTTCTGTCCATCTCTTCATTTGTTCTTGTATATTACTGTGCAATTTTCCATTCTCAACTTTTATGAGGCCATTTGCTTGCTTATTTTTTCCTGTTAGCTTCTTTGTGTCGTTGTACAGGTCCCTCATATTTTCTTTGGCTGCAGCTTCCTCTGCCAAATCATCAGTATATGTCATCTGGTCTCTTTTGATGTTTCTTCTTACTTCTTTGTTTGCTTTTATGTACACTTCATTAGCCTTGGTTTTGAGTTTCTGGTTTTGCTTCTGTTTAAATCTGCTTTCTTGTTTTTCCTGTCTTCTATCTTACTAATGGTTTCTGTTGTTATCCATGCTTTGTGCTGATGTTCTCTTTTTCTCAGTACTTCTTGGCATGTCTCGTTCCATATATTTTTTACTTGTTGCCAGTGGTCTTCCGTATCTGTTTCATCTTCCAGCTGTTGGAGTACTTGGCATTTGTTGGATACTGTGATTGAAAATTTTTTTCTTATTTCCTGATTTCTTAGAAATCCCACATTATACTGTTGTCTATAGCTATATGCTGTTGTAAATTTCTTGAGTTTTAATTTTGTTTTAGCCAACAGAAGATGGTGGTCTGATACAACATCTGCTCCTCTACAAACTTTCACATCATGCAATGATGACCTAAACTTCTCACTTTTGCATGTGATCAATCTGATTCTCAGTTCTGTGGTCTGGTGATATCCATGTTGCTTTATGTATTCTTTTATGTGGAAATATGCTTCCTCCTATAGCTAGTTGATTTGAAGCACAGAAGTTTGCTAATACGAGTAGTTCCCCATTCTCGTTCATCATACCTAATCCATGATTTCCCATTATTTCTTCAACGCCAGTGTTGTCTGTTCTTATTTTCGCATTTAGATCCCCCTTCAAAATTGTGATGTCCTTTCTTTTCTTATTGTCCAAGACAATTGCTAGTCTGGTGTAAAAGCCTTATTTCACATATTCTTCTTTATCGTTTGTTGGTGCATAACACTGGATGATGTTTATTATTTACTTTCTTTTTGGCTGATTTAAACCTTGCTGTTATAATTTGGGGTCCCATTGCTTCCCATTCTATAAGTGCCTTCTGTTCTTCCTTGGAAAGCATTAGAGCCACCCCTTCACTGTGGTGGGCTCTTTCCTCCTCATGTTCTGAGGACAACACCATTTCTCCTGTGATCAATCTCCTCTTCTGTATGCCTTTCCACCGTGTCTCACAGAGACCCAGGATATCAAACCTGTAATTTTCCATTTCTGTTGCTACCTGTACAGTTTTACCTTGTTCACACAAAGTGCGAATATTCCAGGTGCCAATCCTGGAGATCTTCCTAGACGAAAAAAGATTAGTCGCAACTCAGACTCCTTTCGGCTTTCTCTAGGTTGCTTCATGCGCCTCCTTTCCAAAGGACCTTCTTCTGTCTTGGGCGGCTGAGTTGATTTATATTCTTTATTTGACTTGTCCATGTTTGTTGAAGTTTTTGTGGTAAAATGTTTTTACGGGATGGGGTAACCAGCCCCATGCCCAACCCTCCTTAGTCGCTTTTTACGACATGGCTGATAGGGTACAGTGTTACTATTCTTTGCTCCCCTTTCGGGTCCAGGTGACACACGGGTGCTATCTAAATTCACCTCACCCTTATTTATTTTATATTTGTTAACGATAATTGATTATAAAATTTGTTATCTGTAAATATACAAATGTATTGTTGATTTAGTCATTTTGAGTGAACTACACCCGTATGTCTTAACTTAAATACTTATAACAGAGCTATTTATGTAATATTTTATTGAGTTGAATCAGTAGGGGGCTCATCAGAACGAGCAAAATCCTAACTCATAGAAGGTCAGGAAAGTTAAAAGTTTACACAGCCTGCATCCTATCAGCCGTAGTACTTCTTCTTCTTCTTCCTCGTTCGTCCTGATAAGGACGTTGGTTGCGTTGTGCCCGTTTACAGCGAAGCTGCGGTATTTGCGCCTTTCGGCCGACACATCCGACTTCCGCACGGCATATTTTGGGACTGGGTTTGCCTTCCCTCTTCGATCCCTACTCCTCAGCCAGACTGCAGTGATGCAGCCTGTTTCCAGGACCACCACGTGGAGGTGGAGTAGGGTCTTGGTCAACTCTGGTTCGCTGACCCTGACGCAGGCAGTCAAGCTATGAGTCGCTTACTGCATTCCTCACTTTTGATGCGTCTTGGGTCCCTGCCGTAGTACCTGATTTCTTTAAATTCCTTTGAGGCTCCCTAGAATTGAAGCACCATTCTTTAATTCACATCTCTGCCAAGAGTAATCTTTAGCAAAGGGTAGACACTTTTGAAGACCCTCAGAAGATACTCTGAATTGTGGCCACTCTTAGACCATCACTGCAGATCAAATCCGGTGACAAATAGGTTGGATTTCACGTCGAGCTGTAATATCAATGTGAAATAGCACTTTATGTAATAAAATGCCTGTTTATTCCTGATACAGAGTAAATATTAGCAAGGGGAGGTGATCTTGAAAATGTAAAGCGAATAGATTCGATTGCGGGTTACGTTGCTTGATTAAGCTGATGTTAAGTTAAAATTGTGATAGGGGAATTCCCTCGTATGATCGAGAAGTTTCCAAGTCGGTAAGCGTGGCGAACACTGGTCAGTTCAAATTGCGGAGATGTGTTTTCTCTGAACTGTCTTGAACTGTGAGTAAGCTCGTGTGACTAGCCCATGCAATTATTGAGACTGAGTTGAGTTATGTAAACAGCGGAGTCTCGTGTCCTTTTTAGGCGGAACTAGTGTGTGAACTAAGAGCAGTCTGTTTTTAGGCACCGACTGGAGAGGTCGCCCCTACAGTGTGTGTTTTGAGTATGCCTGCGCAGTGCAAAAGTTATAGAGGCCATTATTTGTGTAGGCCAGTAATTCCTGAGTTAATTGAAGAATTATGTTTGTGAGTATTTTGAAGAGGTAAGGATCCATGAGGGCGAGATTACTGCAAACTGCCAGGGAGTGCAGTCTTGCGAGAAATTGCCACGAGTATTCACCATTTATGTTGTTAGCACGGCGAGGATGATGTCCGTTTGCTAACCGAATCCATTGAGGTGATTTGAGGAGGCCATTATTATTTAAGTAGTTAGCACGGCGAGGATGATGTCCGTTTGCAAACCGGATCCATTGTTATTATTGAGAGGATCCATATTTACATTAGAGCGCCAAGGTTGAGAGCGTCTTTGATGAGGCATATTTGAGGAGGCCATTGTTATTATTGAGAGGATCCATATTTACATTAGAGCGCCAATGTTGAGAGCGTCTTTGATGAGGCATATTTGAGGAGACCATTATTTATTATATTAGCACGGTGATGCCGACCGTTGCTAAAAGGATCCAGGAGAATATTATAGCGCATATTTGAGGAGGCCATTGTTATTATTGAGAGGATCCATATTTACATTAGAGCGCCAATGTTGAGAGCGTCTTTGATGAGGCATATTTGAGGAGGCCATTATTTATTATATTAGCACGGTGATGCCGACCGTTGCTGAGAGGATCCAGTATTGATGATGTATAGCGCTAATGATTCTGAGAAGTGGAGATGTGACTGAAGTACTGTATTATTGTATTGCTATGACTTGTAATTTGATTATGACTGTGTATTCGATATTAACGTAACGTGTTGTGGTGTAATAAACGTCATTAACTTTTACCTGCCGTTACACCATTCCATGCCTCTGATGCGTGTACCTGTAGTGTGTGAATGTACCCACGCACACTCACTGCAACATTTAACACGGTAGGAAAACAGTAGTCGTGACAGTAGTAACGCATGACCATAAATAGCCGGTGTGGCGAAATCTATGTCAACAAACAGATTGAATTCACTAACAGTATCTCGTGTGTAGCAGTGGTATGTTAGTCTTAGAGAATTTGATATTTTCGACATTCGCGTGATATAAGAATTATGTTCTGCTCTGTGTGGGCGCATGAACGTTTTAAGCATTAACTAAACACCCACTCTCATTATATCATGAATGTTATTAAATCAAACAGTTACATATATTGGTGGTCTTCATTAACATACCATGGATTTAACATAACTCATGAAAAGGAACTTTCTTCGGGTAACAATTCCATTTATTTTGACGTTTGTGTCGTATAAATTAGTTGGATAGTGGTGAAGAAATAACAATTGATAGTAAGAGAGTGACTTGTATTACACGGCTACTTACATTTTTTCATCATTTATTCAGCAAAATTTATGTTTGAAACTTCGTTGTTGTTCGCTCAAAAAGACATTAACAATCAGTATCGAATGCCGGACCGCAACATGTTTTGTATATTTGAACATGTGTCCTATTATGAGCCCAGTGCCTAGGATGAACGTGTCGCGCTTCGGCCAAAACGAGGTAACTTTTTATTTTTTTAAATTTTAATTAACCTAAATTCAAATTTCATATTTCACCATTCCTTGTTTTCACCTTCCATGTCTACAACACCATCTACTATAACATCAACTAAAACAGAACAATCAGCATCTACAATAAGAATACAGCAGCATCAACCGAAGGAAAAATGCAGCGCTAACAACTGCAAGCTACCAGACTGCTTTTGTTATGGCGACAGCCCGTCCAGCATTCCCTTGGCCGACATGCCACAGTTGATTATGTTGACTTTCGACGACTCGTTGAGCAACTTGCTGTACGACACGTATTTCCGAGCTCTCTTGGTTGACAACGATTACCTCTTGTTTAATCCCAGCGGTTGTCGTTTTAAGTGAGTACACTATTTCATATGATTTATTTTGTTCATATTGTTGATCAGAATCAACACCCATTTGACTCTGGGCAAGACCATAGATGCTCAGTCTCCTTAGCAAATGCTGAAGGGTATGCATGTTGATTCTTCTTGTAGCGCACTGGTTGAATACACTACGGATGCATAATTTCAAACGTCGTTCACAGCTATTATTACGTTTGATGCCAAATTTCAGAAATCTAAGATTTGTTGATTCATTGATTGCAGTGTCGTTGTCTAACCCAGTGCTCCGCAACCGGTGTGAAGCGGCACACTAGTTTGCCGCGAGTGTCTGCCTGGTGTGCCGCGACATCAGGCAGAATACACCATAAAATGATTTGCAAAATTAAATGGTATGGTAGAATATTACGAAAGAATTTCACATATAAAATTTTACAAATAATGCTGAGTTATCATCGCCCACCAGTCTGCGGAAGGGCTGGTCAACACTTCTAAAAGCAGGGCTGACTGCAAATATAAAGCCGATTCTAAAGAAAAAGAAGCCAGCTGAAGAACCCGTCATCTACTGACCAATCTCACTAACCTCAGCTGTGGGAAAAATCGCTGAGATAATGGTGAATCACAGGCTTTACTGGTGGCTGGAAAGCAACAATGTCATCGATGAAAGTCAGGCGGGCTTAAGAAAAGGCTGCAGAGAAGACGAGAAACCCTCATTTTTGTACCAAAAAAAAAAAAAAAAAAAACTTAGATGCATTCCAAGAGGGCAAACACACCACAGCTGTATCATTGATCTGCAACAAGCATATGACACAGTATGGAAAAAGGGCTGTTTGCCAAAATAACAAACATGGTCATACACTGAAAAATGTACCTCTGGATTTAAGCCTTCCAAAGTAATAGAACAATACAAACAACAGGTAGAAGGCACTAAATCATTCACACAACAACAGGTAGAAGGTACTAAATCATTCACACAACAACAGGTAGAAGGCACTAAATCATTCACACAACAACAGGTAGAAGGCACTAAATCATTCACACAACAACAGGTAGAAGGCACTAAATCATTCACACAACAACAGGTAGAAGGCACTAAATCATTCACACAACAACAGGTAGAAGGCACTAAATCATTCACACAACAACAGGTTGAAAGCATTAAATCATTCACACAACAACAGGTAGAAGGCACTAAATCATTCACACAACAACAGGTAGAAGGCACTAAATCATTCACACAACAACAGGTAGAAGGCACTAAATCATTCACACAACAACAGGTAGAAGGCACTAAATCATTCACACAACAACAGGTAGAAGGTACTAAATCATTCACACAACAACAGGTAGAAGGCACTAAATCATTCACACAACAACAGGTTGAAAGCATTAAATCATCCACACAACAACAGGTAGAAGGCACTAAATCATTCACACAACAACAGGTAGAAGGCACTAAATCATTCACACAACAACAGGTTGAAAGCATTAAATCATTCACACAACAACACAATAACGCGGGAGGGGGATTATCACAAGGGTCAGCATTACGCTGCTTCCTTTTTTTTCATAACGGATCTCTTCTTTCCCCCCCCCCCCCCGAAGGTACCAAAAGTACTGTATGCAGAAGACCTGTTTCTTTGAACAGCAGAAAAATACAACAAACTGGCGCCAGGTAAAACAACAGAGCCCTAGCTGCAATAGTTGTGTACTGCTAGCTCTGGAAACTAAAAATAAACACGCAACAAAAATATGCAGCTGCTTTTTCGACACAGAGCATCAAGGAAAGCAAAAAGGTGTACCAACTAAAACTCAACGGACAACTACTTTGGAGAAGAAAATCCTGTTTACTTAGGAGTGTAGCTTGACAGACAGCTACTCCTCAAAACCGTAATGCACAAAATGAAAGACTAGGCCAGTGAGCGCCTGGACATTGTGAAACATTGTTGCAAGCACCAACTGAGTAGCAGGAAAAAGTATATCTTAGACAGCCTTACCTGGGATCAGTCATGGATAATAACCTGCCATTGCAGTCGGCAATGAATAAAGCCACCCAAGCAGACACAGTCCGAAACCAAGTTGTTGTGTTATTATATGGAGTCACAAGAGCCATTACACCAGCTGCCAGTGATATCGATGCAAATATAGAACCTATGGACTTTCGACGTAAACCTGCTGTCATGGAAACAGAGCGCCCTTGAATAGTAAGAAAAGAACAACAAAACAGGCAGTTGTTTGAAAACTAGAAGCAGATTAAAGCTAAAATCACAACTACCAGTAGCAACAGCTTTAGCAGAACATAACCCCCAAAAGCTAGAAAATACAAACACATTTACATACTTAGACAACATAGTAACACCAGATGGCGGAAAAAAGCAAAGACACCAGTGGCCAAATGAATAAAGCCAAATAGCCTTCACCAACCTCAACAACATCTGGAACTCCTCCTAGTAAAGTACAAACACGAAATTAAAAATATATGAGAGCTGCGTAATTTATGTACTTTTTTATTGTTCAGAATGCTAGAGAGTATTCACCGTTTTCATGAATGGAAACGTCCAAACTGTCATCTTTCCACATAACCTGCATAAGGAAAATTCTTCGAATTGTCTGGCCAAACACCATCACCAGCCAGGAATTGTTAATTCGGAGCCACCAAGAAGACATGTGCACCATCGTAGCGGATAGACGTTAGAAAAGGGTTGGCCACATCACCAGAAGGCACCTTGACACCATCATAGCGGATAGACGTTAGAAAAGGGTTGGCCACATCATCAGAAGGCACCCTGACACAATCATAGCGGATAGACGTTAGAAAAGGGTTGGCCACATCACCAGAAGGCACCTTGACACCATCATAGCGGACAGACGTTAGAAAAGGGTTGGCCACATCATCAGAAGGTACCCTGACACCATCACCAGAACTGCCATGCTATGGACTCCAGAAGGAAAGCGAAAGCAAAGCCGACCAAAAGCCACCTGGCGGAGAACAGTTAAGGCAGAGATGCTAAGCGTGAACAGAGCCTTGTATAAAGAAACTACTGATCCCAACAAGAATGACAGCATCGGTAACATATGATGTGTGAAGCAGAGCGTAATCCTCCAACTTAAAACAGAACGTACCAGACTCAACACTTTTTTAAACAAATTAAACTTCTCCCATGAGCCTAATTTTTGCAACTGTACCCATCCATATGCAGATGGCCTTCTCCACGCAAAACAGTTCAACGTGTGCAGTTCACTTTCCAAAGACTCATCACAGAAAGAATATGTACATTAAAAAATAAAATGGTATGGAACCAGTTATACAAATTAACGGTACACAGGAAACACTGGACGTTTCGGGTTTCACCCTTAATCAGCCACAGTTATAAACAGGCGACAAGATCAAGAAAAATAGACACGTCAAAGAAAAATAAACACTATATACCCAAATTATAACCCATATGGGGTTGCACCGGATATCCCATGGACAAAATAAAATTCAACGGTTAGTGCAATGTCCTAAAATCAACAACAACAAAAATACTAAAGACACTGCAAACACGTAACATGATAAGAAACACAGATATGGAGGGGTGTACAAACAGATGAAAAATAGAACAACACAATACAAAACCAGAAGGAAAAATGTGTTAAAGTTTGTTTTCTTTAACAACATCAGCAGGCCACACAGGCCATCACTTCTGCTACTGTGTGAATGTTTGTGGTGGTGGGTGTGTATGTCGGGTCACTGACAAGGACAAAGTCAGTATGGTCGGGCTTACAGGTGGCCGACAGTTGTGCAATCTAACAATACGCAGGTGTCATGGGTTCTTCAGGTGTGTAGTATTCTGCTTTCCTCTCACCCACACAATTGTAACGTAAGGTCATGAAGTAGACCAACTAGTTCAACTTTACACAGTTTATT
The DNA here is from genome assembly GCA_024509875.1 of Oreohelix idahoensis. Classification (NCBI taxonomy): domain Eukaryota; kingdom Metazoa; phylum Mollusca; class Gastropoda; order Stylommatophora; family Oreohelicidae; genus Oreohelix; species Oreohelix idahoensis. The sequence goes on along the minus strand of JAMPIV010017851.1, from coordinate 619,732 downwards.
TACGACACAGTAACATCGCAAAGTGCACGAAGGAACAGCAACATTGTCACGGGTTACTACAGGTACAAAATCCATTATAATACTAGGTATATCAATGAGCCAACGTAATCCATGGCATTAGAATAATAGATCGTGTAAGTACAAATCCATCAGGAAAGGAATTGCATACATCGCAATTCTTATTATATAATATGAGCCAACGTAATCCATGGCATTTGAATAATATCTTGGAAAAAATCCATAAATTGGGAAAGAAACTCTTCCCTACGATAATATATTCTGATCACACTAACGAGACAAAAAACCACCCGTCTCGAAGGTCTGTCAGATCCCCTAATGCCTGAGATTATAGTTTCTCAGTACAGCTCAGTGAAGTCGCTCGTGCGCGAACTCCCTGCATAACATCTGAGCTCAGCTCATCCTTATCTCCCCCCAAACTACTATTAAGAACATTTGAATAGGTTCCCTATTTTTTTTAAAAACTAACACAGACTCAGTTGAGCCACGTTCCAAAACCATCGTACACAAAGTACCAAAACAAAAAATCTACTCATTACTTTAAACGTGCGTACTAACCAAAAATCAGCCTCGTACATAATAATCCCTAACACTTAACTCCTACTAAACAAATATGACTCAACAAAAAGATATATCAATACAAGAAATTCAACAATCAGTGAAAATGAAAAGGAGAAAATGAAATAACTAGCAATAACCCGTCAAACTTGACGGGTTTTTAATTGTGTTTGCCTTTGTGCTGTTTCATGTTATCGTCGCATCGTGCTTCTTCTATAGTCTCGCCAGCTCGCTGCGATTGACGCAACCGTCTTTTCCTGTTAGTAGCTGCAGATTCGGCAGCCTTCTTATCATCTTGATCATTATGTGTCAAACCGTTCAAATACAATTCACTTTGGTATGTTATTGGCTCATGCACACCAATTCTTACGCACTTTTTCTTTTTCGAGCGCTACTAATTTCGTGAAAGAATAAAAATAAAAATTAAAACCAAAGTATTTGTTTTATAGTAAATAAATATTAGACAAACATAAAAGTATGTTTTCAGGCACTCGTAAGAAATAAAGAAGTAGAAAACTAGACAACAGAAAATCAACAGACTTGAGTGGCTTACCCAGGACTCGAACCCATGACCTTCCGTGCGACAACCCCACCTAGCTATGCAAGCGAATCACACTATCCTCCCTGCCATCTAGGCATCACCAAATATATATAACACCCACGCCGCGCAAGTTGCACACCGTGCGATGCGCGCTTTTTTTCTGGCGCGAGTTACTACTTTGAGTGAGACCGACGGACGTAACATACATCGGTAATTATGTTAGTGTAGACAGATGTAGATAGACAAATCATGAAGTCTTGCTAAAATAATCCGTTCTGTAAGATCCAGAGAAGCTTATAATACAATCGTAATCTCGTCGATAACCATGACTTTGTGGCCGTTGATAGTATTAGAGGTTCGGACCACTGCCCTTTCAGTAGATAGTATGTTGTAAGGTAAATACGAAAAACTTTCTTCCCTCAGACTGACTTTACATTTTCTCATACCCACTGTTGATCAATCGAATTCACCCGAAAAATAGCAGTGAAAATATCAAATGTCGAACTTTATTAACATAAGTTGATAACTGGGTAAAAATGGTATGCCCAACCTTCCTCTTCAAGGTTGGCAGTCTTGTAATAATAAAAGCTTCAGTTTCAAACAATCTCAGTATCAATTTTTCACATACATTGCTTTGTCTTCTTTGCTACTGCTTGTTCCAGCTATCAAAATGTCATCTAATTCTTCAGGCGAAACCTCTTGTCTCTCTTCTGCACTGACTGTTTTTTTCTACGCTTTTTTCATATATCTCTTGGTATATCTCACTGAGAAAAAACTGGCCTTACCGCCAGGGCTGTCACTTTTGCCAAGACTACTTCTATTTTTCTTTTCTGATCTGACCTTGTCTGCTGAGCTACACATGCTAGTAATAGATCAAAATTGTTCAACATACCTGGTTTTGTTTTTATAGAAATACACTTTTTCCTTTCACAACCATCTTGCCCTCAGAAAAATTGCTATCACAAAAATACTGCCGTACACCAATTTATGATAAGTAATGTACTGAGCGGTTTCTATCACTCTTTAACTCACAGCACATTTTTTTCTGACCACCTACGCTGAGCGCGTTTACCCACAATAAGTCTTACGCTGAGCGCGTTCGACATCCAACTTTAACACTTGAGAGAAAACCCTTTTCTCTACCTACGCCTAGCGCGTCTCAATCTCAACTGCCTAATCCCCGTTCTAACATTTCTTCGTTCACCCCTAAAATGTGTTCACACATCCCCATTTTCCAGTGCGTACTTTTTTCCTCAACTCACTAAAACCTGCAAGGGACTTAATTCTACGTTAACTCCCTTTAATGATTTAACTGAACACCATACTCTCTAATTTAAAGCTTACTACTAAATCATTACATGCTAATTTTCTCAACCATAATTGAGAACCCACTAAATCTGCTTAACCCTAATTCAACACTTTCATCTACCAACCGTAATATGCGGAGTTTCCTCCCTTTTCTCAAAGCATTCCTTCACTCATTTTATCTCCCTTCAACTAAGACAAATAGTCTGTATCCAAATCCATTCATATTTCCTAAACCACTTTTCTACACTCTTTTACTTTACTAAAACCAAACCACCGTTCACAACTATTTTTTAATTTACTTCCACAGAAAGAAGAAAGCTACTACTAGTCTCTCGAACAATAACAAACAATGTACACAACCACTCAACAGCAACACAACTTACTTACTTACTTAGTCGTTCCTCTTCTACCATAAGGTGTAGAGCTAGCAACATAACACATGCAAATTCTTCAACTGCTAAAGAAGGACGAGTTCAGCAGTCCTACATAAACAGCAACAACTCAAACCATCAATACATTAAACAAAAATAAGCAGCCATGTTTTATGATTGCAACACATTTTTAAATATTTACCCCATCCACCCACTTTATATAACTGGCCACCCCTACTAAAAAAGCTGAGCCTAGTATAGTGTAGTCTCTAACATGCCCTTCTTCATGCCTTCTATGTCTATCTTCAGTTCTCTTCTCCATACATTTCTTAGTCTCCCTCTACATATCTTACCATGTGCATTCCAGAAAAAGAACTGCCTGTTTTAGCTATCAACAGTTTTCCTGAGTGTGTGTTTAGGATTAAATCAAGAGGAAATTCTGCGAAGGACGTGATAAGTGGAATCACGAAAAACTTCTAGCGATTACTGGTTCGTCATTAAACGTTCGCCGTGAAACAGAAAATGAGAACCATTGTCAACTGCTGACACACCAATAATAACATCTTTGCTACATCACAATACAAAACGCTGCACGTAGACCCAACTTCAAAAGCCAGCTCCTGCAGATCCCGGTAGAATAGTACCAACTAAGATGGTTTGGCCATGTCTGCAGAATGGGAGAAGATCGGCTACCACGACTAGTGTGGGAAACTAAGAGCCAGGGATCCAGACCTCCAGGACGACCCAGAGTTCGCTGACAAGACAACATCAGGCAATTTCCGAAGGACCCAGGAGTAGAATGGAACCAGGATAGGAGGAAGACAGCCAATAGGATAGTATAGCGCTCTCTCTATCAAACCTCTACACCCCAGTGTAGAAGAGGAACGACTAAGTAAGTGATTATTAATTTTTATTTTGTTTGCCTCCCCTGCTTTGCAGTCGTGGTCCAACTGTGGCCAAAACGGAAGAGTATCTAATACGGGCCTTCAAAGGTGTCTACCTTCGCACTAGATTACTTTCGGCAGGTTGTAAATAGAAGGGTAATGACGCTTCTATCCCAAGGGCGTTTTCATAAGATATTTCCGAAGTCAAAAACAATGCTGCAATGGCAGGGCAATTGTTAACTTTATATCGGTCCGCTGATTTACACATTGGAATTCTTATTATTAAGGTATAGCTCTGTTTAGAGTGTATTTAGTAAATTTACTGAGACAAACGTGCAGTACATTTAAAATGATTAAATCGAAGTTAAATTTGTAAAATTACAAATAACAAATTTTAGAATCATTTAGGTTTAGCAAGGTTTTAGAAAATTTGAATAATGATTTAACAGAAAGTGGTCATCACTGTTGTGATGGGATGAAAGTTTATAAAGGAGTTCACGTGGCAGCTTATAGGTTTCACTTATCTGCCATTGGTAGGTTCCGCTCCTGCTGATGGTTTGGTTCTGTGCAGTTAGGTCACTGATAACGGTCGTCGCTGGTCAAGTATTATGGCGTAGCACGTTCACAGAAGTGTCATGGAGTGTCTACAAAGTTGGTCCTCCGTCTTAAATCTCAGGCCACTGTTCCCTTCTTGTTCCGGAGATGGTACCCTTAGCTGGTACCACGAACAACTATGGTGAGAGTATAGAAACGAAACGCTCTCCTGAGTATTGCGTCTCCCGACACATACTTATGTGTCCCTTTCTCTCTATTCCACCATCCCACCTACCTCAGAAGAAACACTCGATGAGAATTAAACTTAATTTAATCCCTTGAGAGAAAACTTTCCTTACCTTTAAATTGAATAGTGTTTATCTTTATTTTACCTTTAAATGAAATGGTTAATGGTACAGATAGAATATGTTTACATTTACATCTCCACCGATTGAAAAGTGTTCACACTAAAAATTGAATATGTTTTCATTTATATCTACTCTTGTTGAACAGTTTGAAACTTTTATTAATTTTAAATAGAATATGTTTACATAGACATTTACACTGGTTTGAAAATGTAAATCTTAGAATGTACGTCATTTCTTTCTTCTTTTCCTCTCTGCTCTATATGGAACTTGTGACTACTTATGCTTTTAGTTCTTTTTAAGAAACTAGCGATAAAGCAGTCACCAGCCCTTGCAGTGGTGGTTCAAGAAATGATCATTCCATGCGCTGAGGTGGCCAGCCTCAAATGACTTGGACATCCACTAGCGATTTTCACATATTACTATTCACATGCTAATATATACATATTAGTTCACATGTTAGTAATGAAAAAATGTAAAATGCACAACTTACGCAAATCCTGGCTCACAGACTGTTTGCTCAGATGAATAAAGGCACATGTAAGATGCCTTTTTACACGTGTTCTTGGGTCGTTACTTCTATACGATAATTTCCACTATGACTCCATGTGTTTCAGTTTTCTCAGATTCCAGTTCCTTATTAAAATGGTAGAATTTGTTTTGGGCTGTGTCATAAGTCCTTTTAAATACTCCAATAAAAGGTGTCCGGTCTGATAAATGGAATTCTGAATTCTAACTTCTGGCAGCCTTATTGTGTCGTCTTGGCAAGCGATTTCTCAGAGTCTTAACACTGATAGGTGTCAGGTTATATTGCCTGTACTCCCCCGCATTTGTTTGTTACGAGGCTAATCAGACCGCCAATTGTTTTCAAATATGCGTATCGTGTGGGGAAATTCAAATATTCCGACATGGAATAATTTCTGTGTATAATGCAGAGGTCACCTTTCCCATATATGATAATAAACTTCCGATTGCCTGCCATGCAAACTCATCAACACATCTGTAAACTCGTACAACAGTGTGTTTCAGATGTAACAACTTATTATTTTTATATAAAGTAATGTATTCGCGAAAGTCGGACAGGAGACGATTTTGTCATTTATGTCTGTCCATAAGGTGTCTCACGGGCAAGTAATTTTTTTTTACCTGTTACTTGAGCACACAAAACCCATCTCTTTACCACCTTGGCAACAGACGCACCCTTGCCTTATCAGCGCTTAAAAAAATACGCTGGGGCGATTTTAGTGTTAATCAGTCGCGGCCAAGGTTTGGTACGCGAAAATTTACCAACATCCGTGCCGTTTCAATATTGCATCACCTGTCTACTCTCTCAGCAGGGATGGGCAGGTAAACAGACAAGACGAATTATTACTAAAAGGAGTGCAAGAATGAAAATACAAAATATCTGCTACATAGCAGAGAAAGAAACAAGTGCTGACCATGGAAAAGCACGCAAGTAGTCGGTAGAACAATTTAAAATGAGTACTGCCGGAGTGAAAGAGAGATCGAGAAGGGAGTGCCCCAAATCCATCTCGTGACAGTTTGCAGAACACAATAATACAAAAATAAACTTATTAATCCAATGGCAACTAATGCTCCTTATTTTGACACTTATTTCATGCACATCTAATGGATACAAGTGAGGACATCAAAATGTGAAAATACTTTTAAATTACCAGAGCAGTTCTTGTTAACCCTTGTCTGATGGCATGAAGCGTTAATTTTGGCAGGTCAACATTATTCGTATCTCACGAAAACACAAACTACACAAAGGTCAAGGCAGTTTGGAACGCTGGTAATGAGATCGGGTGCCACACTGTCCACCACCAACTACCCAAGGGAGATAAAGATAGCGACTATCCTCAAATGGTTGCAGAGGTAGCTATTTGTTTTCTTCTTATACGTTTTGAATGGAGCATTAGATAACAGGAATTGTCCCTATTTGAAATTGTCTTATTCTAGATAGTCATTCCAGGTCCTTTCTGTTTGCTCTCTCTCTCTCTCTCTCTCTCTCTCTCTCTCTCTCTCTCTCTCTCTCTCTCTTTCTCTCTCTCTCTCTGTCTATATATCTATCTATTTATCTTGTTTTTACGAGATATGTGGTAAAGTGGGATGTTATAAATATTTATAGGGGACTTAGTGTACTGACTGAGATCAGCTGTGAAGGTATCTGTATCTAATAGGTGTAGTGTTTTACAGATAACCTTACTTGCTACCACATTTATACCTCAGTCAGAATTATTCTGGAATATTGTGATGACTAGGTTAAATGTCTAGGGTTATGTAAATGATGAAGTGTAAGTCACAACAACAACAGACAGATAAACAATTTAATTTATTCCACCACACTTGACAACACTGTGACACTCACACACATTTAACATTCTATAAGACTAACTTAATTGAGTCAATGGTAAAAGTTTCAAATATATATGTATTAATTACTTTCACTATTATATATCCTGATTCAACTACACAGTGAACCAGGAATCACAATCAAATGTAATCACAATTTATATGTACATAATTTATAATATGAACCTTGTAGTGACATATTTTATTAATATTATCCTATGTGTGTCAGTTGTGTAGTAGTACTATGAGGTAATACTGGTTTTGTTTTTCAAGCTATGTTGTTATTTGTCATCATGACTTCAAGTGTTTGTTTATCTGGGAAATAGTATGGGGAAAAAGTTCACAGTTCCTGTCAATTTAAACAAGGTATTGTCCCTCTTTTTTACTAAAATGTCAATTTTTGAGGGGACACATAATGTTGAGCTCCACTGGCCACAGAGGCTTAACTTTCGTGATGGCGGCAGGAAAAGACTCCTCTGCTCGATTGCTCCCCTGTGTTCTGGAGACACCTCACTAGTCGCTATCTGGACCCAGGAGTATGCTGTCAGCCTCCAGATTCAGCAAAGCTCAGACCAGGTGCTGCTCAATAACTTTAGGACCACAGTCCCTGAAACAAGAAGGTTGTACCTCCTACTTCATAACTAATTTATAATCTATTTCCAGACTGAACACAATACATAACAAACACTGAGTTCAGAGCGGTAGGCCAACTGTCAGCTTCATCTGAAATAATTTACACCAGTATACTCCTCCCTAATGGTCACTACGCCTCTGCAATTCCAGCATTAGTTCTTTCTAGTCAATAAGATAGGTGTCAGTGTACTGTTTGGCAATTCCATGCAGTTTTACTTTTCTCCGACACCTTCTGTTTAGGTTGGAGCACTATATAGGCTTTGCCTCATGTTCGCTACTGAACCACACACATATACAGACATAAATTATCAATTTACATTCAATTTTCATTAAAAAGATATTGAATATATCAAGCTTACCACAATTCATGGAATAATACACAGTTACGTTGACTGGCAATGAATATAGCACAATTTCGATCTGCCGATGTCCCAGGCTTTTATTTAGAAAAATATGCACTGGCGCTCAACGCACTGGTTCTTTAGTAAGTTTATTTGAAAAATGTGGTACTGAACTAACGCTCCTAATTGCCTATATTGGCGGGTCTAACCAATCGAGCCATGTTTACACAAGCGTTTGAAAAAAAAGTACCCTTCCTTCCGTCTCCCCTAACAACAAAAGATAGTATTTGTAGCCCGACTAATCGTGTTTAGCCTTACATTTACTGCGCTCCAATCAAATAGGATTTAACATGGGGACCTATTTCCCGTACAATGGTGGTTTTAAAATCTGCCACTGAGCGATTCTGATTTTGGTGTTGTCTGACACCCTCACTATTTCTTTTGGCTATAATTTGTTAATTCCTAGACTATTTGCGTAACGTTTAACATATTCTTTGTCAGCAAGTCCTAAGGAACCCAAATATATAAATTTAATGGGGCTAAGGGGCTGCGTTCAAAATATGTATTTTCTTCTACCTCCCGTTCATTTCGATCGATGTGGTGTCTGGGTACTGTAATGTTTTCAAACGTAAACCAGTATAATGTCATGTTTCCTAATAAGCGTTTTTCAGGTTTTTAAAACCTAACTCTCGTATGGGTAGTGTTTTTTTTTCACTGTCGATTTGAAAAAAAGTTAGTGCATGTGGCCTTACACGCGTGATGGCAGTAATTGTATAGCGAGACGCGTGTTAGTGTTGCATGCGTCCCGGCTTTCAGCCCTCCCTTTCTTTCTATCCTAAGTCCATCTGTCAGTTCGTTTATGGTAACTTAGTGTATAAAATGACATGAATGGAATATTAAATATAGGTCTGCTTGCGTATCTCAAGGTTTTTCTTAGAAAGGCAGTACACGTTTTATTGAAGAAAGCGTGTAGTGATGCAGTAGGCTTTTACTATCAACGTGAAACGTTACAATTTGCAGACGAAGTAGAAAACAAGGGGATTTCGAGTACAGTCATTGTGACAGCACTGTTCTTTACCATTCTTCTTTCCTTTTATTGAAGTTATTTGTTATGCTTTACATTTACTTTTTAATTTATATATGTGGATTAGAATTTCACACGACAAATTCTCCCCACTTAAAACAGACGTTATATGTCAGTCTATAATTCTATATACACATAGAGAAATTTATTATTATTCCTGGGGTTTAGGGTGATTCTCATCACACGGATGGCGGCTTAAAAAATCCGCTCCCAGATTTGTTTTTCCACTTATATACTCTATGCTAAACTCATATGGCTGCATCAGTAATGACCAACGGAGTAATCTAGAATTTCCATGTCTAGCCTGCGCTAGAAACGACAAGGGTTTGTGATCCGTTTGCAACTTAAATGCCTTCCCATACAGATAAATATTGAATTTCTTTATCGCCCATATTACTGCAAGACATTCTTTTTCGCTAGTTGAGTAATTGGTTTCAGCTTTATTCAACTTTCTGCTAGCATATGCCACTGGGCTTAATTCCCCATCCAATGCATCTGATTTCTGTAGCAGAGTCGCACCTAACCCAATATTACTGGCATCCGTCCTTACAATGAATTCTTGACTTAAGTCAGGTAATTTCAAAATAGGTTTACTTGTGAGCTTTTCCTTCAATTCTTGGTAAGCCATTTCACATTGTGGTGTCCATGTAATTCGATCTGGATTTCCCTTACGTGTCAAATCAGTTAACGGTGCACATATGGAATTAAAGTTTTTGATATACTTTTGGTAGAAACCACATAATGAGACAAAGGATCTCACGTCTTTCTTGGTTTGTGGTCTCGGGGCTTTCTTTAGTTTCTCTAAATTCTTGGGGTCAGGGGTCATGTTTCCCTGATAAACTGTGTGTCCCAAGAATTCTAATTCTTTACATCCAACGCAACATTTGGTTGGTCGGGCTGTTAAATTCGCTTCCCTAAGTCGATTAAACAGCATGTTCAGAGAGTCAATGTGTTCCTCAAATGTTTCTGTTGCTATAAGGATATCATCCATGAAATTTGTGATACATGGATTATTCAGAGGGTCCAATAATTTTCTCATCATTCTAGAGAAGACACTAGGCGCATTCTTCAATCCAAATGGCAATCTGTTAAACTCATAGTGTCCCTCTGAGGTACTAAAAGCTAGGTATGGTCTAACCTCAGGCTTTACTGGAATCTGATAGTATCCTTTACTCAGATCCACTTTTGAGAAATATTTAGCTTTATTTAGTCTGGCAAACAACTGATTTGTATCCGGCAATGGATCCACCTGTCCTTCTGTAATAGCATTCAGTCTCCTGTAATCTATACAGAGTCTATGTTCTCCAGAGGGTTTCCTTAAGAGTACAACACTGGAACTATACGAAGATTCACTGTGTGAAATAATTCCTTCCTTCAACAAATAGTCTATCTCTTCCTTCAAAGCTTTCTCCTTAGCAAAAGGAATCGAATAGGGTTTCATACAGACAGGTGTGGGGTCTATCAGTTTCATATCATATTCCAATAAGTTTGTATGCCCCGGTCGGTCTGTTAACACCTCTGTATGATTATCTAGAACCTGTTGCACTCTCTCTTTCTGATTTTTCGTTAAATGTGTACTGATTTTCACCTGTGCCGCTGTCTCACAGGGGTGTAATGGATATTCAAATGATGAAAGTGGTTCCTTTTTCATCTCCATGGCAATGGACAAGGTCAACAAGTGTGTCTCTTCCTGATGTTCTCTTTCCAAATATTTCTTCAGGAGATTCACATGATAGATTTTTTCTTTCCCCTTCTTATCTATCTTATAATTGGTTCTAGACACCTTCTCTAGAACTGTATATGGACCTTGCCATCCAATTTGTAACTTATTCTGACTACCGGGGAGAAGAAGCAGTACCTTCTCTCCCACAGCCAAATCTCTGTCTTTCGCTTTCCTGTTATAATAGGCAGCATGTTTCTTCCTGGCTTGTTTCAAATTTTCATTGGCAAGTTTCCAGCCAGTTTTTAAACGAGTGGTCAGCTCATTCACATATTGGTATGAGGATGTAATGTTTTCCTCTGCTTTTTCATCAGTCCACGTTCTTAACAGAGCTACATATGGACCTTTAATTTTGTGGACCTATTTGTCCCTGCACCGGTATGGTCTCTTCCACTCGAAGCTCTATAGTGATGATTTTTCTTCCCAGAATTATCATTCACAAAACGACCGCTACCAATTCTTCTTTTGGGGCTTTCTCCCCCCTTAAAATTCTTGATGAGAGATTTCCTCTCTACATCCTCTTCCTCCAGTTTGTTTAAGTCCGATTGAGGGATTTTCGGCTTATCCTGGGGTAAGACATCTTTTTGCACTCTCCGCATAGTGGCCATTGTAAAACAGTTAATTGAAGCTTGTCCGTGAAAAGGGGCTTCCCATTCCATTTGGTCCACTTTATCAAATTTATATTTCTTTTTATTGTCAGGCCTAATTTTGCCCCGTGGCGTGTCCAGGTCCTGATCAATGTTCCCACTTGTGGGTGTTCCCTCATGTGCTATGCTACACCTTTCTACAAAATTCTCAATGTCCCATCTTGCCTTGGGCCAATAATAATTGTGAGCCACCTTTTGGATGATGGTACCTATTTTCTCATGGTCCCCATCTTGTTTCACATGTAGGCTCCTTATTAAGTCTGCCCTATATCTCTTTGGAAGAACCAGCTGTCCGTGACCATGGGATCTAGTTCCGGCCTTCCTATACATCAACTTGTTTTTCATGTAAAAATCTCCCTTGCCTGGAGTTGTATGACAAGTTGACAATTTCCTGAAACAAGGCTTGAGGGTCTTATCCCCAGCCTGTGCCTTCCTCATCTCTTCTGGAGTGGTATCTAACATAATATCCTCCTCCTTTCCTGAGGTCGACCTGACCTGAAGGGTGGCCATAACTATAGGGTTCCTTCTGCAACGGTCAGTGTCATGATTATTCATCTTACAATTTTTACACCATCTCTTTCCTTGGTTGAAAGATTTTCTTTCATCATATTTCCTTTCATCGAATTGTGGGGTTTTATTTTTATTGTCATACCGTGGCCTATCAAATTGGTGCTTACCTTTGTTTTGATCTCTAGGATCAAATTTATTAAAGTTCTGTGGTGCCCTAAAATTTTCTACCTGTTTCTTTTTATTACCTGATACCTCTGCCTGAGCCGCTTGATACCTTTCTGCAACATTTAGCAACTCACCCAGCCTCTCTGCACCTTGTTCCATGAGAAACTTTCTCAGGTCTGGAGCCATGGACTCTCTTAATTGTTCTATAAGGACCATTTCCTTAAGATCTTGGGTTTTCCCCAGAGAAGTCCATTTCTCCAAGTATGTCTCTACCCGTGCAGAGAACTGGTGATAGGTTTCACCTGACAGTAGTTTAGCATTCCTAAATTTTTTCCTATAAAATTCTGCGTTCTTTTCATATCTTAACAAAAGAGCCTGCTTTAGCATGTCATAATTTTCTTGATCACCTCTGCTCATTTTGGCAAAAACTTCATAAGCTGCCCCACGAAGCCCTTGAGATAACTTTAAGCTCCACCTTTCTCTCTCTAACCCATACGTGGTAGCTAATAGTTCATATCTATTTAGATAGCTCTCAATATCATCGTCTTTCTCAACAAAATGATCTAAATGAAAATTCATAGCTGAGGTTGAGGCTCCCTGACTAGCAGTGGCATCAGAGGTAAAGGGACTGGCACCATTTTCAGGAGCATGGCCTTGAAACTCAAACTCCCTTAGTCGTAACTCATGTTCCCTTTGTAATCTCTTCTCCTCCTTTTCTGCTTCCCTCTCTGCAGTCAATCTTCTTTCTTCTGCTTCCCTTTCTGCAGCTAATTTCTTCTCTTCTCTTTCTGCAGCCTGTCTTCTTTCCTCGGCTTCCAATGCTTTATCCTCTTTGTCAGCCTCAATCTGCAACCTCTTAGCCTCAGCCTCAATCTGCAACCTCTTAATTTCCTTTTCAGCCTCTAACTTTCTTTCGGCCTCTTTTTCTAATCTTCTTTCTTCCCGTTCAATATATTTGTCACATTCAGCAGTGACATAAGCAATCATAATTTGCCCGTCCATTCCTAACTCTTTCGCAGTCTGTACAGCAGCAGGTCGAAATTTGGCCAGGTCCGCCATTTTCTAACAGGTAAATTTATATAATGTCTAACTAAACAATACAATCTGATATTACTTATCCAAAGACACCACAGCACTGAGAGCTCAACGTTAGTTATTTTCACCCAAGGATACCTTTTTAATTTCTATTATTCCCTGAAGTGAATTATCCCCAATATTTTTAATAGGGAAAGATTCAAAATCCCGGACGAGCCCCCAATATATGTGGTAAAGTGGGATGTTATAAATATTTATAGGGGACTTAGTGTACTGACTGAGATCAGCTGTGAAGGTATCTGTATCTAATAGGTGTAGTGTTTTACAGATAACCTTACTTGCTACCACATTTATACCTCAGTCAGAATTATTCTGGAATATTGTGATGACTAGGTTAAATGTCTAGGGTTATGTAAATGATGAAGTGTAAGTCACAACAACAACAGACAGATAAACAATTTAATTTATTCCACCACACTTGACAACACTGTGACACTCACACACATTTAACACTCTATAAGACTATCTTAAATGAGTCACTGGTAAAGTTTCAAATATATATGTATTAATTACTTTCACTATTATATATCCTGATTCAACTACACAGTGAACCAGGAATCACAATCAAATGTAATCACAATTTATATGTACATAATTTATAATATGAACCTTGTAGTGACATATTTTATTAATATTATCCTATGTGTGTCAGTTGTGTAGTAGTACTATGAGGTAATACTGGTTTTGTTTTTCAAGCTATGTTGTTATTTGTCATCATGACTTCAAGTGTTTGTTTATCTGGGAAATAGTATGGGGAAAAAGTTCACAGTTCCTGTCAATTTAAACAAGGTATTGTCCCTCTTTTTTACTAAAATGTCAGTTTTTTAGGGGACACATAATGTTGAGCTCCACTGGCCACAGAGGCTTAACTTTCGTGATGGCGGCAGGAAAAGACTCCTCTGCTCGATTTCTCCCCTGTGTTCTGGAGACACCTCACTAGTCGCTATCTGGACCCAGGAGTATGCTGTCAGCCTCCAGATTCAGCAAAGCTCAGACCAGGTGCTGCTCAATAACTTTAGGACCACAGTCCCTGAAACAAGAAGGTTGTACCTCCTACTTCATAACTAATTTATAATCTATTTCCAGACTGAACACAATACATAACAAACACTGAGTTCAGAGCGGTAGGCCAACTGTCAGCTTCATCTGAAATAATTTACACCAGTATACTCCTCCCTAATGGTCACTACGCATCTGCAATTCCAGCATTAGTTCTTTCTAGTCAATAAGATAGGTGTCAGTGTACTGTTTGGCAATTCCATGCAGTTTTACTTTTCTCCGACACCTTCTGTTCAGGTTGGAGCACTATATAGGCTTTGCCTCATGTTCGCTACTGAACCACACACATATACAGACATAAATTATCAATTTACATTCAATTTTCATTAAAAAGATATTGAATATATCAAGCTTACCACAATTCATGGAATAATACACAGTTACGTTGACTGGCAATGAATATAGCACAATTTCGATCTGCCGATGTCCCAATCTTTTATTTAGAAAAATATGCACTGACGCTCAACGCACTGGTTCTTTAGTAAGTTTATTTGAAAAATGTGGTACTGAACTAACGCTCCTAATTGCCTATATTGGCGGGTCTAACCAATCGAGCCATGTTTACACAAGCGTTTGAAAAAAAAAAGTACCCTTCCTTCCGTCTCCCCTAACAACAAAAGATAGTATTTGTAGCCCGACTAATCGTGTTTAGCCTTACATTTACTGCGCTCCAATCAAATAGGATTTAACATGGGGACCTATTTCCCGTATAATGGTGGTTTTAAAATCTGCCACTGAGCGATTCTGATTTTGGTGTTGTCTGACACCCTCACTATTTCTTTTGGCTATAATTTGTTAATTCCTAGACTAGTTGCGTAACGTTTAACATATTCTTTGTCAGCAAGTCCTAAGGAACCCAAATATATAAATTTAATGGGGCTAAGGGGCTGCGTTCAAAATATGTATTTTCTTCTACCTCCCGTTCATTTCGATCGATGTGGTGTCTGGGTACTGTAATGTTTTCAAACGTAAACCAGTATAATGTCATGTTTCCTAATAAGCGTTTTTCAGGTTTTTAAAACCTAACTCTCGTATGGGTAGTGTTTTTTTTCCACTGTCGATTTGAAAAAAAGTTAGTGCATGTGGCCTTACACGCGTGATGGCAGTAATTGTATAGCGAGACGCGTGTTAGTGTTGCATGCGTCCCGGCTTTCAGCCCTCCCTTTCTTTCTATCCTAAGTCCATCTTCCGTTCGTTTATGGTAACTTAGTGTATAAAATGACATGAATGGAATATTAAATATAGGTCTGCTTGCGTATCTCAAGGTTTTTCTTAGAAAGGCAGTACACGTTTTATTGAAGAAAGCGTGTAGTGATGCAGTAGGCTTTTACTATCAACGTGAAACGTTTCAATTTGCAGACGAAGTAGAAAACAAGGGGATTTCGAGTACAGTCATTGTGACAGCACTGTTCTTTACCATTCTTCTTTCCTTTTATTGAAGTTATTTGTTAGGCTTTACATTTACTTTTTAATTTATATATGTGGATTAGAATTTCACACGACAAGATAGTCACTTACCGCTTTAGTTTTTTGTTTTTGTTTTGTTTGCTACACGAGTTCTTAGAGGAGTATATGAAGATATCTTTCCATAAACCAATGTCATCTTACCTGTTTGCTACTAGAAGTGATATCGTTAATGCCTATACATTTTTTGGTTAATCTTATATGTAAGATACATATTTTTTCCCGCCGAATCGAACGGATTCTTTCCTAGCTGCCAAACATCCCTCCTCTTACCCTTCTCTTATTTCTCTTTAACCCATTCTTATTGCCGTTTCTGTCATTTTTTGCTCTCGTGAGAAATAAACATGATATGAGTAAAACGCTAGAAACTTGCAATTTATGATTTAATCCTCCCGTCTTATATTTATCTCTTTTATTAAACGTGCACTTTGATTACATCTGAGCAGATTTACAAAATAAGCATTTACAGGTTTCTTATACTCTATATTAGTTTCCATTCTTAACCTTTCAACAGCGAGAAGTCTTCGTCAAGATACCAGCTCCTTTTTTGTGTCCGTGAGACTCCGTGTACCTCTTGTAAATCCGACAGTTACCTTTTATTTGAAGAAACTATGACTTCATAAATAAAAATACCTGCTGCAGCGTTTCTCACCTTTTCTCATGGCTGCATTAGCTGTCTTATCTCTATGCTCATGCTAAAGATTGTTGGCAGGTATGCTCAACACTGATCAGGGATGATCCTGCCCTAATACTAGCTGAGAAGCCCTTCTGATTTCTCACACTGGATAATACTCGTAGATGCATCAGGGAAATGGACCTACGTGAGGATGGGTCAGGCTTGTATACAACCAGCACGCTACAGGAACAGTTAGCTTTCATACTCGTCGACTTTTGCTGAGAGATACATAGCCCTTTTGGATTGGCACGTAGAGCAGTGATGTCAATTATTAACAACAATAACAATAAAATTATTTTCACAATTCTAGATCCAAGGACTGAAAGACGAAATGATGAAAGCGATAGGAAGCAAGGCACTTGTGGATTCCATCAAAGGATTCCGAGCTCCCCACCTTCTTGCAGGTGGTAATGTACAGTATGATGTACTTCGTGACTACGGTTTCCTGTACGACTCGTCTCTTATCAGCGTTACTACACTCGAGGGGAATACGCCAGATTGGCCATATACACTTGACTTTGTACTTAAAAGGTAAGTATCATATTTGATGTATAGCCACAAACCAGAATCATATATACTATTGTCACGAAATTGCATGCGATCATTCATTTTTGTCTTTTGTTCCATTTTCCAACCGTCCTCTGATTTTCATCTATCCTATTATTATTTTCCATTTTTATCTTATTTCCCCAGGTTTTACTTCGAAGAGGTAACCTTACAAAACCCACGCTGCGAGAGAGAGATTCTCTATGCCCCACCAAACATCTTTCATATCAGTTAATCATAGAGTTCGATTTTTACAGTTCACTCTCTATTGTATAATCATATTTTTCTTTACAAAGGTAACTAGCCATATTTTACATGCTTGGCTGTCACAACTTCCGATCATTTTACTACGCATAAAGATATTTTAACAAATTGCCACTTCATTATGACGCCAATAAATAATCCCTACACCTTAAATATGTCACAATTACAAATCGACTCACGAAACCAAATTAGCCATAACATGACAGAAAATGATTCCTCCCTGTTTGTTTAAAAACATACGTCAAGAGTGGCAGATGATGATGATTTGTAGTAAATCCCGGCAGACGTACTCGCTGGGAGACATATTTTCTGGAAGACGGAGTGTCTGAAGACATTCGTTCCGGAAGACGTTCGACCAAGCTGATGTCTGATACAAGGAAGTTACTCTTCTGAGATCAAATGGACACGAAATAAGCCATCTCCCTAATACTCACGCAGAGCCATCATAAGGAATATATCAATAAAAACGCTGGACATCCTATTACACCTAATTTTAACTACCGCCTCATTGATTCTTCAATAAAGAAAATTCAAATTTTCATGTTAATATTAACACACGGAATCTTCTTCAGTCACCCTCAGACGTCAACTTGAACATGTTCTAAGAAGTAGTGGGTAGCTTCAGGCTATTGATCTCTCCGTAGAGTGTTCTCATGAATAGTCTGATGATGGCCATTTGCGCTTTTCTCTGTTTATCATATCTTGGGTACCTTTGAAGTTGATGTTGAACCGTCTATTTATCGTTGCCACAGTCACACTCATCACTAGTTTCTATCCTTAACTTGTTGAATAGATTGTATCCCAGTCTATTGTGAGCTGTGCGAAGTCTGAAGATTACCACTTTGTCACGGGTTGCCTCCCCTTGCCCTGCAGTGATGTTCCAACAATGACCAAAACCTAGAGTATCTAATGTGGGTATTCAAAGGTATCTTGGCAGAGATGCAGACAAAAGGGTAATGATGCTTCTACCCAGAGGGAGTGTTCACAAGATATTCAGAAAGCAAGAACAATGCTGAATGAGTCTTAGCAATGTGAACTTTAGCATCTACCCGACAACTTTTGTGAAGGATTATCTTATAATTAGCTTGTTCAAGCCCCCAACTGAATTAACAGTAAAATTCCTCTTATTATTGGCTATTTAGGTGTAAATACATATAAATTAGAGATACTGATTCATACGCGTGCACTCCTATCTGTTATAACTGAATCAACTATGAATGTGTAAAACAACATATAACAAATTTAATGATCAATTATTAGGTAACATTTAAAACAAAATAAGATCATGTTTTGAGGTTATGCAAAAAATAATGATTATGTTATCCTCATCAATATTTGATGGAAAGTAAATGTTTTTTGCTGTGGCCTGTTTAATAAGCACTTAGCTGAAAATCGGTGAGTACTGCTGCCATTGTTCCGTCAAGTCTTTTTTCGTGATGACGGCACTTGTATAGAAACATCAAGCGGTAACCACTCCTAAGGTCAAGGTAGGTATCTTCCCAACTCGTCCAATGTAGGTGGTTAGTGTCGAACCCCAGCTCTTGAATCACAGACTAGTAGCGTAGATTCTTACAAAAAACTGGTCTCGTACCATGACATTTGAGGAAATACAAAGAACAAATGCCTCTACTAAGTATTTTATGGTCGGAAGATTAATCAGGCGCCTTTCCCGCGGTTGTCCACCAGTTTTTTGCATCTCTGAAATTTTATTCTCCCTGAGCATATACAGCATAACTCAGGGAATATGATGAGAAATTACCATTTTTCCTTTGGTTAATTGAATGGGAAAAAATGAGACTGGACAGCGCGAGTACAATGGCTTGTGCCTGGATGAACATTATTAAGTTACATATATCTCACAACATGATAATATACATACTATGCACATGTGATGTAATTATCACTCCTCATTCGGAGTCTGGGGTTACCTCTGCTTTTAGTTCTGTGTACGAACTAGCATGAAGCAATCACCAGCGCTTGTTGTAGTGGTTTATGAATATACTATTTTCATATGCTGAGGTTACCAGCCTCATATGACTCATATAACCACTAGCAAGTACAAACATGTCAAATTCACATTCTAAAATATATGTTACAACATTCCAAAGCTTTTGGATATACAATCTCCTGGCACAGATGAATGGACACAGCAACTTAGATTAAATGCTTCGAACACTTGGTCTGGGTAATTTTAGAATCCCTCTTATGAGGGATGCTCCGATTCCTAGGTTTACAGTACTTGTATTTAAAAGTCATGTTTTCTTCTAAAGTCTGAAAGATGCCCAAATACTCGGTCCTGTCCTTTTAATTTGAAATTCTTCTCTGGCCCCTGGGAGTTGCTACTTTGACATATTGCATTGCAGTGTGTTTCAGCCTCAAAAATTTTCTGTTAAGTTATATTCTCAATTCTCACTCGAAGTTTCCACATGGGGTTTCCGACAAACTTCCAATCGAAAGGAATATCTATTTCCTGCTCTTAACTGGTTCAATCCCAGCGTTATAACTAGGTGAGTCGGGGCGTTAATTTAATTATTCCCCCGCGTGATTAAAAATCACATTAAAAATGTAAACACATCTTCCATATCTGGCTCGGCTCCTTCAGTTTTCTTAGATAACATTTCAAATACGACGTGTAACCTTGCCTGCAGATAGTGTCCTTGCTAATTTATATACCCAGACCGTTTTATCTGTAATAATTACACAGAAAATGTCTGGACTAAAGAGATTAAGCAATTTCTACCGATACTTGAATTCGTTCACCAGACGGTTAATTACTGACATATCGCCTGCACAGACTTTTCCTCAGACAACATTTGCCCATCTTTTGTATTCTGCCTCGGCATTGTCGCAGTCAGTATTCAACACCACCTGTGTCTACAATCATTTTCACGCTGACCGTATGAAGTCAAATATGTTTCAACAACTTATAATTAATCCTTAAGGGTGATCAGTTAGCCGTGAAATAACATTATCACCGAATGAACAGAGGTCAACAAATCTAAGGCGCGGTGCTGGGGCAGATCTATGAGCGTAAAATGAAGAAATACATGGATAACGAAGGAGAGAAAGAAAAAATGTAAAAGGCCACAACTGGATATCATCACACACTTGTTCACTTCTGCTGAGCTAGTAATATGTATCTGAGGTAGCTTTCTTCTTCCTTTGCCAATATCTCAGCCTCCTCATTTCCGGGGATGTTGCAGTAAGATGGGATCTACTGTATCACAACTCTTTTGAACTGCTGACATAGTTTGTGAAGTGTTACTTCAAGGTCGGCATTATTCTGATTCTTCCTGCTTCAATAAGTGATAGAGCATCTGTTAAGAGAGCCTCGTGTATCTCTGAGATTTCTCCAAGCATTAGGATTTCTGCTGCAGTTTTTAAGGCTTCTACTTTCTTTTTCATTCTGGCTGTTCTTTCTCTCAATACCTGGAATGTTTTGTATCATTTCAGGGAAGCACTGTTGCTTCCAAACTGGTAGCTTGTGTACGGGTAAATGGGCTTAGCTGTTGATATTGCATTGGTGAGGTCTGCTCTTATTTTTGTTTTGCTTCTTTCTACAAAGTTATATCTCTTCAGTCTTCCCCTTACAAGTCCATTTATTCTCTGATACATTGGGTGGTATATCAGCCTCATGAATTTCTCGGCTTGTTGAAGGGCTCTGCTATCTCTTCTATCCTCCATTGGCTCTAGGTATGCAATCTTTTCAATGGGTGTTTACTTCATGCCTTCCGTTATGATTCCCAGTGTTTAATTCTGGATTCTGTTTATTTTATTAAAGTTTGACTTAGCTGCTGCTGACCATGCTGCAATGCCATATTCTAGGATTGGTCTCATTTGCCCAGTGTATAGCTTCTTTAGTAATCTCTCGTCCGCTCGCCAACCCGTGCCAGCACGTTTTTTAAAATGTTTTTTTATGATTGCCATTCTCTGCCTTGCTCTTGTCCTGGAATCTAAAAATCATAACGGACAACATAATTTCCTTTAACATTAATTTATAAAGCTATTTGTAGTGAAGTCTGAATCGTATCTCGGCAATCATTGAAAATTATACACCGCCAAAAACCCGTGTAAGTAACCAACCAATGAAACACCAGCTTGGTACTCGTAGGTTCAGAGATATGTTAGGCCATTCAACATGGAGACAACAAAAGTGTAGATGTTGGAAATATTTCAGAAGGCAGTGTAAGAACATATATGGAGTACCTAGTTAAAGAAGGACCAGGTTTGATAATAGGGATCATTAGCTTTAGGCAGATATCTATATTCTCACTACATGTGGTGTAGAGCAGAAGTTATTGTGAAAAGAAGACACTGGAGCATGAACCTTGTTGGGTTTTTCCCTGTTTCGGCTGCTCCAGTACAAAGTCGGTTAAACTATAGAAGAAGTTAGATATTGCAATTGATAGAGCTTATTCATACGATTAATAGTAACAAGTGTACACTGGAGCCACTACTGTAACATGTCGAAAGATTCAACGCCACACAGGCAAACACTGTAACAGTATCCAACTGTAAAGTGTATAGGTGTAGTCCCAATGTAACCATATAGTTCTGGATCATTAGGCCATACTGGCCATCGCTGTATAAGTACACTTCTTCCTCATCATAGCTGTAACAAGTAGTGGGTTGTTTATCACTGTAGAAATGCTGGTGGGTGGACAGTTCGTTCTACTGTTGAACTTGAGTGACAGAATTGGACAGGTTGTAGATAGACGCTGATGAAGGCATTCAGCTAGGTCGGGCTTACACAGATGGTCGACATGGTGTGTGTGTGTGTGTGTGTGTGTGTGTGTTGACAAGAGACGCGAATGCGTGTAGTCCAGGATCAAACAGGCACGGGAAAGTCAATACTAGTCACACACATCAACACACATGTAGAAGTCAGTAAAGGGTATAACTTCTTCTCGTTCTACACTGTTTAATGACGAAATACAATCACAAGGACATCCTGACAAACAATGTTCAGGTACATGGTAACAATCCACTGTCACGAGTTACAAGGAAACACATCGTATGACTATATTCTCCACCTTCTCTTCTCCAGCGACACAATAGATGTCGTATACAATTTTCTGGCCCTAGGCACTAATAATAATCTTGCCGCCTTCCATGGCGCTATAACAGATGCCGTATAACGTTTTTTCTGGGCCTAGGCATTAATAGTATTCTTTTCGCCTTCCATGGCGCTCTAACAGATGCCTATAATGTTTTTCTGAGCCTAGGCACCAATAATGTTCTTTCCGCCTTCCATGGCGCTCTAACAGATGCCGTATAATGTTTTTCTGTCCTTACTCTGACCAAACACGGGAGATGCATCTATATAACGATACCCATAATCTCGCGAACTCTCTTCCGCACTGGGAGAAAGTCACCTTAGCCTCAGCCCAACAACTTAGGCAGATAGCATTAAATTATCAAGTACTTGACTTGCAAAATATATAATTCAAAAGGGGTATCTTTACCTTGACTGCCTTCAAGAAATACAACACAAAACACACGCCATCCTAGGCTCTCCAAAAATGTCAGAATTACATCAAAGGGGAAATCTCAACCCTTTCTCTAAACACACAAAGGACACTCTAATATATTCACATGGTCAGAGAAGAATCGCTGAACTACCGTTCAGCTCCAAGATGCCCGGCCGACTCTCAACGAACAAACAGTCTTTTCTCCGCGCCCAAATCTTAGCGCATGCGCAAATCAATCGCGCGACCTGAGTTCGTCTCACTACAGGAATGTTCTCGAAACTGTTCCAAGAAAATCTACGAACAGAACCTTAAATGGGCATATAGCTAGACACAAGTAAGACCAAGGGGATATAACCACTAAATCAACCTTATACAAGAAAATAAAACTACTGGTAAGTTCCCTTTGACCACAAATATAAAAGGAAGTATAAAGAGGGCACATTAAAACAAACTGACTCTTAACAGTAATATAAGTCTAAGATGGAGGAAATCCGTTCAGAAATAAGGACTCCAGACTTATTTTAGATTTTTCATAAGAGCACACCTTGCCTAACCTACACATGTTTGCGTGAATGAAAAATACTTTGGACTAGATTCTGTCCGAGACGGTAGCTACTGATCTATATAAAGCAGGAAGGAACAAAAGGCGGACACACTGAGTTTTTCTTTTCTTATTAATGTTATTTATAGGTTTAAGGTGCTGTGGCAAATTTTTATTTGGTATATGATTTATTGCTATTTTAAGAATTTCACTGGTCAGTGTTTCTGTCCACAAGTCAGTATCATCTGATTCCATGTCTTTATATTCCATCACCTCCAGCTCTGATTGGAAGGCTTCCCATTTTGCTTTTTTATACTTGAAAGTCGGTTTCTCTGGTCTTGGGTTTGGAATGATGTTTTCATGCATGGTTATTACAATGGGCAGATGATCTGAGTTTGTGTCTTGTAACACTTCCCAATTTACATTAGCTAGGTTATTAGTTGCTATACTTATGTCTATTGCTGAGTCTGCCCTGTTAGCTTGTGGATTAATCCTAGTTGCAGTTCCATCATTTAATATTAGCAGGTCATTGTTTTCTATAAAGTCAAGTAGGCGCTTTCCTGCATTGTCTGCATGTTGTCCATCCCAAGCATAATGATGGGAATTAAACTCGCCTACTTTGACTGTTTTGGGACCTAGTCTGGTGCTTATGGCGAATATTTCTTCATCTTTATTTGTACCATTTTTAGCGTATACATTTAAGATTGTTAGATTGTTTGGTTCAGCTGATATAGTGACCTGGATACCTTCTATGTTGGTTGTATCAAATACTTCCCAGTCAATAATTTTAAATGTTTCGTTAACTAAGATTGCAACACCCGCTCTTCTACCGTCTTTCCTAACGTGCCTAAGTATCTTAAAGCCCTTACAACTATATCTACTATTTGGGTTTAGAAGTGTCTCTTGAAGAGCATATATAGTAGTTAGTTCCTTCTGTCTCTGCAAGTAGGGGTGCAACATTCTTTTTGATACCCCTACAATTCCATTGTATAATTCTAAATCATTCTAAGTTGAACTTTAACATTATCTAGTATCCCTTTTATTTTTGGTTAAACTATCAAATTTGCTCTTATTCTGTGTTTCCTGTACTCGTTGGCCCATTATCAACCATTGTTAAGTCATATTTTAATTAAGGGGAGTTAAGTGTTAAAGACTGGAATGTACGGGTTGATTTTTTGTACACGCTAGTAAACACGCTCTGCGTGATGAGAAAATTTTTTAGTCGGGGATTGTATGCGGAGTAATGTTTAAACTGTTACCCGACTAGTTGTTTCTTTATTTTTAAAAATATGATAGGAATCTGGTCGAAGGTTCTATGATTAGTTTTGGGGGGAAAGGTGGATGAATTCTGCTCACATCTCAAGCTGCGAGTTTGCGCTTGAATGAATTTTGTACTGAGCTGTTTTAAGCAGCTGCTTTTTCGTGACAGTACTTTGCTGGTAGAGCTTGGAAATGGCCGTTTTACCATTTCTCTAGTGTGTTCCAGTATATATTTGTGAAAGGAATATTTGATAACTGCAAAATTATTATGAGGCCACGGATTGTACAGGCCATTATTCTATATTCATATTCATGTGATGGATTGTTTTGCAGATAGATAGTGTGTTGAAGAGAATGTTGTTTTCTCCCAGGGAACTTGTTATCCAAAGCCACGGATCTCGTTGGCTTGTTAATGCATTGTATTCATATTGATTCAAAGTCACGGACTATTGAGAACTGGAATGATATTTTTGCTGTACTATTATGAAATGAAATATGTGCTGCGATGTCCTGCAGCCGATTCACCTATTTGCTGATTCATGTTTCCTGATGGATATTTTGTACTTAATGCCCATGATTTGCTGTGGTGGTTTATGCAATCGTTGTTATGGATTTACTTACATGTTGCTTCATGAGCATGCTGTGAATTGTCTTACTATGATGTCTACGTGACCGTCTCGTCAATAAACTGTATAACGTTGCCAGGTCTTACAACATTTCCTGACTTCTACGTTGCTGTGGTGTGAGGGACTTATCATAGACACACGTAAAGAACCTATACACATTCGCGTATGTTATATTTCCATAGTCACACACCTGTCGGCCATCCGCAAGCCCGACTTATGCTGATCGCCATTTATCAGCGAAAGCAATAATAACATTTATCTTCTTGATGACCCCCACCAGTATCTTCCATCAAATAACATTTAACAACCATGTTCTCAAGAAATTCCTCATTCAGACTTGTCATTTTGTACCTAATTTTTTTCCACTAAGTATGGTAAAAGTACCTGAACTTGTTTTTTGATAGATTCTTCTATGTTGCTTTTGTTTTCCTGTTGTATTATGTTATTTTTGACCACTTTCCTATTTTCATCCAATACTACATTCGCTTCTCTGCCTAGGTTTATCTCCTGTCTTTCACTTTCCATTCTTTTTAGTATTATTTCATTTTCCTCTTTTAGTTCAGACAGTTTGACTAGTATTATTTCATTTTCTTCTTTCAGTACAGTCAGTTTAGCTACATCCTGGGCAATTTGGTGCTGTATGGCTTTCACTTCTTGAAGCACTGCCTCTGCGCTTTTCAGCGCATTCACATTTTCCAATTTTGTAGCTGAACTGTCTGGCTGATTGTTTTCTTTTGTTTTGTTAGTTAGAATCTAGTCTTTTTCTTTCGACAGCTGCGTTTTAGTAGTTGTAATTTCTTCTTTTACAGACTTGATTTCTGCTATAACTTTAGTGTTTTTGTTTTTGGTGTTTTCTTTTATTTCTTTAATCACTGTTTTAAATGGTGTTCTTGTTAAGATGGATTCTTTTAGCGCTTGTTTGGTTTGCTGGTACACTGGACAGCCCTTAAACCTGGCACTGTGGTTCCCTTTGCAATTGATGCACTTTCTATTCCCATTCGCCTTTTTGTAGTCGGTATCTGCCTTTGCCTTTTCACACTGTGTAGAGGGGTGAGTACTGGAGCAGTATCTGCAAACTGTTTTACCCTTGCAGTTGTTCCTTCCGTGGCCGAATTTCAAAGAGTTGGAGCATTGTAGCACAGGTGGAATGTAAGCTTCTGTATTCTTTTTAGTTTTCCCAAATAGTAGTGTTTTAGGGGTTTCCCTCCCTTCTGTCGTTATTACTACCACTGGGGTTACAATACTCCCTTTCACTATTATTCTGTTCACGTGTACCAGCTTTATGTCTGGGTTCTGTTTTGCGAGGTTGTTCATAACTTCCTCGCTTGACAGGGTAGTGTTTATCCCTTTATCACACATCTACTGGTCTCTTTTGCTAGCTCTATCTGTGGTGAAGTGGGATGTTATAAATATTTATAGGGGACTTAGTGTACTGACTGAGATCAGCTGTGAAGGTATCTATATCTATTAAGAGTAGTGTATTATAGATAACCTTACTTGCTACCACATATCTCTATATCTCAGTCAGAATTATTCTGGAATAGTGTGATGCTACGTTATGTGTCTAGGGTATGAGTATGGTGAAGTGTAAGTCACAACAACAGACAGATAAACAATTTAATTTAATCCACTACTCTTGACAACACTGTGACACTCACATACATATAACACTCTATGAGAATATCTTACAGGAGACACTCGTAACTTTTCAAATAACAATATGTATTCATTTCTATCATAAAGGCATATGTGTGTCCTGATTCAAAGACAAAGGAACCAGGAATCACAATCAATGTTAATTACAAGTTATGTACAGAATGTATTAATATGAATCTGGTAGTGACATATATTATTAAAAATATCCTATGTGTGTCAGTTGTGTAATAGTAGTATGAGGTAATACTGGTTTTGTTTTGTTCAAGCTCTGTTGGTAGTTGTCATCATGACTTCAATAGTTTGTCTTAAGGAAACTAGTATTGGAGATGTTCTCAGTTCCTGATATTAAGACAATTAATTTCCCCTCTTAATGTTAATTTTACAAAGTCATTTCAAGATGAGGGGACATAATGTTGAGCTCAGCTGGCCAATTCGCTTATCTGGCGTGATGGCGGCAGGAAAGGACTCCTCTGCTCGAATTCTCCTCTGGGTTCAGGAGACACCTCACTGATAGCTAAAAAGACCAAGGAGTATGCTGTCCGACTCAGGATTCAGCAAAGCTCTGACTAGGTGCTGCTCACTACCATCAAGACCACGGTCCCTGAAATCAAGAAGGATGTACCTTCTACTTCATAACTAACTTATACTCTCTTTTACACTGATCACAATACAACACAAACATTGAGTTCAGAGCGTTAGGCCAACTGTCAGCTTCATCTGAAATACTTTATACCAGTATTTACCTCCTTAATGGTTACCACGCCTCTGCACTTCCAGCATTATTTCTTTCTAGTCAATCATCCAGGTGTCAGTGTACTGTTTGGCCATTCCATGCCGTTTTACTTCTCTCCGACACCCTCTGTTCAGGCTGGAGCATTATAGGCTTTACCTCACGTTTGCCACTGAACTACACATATATATATACAGGCATAAATCAACAATTCACATTCAATTTTCATTAAAAGATATTGAATGGTTCAAGCTTACCACAATTCATACGAATAAACACAGATACGTTGATTAGCAATGAATTCTGGCACAAACTGGCACAAATTCCCATCTGCCTATGTTCCAGGCTTTTATTTAGCAAAATATAAGCTGGCTTCAACGCACTGATGCTTTATCAAGCTTATTTAAACAAGTGGTTTCGAACTAACGCTCCCAAGTGTGTATATCAGCGAGACTGGCCAATGAGCCACGTTTCGACAAGTGTTTGAAAAAATGTTACCCTTCCCCGTCTCCCTTGACAACGAAAGATAGTATTTATAGTCCGACCAATCGTGGTTAGGCTTTCATTTGTTGCGCTCCAATCAATTTGGAGTTTACATGGTAGGCTATTTCTGTAACGTAAATTTTTTTCAAACACGTTATAAAAAAAATCTTATGAGCAGAAATGATTTTATGCTGTCAGGCATCCCCAATATTTTATTTTGGTTATAATTTATTAATTCCTGGACTATTTGCGTAACGTTTTACATATTCTTTGTCAGCAAGCCCTAAGGAACCCAAAAATACAAATTTAAAGGAGCTACGTGGCTGCGTTCAAAATATGCAATTTCTTCTACCTCCTGTTTCGAAGATGTGCTGTCTGGGTACTGTTATGTTTTCAAACGTAAACCCATCTATTGTTATCTTTCCTAATAAGAGTTTTTTATGATTTTAAAACCTAACTCTGGAATGGTTAATATATTTTATCACTGTCCGTCTGAAAAAAAGTTAGTGCATGTAGTCTTACACGCGTGATGGCAGCATTTGTGTATCGCGCGACGCGTGTTGCATGCGTTCCTGATTTTCAGCCCTCCCTCTCTCTTTATCCTTTTGTCCATCTGTTCGTTCGTTCCGCCGTGTATAAAATGGAATGAATGAAATATTTAAATTAGGTCATTACGCTGGGTATCTCAATGTTTTTCTTAGAAATGCAGCACACGTTTCATTGAAGAAAGCGGGTAATAATACAGTAAGCTTTTACTATCAACGTGAAAGCGTTACAATTTGCAGACGAAGCAGAAAACAAGGGGGATTTCGAGTACATTCCTTGTGACAGCACTGTTATTTTTCCATTGCTCTTTTCTTTATTAATTTTATTTGTTAGGCTTCATATTTACCTAATAATTTATATATGTGGATTAGAATATTCCACGACACCTCCCCTCTTAAAACAGACATTATATGTCAGTCCTTTATTCTATATACACATAGAGAAATTTATTATTATTTCTGGGGTTTACGGTGATTCTCATCACACGGATGGCGGCTTAAAAAATCCGCTCCCAAATTGGTTTTTCCAGATATATACTCAATGCTAAAATTATATGGAGCCAGAAGCAAAGACCATCGGAGTAACCTAGAGTTCTCATGCTTAGCCTGTGCTAGAAACGATAAAGGTTTGTGGTCAGTTTGCAACTTAAATGCCTTCCCATATAGATAAATATTGAATTTCTTTATTGCCCATATTACTGCAAGACATTCTTTTTCGCTAGTTGAGTAGTTGATTTCAGCTTTATTCAACTTTCTGCTAGCATATGCCACTGGGCTTAATTCCCCATCCAATGCATCTGATTTCTGTAGTAGAGTTGCACCTAACCCAATATTACTTGCATCCGTCCTTACTATGAATTCTTGACTTAAGTCAGGTAATTTCAAAATGGGTTTACTTGTGAGCTTTTCCTTCAATTCTTGGTAAGTCATTTCACATTGTGGTGTCCATGTAATGCGATCTGGATGTCCTTTACGTGTCAATTCAGTTAAAGGTGCACATATGGAATTAAAGTTTTTGATATACTTCTGGTAGAAACCACATAATGAGACAAAGGATCTCACGTCCTTCTTGGTTTGTGGTCTCGGGGCTTTCTGTAGTTTCTCTAAATTCTTTGGGTCAGGGGTCATGTTTCCCTGATAAACTGTGTGTCCCAAAAATTCCAATTCTTTACATCCAACGCAACATTTGGTTGGTCGGGCTGTTAAATTTGCCTCCCTAAGTCGATCAAACAGCATGTTCAGAGAGTCAATGTGTTCCTCAAATGTTTCTGTTGCTATAAGGATATCATCCATAAAATTTGTTATACAGGGATTATTCAGAGGATCCAATAATTTTCTCATCATTCTAGAGAAGACACTAGGCGCATTCTTCAATCCAAATGGCAATCTATTAAACTCATAGTGTCCTTCTGAGGTACTAAAAGCTAGGTATGGTCTAACCTCAGGCTTTACTGGAATCTGATAGTATCCTTTACTCAGATCCACTTTTGAGAAATATTTAGCTTTATTTAGTCTGGCAAACAGCTGATTTGTATCCGGCAATGGATCCACCTGTCCTTCTGTAATAGCATTCAGTCTCCTGTAATCTATACAGAGTCTATGTTCTCCAGAGGGCTTCCTTAAGAGTACAACACCGGAACTATACGAAGACTCACTGTGCGAAATAATTCCTTCCTTCAATAGATAGTCTATCTCTTCCTTCAAAGCTTTCTCCTTAGCAAACGGAATCGAATATGGTTTCATACAGACAGGTGTGGAGTCTATTAGTTTCATATCATATTCCAATAGGTTTGTATGCCCTGGTCGGTCTGTTAACACCTCTGCATGATTATTTAGAACCTGTTGCACTCTCTCTTTCTGAGTTTTCGTTAAATGTGTACTGATTTTCACCTGTGCTGCTGTCTCACAGGGGTGTAATGGATATTCAAATGATGAAAGTGGTTCCTTTTTCATCTCCATGGCGATGGACAAGGTCAACAAGTGTGTCTCTTCCTGATGTTCTCTTTCCAAATATTTCTTCAGGAGATTCACATGATAGATTTTTTCTTTCCCCTTCTTATCTATCTTATAATTTGTTCTAGACACCTTCTCTAAAACTGTATATGGACCCTGCCATCCAATTTGTAACTTATTCTGACTCCCAGGCAAAAGAAGCAGTACTTTCTCTCCCACAGCCAAATTTCTGTCTTTCGCCTTCCTGTTATAATAGGCAGCATGTTTCTTCCTGGCTTGTTTCAAATTTTCATTGACAAGTTTCCAGCCAGTTTTTAACCGAGTGGTCAGCTCATTCACATATTGGTATGAAGATGTAATGTTTTCCTCTGCCTTTTCATCAGTCCACGTTCTTAACAAAGCTACATATGGACCTTTAATTGTGTGGACCTATTTGTCCATGCACCGGTATGGTCTCTTCCACTCGAAGCTTTATAGTGATGATTTTTCCTCCCAGAATTATCATTCACAAAACGACCGCTACCAATTTTTCTTTTGGGGCTTTCTCCCCACTTAAAATTCTTGATGAGAGATTTCCTCCCTACATCCTCTTCCTCCAGTTTGTTTAAGTCCGATTGAGGGATTTTCGGCTTATCCTGGGGTAAGACATCTCTTGGCACTCTCCGCATAGTGGCCATTGTAAAACAGTTAAGTGAAGCTTGTCCGTGAAAAGGGGCTTCCCATTCCATTTGGTCCACTTTATCAAATCTATTTTTCTTTTTATTGTCAGGCCTAATTTTGCCCCGTGGCGTGTCCAGGTCCTGATCCATGTTCCCACTTGTGGGTGTTCCCTCATGTGCTATGCTACACCTTTCTACAAAATTCTCAATGTCCCATCTTGCTTTGGGCCAATAATAATTGTGAGCCACCTTTTGAATGATGGTACCTATTTTCTCATGGTCCCCATCTGGTTTCACATGTAGGCTCCTTATTAAGTCTGCTCTATATCTTTTAGGAAGAACCAGCTGTCCGTGACCTTTGGATCTAGCTCCAGTCTTCCTATACATCAACTTGTTTTTCATGTAAAAATCTCCCTTGCCTGGAGTTGTATGACAAGTTGAC
This sequence comes from Oreohelix idahoensis, assembly GCA_024509875.1. Classification (NCBI taxonomy): domain Eukaryota; kingdom Metazoa; phylum Mollusca; class Gastropoda; order Stylommatophora; family Oreohelicidae; genus Oreohelix; species Oreohelix idahoensis. The sequence continues at coordinate 588,228 of JAMPIV010017851.1, read as the reverse complement.
AATTTTCTGAAACAAGGCTTGAGTGTTTTATCCCCAGCCTGTGCCTTCCTCATCTCTTCTGGAGTGGTATCTAACATAATATCCTCCTCCTGTCTTGAGGTCGACCTGACCTGAAGGGTTGCCATATACACAGGTTTCCTTCTGCAACGGTCAGTGTCATGATTGTCCATCTGACAATTTTTACACCACCTTTTTCCTTGGTTGAAAGATTTTCTTTCATCATATTTCCTTTCATCGAATTGTGGGAATTTATTTTTATTTTCATACCGTGGCCTATCAAATTGGTGCTTACCTTTATTTTGATCCCTAGGATCAAATTTATTAAAGTTCTGTGGTGCCCTAAAGTTATCCACTTGTTTCTTTTTATTACCTGTTACCTCTGCTTGAGCTGCTTGATACCTTTCAGCAACATTTAGCAACTCACCCAGCCTCTCTGCACCTTGTTCCATGAGAAACTTTCTCAGGTCTGGAGCCATGGACTCTCTTAGTTGCTCTATAAGGACCATTTCCTTAAGATCTTGGGTTTTCCCCAGAGAAGTCCATTTCTCCAAGTATGTCTCTATTCGTGCAGAGAACTGGTGATAGGTTTCACCTGACAGTAGTTTAGCATTCCTAAATTTTTTTCTATAAAATTCTGCATTCTTTTCATATCTTAACAAAAGAGCCTGCTTTAGCATGTCATAATTTTCCTGATCACCTCTGCTCATTTTTGCAAAAACTTCATAAGCTGCCCCACGAAGTCCCTGAGATAACTTTAAGCTCCACCTTTCTCTCTCTAACCCATACGTGGTAGCTAATAGTTCATACCTATTTATATAGCTCTCAATATCATCGTCTTTCTCAACAAAATGATCTAAATGAAAGTTCATAGCTGAGGTTGAGGCTCCTTGAGTAACCGTAGCATCAGAGGCAAAGGGGCTGGCACCATTTTCAGGAGCATGGCCTTGAAACTCAAACTCCCTTAGTCGTAACTCATGTTCCCTTTGTAATCTTTTATCTTCCGCTTCCCTTTCTGCAGCTAATTTTCTTTCTTCTCTTTCTGCAGTCAATCTTCTTTCCTCGGCTTCCCTTTCTGCAGCTAATCTTTTGTCTTCTCTTTCTGCTTCCAATTTCTTAGCCTCAGCCTCAATCTGCAACCTCTTAATTTCCTTGTCAGCCTCTAACTTTCTTTCGGCCTCTTTTTCTAATCTTCTTTCTTCGCGTTCAATAAATTTGTCACATTCCGTGGTGACATAGGCAACCATAACTTGCCCATCTAATCCTAACTCTTTTGCAGTCTGAACAGCAGCAGATCGAAACTTGGCCAGGTCCGCCATTGTCTATCAGGTAAATTTCTACAATGTCTAACCAACAATTCAAATTCTAAATATATATAATGGACAACACAGGCACCGTGAGCTCAACCTTATTTAATTCCACCCAAGGATACCTTTTAATTCTTATATTCCCTGAAGTGAATTACCCCCAATATTTTTAATAGGGAAAGATTCAAAATCCCAAGAGCGAGACCCCAATATATGTGGTGAAGTGGGATGTTATAAATATTTATAGGGGACTTAGTGTACTGACTGAGATCAGCTGTGAAGGTATCTATATCTATTAAGAGTAGTGTATTATAGATAACCTTACTTGCTACCACATATCTCTATATCTCAGTCAGAATTATTCTGGAATAGTGTGATGCTACGTTATGTGTCTAGGGTATGAGTATGGTGAAGTGTAAGTCACAACAACAGACAGATAAACAATTTAATTTAATCCACTACTCTTGACAACACTGTGACACTCACATACATATAACACTCTATGAGAATATCTTACAGGAGACACTCGTAACTTTTCAAATAACAATATGTATTCATTTCTATCATAAAGGCATATGTGTGTCCTGATTCAAAGACAAAGGAACCAGGAATCACAATCAATGTTAATTACAAGTTATGTACAGAATGTATTAATATGAATCTGGTAGTGACATATATTATTAAAAATATCCTATGTGTGTCAGTTGTGTAATAGTAGTATGAGGTAATACTGGTTTTGTTTTGTTCAAGCTCTGTTGGTAGTTGTCATCATGACTTCAATAGTTTGTCTTAAGGAAACTAGTATTGGAGATGTTCTCAGTTCCTGATATTAAGACAATTAATTTCCCCTCTTAATGTTAATTTTACAAAGTCATTTCAAGATGAGGGGACATAATGTTGAGCTCAGCTGGCCAATTCGCTTATCTGGCGTGATGGCGGCAGGAAAGGACTCCTCTGCTCGAATTCTCCTCTGGGTTCCGGAGACACCTCACTGATAGCTAAAAAGACCAAGGAGTATGCTGTCTGACTCAGGATTCAGCAAAGCTCTGACTAGGTGCTGCTCACTACCATCAAGACCACGGTCCCTGAAATCAAGAAGGATGTACCTTCTACTTCATAACTAACTTATACTCTCTTTTACACTGATCACAATACAACACAAACATTGAGTTCAGAGCGTTAGGCCAACTGTCAGCTTCATCTGAAATACTTTATACCAGTATTTACCTCCTTAATGGTTACTACGCCTCTGCACTTCCAGCATTATTTCTTTCTAGTCAATCATCCAGGTGTCAGTGTACTGTTTGGCCATTCCATGCCGTTTTACTTTCCTACGACACCCTCTGTTCAGGCTGGAGCATTATAGGCTTTACCTCACGTTTGCCACTGAACTACACATATATATATACAGGCATAAATCAACAATTCACATTCAATTTTCATTAAAAGATATTGAATGGTTCAAGCTTACCACAATTCCTAGGAATAAACACAGATACGTTGATTAGCAATGAATTCTGGCACAAACTGGCACAAATTCCCATCTGCCTATGTTCCAGGCTTTTATTTAGCAAAATATAAGCTGGCTTCAACGCACTGATGCTTTATCAAGCTTATTTAAACAAGTGGTTTCGAACTAACGCTCCCAAGTGTGTATATCAGCGAGACTGGCCAATGAGCCACGTTTCGACAAGTGTTTGAAAAAATGTTACCCTTCCCCGTCTCCCTTGACAACGAAAGATAGTATTTATAGTCCGACCAATCGTGGTTAGGCTTTCATTTGTTGCGCTCCAATCAATTTGGAGTTTACATGGTAGACTATTTCTGTAACGTAAATTTTTTTCAAACACGTTATAAAAAAAAATCTTATGAGCAGAAATGATTTTATGCTGTCAGGCATCCCCAATATTTTATTTTGGTTATAATTTATTAATTCCTGGACTATTTGCGTAACGTTTTACATATTCTTTGTCAGCAAGCCCTAAGGAACCCAAAAATACAAATTTAAAGGAGCTACGTGGCTGCGTTCAAAATATGCAATTTCTTCTACCTCCTGTTTCGAAGATGTGCTGTCTGGGTACTGTTATGTTTTCAAACGTAAACCCATCTATTGTTATCTTTCCTAATAAGAGTTTTTTATGATTTTAAAACCTAACTCTGGGATGGTTAATATATTTTATCACTGTCCGTCTGAAAAAAAGTTAGTGCATGTAGTCTTACACGCGTGATGGCAGCATTTGTGTATCGCGCGACGCGTGTTGCATGCGTTCCTGATTTTCAGCCCTCCCTCTCTCTTTATCCTTTTGTCCATCTGTTCGTTCGTTCCGCCGTGTATAAAATGGAATGAATGAAATATTTAAATTAGGTCATTGATCCGCTGGGTATCTCAATGTTTTTCTTAGAAATGCAGCACACGTTTCATTGAAGAAAGCGGGTAATAATACAGTAAGCTTTTACTATCAACGTGAAAGCGTTACAATTTGCAGACGAAGCAGAAAACAAGGGGGATTTCGAGTACATTCCTTGTGACAGCACTGTTATTTTTCCATTGCTCTTTTCTTTATTAATTTTATTTGTTAGGCTTCATATTTACCTAATAATTTATATATGTGGATTAGAATATTCCACGACACTATCTTTACTTTTATGTCGTGTGCAAGAGTCACTGTTTTTGCTTCTACTTTTAGTTCCTCTAACATATCTTTTATTCTGTCACTCTGATTTAGGCAACAGGAGGCTGAGACGCTTGGGAGTCATAACCCAAGTGGCCCCCCCCCCCCCCCTTAGAGTGTAAAGGAGTATGTAGGGCCGAAACACTTGTCGGACGGGGGGACTACTTCTGATGATCAGATTGCTTCCTGTTGTATTGCTCTGTAAAGAGTTTCCTATCATAGGGTAATGATTATGCCAAAATGGGGTTTTGAAATTTTGGCTATCGGCCTTTTTCCTAACACAGGTTCAAGGATGGTTATAATTTTATCTTCATCTAGTTCCTTGATCTTGACAGCCTCACCAGCTACTTGCGTTAACTTTAAACGACATATGTTTACTACATGCTCATCTTTATTTTTGGAAACTGCATGGGTTGCTTTATGTCCTGAGTCTTCTTTGGTACTTTCTGTGCTTTCATTGCTATTTTTTGGGTTAGTATTTTCTTCTATGAGGTCCTGATTATTCTCTTCTAGTTTATCGTGCCTGGTGTCCCTAGCTTTGGTTTCAACTGCTTCTGCCCACGTTTTGCCTTCACCTGACTGTGCTCTAGTTATAGGTGGCATGTTTGGTTATGAGCTATGTCCTAATTTCCTATTTGAATTTATTTATTTATTGTTCTTTCCTATTTCTTTTAGCTCCCTTTCTTTTCTTTTGTTGTTATTATTTTACTTATTTTATTGTGCTATCTTGTTCTTAGTTTTTATTCTTATAAGTTTTGTCTATTTTGGTTCACTCTTTTGATCTGGCAAATCTAAATTTTTCCTAATCCACTAATATTTATTATTAATAGTTGATTAACACTACCAGAATCTATGATTACAGTTTAGAAGGATTCAACTTATTGCTATTTCCTGGTGAGTTAAGTAAAACAAAAATGGCTGCTGTACCGCTCAATGGAAAGCATGTGGCGCCTGGGCCTATTAAAATGTATTTGTTTTCTTTTGTATTTATTACTATTCCTAATTTATATTATCACTCCTAGCTAGTATCAAGCAATCAACAAATACTAATTTATAATCAACTGCTTAAATTGTGTACAAAATAGAAACAGAAAATAAATTCAACTTATCTGGCTTGTATTTCTCACGATGCTTCGTCTGAAAAATACACCACGTGGACTGGTCACGGTTGTGGCACGTCTGAGGTACCCCGCGAAATGAAGAGGAGTGAATATGACTGATAGGAGATGAGGCATCATAGGTGACTGGGATTGCACATTACCATCTCACCCAGTAATCTATACAGCCTGACTTTAACCTTTGACCTCGATACACCATTACTCTTTTCAGAGAATTGGGTATTTCTTTTAAGACCAGTCTCTTATCTGGCACCATCCTACTATCATCTGATACACCTAATTGTCCTTTATCTTACACACTAAATAACCCTTCGTCACACTATTGATAGCAATTTGTGATTTATCTTAACATTGTTAACTTCAAATATTAAGTAAATAAATATACCTGTGTTATATGTGTAAATATAAATGCAGAGTTGGAGTTGTCACAGAGTGCTCGAAGGTTTCGTCTAGATTATTTTAAAATTCCTTACTTTTCTATTCCCTCACATATGCTGTCTGTTTTCTCTACGAAATATTTGCACCTGCGGTTCGTTTCTTTAGCTGTTTTTCAAGTCTTCACTAATAGTCCTGTCATACGATACCAAATTCTATCGTCTTCTACAAAGGCACTTAAAGAGATTTCTTTAAGGACGCAAGTTCAATTTATTCGCTTAGTCGAAACGACAGTGATTCTCAGAGTATCATATTTCGGTGTTCAGTGGTCAACTGAAGAACGCCACGATAAATCTTTTTATGTGTCTAAGCAAGAGACGGGAAATAATTAACTCTGGACGTGGGAATCAGAAAAGTCTTAACTTCATGCGAACAAATGCTGAGTTTTAAAATCACTTGCTGATAACCGTTGGAAGAGAACGCACGCTTATAGAATAGAAGCCTCAAGCTACCTAATATCAACAGTATATGTGATTTGAGAGTAAAGGCTACTAAAATTCTAGTTCTTAAGCTGCGGATAAAGTCCTGAGCGGTAAGCAAACTCTCAGTATTCGCTTAATTAGCTAACTCTAATATCAAGGGATTAGTTAATTGATGTAAAGTGTGAAATACTTAATATTAGGGTTTTATTTCTTTACATTATATTGATAGCTAATTTGCATTTATGTATTATGAATGTTATTGATGCATTATAATGATGTAAGTACTGGCTGATATGGGAAAGTACTACATTCTAATGATTTTGGGAATATGATGAAAAAAAAAAAACTGTTGTGAACGAGAGAAGAACCATGTTGTTCAATGGACGAGTGAATGAAATATTCCTCCAATGCAGTCACGCATGGACGCACACGGCCAGGCGTCTGCTTGTAACAAAGGTTGACCTGACTGACCTGACCAGTGTGAGACTACCGCTAGACAGGAATTTGTATACAAATGGACAGTCGCCTCTTAAGGAAAAGACTGACGTTACGGTTCAGGTAAATATATTATTAGGCACCATTCTGAGACGAAATGTCCAGAGTGACTGTAGTTAATATATCTGTATAAAACAGAAGATTGATTGCCTGTATTATCTTCCTCAGCGCAGTTGCAGAATCCTAGCCAGTTTCTGGATTTTAATTGCTGTAAATTGTTGCGAGTAAACCGCCTAGTTGCTCTATGCTACAGAGAGAACTAGTGCTTACGTCTCAAACCTAGCAGTGTTCACAAGTCAGCAACCCTGAGCAGTCTACATCATTTAAGCAGTCAATACCTCGTCAGCACATGAACATTAGAACGCAACTTCACAACCAGGTTAACGAAAAGCCTAGTCATCTCTTGGACTGTAGCTCAACTGAAGCACATTATCCAGTTGGTAACTCCTACCTACTGGGACGCCCAGGAGAAGTCCAAGCAGATAAGTCTACGTAAAACCCAGACCAAAGTCAGAATTCACTTTTCCACGAAATAGCCATAGGAATAAACTTTCGTCAATGAGGACAATAGCCTCTTATTCTTATCTGAACCAAAGACACTGACAGTTCTAAATTTCCTAGTATTTCTTTTTTTGTGTCAAAGTACATGTCAACATTGATTTTATTTTCCACTGTAATTAAAGTAATTATGTACATTCTGTAACTCACCATCCTTCTGAGTTTGACTTAGTAGATTGTATGTTCTGTTCAGAAAAACATACTCAACCCTCATTGTATTACTTGTTACTACTAGTTCATCTTCAAAAAGATTTGAGTAAGAAAGAGTTAGTCGTCGCCAGAAAAATACAAGAGTTGGTAGTCTAAAAGGTGAGAGAATCACTGACACCAACCTGTGCCCTTCTGTTAACTCTTTCCCTCAACACTAGCTCACATCTGTGAAAACTAGTGCCTAAAGGTCGATGTGCATTACTTACACATCATCCTCCCCATACTAATTCACCTTCTGTGAATTTCTATGCGATAGGAGTTAATAATTGTTGTTTTGAATGATACGTTCGGTTCACTAAAGTACTACGCACTGCTCTCATTTCTTTTTATTGCTGAATATTTTCTCTAGCTGAAGGCATTCGTCTTTTTCAGCTTATTGTTGCTATCAACATGTATCTATACTGAAGAAGAGCAGCAGGGATACGTACCTTGCAGAGGCAGATTATATATCGGTTTTTTAACAGTTGCCAATATCAGGGCTCAAAACTTAAAAATAAGGTATCTGAGGAAGGTGGTGACAGTAACAAGTAGAAACATGGTCTGCAGCCAGACGACACGTATACCCTCAAGTGTTTTACTTAATATTCTAACAGCAACTTTCCCTATTGAAACGTCCACACATCTTCAACATCGGCTCTCAGATAGCCGCATTTACCCCTCTCATAAAATTATTTTATTTAAATTTATTTATTTAAATCCCCGTATAGGAGAGAATCTTTTTGTCTCCGACAAAGTTCAGTTTACATTTCCTAGTACCAGTGTCTGGTATCAGAGAACGTGAGGCACTGCCAGATGAAATGTTTCTTCTTCTTTGCCTTTTGACGTGATGTGGAGCATACGACTTTACGAAGTTGCCCCATACCCGTTTGAATTGTTTTTACTTATTCAGTTTTCTTGCTATATTAAATGGCGATATAATTAATTTACACAAATTATCAGTTAACAAATAACTTTATCTTGCACAAATAACCTAAGTTATTTCTCCATTATTATCATTTTTTATGTCTCAATGTAAAGAGAGCGTATTTATTTGTATTTATATGTAGGTGTTGGAGTCCGCCTTGTCCAACAAAGGCGTATCCTGGGCTGTGGGAGATCCCCCTCATCGACTGGGCAGACGACAACGGGGTTGACTGTAGCATGGTCGATTCATGCGTTCCTGGTCAGAGTGCAGAGTTGGCTACTGAACGAGAGTGGTACAACTTATTCAAGTAAGAACCGGAGTGACTATAACACTGTTATTTCATTTAGATGGAGTTTGATGATATGAAGGAGGTTAATGGTGAGATTTTGAAAAGATAATTATCAAGGAGAAAATTTTGTGAAAATTACAGATAAAGGTGGTCTCATAGCAGAAACTGCCTTATGAGCGTGAAGTGTTAGAGATTTCACCACACAAGGTACAGCATTTTAAATGATGTAAGGTGACGAACTCCCGTCCTCGTTGCTTTTGCCTTACTTAACTCAAAAGCAGAGTCAAGTACCCATTTACAGCTAGGTAGACTGGAGCGTGACGCTACAAGGTTTCGAACCCGCAACCCGGTAACTGTGCGGCAAGAGGAAAGCGCTCTACCGCTTAGCTAATCGGGCGCTTGAATATTACAAGTATGTTTCTTTTATACACTGATGGACAACGGACGGGAATTTGATTGACAATGCCCGATTTTAAGAATATTATTGACATTTGGGGGATATATTTATGAACAACCTATTTTATGGGTGACTGACTGTAGCGTGAGGTTTTTATTGGCTCTAGGATCAGTATAGTACTGACAATTACAGAAATAGAATTTCTGCAGAAAATGGTGAAGTTCCAGTGTCTGAGAGAACTACTGGTATTACAAATTAGTTACGGCTCTGAATGATCTGATCTCGGAAAATTAGTAGAGAGGAGACAGTCATAAAAGGCCACCCCGCTGTGTAACTAACTGTGATATTAAAACAAGGAAAATTATTTCACTTAACAATTATAAAATTGACAAGTCGTTCAAATACAATTTTCTTATTATTTATTTAGTATATACATTATCTACTCTTGTGCTGAAGGGTGGATGTTGGAAGATGGAATACAATGGATTTGTAAGTTTACATATGATTTACACACACACACACGCACACGCAAACGCACACACACACACGCACACGCACACGCACACGAACAAGGACTGTTTGGTTATATTTCAGGTTGGAGTTATATGAGACAATAGAATGGAGTTATATGAGTCATAACAAGGACTGTTTTGGTTATATTTCAGGTTGGAGTTATATGAGACAATAGATTGGAGTTATATGAGACAATAGATTGGAGTTATATGAGTCCTAACAAGGACTGTTTTGGTTATGTTTCAGATGGTTTTCGTCTTCATCAATCATATCAGGAAATACAATCATTATACCTAATTCCCCAAGATACAATCAGTATACCTGATACATTCATAGTGAAACAAAATATATTAAATGTATACAGGTGTAGGTAGTATAAATGACACGCAACAAATACAAACATTATATATCTGCTGTAGGCCTATTTGCTACAAGTTTATAGTAAGTGTACATACCCTCTAAGATTTATACAAGCCAGAATTTGACTCGACTAGTGAAGCAAGTTTGCCCGGTCAATGCACGCAGGTAAGCAATAAATCAATGTTGACAGCTTTTCTTCTCCAGTCGGTCGTTAGCTGGCCTTCGTGTTGGTGTGTATGATTTTGAATAAAATGCGCCTGTTTATAAAGGTAAACTCAGGTAGATGCCAGTGTGTAAGGAAACCGTTTGATTGGTTATCTGCAGTTTGGTACTTTTTTTGTGACCGCGTCCCGAAATTTTAGGCTTAAATTTTTCCTGTTTTATTTTTCCAATTATTCTGTCTGCCGCCATCTTGGGGGAACAAGATGGCCGTGACCGCGTCCCGAAAAACAGGGCTTATGCCTAATTTTATTCTGTCCTGTCTCAGAGTCTGTTGAACGTTGATTGGCTGGGGCATATTATTATCTCGACATAGTGTACTCGTATTAACAAAGAAGTGGGTTTACACACACATTTACGACACAGCCCCATCCTTTCCTAGCTGTGACCTGTCATAACTGACGTGTAACCACCTGCTGTAGTTAATCATTTTGCGTCTATCATTCCATAGTAATAGGGTGTCAACTTAAAAAATCAGCTCCTACATTGTCTCTTCCCGGAATGTAATTCACGGTAAAGGAATAAGGCACCAGAAGCAGACTCCACCTTCACAATCTCGATATTAACTTTCTAGATGCAGCCAAGAATGTTAAAGGATGGTGATCGCTTTGGACATTGAAGTGTGTCCCATACAGGTAAGGTGAAAATTTGTAGATGGACCAAATTAGAGCCAAACATTCTTTCTCTATTGTCGAGTAATTCAACTCAGCTGCATTCAGCTTCCTACTGGCGTAGGCGACTGGTAAAAGTTCCTCTGGCTGGACTTTTGATTGCTGCGTGAGAGTTCCACCAATACCTATACTGCTAGCGTCCGTCCTTAAAGCAAATTCCTGTGTGATATCGGGTAGCGTAAAGATGGGTTTGCTGGTAAGTTTTCCTTTAATCTCTGTGTAAGCTTTTTCACAATCAGCATTCCATTGGATTTTGTTAGGCTGTCCTTTCTTAGTTAAGTTAGTTAATGGTGCACACAGAGAGTTAAAGTGGGGTATGTATTTCTGATAGAACCCACATAATGACACGAATGATCTCACATCTTTCTTCGTTTGAGGTCTGGGTGCCTTCTTTAACTTCTCTATACTCTTTGGGTCAGGAGACATATGACCTGTAGAAATAGTGTGACCTAGGAATTCCAACTCCTTACAACCGATATAGCACTTGGTTGGACGTGCAGTCAATCCAGTTTCTCTCAGTCTGTCAAACAACATAGAGAGCGCTACTACATGCTCTTCAAATGTGTTTGTAGCAACAAGAATGTCACCCATAAAGTTAGTGATATGGGGATTTTGTAAAGGTTCCAACAATTTCCTCATCATTCTTGAAAAGATACTTGGAGCATTTTTCAGTCCAAAGGGTAGTACATTAAACTCGTAGTGTGCGTCTGATGTACTAAATGACAGTATTTTTCTAACTTCTGGTTTCACTGGTATTTGGTAGTATCCCTTGCTTAGATCTACCTTCGATAAATATCTAGCCTTACTCAGTGTAGAGAACAGCTGGCTGGTGTCAGGTAATGTATCCACCTGAGATTCTGTGATCGCATTTAGCTTCCTGTAGTCAATGCATAACCTGTGTTCACCACTTGGTTTTCTTAATAGCACCACACTTGAGCTATAGGGAGAGTCTGACTTCGAGATAACTTTCTCCTTCAACAGATAATCAACTTCCTCCCTTAGTGCTTGGGCTTTCACATAAGGTATAGGGTATGTTCTCATGCATACTGGTGCAGGGTCAGTAACCTTCATGTCGTACTCTAACAGATTCGTACGATCTGGCTTATCTGTGAGCACATCAGCATGGGTTTCCAACACTTTCTGAACCATCTTCTTCTGCTCTGGAGTTAAATGTTCACTAATGTTTACTTGACCATAATCCTCTGTAGTTGTGAGTGGATATTCCATAGAGTGAAGTGGTTCACCGTGCATTTCTGTTGCAATGGCTAGGATCATGATTATGTGCAACTTCTGATGATTTCTTGTCATAGTATTTTTTAAGAAGATTGACATGATACACCTCCTTTACTTTCTTGTCAATCTTATAATTGGTCCTGGAAAGTTTTTCCAGTATTATATAGGGTCCCTGCCATCCAATCTGCAATTTATTATTGCCGCTTGGCAACAGTAATAACACCTTTTCACACACCTCCAGTTCCCTATCCTTTGCTTTTTTGTTGTAGTACGCAGCATGCTTCCTCCTGGCCTGTCTTAAGTTATCATTGGCCAGTTTCCAACCTGCTTTCAATCGAGATGTCAAATCGTTGACGTACTGGTATAAGGAAGTCACTATTTCCTCTGCTTTTTCATAAGTCCATGTCCGCAGCAATGCTTCCAGTGGACCTTTTATTGGTCTTCCAAATAACAATGTAGCTGGAGCCAATCCAGTTGAATTGTGGGGTACTTCCCTATATGCAAATAGTGCAGCGGGTAAGTATGTATCACAAGGATCAGGTTTTTCACTTGCCAGCTTTCTAAGTATTGAAATTAGCATACTATTGAACCGCTCTACTTGACCGTTCCCTTTGGCATGGTAGGGACTACAATGATAGTGCCTGGCTTGAAATATCCTAAATACTTCTTGTGTTAGCTTTTCCTTAAACTGAGACCCATTGTCATTCAATATCTGATGCGGGAAACCTAATCGGGTGAATATTGTTAACAGGGCCTCTACCACATGCTTTGAATCTATAGCTGACATGGCCACTGCTTCTCCCCACATAGAGCAAGTATCAACCAAGGTTAAGGTGTAAGCATTTCTCTTCTTGGTCCTAGTGAGGGGTCCAACAATATCCACTGCAACACGTTCAAAAGGGGTTCCCATAATGGGCATTTCTCCCAGTGTTGCTGGTGCAGTCCTATGCTTAGGAGCTACTCTTTGGCATTCTAGACAGGATCTAACATATCTCTTTATGTCCTCTGTGATTCCTGGCCAAAAGTAGGGACAGGCTATCCTTTGTCCAGTGGCCCCTTTTCTCATATGTCCACTGAAGGGTATAGCATGTTCTAGCGTCATAACCTTCTTCCTGTAAGATTTTGGCACTACTAGCTGTCCATGCCCTTTAGGTCCTGTTCCAGCTTTTCTGTAGAGTAGGCCATTCTTCATGTAAAAGTCTTCTTTCTCTGGAGGGTTATGTGCTTTAGGTAATTTGCCAAAACAAGGCTTCAAGGTGCTGTCTGCTGCTTGAGCCTTTTTCATCTCTTCTGGATGAGTATTGATAGGATTTTCCTCCATTTTCCTGGAGCTTTCACTGGTCTAGACATTTGCCATTACTACAGGTTTTATAGGTTCTCCAAGGAAAACATACCTACACTCCAGAATCAAAGGGTAAATAGGGTCGTCCATCACTGCTGCTTTGATTTCTCCTTCCACATTCTTCTTCTTCTTTGATCCTTAGCCGCCGACCGTCAAAGCAATCAGTGGCCATCACGCCTAGTGGCGTATTGTAGGGCAACAACAAATTGATTCCACTTTGCTCGGTCGGTGGCCATCCTTCGTACAGTGCCCCAACTCTGGTTCATTTTTAGCATCTCAGCCTCCACAGTCCTCCGCCAGGTTGTTTTTGGTCGGCCTCTCTTTCGTTTTCCTTCAGGGGTCCAAAGCATAGCTGTTCTTGAGATGGCATCGGGGTCTCTTCTGAGGACATGGCCAACCCAGCTCCAGCGTCTGCCAGCTATGATGGTGTGTATGTCCTCTTGCTTGCTCTGAGTAAGCAGATCTTGGTTGGTGATGGTATTTGGCCAAAAGATTCGGTGAATTTTTTTTTAGGGATGTTGTTTCACATAGCGAGATCTTATGTTGATTCGGGCTATGGGTAATGTCATAGTTCTTGCTCCCTTGATCGGTCCTCTGATTTCCACTGTTTCTGTGGTTATCTGGTCAGGACTCACTAGAGAAGAGCACACAACTGAATCAAAGTCCAATCCTGTGTCATATAAACACAGTACTTGCGTGCCATTCACGGTCACTTCCTCACAGACAGGGGGATGATGGAAGTCCTTTTGACTTACTGCCAGTTCCTTCCTTCCCGGCTTCCCTGTTGTAAGACATGCATCATGATGAGGGGGAGTCTTCTTTCTGCAGTCCGCAGTATTGTGGTTACTCATTAGACAAGTTTTACACCACTTTCCTTCCTTTCGGTAGTGTCTTATCCGATCTTAGAGGGTTTTTGTTCTTTTGGTCAAATCTTTGTTTGTTCCTTGTGGTATGGTCCATTTGTTCATATTTGGAATAGTTTTGTGATGATTTGAAGTTTTCACCCTGCTTCTTCTTATTTCCTAAAAATTCTGCCTGAGCTGATTAATATCTCTCAGCAACAGTTACAATATCTTCCAATCTCTCTGCTCCTTTCTTCTTCTTCTTTGATCCTTAGCCGCCGACCGTCAAAGCAGTCAGTGGCCATCACGCCTAGTGGCGTCTTGTAGGGCAACAACAAATTGATTCCACTTTGCTCGGTCGGTGGCCATCCTTCGTACAGTGCCCCAACTCTGGTTCATTCTTTACATCTCAGCCTCCACAGTCCTCCGCCAGGTTGTTTTTGGTCGGCCTCTCTTTCGTTTTCCTTCAGGGGTCCAAAGCATAGCTATTCTTGTGATGGCATCGGGGTCTCTTCTGAGGACATGACCAACCCAGCTCCAGCGTCTGCCAGCTATGATGGTGTGCATGTCCTCTTGCTTGCTACGAGTAAGCAGATCTTGGTAAGTGATGGTATTTGGCCAAAAGATTCGGTGAATTTTTCTTAAGCATGTTGTGTGAAAAGAGGACAATTTCGACATTTCCTTCTCTGTAACTCTCTAGCATTCCGCACCATAGAGAAGCACAGAAAGCACACAGCACTGATATAATCTTAATTTTGTGCTTGTGCTGTATTGGGAGGACTTCCAGATGTTGTTTAGGCTAAAGAAGGCTGTTCTTGCCTTATTCATTCTGATGTTGATGTCTTTGCCTGCCCCGCCGTCTGGTGTTACTATGCTTCCTAGGTATGTGAAGGTATCTGTCTGTACCAATTGCTGATTCCTTACTGATATGGGCTCAGGGTTGCTCACATTAAACGTCATGACCTCAGACTTCTTTAAATTGATATTCAAGCCCACCTGCTGGCTAAACTTATTAAGTCTATCCGTTTTTTCCTGGAGTGTTGATGTGAATGTGCTAGTAGTGCAATGTCATCTGCATATTCCAGATCTTCCAATGTAGAAAATGTTGTCCATCTTATTCCTCTTGGACTGCCCTCTGTTGTCTGGCGCATCACCCAGTCATGACTGTTAAAAATAGAGTGGTTGATAAGGGGCATCCCTGTCGTACTCCTGTCTTCACCTCAAAGGTTAGGTTGCTCTGCCCAACACTACACGTAAAGTTAGCATAGAGGCTTTTTATGATTGACACTATGCATCTTGGAATTCCATAAGCCCTCAGTATTTTCCATAAACTGTCCCTTTGTATGCTGTCGAAAGCCTTTTCAAAATCAACAAAATTAATGTAAAGCTGTCTTTGCCATTCTGAGAACTGCTCTATAATGTTCCTGAGAGTGAATATATGATCTACACATCTCCTGTTCTTTCTAAATCCTGCTTGTTCTTTCCTCAGTTTGTGGTCTACTGCCTTTGAAATTCTCTGTATAATTATCCTGCCTAGTGTTTTGCTGGGAACTGAGAGAAGAGTGATTCCTCTCCAATTATTGCAGTCTGCAAGATCTCCCTTCTTGGGCAATTTGACAATTATTCCTTTGTTCCACTCTGATGGTGTTGTCTCCGTTTTCCAGACTTGTGCAAATTGTGGTTCTAATAGTTCTGCTGCTAGCTCAGGGTCTGTCTTAAATAGCTCTGCATTTAAGTTATCATGGCCAGGAGCTTTTCCGTTCTTTAACCCTTTGATTGCTGTGATGATTTCTTCTTTTCGTGGAATGTCTGTATTTACATCTAGATCGTTTTCAGCCTCAGGAACATTCAATTGTGTCTCTGGTGGTTCCTTGTTCAGAGTTTCTCTGCAGTGCTCTGCCCATTTTGTTTCCTGTCCCTCTGCTGTCGTGATGAGATTTCCTTGCTTATCTCTTACTAATGTAATATTGTTTGCACCTCGTTTTCCGCTGATGAATTTAGTTATTTTGTATACTGTGCTTTGTTCATTTCTCAGTGCTGCCTCCTCTGCCTGTCTTGCAAGATCGTTTAGGAAATTCCTTTTGTTGGCTCGGGTTTGGCGTTTAACTTCCTTGTCCAGCTGACTGTACTGTTCGCTATATAGTTGCTTTAACCTGGGGGACTTCGCTTCTGTTTTCTTTCTTTTCATTTCCATTCTCATCGTTATCTCTGCTCCTTGTTCCATGATAAACTTCCTCATTTCTTGAGGCATGGACTCTTTCACTTGCTCCACCATTATCATTTCTTTCAGATCCTGATACTTTCCTAAACTGCTCAATTTTTCCAAATAAGTTTCCAGTCTAGCAGAGAATTGGTGAAAGTTTTCTCCCGGAAGAAGTTTAGCGGTTCGGAAATTCTTTCTATACGATTCTGAGTTTTTTCCTATCTCACAAGCAGTGCCTGCTTTAAGATTTCATAATCATCCTGGTCATCTCTTGAGAGCTTCAAAGATACATCGTAGGCCACATCTCTCAATCCCTTTTCTTTCACTAAGCCATAGGTAGTGGCAAGTCTTTCGTATCTATCCAGGTACGACTCAATGGCGTCTTCTTTCTCAACAAATGGATCCAGATGAAAATTCTTGGCCCCACATGAGGTGCGCTGGCTGGAGCTACTCTCAGAGTGAGGTGAGTTACCACCATTATTGCCAGTAGTTGCCTGAATTTCATGCTCTTTTGATCTCAACTGATGTTCTCTCGCTGCTTGTAATTTCATTTCCTCAGCGTCAGTTTTCTTTGCCTCATTTTCAGCCTCCAATTTTTTGACTTCCTATATATATAAAATTTATCAGCTATGCTGTTAATTTTGTCTCTTACTACGCTAAATCACTTTTTCTTCCTTGATAGTTAAATGCTCACAATTGCTGACGGAAATGGTTCTAATGTGTACTCATCTCTTAGAACAGTTCTGTCCTTCCTAATTTTCTTGCACACAACACCCGCTGATGATCGTTTCGTTAGCCCACCCAAGACTAAGGGGGACTAAGGTTGTAGCTCCGGTGCAATCACTGTGCTCCTGCGTAGTTCCAGGCAGCTAGATTGACTCGAACATACGACCTCAGGTTGGATGACACGAATAAAACCTGTAACCAGCAAAAATAGGGGCAAATTTCTGTCCTCAAGCCCACCTATTTCTATTGTATATGAAATGAGCGTGTCTCAGGTGTCTGCATGTAGGATTAATGACAACATGGCTCAGTATGATTTAGCAATAGCGAGACAAGACAGGTGTCTACTTGCAAAGCATTCTTTCTGATAAATTAATACATGAATACATCCAATAATATAAATTCAATACATGAATACATCCAATAATATAAATTCAATACATGAATACGTCCGGCCATCTCTGACAAGTGCTATACTGGCTGGTAAAATATCCTAACAATATTGTTGTATTCTGATACATTCATAGTAAAACAAAAAACTAAAGTTATATTAAATATATACAGACGTAGGCTATTTTTCTGTTTCAGATTGGAGTTATATGAGACAAGGACTGTTTGGTTATATTTCAGGTTGGAGTTATATGAGACAATAGATTGGAGTTAAATGAGTTCTAACAAGGACTGTTTTGGTTATATTTCAGGTTAAAGTTATATGAGACAATAGATTGGAGTTATATGAGACAATAGATTGGAGTTATATAAGTCCTAACAAGGACTGTTTTGGTTATATTTCAGTTGGTTTTCGTCTTCATCAATCATATCAGGAAATACAATCATTATACCTAATTCCCCAAGATACAATCTTGATACATTCATAGTGAAACAAAATATATTAAATATATACAGGTGTAGGTAGTATAAATGACACGCAACAAATACAAACATTATACGAGTATATAACTAAATATAAGAACTCTTCATGTCCCGATCTGCTACTTCTTGTATATTAACCTTTAATCTCAAAAGCGAAACCTCAGATTTCAGCTCCTCAATCTGAGCTATATGTGTAGGACAGTCTGCCCGTAAAGCAGTATCAACCTTATCCAATTCAACATCAAAACTATTTTCTTTATCAAGTATCTTGACTTGAAAATTCACACCTTCCTCCGAAAGCTTATATACGTCATTAAGATGCCTTTTATTTTTTAAATCTCGTATCTTCCACTGTACGTCCTCTAAATCATGTTGCATTTTCTTCTCATCTAATGCCATTATACTTTTTTTCATCTAATTCCTCAAGATGCCTTATCTTACCCTCCAATTCTTCTTCAGTAGGTGTATGTCCCCGTACTAAAAAATTTGCCCTAGCCAATTGCCTCCTGGCAAATCGTTGCAATATTTCGCCTTCCAAATCTAACTCCCTTCCAACCCTGATATGATACTCCAAGGTCTCCGTGTTAAGTAACTAATGTACTCATCCAGTCAACTATATATATAAGCCTAATGGCTGATTTGGTACTGTGACTCCCTTAGTCAATCAGATACCTACAATATGCTTTACAAATTATGTGTAAGCCACAAAATTAATTTATTTACTAATATTTTATAATATCATGCCTTACTCAAGCTAAACAACTAGTAGTTAATCACCTACTAGTGTAAAATACTGAAATTATTTCAGTCATGTAAAATTTTTGATTAAATAATTATAAGTATTATATCATTATTATATTATTAGAATTAATGAAGAATTAGGACAGAAACAGTAAACAAAAGAATTACAAAGACAATATCACATCACCAGATCGAGTTACAAACATCTGCTGTAGGCCTATTCTCCTACAAGTTTATAGTAAGTATACTTACCCTCTAAGATTTATACAAGCCAGATTTTGACTAGACTAGTGAAGCAAGTCTGCCCGGTCAATGCACGCAGGTAAGCAATAAATCAATGTTGACAGCTTCTCTTCTCCAGTCGGTCGCTAGCTGGCCTTCGTGTTGGTGTGCATGATTTTGAATAAAATGCGCCCGTTTATAAAGGTAAACTCAGGTAGATGCCAGTGTGTAAGGAAACCTTTTGAGTGGTTATCTGCAGTTTGGTACATTTTGTGACCGCGTCCCGAAATTTTAGGCTTAAGTTTTTCCTGTTTTTTTTCCAATTATTCTGTCTGCCGCCATCTTGGGAGAACAAGATGGCCGTGACCGCGTGCCGAAAAACAGGGCTTATGCCTAATTTTATTTTGTCCTGTCTCAGAGTCTGCTGAACGTTGATTGGCTGGGGCATATTTGTATCTCGACATAGTGTATTAACAAAGAAGTGGGTTTACACACACGTTTTATGACACTGACAGATCTTTACATAATACTGTTAGCAGCAATAGAGGGTTGATTAGATATTTGAGATATGGACAGACTTTGAAAGATATTGATTTGATTTTGAGAGAAATTGTCAAGACAGTAATGAGATACTCGAAAATGAACTGGACATTGAATAGGCGTTGAAATCTTTAAATGATTCTGGAAATTTTAGGCATTCATCAAGTATGATAATGTATTATTAAAATAAAAAAGTCATTCTTACATTTCACAGGCAACATGATACATGAGACTGTATTTCAAGCTCTGTAATAAGAAATATTAATAACCTGAGCGTTTGAGCATTATCCGTATATTCACACATGGTGGGGGTCGGTATACTAAGAAGTATGGCGTCCGCTTCTAATTCTAAAGGTACAGGTTTCGCTCCAAGTACAGAGAATATAAATAATATAAGCTTTTTTTAGTCACTGTGATTACTAATGATGTCATACTCCCCCCTGATCTCCTGGGTAGTGAGATCGGATTCCTAGCCTTCTCGGATAAGGACGAAAAAATAGAAGGACCCGTATGCACTTTAAAAATCCCTCGGCAGTTGAAAATTGTAAAGAACAGGTCATAAATTAAATTTTAAAAGTAGGAAAACTAAAAAGGCATAGTGATGAGCAGTCCCGTATGGCAGAGCGCAATTGGCCGTGTTCACTCTTGCACATATGATATTTCTTTAGCATCTTGTAGAATTTATGATAAGACTTTTAGGCACACTTGGATAAGATTAAACAAAAATCAAGTATGAAATTTTTAGAAAGGAAAAACTAAAATTTCTTCTACCTCTAATACTGACTTGTATTAGAGTTGATATCCCTTGTGGGGAGGGTGAACCACAAAAAAAAAAAAAAAAGTAAGCTGATACGTTGAGCAAAATATGCAAATATGTTGACCGAAACGGTGCACTGTTAATTAACTCTTTCTATCCCAAGAGCCGCATATTACGTCCTTTAAATTTTAGTAAAATTTCCTCACGAATGTCATGTACTCGATATAAAATGGTCTTAACTTGTACTTAAGAGTTAAACTTCTTCTTCTTCTTCCTCGTTCGTCCTGAAAAGGACGTTGTTTGCGTTGTGTCTGTTTACGCCGGAGCTGCGATATCTGCGCCTTTCGGCCGACACACCCGACTTCAGCACGGCAATTTTTGGGACTGGGTTTGCCTTCCCTCTTCGATCCCTACTCTCTCAGCCAGACTGCAGTGATGCAGCCTGTTTCCAGGGCCACCACGTTGAGGTGGAGTAGGGTCTTGGTCAGCTCTGGTTCGCTGACCCTGACGCAAGCAGTCAAGCTATGGGTCGCTGACTGCATTCTCTATTGCTGCATCTTTGGGTCCCTTAAACAAACTTCAAGATACTTCAACGAATTTTCAAGGAATATTTTTCAATCTATTACGAAATATTTCCTCACAAGCATGTGTAATTTCCAACTTGTTTTAAAAGGCATGAAAAAACTGGTTTCCGTTGCGGTACTTGGTCAAAACCTAAAATACGCATGAGACAGGAAGAGTTAACACACGGATATTACATTTACCTATGCCCTATGACCAACATTAAATCATGCATATTTTTCACAACTATTCTTTCTATTTCAGCCGAAATTTTCATGACTACTTCTACCCCATCAGAACTCCAATGCCATTTTTCACCCATGGATCTATATTTACAAGATTTCCCAATTCTTATCCGGCATTGGCCAGGTGGCTACAAGACATGCTTACTCGGAAGGATGTGTGGTTGGTGACCCCGACCCAGGTGATTGAGTGGATGAAAAAACCTTTGAGTAACGGCGACATGATTGATCAGAAATGGGGATGCTAGAGCGTATTGGTGCAAGATAGATTTTATCTACAGTGCAATCGCGATTCATATGAGGTTTACTTTCGTAGGCGCGGGCATAATTTTAGATTGGCTTAAATTACGTTTATGTTCTCCATATACATTCACCTAAAGGGATACTTAAAGGAAGTACAATAAAATGAAAATTAATAAACTTTTTCATAAAAAAAAAAAAAAAAAAAAATAAGAAACATAAAATAAAAACATAAAATTGTGGATTTTAATGGTAGAAACGATATTTTCCGCACCCCCCACCCGTCCCCGCCCGTTTTTCCACAGCAACTCGCGTATTTTGAATTCGCGTAAATGAACGTCATGCATATCGCGAATGCACTGTATGTTGATCGTTTAGTTTGTTTGTGTATACACCAGACCCACTTCCTCGGTCTGACGCTGTTCGATTAGCGCTTTCTCGATATAACGCCGTTTGCATTTTATGCCATATTTTTGATATACGCTTTAAAATTTCGCTCTTACGCTAATTGTGAACCACTACCTGATGAGAATCTCGTAGACTTGGAACACCAGCGAGCAGTCGAGTATCAAGAAGAGGAAACGAAGAGCAGACGAAGGCATTAACAATAGCAAACCTTGACGAGATTTTCAAACTTCAGGATGCATTAAGTGCTAGCGTAATGAAGCATGACCCCAAAATAGAACGCAGTTTTACTGTAGTCCGTAACATAGAACAAGATCGACATTTCTACAAGATGCTTTTTGAAGAGAAACAAGAAGGTAGTAAAGCAAAGCAAGCTCGATACGTATTTGTTAGTCTGCTCGAACATTTTCTACTTCTGGAGGTAAAACAACTTTTTTTTAACACTTTCAAAACCGACAAAATGTTCCTCCAATATCAATGTGGAATAAAGTCATGCAATGTTGGGTAGAACGAGTTTTTCTTTAAAGATATGAAACTTTGACAATGAATAAAGAAACAAAGTAAACAGACAAATGCAAGTGATAGTTGTGTTGTTCGTAAGAAGAATGATATGCATACTATGGTCAGCTGTGTCAACGGGCTACAAAATAATAAATGAACACAATTTAACACGATCAATGTTATATTAAAAAAAAAAACAATCTTTGGCATAGATTCTTGCCATAATATTGAAAAACAATGAGAAATTACAGGAATTGTTTAAAGAAATATCTAAATATGGTGTGCAATATTCTCTTGTGTTACTAAAATGAACAAAATACAGAAACGTTCTACTTCTAGTTTTATTTGATGTTGTTGCTCGTGTTGAAGTTACAATTTTAATA
Organism: Oreohelix idahoensis; assembly: GCA_024509875.1. Classification (NCBI taxonomy): domain Eukaryota; kingdom Metazoa; phylum Mollusca; class Gastropoda; order Stylommatophora; family Oreohelicidae; genus Oreohelix; species Oreohelix idahoensis. The sequence continues at coordinate 565,853 of JAMPIV010017851.1, read as the reverse complement.
TGTTTGTTTATAAATGTTGAAATAACGGAGGAAAGATGAAGTCGAGGATGCAATTATAGTGATATCGCAATTGTAATGTTGGTGTTCGTTAATGCATTTGTGGCGGGATTGTCTCCTTTGCTCTGCTGTTGTGGTCCAAACTTTGGCCAAACGTAGAGTATAATGAAGAGGGCCTTGGCTCAAGATTACTCTTGGCAGAGATATAAATATAAGAATGGTGCTTCTACTTTAGGGAGTCTCATAGGATTTTAAAGAAAAGCAAGTATAACAACTGAGATCAACTAAGCTGTCAAGAACTCATTATTCTCCCGCCCCTAATGTGAGGAAATATTGACCTGTATTTTCTGAGCCCCCAGGTTAAGGTGATTCAGCAACTATTAATTTAATAATAACTCTAAATGGTTATGCATTTAAAACAATATGAGTCATACGGGTACGGACATACAATTCACTCAATAGTGATTACCAACTATAGATTTATAGTTACAAATAACAGGTTTAATAATTACGTGTGGGTTAATAATGTAAAATAAATAAAGTTGTTTATAAAAAAGAAGCGATGATATTTCTTATCATTGTATGACGGTAAATTTTGGTGGCTGATAAGAACAAATTTGAAATGTCCATTGGTTGCGCTGTTATGGTACATAGCTGCCGATGTGGAGTCTGTGGTGTCTGCTTCAGCCGCTGTTCGTTTCCACAGGTGCCTTAGACTGTGTATGCTTTGAAACTAAGAAACACATACATACACTACTTCTAAGCAAATTACAAAGCATAACATATATTTGTATTTAACATTCATGCGCCCGTAGTGTACTTGTTTTATTTGCTAGATAAGTCCTTCTATTGTCCCTCCATCATGAGCTGTCCTCCTGTTCATTCCACAATACCAATTTTCATCATCGAGACCTCAGTATTTACACACAGCTTTCATATAAGAAGTTATATGTACATACATGTACAATTTCTCTTTCATTAAAATCAAAGTTGTGTCCTCATCGAGATGAACATAGGGTTTTCCTAAATTTAGTCCCCGTTGTGAGGATCCATTATTCATAGTAGGGCATTACTGGAGTTTCCATTATATGAAAAAAATGTTGACAATAATTACATTACACCATTAAGTTGTTTGCGCCCCGTGGGGTCGGTACCAAAAGGAAAATAATAAAATTCAAAATTTAGTACATACATATGTAATGAGCGTATGCTTCTGGGATACATCGTAACTGTACATGCTATAGAAAAACTCTTTCCCTGTCTGGTGACTTAAACATCTTCAAATGTATTGTAAGTTATTTTAACTACAAAATAGTTTCGCTTCCGAGCTTAAGTAATTCTAACGAAAATGAATTTCTCCTATATGTTTTTTACACTTGACTAACACCGAGGAAGAAAATCCCTAAACATTATTGAATACTGAGTAAGTGGGTTTTAAAAAATTGTAAGTTACAGCTAGCACTTATGTATACGCTAATAACTAGGCATATAATATATTAACGGTGAAAGCTTACCCCGAGGCACCAGTAAATAAACTATAATGAGTCCAAATGTTCTGTGATAATGAATCGTTTTTCCGCACTATTGTAGTAGATTATTAATAGTCAAAGAGAGGTAACTGATTTTAATGGTGGATTGTAATATATGAGTAGTAGGGGATTTGCAAATTTAATAAGGAGGCGCCACGGGCAATCACGCGTTACAAGTTCCTTACAATAAGGGTAGACCACATGCCTCCATTGTCTTTCACGCCATGCAACTCGTTGAGACAGCAGCACAGAGTTGCTCAACAATATTATCGACAGATAGTTGATGTCAAGTCTGCGGTTTGCAAGACGTTCATGTTACAGTGAGAAGAAGATGCTTGATGCACGATGATTAGCCTTATACAGAGAGAAACGTTGGTGTGTAAAATAAGTATAGTAAATGTGTAGCAACGTAGAGAAACCAGTTAAGTCGTGAACACACGAGGCCACGTGCTGTGGACCAGAGAAATTAACTCATAAGAACAGTTTGAAGTTTACATTAAAAAGATAGTGAATACTCAGGAAAAATTTAACGTAACCTGAAATTTGTCCAGTATATTCCAACATAACCTGAAATCAGCTGTATGAATCCAGAACAAAGATGTCCTGTGAAATGTAGCAGACAGAAGAACCATGTGTCGAGATAGCAGCTTAACGTGTCTAAGCTGAAGTAAAGATCCATTAGGATGGATCTCAATTAAGAGTTGGAGGGCAGACTAGATTAGCTCTGGCTCGGAAACAGCATCATTGAGGAAGATTGGACAGCCCTCAGAGACATCATTCACTCAACAGCGCTGAAACATCTTGGTTGAGCTTAAGGAAAACTTCCATGACCAATGAGAACACTAAGATGTATGAGAATATTGTACGAGCAGCAGGAGATATGCCCTCCAGATCTTATGTTGACTTTCGTTCCCTTTTGAACCCATTGTAAATATGTTAAATAAACGTTCTGAAGCAGCGTGTGACTTGGGGTCAGTTAGTCAGCAAGTCTAGCTACATCTTGTACTTACATGTGCGTCACGTGAAGTCATCATCACCATCATCAACGTCAAGGGACAACGAACCTGCCACTATTAATATTACATCACGAGCAAGCAAAGTTAAATGTGTGGCCAACCTTCACCAAGGGACCGAGCAGTCAACGCTGCGACACTTTGATAAGAATTCTCTATTTACTCCAGCCATCGAGTTCCAAACGTAATGTGTCCCCTCACCTACAGCTTACAGAATATATAGCCTAACTCACTGCTCTGACCCTTAACACTTGGCACGCGTCGTTTTGCATGTGAATTAGCTAAGGGGATCCTCAAAGAATTAATGTTTCCCTGATTTAAGTAAACAATTTAGTCTGACCGCGAACATCCAAAAGCTAAAGTTTCCAAGGACAAGGAAGTGCCGCTCTCAGCAGGTGCGGTCATTAGGTAATGTGATTCTGACGTGGTGGTCACTGGCCAGAGCTGGCGTCAACTTTAAGCACGGGGGCTACCGGAGAGATTTTCTCGGGGAATTTCAACGAGTAGCAGACGGCAATCACAGAAAGAGACCGGTCTCCACGTTTCATTCGCCGGTCTGATAGACAGACGAGCCTACACAGGGAAAGACAGAGTTGCGATTCGGGAAATTAAAGAAGAGAGGTAGCTATAGCAGGTGAGAACAAATACAATTTTTTTTAAGGGGCTCGCCCTCAAAAATTAGAAAAAAATCACAAGAGAATAGTTTGGACGAGTTGGACAATTTTAATCATTGCCACACCGCAACAGCCCGCTAATAATTATTATAGCTGCGGTTGCCAGTACATGTTCTTTATCATTCTGAGGTCTTTACCATCGATGTTCATGCTTTCTGACATTTTTATAATTTCCTAATTTTTCGCATTGTCAAATTGTTTTGTGTTATCTATACAACACACTGGAGCCGGGGTAGCACAGTGGTTAGTGCACTGGCTTCCTAGCTCGGTGGTCCATGGTTCGATGCTCAGTTGAGGTGGGATTCTTTAGACCTCAAACGGCTATGGGGTAGATTCAGCCTCATGAATTGGGTACCATTGCAACTCTGGGAAGGTTAAGGCGGCCGGCGTGATGCTGACGACATCACCCCTAGTGTGCAGATGGTCAAAAAAATATGAGCCTAACACCATATTCCTAATATGCTTCAATAAGCGTGTAACGGGATCCGTTACCATTTACCTTTTTATAAAACACAAATATATATATAGATCTGTTTTACTTCTATGACTAAGTTAATGTTTTCATAATATATAAGCCGCTCCTTATGCTTTTACCTTCTGCAAATCCACATTCTTCATCACTTATTACTGGTTTTATTCTGTGTCCTATTTTTCCCATGATAATTCTTTACAATATTTTGGTCATATGAATTAACTCTTTGACTCCAGACCAACGCTCTGAGCGTTGCAAAATTCAACACGCCGTGCCAGCGCAACGCTCAGAGCGTGGTTTTTAGTTTATCACGAATAAACCCTAAAAATCGTCTGTTTAATGCTGTTCATATATTAAAACTCGTAGAATGACTTCCGCTACTATTTAAACAACTAATTTGACTTTAGTTAATCAGCACATGTGCGTGTTTTGATGTTATTATCACAATTTTTGTGAAGATTCGCGTGTTTACGTTTTTCGTTGTTTTTGCTAGAGAAATATGTCACGCTTTATATTTACATTTTCTAAGTCTCCTAAGCAAATAATTGTGTCAAACTACTTTGAAACATTGCTGACATTGATGATGATTGTTTGGTAGTCATAGTTTGTTGTCAAAATACGGAATATATGCAGAAAAGCTAGACACACTAGATTTAGTTGATGAGTGGGCGTAGTCATATTCTGGCCGATCAAAAAGCAACAATACTAGACCTACCGTAACATCTAATCACTAGTTCTTGGTAGAAGATGAAGCTAGGGATACTATTAAAACATTAAAAAAGAGTAAAAAAGTATTTATATGACGTTATTCTTATTTATTTGTTTGAAAATTACGTAATGCACGATTGCATAATTTATTTTTTTCTTACAAAGAACCACGGAAAAACTGGTGCGAATAACACTAAATGTACTAATTTTGGCCATAAGCATGTTTTTTTTTACTTTGTATATGGATTAACTTGACGTTTGAAGACTAAAAAGAAAGTTTTATTGTCTACGACAGTAATTTGTCTTTGGTAAGATCGTATTCTGCAGTCAACTTTTTAGCGTTTTTCAATTTTACACGCAAAATGATTAAATTATACCGAACACACTTGTGTTAATACTACCACAGACATTATATATTTGAATTCTCTATCAATTTCCCGTGTTAATACTACCACAGACATTATATATTTGAATTCTCTATCAATTTCCCTACAGTTTGGTATATAATAAGTACATGTTCAAAGGAAAATTCACAAACAAATTTAGACTGAAAGATGAACACTTCACTCTATAAAATTCTGCCCACAAAAAAAGTCTGGCACAGCGTGCAAAATAACTCTGGAATGAATGAGTTAAAAGACCAATGATGTGGTCTTCTTCTTATTCCATGGCTCCAGGTTTCATTGGACATACCATGAATTTGGATTTTAATAGATCGTCAAGTATGTGACCACTGTCGTAGATGTTACAGTTTTGTTATCACATACACTTAAAATTCTAACAAAGCCTCCATTGCCTCTACTATTAAATTATCTGGTCCAGCTTTGCCTTTCTTCATGTGCTTCCTGGCATTTTCAACTTCTGCCAACATTATTAGTGGCCCTTCACAGTTTCGCTTGGACGTTCAGCTTTGATCTTTCATCATTATGCTCCTTTATGTATTCTGTCCATCTTTCTACTATGTTCTCTTGACCCAGTAATAATGTTCCTCCTGACGATTTCTTTTTGATTGCTAACCAATTAATTTGTTTGTTCAGAGGTTTTGTATCTTTTCTGTAGTGCACGTTTCCCTCTTTATTTCTAGAATGATTTTTGTTTGATGTTTTGAATCCTTTAGGGACCCAAAGACGCAGCAATAGAGAACGCAGTCAGCGACTCATAGCTTGACTGCTTGCGTCAAGACCAGCGAACCAGAGCTGGTCAAGACCGTGCTCCACCTCCACGTGGTGGTCCTGGAAACAGTCTGCAGCAGTGCAGTCTGGCTGAGCGAGCACGGATCGAAGAGGGAAGGCAAACCCGGTCCCCAAAAAATGCCGTGCAGAAGTCGGATGTGTCGACCGAAAGGTGCAGATATCACAGCTTAGGCGTAAACAGACACAACGCAACCACCGTCCTTTTCAGGACGAACGAGGAAAGAAAGAAAGAATCCTTTAGCATTTCTGACTGTCCATCTATACTAATGTGAAGTCAGTCCTATTGTATGGCTCTGAGACATGGAGAACAACAAAGACAACAATCAAAAAGCTACAGACTTTCTTAAATGGGTGCTTGCGTAGAATAGAGGGATTAAAATGGTATGACAAGGTTACCAACGTGGAACTGATGATAAGTGCCAGTGGAACAAGAGATGAGAAGAAGACGATGGCGATGAATAGGACACACACTGAGGAAACCCGTTGATAGCATTACAAGGCAGTCCTTGTTCTGGAACCCCCAGGGCAAGAGATGCAGAGGTAGACCAAGAAGCACATGGATAAGAGAGCTGGAAACAGAAGTGAAAATGATGAAGAGAACGTGGAAAGAACTTGAGATGATGGCACGTGACAGGAGGACTTGGCATGTGTTTGTTGAAGGCCTATGCTCCTTTGGGAGTGGAGGGTTATGATGATGATGATCTATACTCATATCATGTCCCGGAAACTGAAATATTTTGGCCACATTAAACGCCTTAGTGGCTTAGAGAGAGCAGTGGTGGAGGGTATGGTACCTGGAAGGAGAGGCAGGGGCCGACCAAGACGACGGTGGACACAGGACATTGAAGACACCTTGAACATGACATTGGAGGAGGCAGGAGGGCTGGCTAGAGATCGAGAGTCTTTCAGGCGGGCTGTGATGAGAGCGACGTTCTGCATGCTACATGATGATGATGATCTATACTCTGTATGTTTTATATTGCATTGTACCCATTCTGTGTTATAATGTTATGTCTGCGGAAATACAGAAAATTAATCTTCCGCATCATTTTTATCTTCCTTTGGCTCCATGCACCTGTAGCTCACTTTAGAGCCAAAACTGCAGCCGGTCTTCCAGCAGGAAGCCAGCATACGCAATCACATGACTTTTGCAATGATGGTTACTGTAGTAATTTTTTTACGTGATGAGGCTACCAACCCCACGCATAATTTTATGTTAGTCGCCAAGTCCCACATGCTGGGGGGAGATGAAGTCCAATTATGTGTGTGATCTCTACAGAGAATTAAAATTCTATTTTTCTTCCTTTTCCCAAAATCTTCTGCTGTTTCAGGACATTCCTCTCTCTCTCTCTCTCTCTCTCTCTCTCTCTCTCTCTCTCTCTCTCTCTCTCTCTCTCTCTCTCTCTCTCTCTCTCTCTCTCTCTCTCTCTCTCTCGTTTTCTTAAAATAAAGAAACAGTGAAAGAAGAGAAACAAGCACAAAATAATAAGAAACAAATTCGCTCACAGCGAAACAATTTTATTATACGTAATTGTGATATGTTTTATCACAAACTTGACACAAGCAACTTTTAGAAATCAGTAAGCTGTTACATTAAATATCAAGAAAGGGGAACTAAAGTATCACCTGGTTGACGTTGGTACCGGGAATATAAGTAGAATAAGTTATTCTTTGGAAGTCTTCCCAGTACAGCACAAACACCAAATTAAGACTGTATGAGAGCTGTGTACTTTCTGTGCTTCTCTATGGTGCGGAATGTTGGAGAGTAACAGAGAAGGAAATGTCGAAACTGTCCTCCTTCCACACAATCTGCCTAAGGAAAATTCTCCGAATCTTTTGGCCAAACACCATCAGCAACCAAGAACTACTTATTCGGAGTAACCAGGAGGACATGCACACCATCATAGCTGGCAGACGCTGGAGTTGGGTTGGCCACGTCTTCAGAAGGGACCCTGATACCATCACAAGAACAGCTATGCTATGGACCCCCGAGGGAAAGCGAAAGAGAGGCCGACCAAAAACAACTTGGCGGAGAACTGTGGAAGCTGAAATGCAAAGAATGAACCACAGTTGGGGCACTGTACGAAGGATGGCCGCCGACCGAGCAAAGTGGAATCAATTTGTTGCTGCACTACAAAACACCACCAGGCGTGATGGCCGCTGACTGCTTTGACGGTTGGTGGTTATGGATCAAAGAAGAAGTTATTCAGTTTTAATAATTAACAATAAAATTGACAAATACTAAAAAGTCTAAGGCGAAGGCGTTACCATTTCTGATTTTTTTTTTTTTGTGTTCAACAATCAACAAGTACGCAAACATGATAACATCATCACTTCTGGTTTATGTTTTCAATATTCAATAAATAAAAAATTATAATAAATAGTAACAACTTTGAATTGTTCAAAGATCAATGAATACACACGCATGTTAACATGTTGCATAATTTTCCATAAACCGTGCTAACCATTGTCATCCAGTTTTCACAGTTTTCAACAACCGACAAATACATAATAATTTTTAAGGTGCCAACAAATTTTCAGTGTAGCAACAGTTAACAAATACGCAAACATTTATAGATATATCAGCATCCCCATTTCTGTGCAATCATGTCGCTATTGCTCAAAGGACTTTGCATCCACTTGATGACGGAACCCGGGTTGACGAGCCATACGTCACTGCGGGTCAGCAAAGTGTTCTGGAGCCATCTGGTCAAGGCTGGGTAAGATCGCGGGAAATTGTCGAACAAAGTGCCGTGAATAAAAATTGGCATCGGTACTTTTACGGGGTAGAAATATGTCTCAAAGTTCCGCCTGTGGCAGACATGGAATTGAGAGTAACAAGGCAATTATGAACTGTTGTAAATGTGACGAGAAAATAAGTCTTTATTTAGCATCTTTCTCTGCAAAATGGGACTTGGTTCGAAACACTTACCTTTGCGCAGTGTAATGCTATCCAGAGTTGGAGGGACAGGCAGGGATAGCGAAATAAAGATACAAAAGACTAGAGGTGGTTTCATTACATTGGGAAATATATGGAAAACAACAGAAATCAAGTCCAAGAAACAAAATAAGAATCTTCAACTCAAATGTCAAATTATTTTTATTGCATGACCGTGAAACATGGAGAACAACAAAAACAACAGCCAAGAAGTTGCAGACGTTTATAAATGGGTGCTTGTAGAAATTAGCAGGATTGACATGGTATAGTAAGTTTACATTACCAACGTGGAACTGATGACTAGAACCAGACAAGTGCCAGAGGAACATGACATTAGAGGAAGACGCTGGAGATGGATTCAACACGTATTGAGGAAACCGGATGAGCATTACAAGGCAGTTGTTGATCTGACATCCCTATGGTAAGTGAAGTCGAGGCAGATCGAAGAACGTATGGAGATGAAAAGTGGAGACAGAAACGAAAATGGCAGGGGAGATTATAGAAAGACTTTGAGCTGACGGCACGAAACAGACAGACTAGGTGTGTGTTTGTTAAACGTCTTTGTTCCTTGTGGAGCTAAAAGGTATCGATGATGATGATAACGCTTTTTTTGAATGAATGAACCAAGGTTGCGAAAGTGTGACGTAGTTCTTTTTACTATTAGAGATTTGATGTTGGGTGATTGCTGCTGAAGGAGAGCAGACGTGGTGGTTTTTAGAAGGTTGATAGTGAGCAACTTGAGATTTTTAAGGACAACCAGTTGTGTGAAACCTAGTGATGGGGCCGCCGTGTTTTAATAGGCGGTGCCCTATCCGAGAATAAGCAAGTGTGGGCCTGTTGGTGAGATGTGCAAAACAGTTAATGGCAACGGCAGTGAATGTTGCCCCTCCCATCATGGGTGTGAATTCTGACGGCATGTTTCCAGGAACTCTTAAGTACTTGCTTCGCCTTCAGGGAAGTACCTAGGTTTTATTTATTTATTTTTTTATATTTATTTTTATATTCATTTAAGTTCTTATGTCTCCTATGTAGCCTTCACTTTCTTTCTTTTCCTGACGAAGGCCTTGTGGCCGTAACGTAGACTACTTTCTTTGTCTTTTGTCCTCGTAAGACGAATCACCTTTTTTCGATTTTTTTTTCAAACCCATCCTTAAGTACTTGCACGCTGTTCTGGATAAACAAGGGCTGTTATCACACAATGGCTACATTCATGCTTAGAATGTGGGAGTAGAGTCGCCGAGGAAGAATTTAAAATAGCAGGTTGCATCAGCCCGTGCCATGGCACCAAAGAAAGACAAAACGCTGTTAATCAACATCCAGCCCTTTTTCATGGCTGTAAGTTTTATGTTCATGGCAAATTAAACCACCCTACACCTTCAGGTGAGGAGCTATCTAGTCTTGTCAAGTTAGTAAGAGGGGTGATACTGACAGGAGAGCCTCTCCTTTACAGTTTGGATGATTGCCCATATACATTCCCTTTCCATACATTGCCCTCTTGTGGGCTAGCTGACTAGCTATCCTTGTTGTGAATGACAATACTTGCCTAGATCAACCTTACGGCAAGACCCAGCGCATGACATGTCTACCTGGCTTATAGACTGTTGCATCATTTGCTCTGCAGGCAAGACTACTTATGTGACACATTAGAGCAGGTGTAATACAACTAAGAATGGAACCAGGCCAGGAGGAAGACAGCGGATAGGATAGTCTGGCGCTCTCTCTCCCAAACTTCTGCACCTCACGGTAGAAGGGAAACTTCTTCTTCGTTCATCCTGAAAAGGACGTTGGTTGCGTTGTGTCCGTTTACAGCGAAGCTGCGATATTTGCGCCTTTCGGCCGACACATCCGACTTCAGCACGGCATTTTTGGGACCGGGTTAGCCTTCCCTATTCGATCCTTACTCACTCAGCCAGACTGCAGTGATGCAGCCTGTTTCCAGGACCACCACTTGGAGGTGGAGTAGGGTCTTGGTCAGCTCTGGTTCGCTGACCCTGACGCAAGTAGTCTAGCTATGGGCAGCTAACTGCATTCCTCACTGTTGACGCGTCTTAGGTCCCAGAAGGGAAACGACTAAGTAAGTAAGTAAGTAATACAACTATCTTCCCGTTAAGTTCCCTGGGATCTCTGAAGATACAAAGAAAGAATAGTAACACTGGTCCATCAGGCACGTTGTACAAGGCCACTAAAATGAGGTTGTGCATGAGCCTGGTAACCTCATCATGTAAAACATATTGCTACAACAATCAATACTGCTTATAGCACATTAATGCTTGATGCCAGGTTTCCTACACGGGCACCAGCTGCAATGGTGGCATCATGCTCCGTAAGGAGCGAAAGGAAAATGATGGTGCGTATATTGAATCATTGATTATGATCTTCAAAAGATTGAACTACAGCTGATGATTGTATCTTCTTCTTCTTCCTCGTTCGTCCTGAAAAGGACGGTGGTTGCGTTGTGTTTGTTTACGCCTAAGCTGTGATATCTGCACCTTTCGGTCGACACATCCGACTTCTGCACGGCATTTTTTGGGACCGGGTTTGCCTTCCCACTGCGATCCATACTCGCTCAGCCAGACTGCAGTGATGCAATCTGTTTCCAGGACCACCACGTGGAGGTGGAGTAGGGTCTTGATGATTGTATGAAGATTGTGCTCTGGATATATATTAAACGTCTACAGAAGTTTTATAAGATTGTAAGTTGAGCGTCCAAAAACAGAGGGGTTAGAACGAACGAACGAACGAACTTTATTTTCAAAGGGTTGAGAATTGGGCACGCAGGCCCGTCTGACATTCTGCCCTTCCTTTCTCTCACCTTTCATACTGAATTCATTTATTCCCATATGCATTTTACATATCAATGTCAAGGAATTCAACGTTGCAAAGTAAAATAAAATAGCACACTCATATTAACATTAACTACTTATAAACATGACATAAAATATGTAGAAAAATACAAACATCGTCATTAGAACCTACAATTGATATTATAAGAAAAGATAATCTGATAGGGGGGCATGTAATCAAAACTAATAAAGTATTCGAAAAGTCTACGATTGTATGAATAGGGACTGAAAGAGAGCGAACGAACTTTATTTTCAAAGTGTTGGAGCGCGGGTCAGAAGGTACCGGGTTCGAATCACGGTACCGACACGCTCCAGTCTACCCAGCTGTAAATGGGTACCTGACTTTGAGTTAGGGAAGGAAAAGGCAGCGAGGAAGGGAACTGGTCACCCAACGTCTCGAAGCTGGACCTAGTATGGTGAAGTCTCTAACACTTTACTCCCCTACGGCAGCATCTGCTATGGGACTACCTTGACCTTTAAGTTGAAAGTATATGGATCATGCAGTTCTGGTAATGGACTTAATTAAGCATCGTTGTTCTTACATGTCAAGGATTGTGGATGATTATGAGAAATATTGCAGAGAGATTATTTGTTTTACAGATGCTTCGTTTTGATGGCACTACTGTTACAGAGTAAATATTATCAAGGGGAAGTGATCTTGTAAATGTTAAGCAAATAGATTCGATTACGGGTTATGTTGCTTGGTTAAGCTGATGTTAAGTTAAAATTGTATTAGGGGAATTCCCTCGTGTGATCGAGAAGTTTCCAAGTGGCGAACACTGGTCAGTTCAAATCGCGGAGATGTTTTTTTCTGTGAACTGTCTTGAGCTGTGAGTAAGCTCGTGTGACTAGCCCATGCAATTATCGAGACTGAGTTGTGTTTTTTAAACAACCGAGTCTCGTGTCTTTTTTGGCGGGTCTAGTGTGTGAACTAATTGCATTCTGTTTTTGGGTACCGACGGGAGAGGTCGGTTCTACAGTGTGTGTTTTGAGAATGCCTGCGCAGTGCAAAAGTTTGAGGCCATTATTTGTGTAGGCCTATAATTTCTGAATTTATTGGAGAATTGTATTTGTGAGTATTTTTGATGAGGTAAGGATCCAGGACATTTGTTTGAATATATAAATGTCAAGATGAGTGAAGGCGAGATTACTGCAGATTGCCAGGGAGTGCAGTCTTGCGAGAAATTGCCGAAAGTATTCACCATTGATGTAGTTAGCACGGCGAGGATGATGTCCGTTGGCTAACCGGATCTATATGATATCATTGAGAGGATCCACACATACATTAAAGCGCCAAGGTTGAGAGCGTCTTTGATGAAGCATATTTGAGAGGCCATCGTTATCATTGAGAGGATCCACACATACATTAAAGCGCCAAGGTTGAGAGCGTCTTTGATGAAGCATATTTGAGAGGCCATCGTTATCATTGAGAGGATCCACACATACATTAAAGCGCCAAGGTTGAGAGCGTCTTTGATGAGGCATATTTGAGGAATTTATTATTGTCAGCACGGCGAGGATAAACCGTTGCTGGGAAAAGGGATCCATTGTCCGTTTATTGTGATGCTGATGTTGGAAGCATCGTTGGAGAGGCCATTTATTATTTACATTAGAGCGCCAATGTTGAGAGCGTCTTTGATGAGGCATATTTGAGGAATTCATTATATAAGCACGGTGATGCCGACCGTTGCTGAGAGGATCCAGTATTAATATCATTATATTAGCACGGGGATGCCGACCGTTGCTAGACGGCCATTTATTATTTACATTAGAGCGCCAATGTTGAGAGCGTCTTTGATGAGGCATATTTGAGGAATTCATTATATAAGCACGGTGATGCCGACCGTTGCTGAGAGGATCCAGTATTAATATTATTATGTTAGCACGGGGATGCCGACCGTTGCTGAGAGAACAGTAGTAATATTATATAGCGCTCATGATTATGAGAAGTGGAGATGTGACTGGAGTACTGTATTATTGTATTGCTATGACTTGTACTTAATTGTGACTGTGTATTCTGTGTATTTCATGAACGTGTTGTGGTGTAAATAAACGTTATTAACAGTACACCTGCCGTTACGCCATTCCATGCCTCTGATGTGTGTATCTGTGGCGTGTGAATGCACCACGCACACTCACTACAACATTTAACACGGTAGGAGAACAGTAGGCGTGATTATAGTCACGCATGACCATAGATAGCCATTAAACTATTAAAAGGAGTAATCATCAGACTGAAACCACATATAGTAACAGTGGTGGTTTTCAGTTTAGAAGGAGCTTACACCTACGTATTTGCGTAAATAGCCTGGGTGGCGGAAATCTAGGTCAACAAACAGAATGAATTTAATAGCAGGATCTCGTGTGAAGCAGTGGTATGTTTAGTCTTTCAGAATTGGATATTTTGACATTCGCGTGATATAAGAAACTGTTCTGCTCTGTGTGGGCGTATGAACAGTGTAACCATTAAAGGAACACCCATCACCATTTAATCAATCTCTAAGACCAGTCAGTCAGTGCTAATATTATAATGATAAAGAATCAACATCAGATCTTTACAGTGGTGGGCCATTTTATTTAACGGAATAAACCCACGGAGTTCGCGTGATAGGAAAGCCTTGTGTAGGCGTGGCTTATGTGTCCTCGCATTGTGTCATGGTCCTCGACCTGGTTGGTTAACTGTGTCCAACGCGGTAGAACATTACAATGGGAAGTTGACAGTTTTGGTAGACAGTCAAGTTTAACTAAATGTGAAGTGTTTTGAAGAGTCGTTTGCAGATTGTTTCAAGTCAACAGTTACAGAGGGTGCTGTGCGGTGTTTCCTGTATGCTGATGCTGTATTGAGCGTATTCTACACTTTGGCAAGAACCTGAAGAGAAGAAAATCTAGTTTGTGTACCTTTCTGCGCTTGAACGGTTTTATCTGCAGAACTTTGTGATATCTGGTGTGTCGGCGGAAGGGACAGAAGAATATTAAGATAAGTGATCTTGTTCTGTGTAGATTGTGCCACTTTTCTGCATTTCAGCAAGTCTGCCTATACTGTCCATCACTTTTTCTGTTGATAATTGTCATTGTGTTTCGATAATTATATCGATTGATGAAGAATATGTTGATGCATAGATAATGTATGTTATATATAGGTACTATAACAGGAGTTGGTGTACAGTAATTAAGAAATAATTGCAATTTCTTAAAAAGATAATTGGCTTGGTGAGGTGAAAGTTTAATTGATACATATATTGTTGTCTAAGTAAGTAAGTCACTATGGACTATTATACAGATGCTGATGAAAAAAAATACCGTGAACTATTAGGATTTGGAGACCGTGAGCTGACTGAGTCTGAAATAACAAGACTGATTTGTGAAAAGCTAATTCATGAAAGTAATGAGAGGTATGAGAAAAGGAAGCTAGAAGAACAGAAGCAACTGGACATAAAACAGAGTACCCTAGAGCAAAGGGAAAGTTTCATAGAATGTACTGCTGAAGTAAGTGAGTTACATGAAAAAGTCTCTAAACTTACAGATGATTTAGGCAAATCAAACTCAGAACTTGCTAGTACTCAAACAGCATTGAGTGTAGCATTGTGTAAAATCAAAGAGTTAGAAACTCAGATTAAGGATAACAATAGTGAAGTTAGAAACCTAACTCAGGAACTTCAAGAAAGGAGAGAGATGTATGAGAAATTGAAAATTGAGAGTAATGAACATGAGCAAACTTATATAGAAATGCTTCATGAGTTGATGAATGATAAGATGATTCTCAGTGATCAAATTAAGGACATGAATATTGTACCCCTTAAGAAGAATGATGAGATTATGTATAATAACAATGATGATATTAAGATTCAGTCTCTACAGCTGGAGTTGACTCAGTTGAGGTCAAATAAAGAGCAGTATGAGACAGAGACATTGTTAGAATTAACGGCTGAGAGAGAGAAGGTCGCTAAGATTAAAAATTTGCTAGCAGAGGAAAGCTGTAAGGTTTTAAGAGCTGAAAGTTTAAACAAGAAATTAAGTGCAGATATTTCACTTAGAGATATTCAAATTTCAGAAGCCAGAGTGAGATTGGATGGTTTACTTGACATTCTCTTAAAGAAAAAAAGGTGGTCTTCTGTCAGTGTTGACAGTGAAAGACATAAAGCAGATTCTAAAGGCAAGAATAATGGACAGAAATCTTTCCGAGGGAAATATAACTTTCAACGCAATGCCGATGATTCTTGTGATATTGGTTCCTGGCGGCAAGCAAGCAAAGGAAAATCTACAGTGTTAGACAGTCCTGTGGATAACAAAAGAATTAATAATAAATTTCAATTTAAGTTGTTAAAAACAAACAAGGTATTAAGTGGGAACCCTGATGGCTTGATAGCAGGGAAGAAAAATAGAACTCCTTATTCCAGGAAAGAAACATATTTTGTGAAAAACAATAAAGATATTGTTAAATCTTTTGGTCATACCCAGTCAAGTCAGTGTGACCCAGTTCTTAAACACACTGCCACAAACAAGGAAAAAATACTTTTGATAGGAGATATAACCCTGAGGTTAAAATGTACCAAGGGATTTCTTCATATAGTGATGTTTCTTTGCCTAAAAACAATAAACAATTTGACAGATCACAACATCGTGATTCTAAGAGTATTAGAAATTATAATGGAAATAATTATGTGAAAGAGTGTCAATCTGGTAATAAATTTGTTGATAAAAAGCCATTTCCATCTGGTAGATATGTTTATCCAAGAGGAAATGCTAATTGTAATTATGCTAACTGGGATGTGAAACAGTACAACTGTGTTAATAGAACAAATAACAATGTTCTTAACAGCAATTATAGAAATTGTAACCAGGTTAGCTGTACTCCACATGAGAGCAAGGTTGTTTACAAGCAAAGTAATAACACTATTGATTGTCACACTAGTGGTGTCGAAAGGTCATCTCGTTCTTGTGAACGTAGTAATTTTTTTTCAGGCTACAACAAGGATGAACTTTCGTTACGGTCAAGTGATCGTTAAGCCTTCTGTGATGTTTACATCGTGTAAGGAGGACTTGTTGAGGTGTGTGAAAAGGGGCCAAGACTCTACTCCACCCCAAGGAATAGGTAAATGTGGAAGTTGATTTTCCGTTTTTCCTTATTAGATCTAACAGATGATTAATAGAAATTTTCATTTGTATTGTCTCGTAGCGTGCGACGTTGTGATGAGCTGGCGCACTTGTTGACATTATTCGTGAAGAATGTGGCTTATTTATCAAGCAGAACCTATTAGCGTCTCGCTATACATCTGACGAGTCACTTTTTGAAGGATCAAGAATTAATGACGGATTGACGGGAATATTTTTTTTTTTTTACAGCTGATTTATTTTTTAGAATAGTACATGTTATTGTATTCTGTGGATAATATATCATATGATGTTCTATTAAAATATTTGTAATTTCTTTGAAACATTATGATGTTTATTTCGATGAATCATTTGATTGCTTAATATATATTTTTTGTGGAACATATATGACTGTTTCGAATGTACCAGTCCAATTTTTTATGCAATTGTATACTATTCTGTTTTGATTGTGTGTAACATATGTGTTGGTAATAATTTGTGTGTAATTTTTGATAAATGCAGTGAGCGGTGTCAAACCTGTGCTCATTTTTCTGTATATTTTTCGGATTGTAGCTGTAATTGTTAGGATAATTATGTGGATTTATTGTTATGTTGTGTAATATGATTTTGTAGAATTATCTTGCATGTATCAGAAATAATTGTGTATTTGAATTGTTAGAAACATTGATCTTGTCAGAACATAGTACTTAGAATTTAAATAATAAGATTTTTCAACATTTTTCCAGCAAATTAATTTGATAAATATTTTTTATAAAAACTTTGAAGATATTTTTATAGGACTTCTTTTTCATATTCTATTATCCCATTAAATTTTAGATTTATACTAGGCTGAGTAAGATATAAATTTACAGTTAAATAACACTGAAGCTCAACGCTATTGTTAATCAGAATTAACTTATAAATTAAATTGAACTTTTTTTTGTAAAATTGATAAACACATCTGATACTTTTGTTTGTTAAAAGATGGACAGATTGTTGTAACATTATGTTATATTTGTATGTTGGAAAGTTGATATACAGATGACATTGTAATTTTCTTAGGTTTTTTTTTGGTGATGTATTTTTTGAAAAAAAGAAAAACTTACATGTTTTGATTTAAGTGTTTGTCTAGAGATAAGATATTTTATACTTCTCTCATTGTGTTAAAAGTTAATTTCATTGTTAGTTTATTAATTATGACTTAGAATTACTTAAATAATAATTTTATTTTTTGATAACTTATCGTTCTAAAATACTTTGTATGGTAATTTAAAAAAAAAAAAAAAAAATTGTTTTTTTTGGCATTGTAAATTATTTTTGTGTGCCCTATGATTGAAAGGTATATTACTTCTTTGGAAACTTGTCTTATTTGATATTATGATGTATTTTTATTATTTAGCGGTTGATTGTGCATTAGGTCAAAACTTAGTTATCGCAAATGCTATTATTTGTTTGTGTAAGGTTTATAATTTATTTTCAGTTAAGTATAACTTTTGTAACTTAGTTAAATTACTTATTAGACTTTGGTTAGTTGTGAATTATTCGTTTTGTGATATTAGTATGGATATACTTTGACATTTTGTTTTGTGCCTTGTAATCATGTTTGTATTTAATTTGTGAAAGATATTGTCTGATCTAAACATTTATTAGTATGTATTGTCATTGACTTTCTATGCGTTCATACCTTTGCTTTCCATTCGTCTTTGTTGACTATCCTTCATTTCATTCTATCTTTTTGTTGTCTTTCCGATATGTGTTCATATCTTGTTTATATTTCTGTATCACATCTTCGTTTCTCTTCGTTGTATTTGTATACTTCTCCTTTTTTTCAATACTTATACTTTCATTCGTTGTATTCTTGAGTTAATTATATAACTTAATATAATGTAACTAGTATTTTGGTAAATTTGTATTTATTGTACATGAAATTGTTGTTCTTATTGGTTATCTTGTGCTATTGTTAATTGTTTCTCATTTTCCGATTTCTTACTTTCCTTTACTACATATCATTCTTCTGTTGCTTGATCTTGTTCTGTCACTTTCTATTGGTTGTTACTTGTACTAAATGTACTTAGCTTAGTGTTTTATTAAGATTAATTTTGGTATGCTTGTATTATGATTGATGCTTTTGTTGTAATTTACATCGGTAACATTCATTGGGATATTTGATTGATTATGTTTGATGTTTTAGTTGTAATTTTACATTTATTGCTGAAATTGTGTATAGATGTACTATTGTAATAGGTATATTTTTTGTTAGGTATATTTTTTGGTAGCCATATAATATAATTTCATTTATCTCTAAATTTTTGGGACTTATATTTTCAATAAAAAAATGATAAATCATTTTTTTTCCCCGGGCGGTGTGGCAACTGTTACAGAGTAAATATTATCAAGGGGAAGTGATCTTGTAAATGTTAAGCAAATAGATTCGATTACGGGTTATGTTGCTTGGTTAAGCTGATGTTAAGTTAAAATTGTATTAGGGGAATTCCCTCGTGTGATCGAGAAGTTTCCAAGTGGCGAACACTGGTCAGTTCAAATCGCGGAGATGTTTTTTCTGTGAACTGTCTTGAGCTGTGAGTAAGCTCGTGTGACTAGCCCATGCAATTATCGAGACTGAGTTGTGTTTTTTAAACAACCGAGTCTCGTGTCTTTTTTGGCGGGTCTAGTGTGTGAACTAATTGCATTCTGTTTTTGGGTACCGACGGGAGAGGTCGGTTCTACAGTGTGTGTTTTGAGAATGCCTGCGCAGTGCAAAAGTTTGAGGCCATTATTTGTGTAGGCCTATAATTTCTGAATTTATTGGAGAATTGTATTTGTGAGTATTTTTGATGAGGTAAGGATCCAGGACATTTGTTTGAATATATAAATGTCAAGATGAGTGAAGGCGAGATTACTGCAGATTGCCAGGGAGTGCAGTCTTGCGAGAAATTGCCGAAAGTATTCACCATTGATGTAGTTAGCACGGCGAGGATGATGTCCGTTGGCTAACCGGATCTATATGATATCATTGAGAGGATCCACACATACATTAAAGCGCCAAGGTTGAGAGCGTCTTTGATGAAGCATATTTGAGAGGCCATCGTTATCATTGAGAGGATCCACACATACATTAAAGCGCCAAGGTTGAGAGCGTCTTTGATGAAGCATATTTGAGAGGCCATCGTTATCATTGAGAGGATCCACACATACATTAAAGCGCCAAGGTTGAGAGCGTCTTTGATGAAGCATATTTGAGAGGCCATCGTTATCATTGAGAGGATCCACACATACATTAAAGCGCCAAGGTTGAGAGCGTCTTTGATGAGGCATATTTGAGGAATTTATTATTGTCAGCACGGCGAGGATAAACCGTTGCTGGGAAAAGGGATCCATTGTCCGTTTATTGTGATGCTGATGTTGGAAGCATCGTTGGAGAGGCCATTTATTATTTACATTAGAGCGCCAATGTTGAGAGCGTCTTTGATGAGGCATATTTGAGGAATTCATTATATAAGCACGGTGATGCCGACCGTTGCTGAGAGGATCCAGTATTAATATCATTATATTAGCACGGGGATGCCGACCGTTGCTAGACGGCCATTTATTATTTACATTAGAGCGCCAATGTTGAGAGCGTCTTTGATGAGGCATATTTGAGGAATTCATTATATAAGCACGGTGATGCCGACCGTTGCTGAGAGGATCCAGTATTAATATTATTATGTTAGCACGGGGATGCCGACCGTTGCTGAGAGAACAGTAGTAATATTATATAGCGCTCATGATTATGAGAAGTGGAGGTGTGACTGGAGTACTGTATTATTGTATTGCTATGACTTGTACTTAATTGTGACTGTGTATTCTGTGTATTTCATGAACGTGTTGTGGTGTAAATAAACGTTATTAACAGTACACCTGCCGTTACGCCATTCCATGCCTCTGATGTGTGTATCTGTGGCGTGTGAATGCACCACGCACACTCACTACAACATTTAACACGGTAGGAGAACAGTAGGCGTGATTATAGTCACGCATGACCATAGATAGCCATTAAACTATTAAAAGGAGTAATCATCAGACTGAAACCACATATAGTAACAGTGGTGGTTTTCAGTTTAGAAGGAGCTTACACCTACGTATTCGCGTAAATAGCCTGGGTGGCGGAAATCTAGGTCAACAAACAGAATGAATTTAATAGCAGGATCTCGTGTGAAGCAGTGGTATGTTTAGTCTTTCAGAATTGGATATTTTGACATTCGCGTGATATAAGAAACTGTTCTGCTCTGTGTGGGCGTATGAACAGTGTAACCATTAAAGGAACACCCATCACCATTTAATCAATCTCTAAGACCAGTCAGTCAGTGCTAATATTATAATGATAAAGAATCAACATCAGATCTTTACTTCGTTTTGATGGCACTACTTAGGGTGGTGGTGGGGGGGGGGAGAGAAGAGAAGAGAAGAGAGGGGTTTAATACAGTAATTTTGTTACTTCTTCTTCTTTGATCCTTAGCCGCCGACCGTCAAAGCAGTCAGTAGCCATTACGCCTGGTGGCGTCTTGTAGGGCAACAACAAATTGATTCCACTTTGCTCGGTCGGCGGCCATCCTTCGTACATTGCCCAAACTCTGGTTCATTCTTTGCATCTCAGCCTCCACAGTCCTCCGCCAAGTTGTTTTTGCTCGGCCTCTCTTTCGTTTTCCTTCAGGGGTCCATAGCATAGCTGTTCGTGTGATGGCATCCGGGTCTCTTCTGAGGACATGGCCCACCCAGCCCCAGCGTCTGCCAGCTATGATGGTGTGCATGTCCTCTTGCTTGCGCCGAGTAAGCAGATCTTGGTTGGTGATGGTATTCGGCCAAAAGATTCGAAGAATTTTTTTTTAGGCATGTTGTGTGAAAAGAGGACAATTTCGACATTTCCTTCTCTGTAAATTTTGTTACGTTTAGGTGTTTAACCCAAGATTAAGTTTTACAGTACCTGTGATGAATGAACACAGTGTGACGTCATTACCACCCTTCACGTGGCAGAAACAAATTATACTTGAAAGAAATGAAATTGAGTGCATTATTGCAACTGGGGAAGGGGGCTATAGGGAAGTGCTGTATTCATACACAATTACAGGATTGCTATTAACATGCCGAGACTTTATTGAAAACACTAATATTAATGTCTATCAAAGCTGCTGATTGTATGACGCTACTGGTTGTCATGGAAATGGCGGTCATATAATGGATTTCAATACTAAATTTCAATTCAAGACTCTTTTATTATATTCTAGTTATTGGCATCAAAATATTTAAATGAAAGCTTATCATATTATTTTAATAACACCTTTCCAGATTATATTTTTTATAACTTTAGTTGATAAGGCTGATAGCTTTAGTTGATAAGGCTGATAGCTTTAGTTGATCCCGAGGCATAGAACTTTAAAGTTAGTATCTAAAAATTGTAATAAATTTTTCAAAATTGTTCATTATTATTCGCAAAAAAATCAAAATTTTGATGAGATATCAAAATTTTGATCGAGTAAACGATTTACGTCACGACACAGTATCTGGGCAAATCTCAGTCTGGTTAATGAACAAAGAAGCAAGCCATAAACAAATTTGTAACATAAAATAAGTCTGAGAAACTTGTGGTATTCTTCATAGGAAAATCACAATTTCTTAAGAAAATACAAATGTTAAAGTCTAATAGACTTGCTTAAAACGTTGTCTGACATGACATTAGTATGCTTGCTTGTGGTTGGTTGGGTTAACTTATCCCTCTTCTATTCTCAGAGGTACGGCGCGAATTCACACTTATTAACTTAATTCCGTGTCTTTTTATCCCAAAACTTCCTATGATACGTTTCTCTACACATCATTTCTAAAGACCAAATTTGCTATCTTTTTAGTGTGTGTTGATTGGTGTCTCGTGTAGTGTCTGGGGGGTGGGGGGTATCTGATGAGACAAAGAAAGAATTGTCGTCTGCTAACTCAGGCATGTTGTAGACGGCGACTAATATAAGATTATGCCTGGGGCTGGCAACCTCATCATGTTATACGAATTGCCACAACAGCCACCGCTGCATGAGCATGATAAAGTTTAGTGCAGGCTTCATGCAAGGAGACCAAATGTATTGGTGGGTGGACGCTCCACAAGGAGTGAACATAATAATGAATGATATTGATTGGCGTATGATCTGTCCATCAATTGTCATGTTTTCGTTAATTCTTATGTTCCTTTCTGGTCCCTAAGTCATAATAGTGTCCACTAAAATCACCAAAAGTTCTTTTATATTTGGACATGCGCCCTAATATAACCGATTTGGTTGAACTGGACGCGCCTCGCCAAAACGAGGCAACATTTTAATATTTTTGATGTTATAATGTCAAGATATTCATTGAATATCTTTTATTTTTGACTTCTGTTTCTCAGCACAGATTTTTCCAATGTCATATATCTTAATATTTTATTCTTCTCATGGCATATCCTATTAAGATTGACACAATTGTTTCATTTTCTTTGTGACGATTAAAAAATACCAAAGTAACTTGTCTGAAATATTTGTAACCTAAGTGACGAAATGTTTGTAACCTAAGTGACGAAATGTTTGTAACCTAAGTGACGAAATGTTTGTAACCTAAGTGACGAAATGTTTGTAACCTAAGTGACGAAATGTTTGTAACCTAAGTGACGAAATGTTTGTAACCTAAGTGACGAAATGTTTGTAACCTAAGTGACGAAATGTTTGTAACCTAAGTGACGAAATGTTTGTAACCTAAGTGACGAAATGTTTGTAACCTAAGTGACGAAATGTTTGTAACCTAAGTGACGAAATATTTGTAACCTAAGTGACGAAATGTTTGTAACCTAAGTGACGAAATGTTTGTAACCTAAGTGACGAAATATTTGTAACCTAAGTGACGAAATGTTTGTAACCTAAGTGACGAAATGTTTGTAACCTAAGTGACGAAATGTTTGTAACCTAAGTGACGAAATGTTTGTAACTTAAGTGACGAAATGTTTGTAACCTAAGTGACGAAATGTTTGTAACCTAAGTGACGAAATGTTTGTAACCTAAGTGACGAAATGTTTGTAACCTAAGTGACGAAATGTTTGTAACCTAAGTGACGAAATGTTTGTAACCTAAGTGACGAAATGTTTGTAACCTAAGTGACGAAATGTTTGTAACCTAAGTGACGAAATGTTTGTAACCTAAGTGACGAAATGTTTGTAACCTAAGTGACGAAATGTTTGTAACCTAAGTGACGAAATGTTTGTAACCTAAGTGACGAAATGTTTGTAACCTAAGTGACGAAATGTTTGTAACCTAAGTGACGAAATGTTTGTAACCTAAGTGACGAAATGTTTGTAACCTAAGTGACGAAATGTTTGTAACCTAAGTGACGAAATGTTTGTAACCTAAGTGACGAAATGTTTGTAACCTAAGTGACGAAATGTTTGTAACCTAAGTGACGAAATGTTTGTAACCTAAGTGACGAAATGTTTGTAACCTAAGTGACGAAATGTTTGTAACCTAAGTGACGAAATGTTTGTAACCTAAGTGACGAAATGTTTGTAACCTAAGTGACGAAATGTTTGTAACCTAAGTGACGAAATGTTTGTAACCTAAGTGACGAAATGTTTGTAACCTAAGTGACGAAATGTTTGTAACCTAAGTGACGAAATGTTTGTAACCTAAGTGACGAAATGTTTGTAACCTAAGTGACGAAATGTTTGTAACCTAAGTGACGAAATGTTTGTAACCTAAGTGACGAAATGTTTGTAACCTAAGTGACGAAATGTTTGTAACCTAAGTGACGAAATGTTTGTAACCTAAGTGACGAAATGTTTGTAACCTAAGTGACGAAATGTTTGTAACCTAAGTGACGAAATGTTTGTAACCTAAGTGACGAAATGTTTGTAACCTAAGTGACGAAATGTTTGTAACCTAAGTGACGAAATGTTTGTAACCTAAGTGACGAAATGTTTGTAACCTAAGTGACGAAATGTTTGTAACCTAAGTGACGAAATGTTTGTAACCTAAGTGACGAAATGTTTGTAACCTAAGTGACGAAATGTTTGTAACCTAAGTGACGAAATGTTTGTAACCTAAGTGACGAAATGTTTGTAACCTAAGTGACGAAATGTTTGTAACCTAAGTGACGAAATGTTTGTAACCTAAGTGACGAAATGTTTGTAACCTAAGTGACGAAATGTTTGTAACCTAAGTGACGAAATGTTTGTAACCTAAGTGACGAAATGTTTGTAACCTAAGTGACGAAATGTTTGTAACCTAAGTGACGAAATGTTTGTAACCTAAGTGACGAAATGTTTGTAACCTAAGTGACGAAATGTTTGTAACCTAAGTGACGAAATGTTTGTAACCTAAGTGACGAAATGTTTGTAACCTAAGTGACGAAATGTTTGTAACCTAAGTGACGAAATGTTTGTAACCTAAGTGACGAAATGTTTGTAACCTAAGTGACGAAATGTTTGTAACCTAAGTGACGAAATGTTTGTAACCTAAGTGACGAAATGTTTGTAACCTAAGTGACGAAATGTTTGTAACCTAAGTGACGAAATGTTTGTAACCTAAGTGACGAAATGTTTGTAACCTAAGTGACGAAATGTTTGTAACCTAAGTGACGAAATGTTTGTAACCTAAGTGACGAAATGTTTGTAACCTAAGTGACGAAATGTTTGTAACCTAAGTGACGAAATGTTTGTAACCTAAGTGACGAAATGTTTGTAACCTAAGTGACGAAATGTTTGTAACCTAAGTGACGAAATGTTTGTAACCTAAGTGACGAAATGTTTGTAACCTAAGTGACGAAATGTTTGTAACCTAAGTGACGAAATGTTTGTAACCTAAGTGACGAAATGTTTGTAACCTAAGTGACGAAATGTTTGTAACCTAAGTGACGAAATGTTTGTAACCTAAGTGACGAAATGTTTGTAACCTAAGTGACGAAATGTTTGTAACCTAAGTGACGAAATGTTTGTAACCTAAGTGACGAAATGTTTGTAACCTAAGTGACGAAATGTTTGTAACCTAAGTGACGAAATGTTTGTAACCTAAGTGACGAAATGTTTGTAACCTAAGTGACGAAATGTTTGTAACCTAAGTGACGAAATGTTTGTAACCTAAGTGACGAAATGTTTGTAACCTAAGTGACGAAATGTTTGTAACCTAAGTGACGAAATATTTGTAACCTAAGTGACGAAATGTTTGTAACCTAAGTGACGAAATGTTTGTAACCTAAGTGACGAAATGTTTGTAACCTAAGTGACGAAATGTTTGTAACCTAAGTGACGAAATGTTTGTAACCTAAGTGACGAAATGTTTGTAACCTAAGTGACGAAATGTTTGTAACCTAAGTGACGAAATGTTTGTAACCTAAGTGACGAAATGTTTGTAACCTAAGTGACGAAATGTTTGTAACCTAAGTGACGAAATATTTGTAACCTAAGTGACGAAATATTTGTAACCTAAGTGACGAAATGTTTGTAACCTAAGTGACGAAATGTTTGTAACCTAAGTGACGAAATGTTTGTAACCTAAGTGACGAAATATTTGTAACCTAAGTGACGAAATGTTTGTAACCTAAGTGACGAAATGTTTGTAACCTAAGTGACGAAATGTTTGTAACCTAAGTGACGAAATGTTTGTAACCTAAGTGACGAAATGTTTGTAACCTAAGTGACGAAATGTTTGTAACCTAAGTGACGAAATGTTTGTAACCTAAGTGACGAAATATTTGTAACCTAAGTGACGAAATGTTTGTAACCTAAGTGACGAAATGTTTGTAACCTAAGTGACGAAATGTCGGCTACAAGAGAACTCTTACTTGTAGTAGTTATACCACTGTTGCTCAGAGGCCAGCCAAGAGTTCGTGCCCACAACACAGGTGTCTGGCATGCTACAACCGTTCTTGTCGTCACCGATCCAACCGTTAAGTGGAACTTCCCACAGTCCTGGGTATGGTTTGGTTGGACATGGCGGGCTGATACATCTGTAAGGGAAATGAATGTATAACAAAGAGAGGTATGATTGAATATGCATGTAATTAAGGATACGGGGTTTGTTTACAATGATTTTTCAGCCAAAAGTATTTTTTCAGTCAAAGCAGCAACCATTTTGATATTTATTAGTTTTCTTTTTACGTTTCACATCCTTGATATTTCGTGGAAGAGAAAAGGGACAAATGTCAAGGCGCTGTCACGTGCTGGCCTCCAAAACATGTATATACTGCTTAGACAGCGCAGACTACGCTGGCTTGACCATTTCGACAGCATGAAAGATGGTCGCATTCCGAAAGACATCTTCTACGGACAATTGACAGATGGCAAAAGAACAATTGAGCAACCGCAGCTGAGGTTCAAAGATGTGTGCAAGAGAGACATGAGGGCACTGGGCATAAATCCAGCAGCCTGGGAGGATGAAGCTGCTGATCGCACTCAGTGGTGATGATCTCTACGGCGCCACCTCAGATCGATCGAAAAGAAACTCTCACGGCAAGCAGAAGAGAGGAGAAAACGTCGAATGGAACACCAGGAAAATAGGCAGCTGATGGCTGTCACCTCAGGGGCGCATTCCCATAGCCAGTTATGACTGAAGGGGCTATTATTATTATTATTATTTACGTTTAACCACAATCTGACCTCTCCTCCTCAAGTATTTTAGTCTTTTCGTGAAGTTGCTCGCAAAAGAAGTCGCATGTCTGTTTCTAACAGTCTACTATACTTACATGCATTTGTCTTCTTTATTTCAGTAACTTGTGCTATTAGTTCATTTATATAGTCGTTTGTTTTTCTTCTCCACGTCCCTTGTCTATTGTTGTTGTTGCTGTTGTTGGCGAAAGGTTTTGTCCCTAATATTTCGTGTCACTAGTTGTGTTGCTCCGTTTGTAAAGTTAACATAAATGTCATTGTGTGCCTTGTTAACAATACCCAGCTCTGATTTCCCATTGCAACAATCTCTGTATTCCCTGCCAAGGGCGATTATGACTTGTTGTTAATTGTCTTGTTCTCGCCCTTCTTACTTCGGTCTTTCTCTCTCAATAATTATTAAACAGTGGTAACCTGCCAAATACTATTTAAGAAAAAACAAGCTAAAGAAAATAGTAAACATGTTTTAATAGTTAATAAACGAAGAACCAGACATGCCATTTAAAAAAAAACGAAAAAAACAAAAAAAAAAACAACACAACTCATAATGTAATAAAAAACAAATGGAATATTACTAACAACACAAAACGTGAAAACTGCAGATAACAGCATGCTATATCCTGAACATGTCGAGAGGAAAGAAAACAAATTGTAATGTAAATTGACACCTAGAAACAGCAAACAATATTTATTTCAATAATGTTCAAAACTGTAGGTAAAATTACACTACATATCTTAATTATAACCGACAGTTAGGTTCAACAGCGTTGACCAAAATGGAGGATTAGTGGAGGCAAATGAAGATCTGATGTTGGTCCGCTCTCCTCAATGTCCTTAATTTTTTTTAAAGTGCCAATCGTTGCCTTCCTTCGTGCCATCCACGATACCTCTGTATTTATTTTCGTTCCCTTGATGTCAACTATGCTCTCATGCAGTCTGTTGTCCGTAGTTATCCGCATGTAAGCTTTGGACCTTGGCCGTGAAATATCCAGATGTTAAATTTTCAGTACACGAATAATAGAGCTGAAACAGAACCACAAATTAAAAGTTCACGGAAGAGACAGTAATGAAACAGAGAACTATATACATCTCTAAGAGTGTTCCGTCCCGTGCGTCCCACAATATTTTTGTTGCGCTCTGGAAATTATATAAAAGTGGTGCGCATTTGGCCTTTGCGCTAACTGCACGAAGCTTAATATAGCGCGCATCTTTTTTCCCACCAAAGTTGCAGTTATATTTTAAATAATGAATAGAAAACACCTAGTAAAGTGTCACAAATCTACAACACATTTTATTGTTATTTTCATTATAAAAATTTTTTTGCAGCTTGTTTTTTTTCCCATTGACAGATGATATTACATCCCTGAAAAGAAAAGCCCGCATTAACTTTTTCCTATCACACAGTTGCAGTCTGGAAATTGGTAAATGTGGTGCGCTTCTGGCCATCGCACTAAATTGCACGATTCCTGAAATAGCGCGTTTTTGTTGTTATTAGGAACAGTTTTAAAATAGGTCAATAGATTAAATTACCTGGGCATGCTAATAATATTGGATTGTTGATGCATCTCATAAGTAAAGTGTAAAATATATTTTTTTATATTTCATGATGAGAAATATCCCGTGCAACCTCTGATGGGTTATAATTAGTGTCAAGGATGATATTTTCGGTGCTGTATGATTGATGCATTTATAACACCTGTGCTCCAGAGGAAGCTTTATTATTATCATGTTTGCATCAGATAGGATAGACAAGTGAGATTGCATGGACTGGTTTATTTATTGCTGCTCGATTTTAAGTGTAGTAATAGTATTAGTGATTTAGTGTGAAAATGGTACGCAATCTTTACGCCTGTGATGTCACCTAGTTCTGTAGAGCACCGTACGGTGCGATGTGAAAAAGTGGAAAGGAATCAAGCTAATATGGAAGAGAGTAAACAGTCCTGTGTATATCTGGCAGTTAAAAGAAAGTGACCTGGAATTTTGGGTCTGAGCCATTCATGCCACGATTAGTGTATGCCAAGAACATTCATTGAACATCGGATTTTGGACCTAAAGACGCAGCAATAGAGAATGCATTCAGCGACCCATAGCTTGACTGCTTGCGTCAGGGTCAGTGAACCAGAGCTGATCAAGACCCTACTCCACCTCCACGTGGTGGTCCTGGAAACAGGCTGCATCACTGCAGTCTGGCTGAGAGAGTAGGGATCGAAGAGGGAAGGCAAACCCGGTCCCAATAATGCCGTGCTGAAGTCGGATGTGCCGGCCGAAAGGCGCAGATATAGCAGCTCAGCTGTAAACAGACACAAAGCAACCAACGTCCTTTTCAGGACGAACGAGGAAGAAGAAGAACATTCATTGATATTATAATATTAAATCTTGGGAAAACTTACGAAATGACTTTCTTACTGGTTCCTTTCGTGAAAGCCGACATTGTATTTGTTACCTCTAGTGAACGAGGCAGCGGGCAGAGTGTGGTAAGCATAGCCACATCTGTACCCGTGATAATTAGAATATTTATCTTGTTTCCAATTCCAAATAATATGAATATTTGCCGATACGTGAAAGTGGCATTAGATGTCATGTCCAGTCATTGTAAATAGGGCAAATTAAAATATCAGTTTTGTGTGCATGTAAAAAAAGACAACAAACTAAACAAACATACAAAACAAAGAGATAAAACAAAACTAAGTCAAACACAAAACACAAATAATAAACAGGGGGAGGGGTGTAAAGGCCTGGTGTGTTTAGTTGAATATTTAAATTACTTTCATTTGTTATAAATTATATTTATTATAAGAACATTATCCGATCTTCACCTTCCAAATTATAATAATAATAATAATAGCCCCTTCAGTCATAACTGACCATGGGAATGCGCCCCTGAGGTGACAGCCCTCAGCTGCTTATTTTCCTGGTGTTCCTTTCGACGTTTTCTCCTCACCTCTGCTTCCTGTGTGAGCCTCTCTTCGCCCAATCTGAGGTGGCGCCGTAAATAGCATCGCCACTTAGTGCGATCGGCAGCTTCATCCTCCCATGTTGCTGGATCCATGTCCAGTGCCCTCATATCTCTTTTGCACACATCTTTGAACCTCAGCTGTGGTCGTCTAACTGTTCTCTTGCCATCTGCTAATTGTCCGTAGAAGATATCTTTTGGGATGCGACCATCTTCCATGCGGCGAACATGGCCAAGCCAGCGAAGTTTGCGCTGTCTAAGAAGCGTATACATACTTTGAAGGCCAGCACGTGACAACACCTCGACATTTGTCACTTTATCTTTCCACGAGATGCCGAGGATGCGGCGTAGACACCGCAAATGGAAGGTATTGAGCCTTCTTTCTTGCTTAGCATAGGTCGTCCAGGTCTCGCTGCCATATAGGAGTGTGCTGGTGACGCAGGCATTATATACCGCAGCTTTGGTCTTCATTGTGAGTTTAGAGTTTCCCCAAACATGCGATGTAAGGCGGGCAAAGGTAGCTGCAGCTTTGCCAATGCGGCTGTCGATTTCTGTATCCAGTGAGAGTTTGTCATTGATGTTAGACCCTAGGTATGTGAAGTGGTGCACCACTGCCAATTCATAGTTATCGATAGTGATAACTGGTGCAGCACCCACATCCTGACTCAGCACATTCGTTTTCTTTAGACTTATTGTGAGGCCAAAGTCCTTGCATGCTTTAGTGAAGCGATTCATCAAGCTCTGAAGCTCCTGTTGGCTTTGAGTTACGACTGCAGCATCATCAGCGAACAACAAGTCTCTTATAGTGACCCTTCTGATTTTTGTTTTTGCCTTCAGCCTTGAAAGATTAAACAGACGGCCATCTGACCTAGTGTGAAGGCATATTCCTTCAGTTGCATCTCTGAATGCATGTTTCAAGAGTAAGGCAAAGCAGATTCCGAAGAGGGTCGGAGCCAGAACACAGCCTTGTTTAACGCCACTTCGTATATCAAAGGGCTGTGACGTGCTTCCAGCATATTGGACTGTTCCCTTCATGCCGTCATGGAATGACTTTATCATTTCCAGCATTTTAGAAGGGCACCTTCCAAATTACTGTATTTTATAGTGTAAGTAAATAAATTAAGGGGCTGCTGTAAAACTGGTAAGGAATATAAGTACATAAACCAATAAAACGGTATTGAATCAGTTCTACAAATTAACGGTTCACATGAAACAAGGGACGTTTCGGGTTTTACCCTTCGTCAGCCACAGTTACAAACAGTAGGGAGTGAATTTTTTAAGCCTTCACAATACTAGGTCCATCATCATCATGAGGTGGAGTAACCAGTTCTTCTCCTTCTGTCTTTGCCTTCCCTAACCCAAGAGCAGAATCAGATTAGGTAGATAGTTAGACAGAAATATACGAAATAAATTAATTCTCCAAGGGTTGAAAATCAGGCACACAGTTCCCTCTTGCATTCTACCTTCCTCTTGCTCATCTTTTGTTACTTTTGCTCAAACATTCTCCAGCGTACTTAAAGTATTAATTTAAGGGCAATGAAACATTACAAAGCAGTATAATAGCATACATTAACTGTACCTGATCACAAAATTTAAAAAATAAATATATTGTAATGAAAAACTAGATCATCAGAGCCTCCCTACAATATAATAGATACTAATTCGAAACATAATCAGTTAGGGTGGCATATAATCAGCACTCATAAAGTATTTGAACAGTATACGATTGTATGAGTAAGGACTGTGCGTGTTTTTCAAGTCATTGGGAAGATTGTTCCAAAGATGAGCAGCTGAGTAAGCCGAACTATTCTTAAAGGTCTAGCCTAGGCTTGGGTACCTGTAATTTGTTTAAGCGCTGACTACGTCTTTCATTGTATCTTAAAATCGGCCAAAGATATGTTGCAGCATTCCGTGTGTGGTGAAGTGGGATGTTATAAATATTTATAGGGACTTAGTGTACTGACTGAGATCAGCTGTGAAGGTATATATATATCTAATAAGAGTAGTGTATTATATATAACCTTACTTGCTGCCACATATGTATACCTCAGTCAGAATTATTCTGGAATAGTGTGATGACTACGTTATATGTCTAGGGTATGTGTATGATGAAGTGTAAGTCATAACAACAACAGACAGATAAACAATTTAATTTATTCCACCACACTTGACAACACTGTGACACTCACATACATAAAACACTCTACAAGGATATCTTAAAGGAGTCACTGATAACTTTTCAAATAACAATATGTATTCATTGCTGTCATGAATGAATATGTGTCCTGATTCAAATACAAAGGGAACCAGGAATCACAATCAATTTTAATTACAAGTTATATGTACAGAATTTATCAATATGAATATTGTAGTGACATATATTATTAAAAGTATCCTATGTGTGTCAGTTGTGTAGTAGTAATATGAGGTAATACTGGTTTTGTTTTGTTCAAGCTCTGTTGGTATTTGTCATCATGACTTCAATAGTTTGTCTTTATTGGAACTAGTATTGGAGATGTTCTCAGTTCCTGATATTAAAACAATTTACTTCCCCTCTTAAGTTTATGTTACAATGTTATTTTAAGATGGGGGTACATAATGTTGAGCTCAGCTGGCCACATCAGCTTATCTTGCGTGATGGCGGCAGGAAAAGACTCCTCTGCTCGATTTCTCCCCTGTGCTCTGGAGACACCTCACTGATAGCTAAATGGACCAAGGAGTATGCTGTCCGACTCTGGATTCAGCAAAGCTCTGACCAGGTGCTGCTCAATAACGTCAAGACCACGGTCCCTGAAAACAAGAAGGATGTACCTTCTACTTCATAACTAATTTATACTCTCTTTTTACACTGAGCACAATACATCACAAACATTGAGTTCAGAGCGTTAGGCCAACTGTCAGCTTCATCTGAAATACTTTATACCAGTATTAACCTCCTTAATGGTTACTACGCCTCTGCACTTCCAGCATTATTTCTGTCTAATCAATAATCTAGGTGTCAGTGTACTGTTTGGCCATTCCATGCAGTTTTACTTTCCTCCGACACCTTCTGTTCAGGCTGGAGCATTATAGGCTTTACATCATGTTTGCTACTGAACTACACATATATACAGGCATAAATTAACAATTCACATTCAATTTTCATTAAAAGATACTGAATGTTTCAAGCTTACCACAATTCATGGAAACAAACACAGATACGTTGATTAGCAATGAATTCTGGCACAAATACTGGCACAAATTCCCATCTGCTTATGTTCCAGGCTTTTATTTAGCAAAAATATGAGCTGGCTTCAACGCACTGTTGCTTTATCAAGCTTATTTGAACTAGTGGTCTCGAACTAACGCTCCTAAGTGAGTATATCAGCGAGTCTGGCCAATGGAGCCACGTTTCGACAAGTGTTTGAAAAAATTTTAACTTCCTACGTCTCCCCTAACAACCAAGGATAGCATTTATAGTCCGACTAATCGTGTTTAGCCTTACATATCATTCCAGCCAATCAGTTCAAATGTAACTTGTGGCCCATTTCCCGTACAATGGTGGTGTAAAAAAATCTACCACTGAGCGATTCTGATTTTGGGTGTTGTCTGACAGCACCATCATTTTATTTTGGCTATAACTTGTTAATTCCTAGACTATTTGCATAACGTTGTACATATTCTTTGTCAGCAAACCCTAAGGAACCCAAATATATATATCTTTAATAGAGCTAAAATGCTGCGTTCAAAATATGCAATTCCTTCTACCTCCTGTTTCGAAGATGTGCTGTCTGGGTACTGTACTGTTTTCAAACGTAAACCCATCTATTGTCATCTTTCTAATAAGAGTTTTTCAGGATTTAAAAACCTAACTCTGGGAAGGTTAGTGTTTTTATCACTGTCCGTCCGAAAAAGTTAGTGCATGTGGCCTTACACGCGTGATAGTAGTAATTGTGTATCGCGCTACGCGTGTTTTGTGTTGCACGTGTTCGGCTTTATGCCTCTCCCTTCTCTCTATCCTTTAGTCCATCTGTCTTTAGTTACGCCATGTATAAAATGGAATGAATGAAATATTAAAATTAGGTCATTGTTCAGCTTGGTATCTGATAAGGGTGGATTTAGGCTAAATGATAATGGTGCGCCACAATGCCAGGTACGTTATCTCCGTATAAGATTGACGACCACTTGCCACCCCTATCGACACCTGGTATTAAAGTGCAAGATGTAGGTGTCTTCTCTGATTTTAGGATGTTGCTGTGTATGCGGTAGTAGAACAGTTCACAAGGTATAACACAGGCAACATGATGTGTAGAGTCATAGAAATGGTAACTTCGTTGTATAATTTTTTCCATTTATTGCACGCCACAAAACAGTCAGGATATTTATATCATCAACATAGTTCAACGAGTTCAGCATTCAAAATCATAGAGTTCTAGTTCGTGAAGCTGTATAAATAATACATATAAATTCTGCAACAGTGTCAGCTGCAGATCATCACTGTTCATAGACAATAATAAATATTCCCTTTCTGATGCTAGCAGATCAGATGTATACAATCAGTCCGTTTACTGTCTGCACGTGAATAGCATACATGGATTACAGGTCAGCTCGACCTTTATAATGTTTCTAAGTCTAACCATCTGACTTGGACGTGATCTCTGATATAACGAATCCTGGAACACAGACAATAGTCTTGTTGGTCTAGAGCGACCCATATATATATAACTAGTTCAGGTATAAAGATACCGGTGACTTAATCCTAGTCAAAGTACCTCTCCATTTTGAATCACACAGGCGAGCAAAAAGGCGACAAAATGACGAACCTCTAGATGATAGCATAAAGTTCGATACAAGAGGAATTACCTTATTTCGGAAAATCAACCATGAACATATGCCTCCAGGCAGGCTTGAATAATACTGGGAAATAGTCTAGTTAGCTAACTAACTCACAAAGACAATGTATTTCCCTCAGAAAATCACAAGACGCAGGTCGCGTCTGCTCGCTACTTAGACCATTTCTAAACTCCCCGAGCTGGCCGGAACAACAAACGAAAACCAAGTCGAGACATGCGCAGAACGACAATCTCTGAGTCGCCGTTCACAATAAGACGATTCTAAGAACATTCGAGATAAAAGTCTTACACAGTCGCGCCTTTTATGGTCATGAAAAGAAGCGTTAAGACAGGTTTTCAGACATCTACCATAGTTGACTGGTACTACCAAATAAGGAGATGTGGTCACGCTTCGTTCAAGAAATTATAGACCGAACGTGTCTCTATACAAGAGGAGGTAAACTCCTAAAAAATAGCAGTATCAATATTTCGGGTTCTGTCCCTTTGACTGTAAATATATATAATATACATTTCAGTCAAAAAATGATCATACATACGAAAAATGTTTATACATACGAAAAATAATAATGATCCGTGCGTAACATTACCGCACCCTCCCGGGAAAAAAAAAATGAAACTTTTTTTTTTTTTTAAATCCTGGAGCCGGAAAAAAAATCTAGGCTCCTAACGCACGTATGATGCGCGGATATATACCTAACAAATTAGCTCAACGCATGGAGCGACACTGAGATCATATCTCAGATCCTTAGAGAAAAAATTTATCTAAGTATAATAATAATAATAATAAATTCTTTAAGCGCCAAACACGGCGCATAAGGCAGAAACCAGTGCTCTCCAGGTTGTTCGTTGTGACGCCACTCCTCTTAGCTCTTGCACATTATTTAGGCCCAACGTTCTTCCTTCTCTTATTATTGTTCTTCTGAGTGTTTCTTTTGGTCTTCCTTTTTTCCGCTTACCCTCAGGAACCCAAGTGAGCGCCTGTAGTGGTATTCTGTTGTTTTGCATTCGTAGGACATGACCGATATATGACCATCGTCTTTTCCTTATATAGTCGGAGACATATTTCTGCCTAGAGTCTTCTCTTATTTGTCGATTAGTCTTGAATTCTTTCCAACTGATGTTCATGAGTTTTCTAAGACATTTGTTCTCGAATGTATTCAGCTTGTTCTCCAATGATTTTGTTATTTTCCAACTCTCACAGCCGTATGTTAACACTGAGATAACATTTGAATTAAACAGACGAAGCTTGGTATGTATATTCAATGATCGTAATTTCCAAATGTTAGATAATCTATTGAAGGCGCTAGCTGCCAAAGCAATTCTAGTATGGATTTCTCTTGTTGTGTCACCATCCTGAGTCATTTTACTGCCTAAATAATTGAAACTTTCAACTTTCTGTAGTTTTTCCCCGTTCAAGATGATATCAAAGGTCTCGTTAGAAAAGTTCATAGCTTTAGTTTTAGAGGCATTTATTTGGAGACCAATTTTAACCGAGAGATGACACAAATTATTTATTGCTTCTTGGGATTGTCTTGGTGTTGAACTTAAGAATGCTACATCATCTGCGAAATCCAGGTCCCCCAGGAATTTTCCATTTGTCCATTTTATACCCAATTGTTCATTGTGGGTATAGTTTCTCATAACCCAATCAATAGCTATTCCAAAAAGTAGTGGTGACATAATACAGCCTTGTTTCACCCCTGTTTCTACTGTAAACCATTCTGTATTCCCTTTATTTGTTCTAACACAACATCTTGCATTGTCATATAGCGCTTTGATTATATTCACATATTTTGTTGGAAAACCATAGATTGTAAGTATCTTCCACAATGATGGGCGGTGTAGACTATCAAAGGCTTTTTGAAAATCGACGAAGGTGATAATAAGTGGCGATTGCCTTTCCACTGATTCTTCTATAATTGTTCTTAGTGTGAATATTTGATCAATACATGATCGTTTCGGCCTGAAACCCGCTTGTTCTTCTCTGATCTTTTCGTCAGCATGCAATTTAAGTCTTTCTAACATCATGCAACATAATAATTTTCCAGGTACTGATAATAGAGATATACCACGCCAGTTATTACAGTCTGATAGATCACCTTTCTTCGGTAACT
The DNA here is from genome assembly GCA_024509875.1 of Oreohelix idahoensis. Classification (NCBI taxonomy): domain Eukaryota; kingdom Metazoa; phylum Mollusca; class Gastropoda; order Stylommatophora; family Oreohelicidae; genus Oreohelix; species Oreohelix idahoensis. Next base: position 528,854 of record JAMPIV010017851.1, on the reverse strand, counting down.
TTACAATAATACTGTCTTTCCATTGTTGTGGTGGTTGTTCTTCTCTCCATACTTCATTTATAATATCTAAAATTCTCAAGAGGTTGTTGTCATTAACTGCTTTAATCATTTCCCCTGAAATTTCGTCAACTCCAGCAGCTTTAAAATTTTTTAATCTTTTAACGGCTTGTTTGATCTCGTCCAGCGTGAATTCATCGCAAGTTATTGGCAAGGTGGTTGTGGATGTTTCATTATTAAAATCAGGTGTTACTGTTGGTGGTGGTCTGTTTAGCACCTCCATGAAGTGCTCAGCCCATCTCTTCATTTGTTCTTTTTCTGTTGGTATTGAATTCCCTAATTTACCTTTAACAGGTGTTTCCATAGCAGTAGGCTGGTGACATAGTTGTTTTGTAATTTGATAAAGGCACCTACTATTACCAGTTCTTGCAGCATTTTCAGCTTCTACGGCCAGTTCATTGATGAAATGTCTTTTATCTCTTCGAGTTTTTGTCTTCACTTCTTTATTTAACAAGTTATAAGTTAGTTTGCAAGATTCAACTGCATTATGTGTACTTGCTGCTAGTAGTTTAAGTTTTGCTGTTTTCCTTTCTTGTATTTTATCCCAAGTATCTTCTCTCATCCATTTTTTCTTTTTATGTACTAGGTATCCGGTGGTCGCTACAGCTGCTTCTGTCATTGCTGTTCTCAGTTGTTCCCATTTAGTATCGATTGTCTTGGTGGTGATATCGTTGTCAATTTTGCCTAAAGCATCGAAATAGTTGTTCATTTTGACATTATATTCCTTCTTTATATCATTTGATTGCAGTCTGTGTACATCTATTCTTCTATTTTTATTCGGTTGGTATAACTTCTTCAGTTTAATTCTCATTTTAGCTATGCAGAGGTTATGATCGCTTCCGATCTCTGCACCTCTGTATGCTCTGACGTCTTGAACTGATGAGCGAAATTTTGCGCTTATGCAGAAGTGATCTATCTGGTTCTTAGTTCTGCCATCAGGTGAATTCCATGTTATCTTGTGGATATTCTTATGTGGAAAGATGGTGTCTGCCACAACGAGGTTTGATATTTCACAAAGTTCTAGAAGTCTTTCGCCATTTTGATTCAAACAGCCTATGCCATGAGTACCGAGATATCTTTGTACTCCATCGTTGTTGTCACCTACTTTGGCGTTAAAATCACCCATGACTGCTATTATGTCATGCTTGGGTATTGTGTTGATGGTACTTAGAAGTGCTTCATAGAAGTCATCTTTTGTGGTATCAAGAGCGTCGTTAGTTGGTGCATAACATTGTACAATTGAGAGCTTGAAAAATCGTGTCTGAAATCTAGCTAATATTAGCCTCTCATTGATAGGTACCCAGCTGATAAGCGATGCTGCTGCTTTCTGTGTCATTAGGATGGCTACTCCCTCTGTGTGACGATTATCATTACTACCAGAGTATATAATTTGCTTTTTTTCTTCTGAAATATATTTTATGCCCTTCCCCGTCCATCTACACTCGCTGACACCCAATAAGTCCAACTTATAATTATCCATTTCTTTAATTACTTCTTCCAATTTTCCGTCTTGATACATAGTTCTTACATTCCAGTATCCAATTTTAGAAATCTCCTTAGCCCCCAAGATATTAGAGTGAGTCATGTTTACTGTCGAGCCTGGTTCTGTTTCGGTAACAATAGCTTGTTTTACGATAGTGAATTGTTAACTCACTGATCAACCCTCCGATCCAACCGACCGATTCGAGGGTTTCGAGGTCAGTTATAGGAAAATATCTACACCACTAGATACTCTGGTGTATCTTTTATTCTATAATTTAACATAACATGGTGATATCCATCGAAATATACACATTCCTGATGTTTTTCTTTCGGCGTCTAAGGTGAGAAACGAATTTCACCTCCATCTTGGAAGGGTAGATAACTTCAGTCTAAGTATACGCTTATATATTCCAGGAAGGTGCCACCAACACACGCCACAATGATGGCAACATCATAACGAAAATCAAATTATTCTCATACCAATATATGAAATTAAATATATTATTATGGTATCATACAATGTGTTGCAAATAGCGGTGTAATTTACTAATATACCGCACTATATTATTACATTATATAAAGCAACAGTAATTAATAAGTGATACATGTGTTGATCTTCGTTGACATAAAACATTCAATAGAAGAAGATGTGGACATCATCCTCTCCCAATCTAGGACAGGACTTGATATCCTCAAAGTTCCACAATGGACATAAACTCGCAGACTTCAATGATGTGCTGCGAAAATATCAATAACACAAATCTTAAAGACAACTGGTAAATCTCCTAATACAATCCTGAAAATAATTTATTTAAATGTGGCCGAGTGATCTTTTGGCCCGTATATCACTAACTAAGCCTTCTTAGATAATTACATGGTACAATGTTATAAATTCCCCCCCAAAAAAGTGAGAAAAAAAAATCTACTAACATGTCATTATAACATTGGACTGTATATCAGGAAATATATATGACAGAAGAATCATGTGGAATCGTGTGGGCATCTGGACAGAATGTCCGCCATTACATTATCCGAACCACGGATAGCTCGAACCGAGAAATGAAATGGTTGAAGAGCTATGGCATAACGAGTGGACCTCGAGCTCTTCAAGTTTTTGCTCTGAATAGCAGTAAGCGCTTTCTGGTCGGTTTCCACAATGAAATGTGCGCCTAGAAGAAATCTTTGTAACTTCAGAATAGACCATACCATAGCCAATAACTCACGGTCTAAAACCGAGTAATTCTTTTCTGCAGCATTTAATTTCCTAGAGATATACATCACCGGATGCAGAGTATCAGAATACTCCTGCATTAGTGCTGCCCCAATCCCAGTTGACGAGGCGTCACTTCGAAGAACAAAAGTCTTCTCAATAGTAGGTAACCTAAGAATAGGTGGAGATGAAAATAGGGCTTTAACCTGGTCCAATGAGGATTGACATTCTTTAGACCAGCGGATCAGATTAGGCGACCCTTTCTTCAATAAAGTAGAAAGCGGTGCCATAATGGAGGACAGATTCGGAATGAATCGTCCGTAGAATTGGATCAAACCTAATAGACTCCTTACTTGTTTCTTCGTCTTAGGGACCGAAATGTTAAGTATTTTTGAAACATTGTGGTCCTCTGTCTTTAAAAGACCATGACCAACACGATGACCTAGGAAAGAAATCTCACTAAATCCTATAAAGGCTTTAGAGGGTTTTGCAGTCAAGTTATACTCGCGAAGAGTAGACAGTAATTCGTATAAACCCAAATAGTGATCTTCCCAGGAATCACTGAATAGACAGATATCATCTAGGTATGCTATGACATCTGTACGATATGCGAGAATTCGCCGCATCATGCGTACGAATGTAGCAGGGGCGTTCATAAGACCAAAAGGCATGAAATTCCATTGGAATAAACCCCTAGGTGTAGAAAAAGCTGTAAAAGGTTTGGCACGTTCAGTTAGCGGGACTTGCCAATAACCTTTAGACAAATCTAGTTTGGTAAAGAATCTAGAATTAGAAAGTTTATTGAGTAGCTCTTCTAATGAAGGCATAGGTTCAGCATCGAACTTCGTAACTTGGTTCAATTTGCGATAATCTACGCAAATGCGAATGTTATTATCCTTCTTTCGAACAATAACCATAGACGAAGAGTATGCTGAAGTGGATGGTTCAATGATTTCCAAACGTATCATTTCATCCAATTCTTTTTCGACTTGAGACTGGAAATGGATAGGTATTGGATAAGGTCTGACTCTGATAGGATTATGATCAGTTAGCACAATGTCATGTTCAATGACATGTGTGTGTCCCGGGATGTCTGTAAGAACATCCTGAAATGTTTGCAACATCGAAGAAACTTGTCGATGTTCCTCAGCGGAAAGATTTGGAGAAACGGTCACGTTTTTCCAAGATTCCGTAGAATAAAGTGGGACCATAGAAAGAGGAAGATTGACATCAGAAAAAGTAGTTTCCTCATCCTGTATAACTGACAGAGATGAGTACTGACCATGAGGTGCTTGAGAATTGTCCGTAGCCTGGAAAATAGGCTGCAAATAGTCAGGTCTTTCATAAAATTCCGTGAGCATATTTATGTGGAAAGTTTTATGCTTTCCATCAATATCGACAACATAGTCGACATCAGAAATTTTGGAGACTATTGCATATGGACCTTTCCATGCAATTAGAAGTCTGTTCTCCCTTGAAGGAAGTAGAACGAGAGCTTTGTCACCTGGACAAAGTTGTCGTAGACATCTATTCTTATTTGCAAACTGCCTTGCCTTTTCTTTAGCAAATTCGGAAGACGAAGTTGCTAGTTTGCATGCCTCGATGATCTTTTGCCTAAGAGCAATGACGTACTCATAAGAAGATTGAGTCTCATCGCTAATATTATCGGCAGTGATTAGAGCGTGAAGTAAAGACATAGGGCCGCGCGGTTGCGCGCCAAAGACAAGTTCAAAAGGGGAAAACCCCGTATGTTCATTGGGGACCTCTCTATACGCAAAGAGAGCCGCGGGTAAGACCCTGTCCCAATCCTGAGGATGATCCTCAGTTATTTTACCAAGTAAAGTTTTCAGAGTCCTATTTAAACGTTCGACCAACCCATTAGACATTGGGTGATAGATACTGCTGAGAGACCTTTTAATGTGTAGCATAGACATTACCTGTGACATAGTGTCTGATATAAGTTGAGTGCCATGGTCTGACAATATTTCTCCGGGAAAACCCAAGCGAGAAAATATCAGCCAAAGAGCGTCTGCGATATCAGCAGTTGAGATGCTCTTGAGAGGTATTGCCTCTGGCCAACGTGTGCACATATCGACACATGTAAGAATAAATTGATGTCCTCTAGCCGACTTAATTCTAAAAGGACCGATAATATCTATTGCCATTTTTTGAAAAGGGCGAATAGGGATGTCAGCAGCCTGGATAGGCGCAGCATGTCGTGGTCCTTTAGATTTGACCTCCTGACATACTTTGCAAGAGCGACAGTACATTCGTATGTCCTTGCTCACAAATGGCCAAAAGAAAGCCGCAAGAACCCTCGACTTTGTACGGGAAAAACCCATATGTCCAGCACATTGCGAGTCATGAGCATGTTGCAATATTTGCAATCTCATGCTCTTAGGCACAAGAATTTGTGAATGAGTGGACGTAGTCGAGTCTTGTACCATACGTACAAGTACGCCGTTCTTCATAGAAATCCAAGATTTTCTATTAGTATTTTGATTAGGATCACCTTTTTTTGCTAGAATGAAGAATTTTTGTAAAGAAGGATCTTCTTCTTGCAATTTGATAAATGAGTCACGTGTAATAGTCAAGTGACTATCTTGGTCATTTACTTCATCATTATTAGTTAATGAAGTTTGAGGTGGATCCAGAGCATGTGCTCTTGTGACCACCGCATTGGTAGCTTCAATGTTTTGCTCTTCCCAAACAGCAATCTGCTGTGGGGTACATTCCCTAACTCCGTGAATACGACCAATAATAAGGTCCGCAATAGGGTTTGGAAGTAGACACGCGTGGACCTCTCCCGTGAAGAAAGGAGTAGCAATGTGTATTATAGCAGTAGGATACTTTTCCAACGTGCCACCAAATGTGACACATTTGATGACCTTTCCTGTAGCACAGGATGGATCTACAAGAGATTGCCTAACCCCGACAGTAGTACATCCAGAATCAAACAACACTGAGACTGGATTACTATTTACAAGCCCCTTATGTAATATAAGAGAACCTCTCCCATCATGAGCAACATTAGCAGGAAGAGCGGGCAAAGGATGACCACAGCTTAAAGTACTAACGGTTTTCGGATCAAATAAAGTACTGCATTGGATACATTTATTTGCCCTACCAAAATCAAAAGATGAGCATCCGATAGCATTATGGTCTTTATCATTATTAACCTGTTTATCTGCTCCCTGAGATTCTTGTTGAACAGAGTTTGTCTGTTGATATTTTTTTCTCTTATGTTGCGATCTACCGCGACCATTATTGCCTCTGCAATTATCATTAAAGTCCCTACTGTAATTTTTATCCTGGTTTGAGTTCCAGTTTCCATAACTGTCATTACCATCTCTATGCTGTTGAGAACCTCTATTATCTTGGTATTGAGGTCTCTGAGAAAAATATTTTCCTCTATACCGATTACCTTTGTGAAAATTTCTAAAGTTAACCGGAGTAGAATAACGTGTAGTATTAGGTTGTCTCCAGTTCTGGGAAGAAGAATCACCCTGGAATTGATTACTATGGTTCTGGGCATAATTACGGTTACTCTTTTTATTGAAATTTTGCTGGCTACCCTGAAATTTACGCATAAAATTTGGGCCATAAGGTGCTGCCGAAGCAACTGGCAGACCTTCTTTTACTTTAGAGTTGCTAATGGTTATGTGAGGATGCGCAGTAACATACTGGCTACAGTATTCTTCCATTTCTTTTATGTTTTTAGGCTTACGCTCATGAAGAAAAGAAAGAAAAGCTTCATTAACAGAAGACATAACCTTGTCTCTAAGTAGTAAGTCCATAAGAGCTTCAAATGTACTTTCTGTCTTAGACAACTCAACCCATCGTAAAAAAGTAAGACGGATGCCTGAGATGAATTCAGAGAATTCAACTCCAGTTTCTGGTAACATGTTTTTAAATTTAAGACGATATCCGTCCTCGTTAAGTTGGTACTTCTTTAACAATGCCGCCCTGACAACCTCATAGTTGTTTTTGTCAGGCACATCTACCATACTCAACAAAGTCAAAGCATCACCTCTAAGTATCTTGGACAGATGATAAACATATAATGTTTTATCTATATTATGCACATTACATGCACTTTCAAATCTATCTAGATAAAATGTTATATCATCGATTGAGGGATTAAATGCTGGTAGATTAAGCTTGAAATCCTTAGCATTAGTCTTATCTGACACCTTATTTGCATCATTAGCATTACCAGCGTTCAATAACTTTAACTTCTCTAACTCTAAAGCTAAGAGTTTTTCTTCATGCTCCATTTTTGCTTTTCTCTCATCAGACTCTCTTTGTAACCTTCTTTCTTCAGCCTCAGCCTGTGCCTGCAATTTTCTTTCTTCAACCTGAGCTTGTTTTTCTAATCTTTTATTTTCAGCCTCTATTTCAAGTCTCTTATTTTCAGCCTCTTTTTCAAGTCTCTTATTTTCAGCCTCTTTTTCAAGTCTCTTCTCCTGAGATTCTGCTTCTCTTTTTTGTTTTTCCATTTCCATTTGTAATCTTTTTTCATCTACCTGCATCTGCAGTTTTAAATTTTCAGCATCTATTCTCTTTTGTTCAGTTTGTTCTTTCATTTTCTTTTCTTCCGACTTCAATGCCTTGGCATATTGAACAGTCGCAAATTCTTCTAATTTATCACCTGTCTTCCCAAGGGCTTTACCCTGCTCAATAAAGTACTCAAATGTAGACATGATGTCTAAAATGTGAGTACAGAACCTGAAATAATTAATTATCTTATTTCAATCTTAATAGCAACAAGACTTAATAAAGTGCTTGTATAATCACTATGTTTACTCCAATCTCTGTGGGAAACAAGACTTGACACCAACTTGTATTATCAAATGTATAATAATATCACAAGTCACCTCTTAATTATCAGTGCACTACCCAAATCAGTGCATAACCATCAGTTATTTATCATAACTGCACTACAATAGTGCATAAGCAAAAAACCACCAGTTAGTTATGATAAGTGCACTATAGACCAATAGTGCATGAGCATATATGTAACAATAGTGAAAGCTAACTATGCAAGAACTATGCAAACAATAACAAGACAATGTAAACAATAACAAAGGTCACCAACAATGTAAACAATAACAAAGATCAAAGTCAATGTAAACAACAACAAAGATCAAAGTCAATGTAAACAATAACAAAGATCAGAGTCAATGTAAACAATAACAAAGATCAGAGTCAATGTAAACAACAACAAAGATCAAACAATACGAAAACATTCGCATAAGTCAAATAAATAAACAGCGAAACTAAAAAGAAATGTGATGACAAAATGCGAAGATATGACAAACAAATGACGCTACAGTGTATACACAAAAATATACGTAAAGAACTGAATAATAGAAAAGGGGAGACCTACAAATACAAACCATAGAAATCGAAACTAAAAAACAGAAAGAAAGAGAGAAAAGAAAAAGAAAATATACAAGAAACAAAAATAAAGCACAACTCGTCACAACTAAACAGATATAGCAACGATTGTCGCTAGCAAATTTCACAGTAGGAAATTCGCACAGTCCCTAACGAAAACGCTAACAGTAGAACCTCTGTGACGTGGTATCTTCTACTGAAAGACACCGCCCAACCGAGAAAACCCGCAGAATATAAACATATAAATATACAAATACAAATAACATATAACATGTAACAAATAGCAAAAAAATGTGAAAGAATTTAGAAGGCTCAGCTAGAACATAAGGGCACAGTTCACAAACAAAACAGGCCACTTAACTTCTATGTATCCACAACGTCAGCACAGTTCAGAACAGGATGTGATCAGCATTCTTAGGACAATGATCCAACGTTGATCCATATCTGCTCTCGTAAACTGCCATGACGAAGGAAATGAGCTTCTAACAGGAAACAGCTTCTGAACTTGACCTTCTGAATCTGCAACAGTACCTCTCAGACCGGAACAGTTGTTACGGCACTTGTCCTTCTTCTTAACAGATCAGGAAATCCATTCGCTCGGTACTTGTCCTTCTAGTTGTAGACAAACTTCAATACTGCCGAGCAGCGCCGGGTAGTTTCAAAATATCAACAACTGTCAGTAATGCCGGGTACTTTCAAAATCTTTCATCAAAAGTAGCTTTTCTTGAAGGAAGTGAGTTGAACTGTAATTTTTAAAGCTTGATGATGATGTCTGGGTTTGTTGACCCCCTTGATAGCTGGTATCAGAGTAAACCAACCTATGGCCACCAAAAATGATAAGGGTGGATTTAGGCTAAATGATAATGGTGCGCCACAATGCCAGGTACGTTAGCTCCGTATAAGATTGACGACCACTTGCCACCCCTATCGACACCTGGTATTAAAGTGCAAGATGTAGGTGTCTTCTCTGATTTTAGGATGTTGCTGTGTATGTGGTAGTAGAACAGTTCACAAGGTATAACACAGGCAACATGATGTGTAGAGTCATAGAAATGGTAACTTCGTTGTATAATTTTTTCCATTTATTGCACGCCACAAAACAGTCAGGATATTTATATCATCAACATAGTTCAACGAGTTCAGCATTCAAAATCATAGAGTTCTAGTTCGTGAAGCTGTATAAATAATACATATAAATTCTGCAACAGTGTCAGCTGCAGATCATCACTGTTCATAGACAATAATAAATATTCCCTTTCTGATGCTAGCAGATCAGATGTATACAATCAGTCCGTTTACTGTCTGCACGTGAATAGCATACATGGATTACAGGTCAGCTCGACCTTTATAATGTTTCTAAGTCTAACCATCTGACTTGGACGTGATCTCTGATATAACGAATCCTGGAACACAGACAATAGTCTTGTTGGTCTAGAGCGACCCATATATATATAACTAGTTCAGGTATAAAGATACCGGTGACTTAATCCTAGTCAAAGTACCTCTCCATTTTGAATCACACAGGCGAGCAAAAAGGCGACAAAATGACGAACCTCTAGATGATAGCATAAAGTTCGATACAAGAGGAATTACCTTATTTCGGAAAATCAACCATGAACATATGCCTCCAGGCAGGCTTGAATAATACTGGGAAATAGTCTAGTTAGCTAACTAACTCACAAAGACAATGTATTTCCCTCAGAAAATCACAAGACGCAGGTCGCGTCTGCTCGCTACTTAGACCATTTCTAAACTCCCCGAGCTGGCCGGAACAACAAACGAAAACCAAGTCGAGACATGCGCAGAACGACAATCTCTGAGTCGCCGTTCACAATAAGACGATTCTAAGAACATTCGAGATAAAAGTCTTACACAGTCGCGCCTTTTATGGTCATGAAAAGAAGCGTTAAGACAGGTTTTCAGACATCTACCATAGTTGACTGGTACTACCAAATAAGGAGATGTGGTCACGCTTCGTTCAAGAAATTATAGACCGAACGTGTCTCTATACAAGAGGAGGTAAACTCCTAAAAAATAGCAGTATCAATATTTCGGGTTCTGTCCCTTTGACTGTAAATATATATAATATACATTTCAGTCAAAAAATGATCATACATACGAAAAATGTTTATACAAACGAAAAATAATAATGATCCGTGCGTAACAGTATCTCAATGTTTTTGCAAGAAATACAGCACACGTTTCATTGAAGAAAGCGGGTAATAATATAGTAGGCTTTTACTATCAACGTGAAAGCGTTACAATTTGCAGACGAAGCATAAAACAAAGGGGATTTTCGAGTACATTCTTTGTGACAGCACTGTTATTTTACCATTGCTCTTTTCTTTATTAGAATTTATTTGTTAGGCTTTATATTTACTTGATAATTTATATATGTGGATTAGAATATTTCACGACACCTCCCCTCTTAAAACAGACATCCCATGTCAGTCCTTTATTCTATATACACATAGATAAATGTAAGTCAACTTGACTTTACTCTGCTGTGGTGCTATCATGGTTTTATGTAGTTGGGTCCATTCAGAGTAGGCACTACTCATGAAATCTGCCTCAGACTTCTACAACCAATAATATATTTCGGTTATGTTACTGAACAGCCGCAAGTGTGAGTGCTTGTCTTAATGCTGCTTCGCAACCCGTATTCACCATTTTTCTTCTCTGAGTCTGCGCAATGACATGTCCAGAGAACATTATATTTCCCTCAAAATGTACGTTATGAGGAGATAACATATACCTGGTGATAGCAGAGTTTTCGTAGTGGATCCCATAATCTTCTTATTATCCTGTATGAAACATTCGGAATATCCTCAATCAAAGAGGCAACTCAGGGATTCATTACGTTCCTCCGAAATGTTTACATCCAACAATTTTGTCTGATCTCAGGTTTTACTGGAATCTGATATTATCCTTTACTCAGATCCACCCTTGAGAAATATTTAGCCTTATTTAACTGGCAACCAGCTGATTTGTATCCGGCAATGGATCCACCTGTCCTTCTGTAATAGCATTCAGTCTCCTGTAATCTATACAGAGTCTATGTTCTCCAGAGGGCTTCCTTCAAAGCTTTCTCCTTAGCAAACGGAATCGAATATGGTTTCATACAGACAGGTGTGGGGTCTATCAGTTTCATATCATATTCCAATAGGTTTGTATGCCCTGGTCGGTCTGTTAACACCTCTGCATGATTATTTAGAACCTGTTGCACTCTCTCTTTCTGAGTTTTCGTTAAATGTGTACTGATTTTCACCTGTGCTGCTGTCTCACAGGGGTGTAATGGATATTCAAATGATGAAAGTGGTTCCTTTTTCATCTCCATGGCGATGGACAAGGTCAACAAGTGTGTCTCTTCCTGATGTTCTCTTTCCAAATATTTCTTCAGGAGATTCACATGATAGATTTTTTCTTTCCCCTTCTTATCTATCTTATAATTTGTTCTAGACACCTTCTATAAAACTGTATATGGACCCTGCCATCCAATTTGTAACTTATTCTGACTCCCGGGCAAAAGAAGCAGTACTTTCTCTCCCACAGCCAAATTTCTGTCTTTCGCCTTCCTGTTATAATAGGCAGCATGTTTCTTCCTGGCTTGTTTCAAATTTTCATTGGCAAGTTTCCAGCCAGTTTTTAACCGAGTGGTCAGCTCATTCACATATTGGTATGAAGATGTAATGTTTTCCTCTGCCTTTTCATCAGTCCACGTTCTTAACAAAGCTACATATGGACCTTTAATTGTGTGGACCTATTTGTCCATGCACCGGTATGGTCTCTTCCACTCGAAGCTCTGTAGTGATGATTTTTCCTCCCAGAATTATCATTCACAAAACGACCGCTACCAATTTTTCTTTTGGGGCTTTCTCCCCACTTAAAATTCTTGATGAGAGATTTCCTCTCTACATCCTCTTCCTCCAGTTTGTTTAAGTCCGATTGAGGGAGTGTCGGCTTATCCTGGGGTAAGACATCTTTTTGCACTCTCCGCATAGTGGCCATTGTAAAACAGTTAAGTGAAGCTTGTCCGTGAAAAGGGGCTTCCCATTCCATTTGGTCCACTTTATCAAATCTATATTTCTTTTTATTGTCAGGCCTAATTTTGCCCCATGGCGTGTCCAGGTCCTGATCCATGTTCCCACTTGTGGGTGTTCCCTCATGTGCTATGCTACACCTTTCTACAAAATTCTCAATGTCCCATCTTGCTTTAGGCCAATAATAATTGTGAGCCACCTTTTGAATGATGGTACCTATCTTCTCATGGTCCCCATCTGGTTTCACATGTAGGCTCCTTATTAAGTCTGCCCTATATCTTTTAGGAAGTACCAGCTGTCCCTGACCTTTGGATCTAGCTCCAGTCTTCCTATACATCAACTTGTTTTTCATGTAAAAATCTCCCTTGCCTGGAGTTGTATGACAAGTTGACAATTTTCTGAAACAAGGCTTGAGTGTTTTATCCCCAGCCTGTGCCTTCCTCATCTCTTCTGGAGTGGTATCCAACATAATATCCTCCTCCTGTCTTGAGGTCGACCTGACCTGAAGGGTTGCCATATACACAGGTTTCCTTCTGCAACGGTCAGTGTCATGATTGTCCATCTGACAATTCTTACACCACCTTTTTCCTTGGTTGAAAGATTTTCTTTCATCATATTTCCTTTCATCGAATTGTGGGAATTTATTTTTATTTTCATACCGTGGCCTATCAAACTGGTGCTTACCTTTGTTTTGATCCCTAGGATCAAATTTATTAAAGTTCTGTGGTGCCCTAAAGTTATCCACTTGTTTCTTTTTATTACCTGTTACCTCTGCTTGAGCTGCTTGATACCTTTCAGCAACATTTAGCAACTCACCCAGCCTCTCTGCACCTTGTTCCATGAGAAACTTTCTCAGGTCTGGAGCCATGGACTCTCTTAGTTGCTCTATAAGGACCATTTCCTTAAGATCTTGGGTTTTCCCCAGAGAAGTCCATTTCTCCAAGTATGTCTCTATTCGTGCAGAGAACTGGTGATAGGTTTCACCTGACAGTAGTTTAGCATTCCTAAATTTTTTCCTATAAAATTCTGCATTCTTTTCATATCTTAACAAAAGAGCCTGCTTTAGCATGTCATAATTTTCCTGATCACCTCTGCTCATTTTTGCAAAAACTTCATAAGCTGCCCCACGAAGTCCTTGAGATAACTTTAAGCTCCACCTTTCTCTCTCTAACCCATACGTGGTAGCTAATAGTTCATACCTATTTAGATAGCTCTCTATATCATCGTCTTTCTCAACAAAATGATCTAAATGAAAATTCATAGCTGAGGTTGAGGCTCCTTGGCTAGCAGTGGCATCAGAGGCAAAGGGACTGGCACCATTTTCAGGAGCATGGCCTTGAAACTCAAACTCCCTTAGTCGTAACTCATGTTCCCTTTGTAATCTTTTATCTTCTGCTTCCCTTTCTGCAGCTAATTTCTTCTCTTCCCTTTCTGCAGTCAATCTTCTTTCTTCTGCTTCCCTTTCTGCAGCCAATCTTTTGTCTTCTCTTTCTGCTTCCAATTTCTTAGCCTCAGCCTCAATCTGCAACCTCTTAATTTCTTTTTCAGCCTCTAACTTTCTTTCGGCTTCAAACCTTCTTTCTTCGCGTTCAATAAATTTGTCACATTCCGTAGTGACATAGGCAACCATAACTTGCCCATCTAATCCTAACTCTTTTGCAGTCTGAACAGCAGCAGATCGAAACTTGGCCAGGTCCGCCATTGTCTATCAGGTAAATTTATACAATGTCTAACCAACAATTCAATCTCTAAATATATATCTAATGGACAACACAGGCACCGTGAGCTCAACCTTATTTAATTCCACCCAAGGATACCTTTTAATTCTTATATTCCCTGAAGTGAATTACCCCCAATATTTTTAATAGGGAAAGATTCAAAATCCCAGGAGCGAGACCCCAATATATGTGGTGAAGTGGGATGTTATAAATATTTATAGGGACTTAGTGTACTGACTGAGATCAGCTGTGAAGGTATATATATATCTAATAAGAGTAGTGTATTATATATAACCTTACTTGCTGCCACATATGTATACCTCAGTCAGAATTATTCTGGAATAGTGTGATGACTACGTTATATGTCTAGGGTATGTGTATGATGAAGTGTAAGTCATAACAACAACAGACAGATAAACAATTTAATTTATTCCACCACACTTGACAACACTGTGACACTCACATACATAAAACACTCTACAAGGATATCTTAAAGGAGTCACTGATAACTTTTCAAATAACAATATGTATTCATTGCTATCATGAATGAATATGTGTCCTGATTCAAATACAAAGGGAACCAGGAATCACAATCAATTTTAATTACAAGTTATATGTACAGAATTTCTCAATATGAATATTGTAGTGACATATATTATTAAAAGTATCCTATGTGTGTCAGTTGTGTAGTAGTAATATGAGGTAATACTGGTTTTGTTTTGTTCAAGCTCTGTTGGTATTTGTCATCATGACTTCAATAGTTTGTCTTTATTGGAACTAGTATTGGAGATGTTCTCAGTTCCTGATATTAAAACAATTTACTTCCCCTCTTAAGTTTATGTTACAATGTTATTTTAAGATGGGGGTACATAATGTTGAGCTCAGCTGGCCAGATCAGCTTATCTTGCGTGATGGCGGCAGGAAAAGACTCCTCTGCTCGATTTCTCCCCTGTGCTCTGGAGACACCTCACTGATAGCTAAATGGACCAAGGAGTATGCTGTCCGACTCTGGATTCAGCAAAGCTCTGACCAGGTGCTGCTCAATAACGTCAAGACCACGGTCCCTGAAAACAAGAAGGATGTACCTTCTACTTCATAACTAATTTATACTCTCTTTTTACACTGAGCACAATACATCACAAACATTGAGTTCAGAGCGTTAGGCCAACTGTCAGCTTCATCTGAAATACTTTATACCAGTATTAACCTCCTTAATGGTTACTACGCCTCTGCACTTCCAGCATTATTTCTGTCTAATCAATAATCTAGGTGTCAGTGTACTGTTTGGCCATTCCATGCAGTTTTACTTTCCTCCGACACCTTCTGTTCAGGCTGGAGCATTATAGGCTTTACATCATGTTTGCTACTGAACTACACATATATACAGGCATAAATTAACAATTCACATTCAATTGTCATTAAAAGATACTGAATGTTTCAAGCTTACCACAATTCATGGAAACAAACACAGATACGTTGATTAGCAATGAATTCTGGCACAAATACTGGCACAAATTCCCATCTGCTTATGTTCCAGGCTTTTATTTAGCAAAAATATGAGCTGGCTTCAACGCACTGTTGCTTTATCAAGCTTATTTGAACTAGTGGTCTCGAACTAACGCTCCTAAGTGAGTATATCAGCGAGTCTGGCCAATGGAGCCACGTTTCGACAAGTGTTTGAAAAAATTTTAACTTCCTACGTCTCCCCTAACAACCAAGGATAGCATTTATAGTCCGACTAATCGTGTTTAGCCTTACATATCATTCCAGCCAATCAGTTCAAATGTAACTTGTGGCCCATTTCCCGTACAATGGTGGTGTAAAAAAATCTACCACTGAGCGATTCTGATTTTGGGTGTTGTCTGACAGCACCATCATTTTATTTTGGCTATAACTTGTTAATTCCTAGACTATTTGCATAACGTTGTACATATTCTTTGTCAGCAAACCCTAAGGAACCCAAATATATATATCTTTAATAGAGCTAAAATGCTGCGTTCAAAATATGCAATTCCTTCTACCTCCTGTTTCGAAGATGTGCTGTCTGGGTACTGTACTGTTTTCAAACGTAAACCCATCTATTGTCATCTTTCTAATAAGAGTTTTTCAGGATTTAAAAACCTAACTCTGGGAAGGTTAGTGTTTTTATCACTGTCCGTCCGAAAAAGTTAGTGCATGTGGCCTTACACGCGTGATAGTAGTAATTGTGTATCGCGCTACGCGTGTTTTGTGTTGCACGTGTTCGGCTTTATGCCTCTCCCTTCTCTCTATCCTTTAGTCCATCTGTCTTTAGTTACGCCATGTATAAAATGGAATGAATGAAATATTAAAATTAGGTCATTGTTCAGCTTGGTATCTCAATGTTTTTGCAAGAAATACAGCACACGTTTCATTGAAGAAAGCGGGTAATAATATAGTAGGCTTTTACTATCAACGTGAAAGCGTTACAATTTGCAGACGAAGCATAAAACAAAGGGGATTTTCGAGTACATTCTTTGTGACAGCACTGTTATTTTACCATTGCTCTTTTCTTTATTAGAATTTATTTGTTAGGCTTTATATTTACTTGATAATTTATATATGTGGATTAGAATATTTCACGACACCGTGACAAGATTTTGTGAATAAATTTTGCTTTGTTAAACAGGAAGCGCTTCCTGAGGTGTAATATTTGAAGATAATTATGTAAGTCTATACATTGTGACTGGTGTTTATCAGCTACAAGGCGCACAGAGCGTTTTTGAAGTGTGTGGAGCCTTTTTGTGTTGGATACGGAACAACCATCCCAGATTGTGGAACAATAGTCTAGATGCGTTTGTGTATGAGATATGTAGAATATTTTCCTTGCCTCCTCATCCAGGAAATGTTTAATTTTGGCTAATTGGTAAACTTTCTGAGCTGTTTGCTTTGTGAGTGCATGTACATGTGAGTTCCAACTTAGGTGTTGGTCAACAGTGAGACCTAGAATTTTGTGTTCATTTACGTTTTCAATTCGTGATGTTCCAATGCAGAGCTGTAGTGTTGCTTTCTGCAAGTTTTGTAGTTTTTGTCTGGTTGATTTTACCATATATTTTGTTTTCCTAATATTTATTTGCATGCGATTCTCGTTGCTCCACTTAATAAGATTATGTGTATCGTTTTGTAAAGATTGTTCTAGTGTAGTGCAACTTGTATCACTTGTATAAACAGTACAATCATCGGCAAACAGGTCACATGATGAGTGTTTGATGTGCATGGTAAAGAGAAGAGGGCCGAGAATAGAGCCCTGAGGAACACTTGTATTGACAACGGTTGGGTTCGACAAGGAATTATTGTAAGACACTATTTGTTGTCTATCCGACAGGAACGATTTAATTAACTTCTCCAGCTTAATATTTACTTTAATTGTTTCTACTTTTCTTATTAAAATAACGTGTTCTATCATATCAAATGCTTTTTTGAAGTCTACAAATATTGCTCCACATATATTATCGTTATTGATGTTTAGGTGCCAATTGTCTATCATCTTTGTTAAGGCTGTGTGGCATGAATGCTTTGGTCTAAACCCCGACTGACTGTCGATTAGCAGGTCGTTATCTACTAGGTGTTGTAGTGTTGTTTTGTGGATGTGTTTTTCCAGTGGTTTGGACAGCGACGATATAAGAGAAATAGGCCTATAGTTACTAAGATTACTACTATCAGATGAACCTGGTTTGAGAAGTGGGTATACTTTAGCGATTTTAAAAGCAGATGGAAAGTAATTCCTTGCGATACATTGATTGTATATGTATGTCAGTGAATCACTAATAGCTGGTGCAGCATAGCGCAGTATTCGATTACTGATTCCATCAAGTCCCGATGAGTTATTATCTTTAAGGCCAGTAATATAGTTATAAACTTCGTTAACTGTTATAAAAGGGATGTCGGGTAGAATTGCGTTAGTACATTTGTTCTCGAAGAACGTTGATAATTTGCTTAAGTCACAAGGGGGAGACGGAATGGCGGATTTTATATTATTGATGTCTGCCTGAAAATGATTGCTGAAGTCTGTACAAGTAAGTGGCGTATTGGGAGTATGTGGGTCTGGAAAATTTCGTTTGTTCACTAAAGTGTTGATTGCCTTCCATATCTCTTTACTGTTTGTTTTGCTCTGAACTAAATTTCTAAAGTAGTTTTTCTTTTCTCTGCGAATGACGTATTGTACTTTATTTCTTACCGTCCGATATGCAGAAAGAACAAGACGCCGGCTTAAATCGAAGCGAGCCATAGAAACGCCGGAATAAGCCGAATTACGTCGAACTGAAGGTGCAGAAATAACAAAACTGGCGTCAATTGAAACCGAGCCACAAAAACGCAGAAAGACGTTACATTACGTCATGCATCACATCGAGCCGAAGGATCGCCTGATGATACTGCCTTACTTTCGTACTACAGATGCCGACGCTTTAAGACATTGCCATTAATCGCCCCGATAACATCGTCGGGCATGTAGAGAGAGTAGCTAGAAGTATTCAGTGGGGTACTGGAAGATGAGACAGGTCTGTATTTCAGAGCTGGCATTTGCCGACGATTTTGCCCTGATTGAAGAGCCAGAGGCACATCTTCATCCATCCTGCAGGTCTGTATTGAGTAGCTAGAGAATAGATGGATTGTTATCAGCAGATCTACTTCGGTCATTTAATGTTTTTATATTACAGGTCACTGTCATTAGGTTTTTGTACAAAACTTATATGGATGCATTGAGCATGAAGTCATGGGTCAACCTTTCAAAAATGACACGAGGAGATATAATATAAATCTAATGGAATGAAATAAGATAAATGTGGCCATAAATGTAGAAAACGTAAGGTCTCATACCGCCAACGCTATCGATCTGTTTTGGGCAATGACTACAATCCACAAAAGCCAGCTCCAACCCTTAGAAATCTGAGGAAGGTGGTTGAAATAACAAGAAAAGACGTAACCCGCAACCAGACTATACGGCAAAAGTAACCCAGACCTAAGGGTTTTTTATGTTTGGACTTGCGCCCTAATATAACCTACTAGGTTGAACGGGACGCGCCTCGCCAAAACTTTATTTAAAAAAAAAAAGACTATACGGCAAGGTCTTAAAACCCAGCCCATGCAGACCCAATAAGAACAGTCCCAACTACGATTGTTTGCCCATGTATGCAGAATGTGAGAAGATCGGCTACCACGACAAATATAGGAAATCAAGAGCTAGGGATCCAGACCTCTAGGACGACATAGAGATCCCTGAAGGACCCAAGACTAGAATGGAATCAGGCGTTATGAAACCTTACTTCTAAATTTATGGCCAAATTTATCAAATTTCATTCCATTAGACCAATACTACTTCTCTTCGTGTCACTTTTAAAGGTTACCCCATGGCTTCATTTTCAATGCATCCACATATGTTTTACTTCAAAGATCTATTGACAGTGACATGTAATATAAATGTACTGAAATAACCGAAGTAGAAATAAAG
Source organism: Oreohelix idahoensis (assembly GCA_024509875.1). Classification (NCBI taxonomy): domain Eukaryota; kingdom Metazoa; phylum Mollusca; class Gastropoda; order Stylommatophora; family Oreohelicidae; genus Oreohelix; species Oreohelix idahoensis. The sequence goes on along the minus strand of JAMPIV010017851.1, from coordinate 509,480 downwards.
CTGTCTTTAGGTTATGCAACAGAAAAAGCACACCGTAATTAAAAACCCGCCAATTTTGACGGGTTACAAAAACTTAAGATATTTGAAACGTATCACAAATCTATGTTGTAATTGATTGTTTCATTGTGGAAATGTCATTTCTGAGGTTTGGGGCAGCCTTTTGTGGGCTGTAGTCATTGCCCATGACTCGCATTCATAAGTCAAGACTGGAACACATTTTGGGCGGTATACAGCCATCTTTGTCTTCTTGCCAATTTCTCTTTCGATGAGGAATCACATAAGTATATATATAGAGAGTGTGTAGGGCATCTTATTTGAAGCACTATTATTGAAAGTTAGATGCACCTGATGTTAATCTAATCCTGTAAATGTTATTTTTCTTATGTAAGCCAAATATGTACAGCATGAGTGTTAAGAGGTACGAGACCCACAAAATGTTGATAACGCTGTTTTAAGAGTTTAATGGAACTTACTCTTTAAGAACGAAGTCAAGTGTAAATGGCCAGTCTGGTACCTTCCCCTGCAGAAGATTAATGTTGAGAATGGACGTGTCGTACACGAAACCGTAGTCACGAAGGACATTAAACTGTACATCACCGGCCACAAGGAGGTAGGGAGCTCGGAATCCTCGGATGGAATCCACAAGTGTCTTGTTTCCTGTCGCTCTCAGCACTTCGTCCTTCAGTCCTTGGATCTGGGACAGTAAGAGTATGTTTTTATAACAGAATATTGCTTGTTGCAAGAGGTTTGTATCGAAAAGGAAGACGGGGGGGGGGGGGGGGGGGGGGGGGGAGAGGGGGGAGAGGAGGGGGGGGGGGGGTTTAAAACTAAACCAAAAATGGGAACAATATCAAACGGATTTGTGGAAGATATCTTTCAAAAAAAAGAAGTAGAATCATATTATGATGACGAATTTCTATAAATTATTAAAATACAATGTTACAAACACGTAATGGCAGAGCTGTCACTGCAAGCGTGATTAAGACTATTAATCACTCAATTAATCAATAATATTAAGCTCCCCAAGGAGCAAAGACCTCCAACAAACATGTCAAGTACTCCTATAGCGTGCCATCAGCTCAAGATCATTCCATTTCTTCCTGATAATTTTCATTTTTGTCCCCAGTTTTCTTCTCCGTGTGTTCTTCCGTATGCCTCTACTTCTTTTGCACTGTGTATTCCATAACAAGGACTGCCTTGTAATTCTATCAACAAATTTCCTCAATATGTGTCAAATTCATCGTCAACGCCTTCTTGTCATTGCTTGTTCTACTGGTACTTGTCTAGTTCTTGTCATCAGTTCCATGTTGGTGACCTTGTACCATTTCAGTCCTGGTCTACTAGCACCCATTTATGACATTCTGTACTTTCTGGTGGGTTTTTAATCTTTCCACGAAATGAAGCTGTAGTAATTCTTCATATCTGGGTCAAAGTGCTTTGTGTTTGTGGTAGAAAAGACGAATCAGATTTTCGGGAAAGTTCAAAGGTTGTTAGAGCTCATAAAAAACAAACAGCGAAAAAAAAAAAGAATACAACTTATGTTATACTATTGTTTCAAACAGGGTTTACCTCATCGACCATTTCAGGATAATCGCTGTCCTTATCACCTCGTGGAAGACGATGATGGTAGGTGTGAGATCCAATTTCGTTACCTGCGTCCCACAGAGCCTTGACCTTGGTATAGTCAGTGTTGTCGTGATTGACATAAAACGCAAACCTGAGTGACGTCAATATAAAAATCTGTGTCAGTCGCATTTGTTAGTCTTGTCATAGGTCTACGGTTACTTACAGACACAGTAATTAGCATTACATTTCATCATCATCATGCTTCAGCGCTTCCAAGGAGCATCCGGCCTTCACTAAACTATTGTCAAGTCTTCCTATTTGTGTCATGCAGATTTTACTTTTTGGAACTTACAAAACTGCGCACACAAGAAAACAAACACACAAACACGCAATTAAAAAACAAAACAAAAAACATCAAAGCTAGCATTACTAAGGCTTTAAAATATTTCTAAATCTGAAGGGAACAAACTGTGGAATTTAGTTAGAGCTTTGAACAACGAAGAACCTTAGAAAAATCATATCGGATGCAAAGATACAAATGCAATCTTGGAACACTATACTAGTACAAACCACATTGATGTTCCGATAGAAAAGAAAAAGGTCATCATTGATAAACAAAGGAGTCATGACAACAAAAAGCTTGCACCAGAAGAGCACATGATGACAAAGTTAACAATGAAGGAAATGGAATGAGGGCGCTAAAGAAAAAGAAGTGACGTGGAAAAGATAGGATAATTAATGAAATGCTAACAGGCCTAGGCACAAAGGCAAAAAAGAAGCTTCTGGCCATCCTAAACTGCACCTGGAAAATAGGAATAATACCACAGGCATGGAAATACGCCATACTGATTGCGAGGGCATTGTCTCCCCTGCTCTGCAATAGTGGTCAAACAATGGCCTAACTTAGAGTATACAAATGAATGTCTTCAAAGGTATCAACCTTCGCTCAAGATTGTCCTTGTTACATGTTGTTGTTCTGGTAGTGTTTTAATGTATAATGTTATTCTGGTAGTGTATTGATGTATGATGTTGTTCTGGTAGTGTATTAATGTATGATGTTATTCTGGTAGTGTATTGATGTATGATGTTATTCTGGTAGTGAATTGATGTATGATGTTGTTCTGGTTGTGTATTGATGTATGATGTTGTTCTGGTAGTGTATAGATGTATAATGTTGTTCTGGTAGTTATTGATGAATGATGTTGTTCTGGTAGTGTATGGATGTATAATGTTGTTCTGGTAGTGTATGGATGTATGATGTTGTTCTGGTAGTGAATAGATGTATAATGTTCTTCTTGTAGTGTATTGATGAATGATGTTTTTCTGGTAGTGTTTGGATGTATAATTTTGTTCTGGTAGTGTATTGATGTATGACTTTGTTCTGGTAGTGTATGGATGTATAATGTTTTTCTTGTAGTGTATTGATGAATGATGTTGTTCTGGTAGTGTATTGGTGAATGATGTTATTCTGGTAGTGTATTGATGTATGATGTTGTTCTGGTAGTGTATGGATGTATGATGTTGTTCTGGTAGTGTATTGATGCATGATGTTGCTCTAGTAGTGTATTGATGCATCAGAGATGGTCAGAAGTCCCGTAAGTTGGAAATTTGGTCACATCATCAGTGCCTAAGTCGATCGGGAGTCGCAGAATTGTGAACTATTTGGTTGCTTCGTTAAGGTAGGGTGGTCGTAAGTCCCATAAATTAGAACTGTTTGATAACTTCGTTAGAGACAGAGGTGGTATGAAGTCCCAGAAATTAGTACTGTTTGATCACGTAATTAGAAGCAGTGGTGGTCAGAAGTCTCTGAAATTAGAAATGTCTGATCAAGTCATTACAGAGGTGGAATGAAGTGCTATAAATTAGAACTGTTTGATAACATCGTTAGAGACAAAAGTGGTCAGAAGTCCCAGAAATTAAAACTGTTTGCCTATCTAACTAGAACGCAGCATACCAAAAACCTTAAGTGTCAGAATGTTTGGCTACGTGTCAAGGTGAGACAAGTTGGGAGCAAATGACATTAATGTATTACAGAAACAACGTTAAACACCGCTAGACCTGTTCTCATGCCTGGCACTGGAAACTACAGTTTTACGCGCTGTTTCATTGTAGAAGTGACAGAACGCACCATGAGACTAAATTATACAGTGTTTTGGCTATGGCCATCATTATTTCCAGGAGAGACTTCCATAAATGGGTATTTGAGCAGAATAGAATGAATCTAAAAAACGGTTTGACCAGATCACTAATGTAGAACTATAGGAAAGTACCAGACCAATACCAATGGATCAAGCCGTGACAAGAAAACACTGGAATTGGGAAAGACACATGTTAACTGACTGAACGCGTGACAAGGTAGTCCATGTTTTGGAATACCCAGAGTATAGAGAAATAGAGGGCGATTTTTAAAAACACGGAGAAAATAATAGGAGACAGGAATGAAAGGAATGAAGAGAACATTAAAAGACTGAGTGAATGGCACCTGGTAGGAGAACCTTTCATGTGTTTGTTAAAGACAGGTGCTCATTGGGGAGGTGAGAGATCTTGGTAATGATGATCTCCGTGAAATTGGAAGAGCAGACGAACAAGAAACTGATGGTGCAGAAGCGCTGAATCAGAACTAACAACATCAGGTTTCCAGGAGAGTTGGAGACATTCTCAGACGAATAGAAGTGTGTGTTCGTATGTGTGTGTTCGTATGTGTGTGTTCGTATGTGCTCCCCCGGGGAGGCAAACACATAGACTGGATGATAATTCATCATTATCATTTTCCTTGTACCTCCTACAGAGCAGGGCGCCACCACTGTAGCTGAACTAGCCCCAGAGCAGGGCGCCACCACTGTAGCTGAACTAGCCCCGGAGCAGGGCGCCACCACTGTAGCTGAACTAGCCCCAGAGCAGGGCGCCACCACTGTAGCTGAACTAGCCCCAGAGCAGGGCGCCTTAACACGCTTTTGCAGCAGTAATTTATGTGGCAATTTGTTTTATATGATACTGTGCCATCCACATGTACAACCTCATATTAGTTGCCTTGTACGACATGCCTGACGGTGCAGTAGACCTGTTCTGGTAATTTCCTATCTTTCGTACCTTTTTGCTCCGCAGTGAATATGTACGTATAGTTAGGTGTTGTTTCGTAGCGCTTAGGGTTAGGATTAGGGTTAGAATTAGGGTTTGGATTAGGGTTAGGATTAGGGTTTGTTTTAGGGTTAGTGTTAACCATAATACTGACCCTAATCCTAACTGCTACGAAACAACACCTAACTACATATATTCACTGCGGACCAAAAAGGTACGAAAGATAGGACATTACCCCTTTTCTTTCGTTGTCTGTCAGTGACAACCCCGGAACTACACGGATGATAATTACCACTAATTTAATCATTTCTAATTAAAAATTAACAATTATTATTTCAGATTTTAACCACTAGTCATATAACTGTGAGCACATGTCTAGTAATCATGGATGGAGCTCTACTCACTTCGGTCGACAGCCACTGGGGTTACGGAGGTTGAAGTCGTTGTCAACCATAAGAGCCCGAAAGTAATTGTTGTAATATACCGTGGACACGTGATCGTCAAAGGTGAGCATTACAAACATGGGTAGATCGGCAGTGGGCACGTTGGAGGGACTGTGGCCGTAACAAAAGCAATTAGGCAGTTTGCAGTTTGTAACACTGCATGGTCCGACTGGTGGCGTTTGACTCGTAGGTGGTCGAGGTGGCGTCTGACTCGTACTTGGTGGAGGTGGCGTCTGACTAGTACTTGGGGGAGGTGGCGTCCGAGATGATGATGTGGTATTCACGAGCTTCGTTGTCGTTCTTGGATTCGTCGTCGCTGTTGTCGTTGTCCGTGTGGTTACAGAAGCTGTCGACAAAGGTACGTTAGTTTAAATAAGTGATTATGGGCTATTAAACCAAGTTAACACCGGACATTTTTTAAGTGTGTATGGGAACGTGAGACTCGCAGTCCGAGTATCCTCTAACGATTATCTCCAGCAAATAATGGGCTTTGTATGTTAATCATAACATTTTTTTTTAAAATCTATGATTTAGAATAGTATTTATTTTTTTTTGTTATGAATTCGTACGCATTACTCCCTGAAGAAAACTTCCTGATAGTAACATTGGTTTTTTTATTTGGGTCTTTATCCTTAGTGAAACTCTCTTTCTTCTGCTTTCACTTTTTCTCTCACCCATGGAGAATGGGACCGTTACTGCAACAATCCCGCACAACAAAATTGATGTGTCCTTGCAGTGACGGCTTCCGTAGCAATGCGTTTTACATGCTGGATTGTCAGCCTCATTCACTCACTACCTGACCTTAGTCGACTTTTACGCAGTGGCGTATCCTGGTGATAGACTCTACTACTCTAATACTTACATTCATTCAGCAAATATTTGTTAATAAACGATGTGACCTCTGATGAACATTTGTTAACATAAAATGTGTGACCTCTGATAAATATATGTTAAAACTTACTTTGTGACTCCTGATAAACGGTTGTTAAAATGAACTATGTGACTTCAAATAAACGTTTGTTAAAATAAACTATGTGACCTCTGAAAAACGTTTGTTAAAATAAACTATATGGCCTCTGATAAACATTTGTTAAAATAAGCTATGTGACCTCTGATAAACATTTATCAATATAAACTATGTGACCTCTGATAAACGTTCGTTAAAATAAACTATATGACCTCTGAAAAACGGTTGTTAAAATAAACTACACTACCTCTATTGAACATATTTAACTATTTGACCCGTGGTAAAAAAATTTGTAACCTCTGCTAAATATTTAATACACTACTACATGTAATCTCATGTGACTGTTGGTGTTGTTATCATTATTAAATCAATTAGATGATACCAGGGTACTATTTATTTGTTGATCAACGTTGTAATCTTACAGGATATGACTATTAAACAAATCTCTTGTTGCCGAGCAGTGATGTTGTCTAGTTTAAATGATTGGAAAAAAAACGAAGATTGCTGTATACCGCTCCACCTATGTCCCAGTCTTGACATATGGATGCGAGTCATGGGCAATGACTACAACCCACAAAAGCCAGATCCAAACCTCAGAAATGAGGTATCTGAGGAAGGTGGTTGAAGTAACAAGAAGAGACATGGTCCGCAACCAGACTATACGTCAAGGCCTAAAATCCCACTCCCTACAGACCCAAGTAGAACAGTCCCAACTAAGATGGTTTGGCCATGTCTGCAGAATGGGAGAAGATCGGCTACCACGACAACCATGGGAAACAAAGAGCCAGGGATCCAGACCCCCAGGACGACCCAGAGTCCGCTGGGATGACAACATTAGACAATCTTTGAAGGACCGAGGACTAGAATGGAACCAGGTCAGGAGGAAGACAGCCGATAGGATAGTCTGGCGCTCTCTCTTCCAAACCTCTACACCTCACGGTAGAAATGGAACGACTAAGTAAGAAAAAAACAGGGAAAACTTAAATTTGTAAAAGTACTATATAAAAGCATCGTTATTACCAGGAAATTTCAGGTAAAGAAGGACTTCGTCAGCTCTTATCATGAACCAACAGAGCAAGAGAATGAGGAGGAGACAATGTGGAAAGAAACTGTCAGTGAATGAAAGATAGTTAATATATTGTTAAGGGATCGGATAGGTTAACTAAAAATATTTACTGACTGATTCAAAGACATAATAAAGCTAAGGCAAAATCAGATCCGAACATCTGCTTCAAAGATGCCGAACATATGAGGAACGTAGAACTAATGGCCGTTACCAGCACTATTTTCAGAAAAAGCTCTATGGGCTCAAGCTGACAACTGCTTGCTTTGAAAATATTCAAGCAGACGTCGGAGAGTGGAAGAAGAAGGAGACAAAGAAAAAGAAGAAGATCCGAATGTCAGTGAACGCGGTTTTGTTATATCATACTGTGGAGCAGGGGTCGACTGTGGAGCAGGGGTCGACTGTGGAGCAGGGGTCGATAATCAGTTGATCTGATCTATCGGTAGACCCAAGGCATCATTTGATACATCTCTAGGTTATAGAGTGAAAAAGGGGGGGGGGAAACAAGGACTTGTCCTCTCCCATCGTCAAAGCACAGTGTTCCCGGGTTCAAAAGTGCTTTCACCACATTCCCAGTTAAAACCCACAAGTTAGCTTACTAGAAAACACTTTATTCGTGGTCTTTATTCTATATAAAGTGATTTTTTTTATCTTTGAAGTTAGACTTTAATAAAATTCTTTGTTTTAATTTTCCACCGCTCTGTTGATGGGATTGCGGTAAGCAGATCGTGCTGCAGAGATAAATATTATATAGGTGCGACTAATTCATAATTCCAGATACCCTGAAACCTAAAAAAACAGACATGAATTTATCAAGGTAGATCTTTGGTGTTCTTTTAAAGTAGTTTCCCACAACTGGTGGTGAAGAGCCGTGGTAGCGCTGTGGTTAGTGCACTGGCTTCCTAACTCGGTGGTCCATGCTTCGAACCCCTATTGAGGTGGGATTTTTTAGGCTTCGAGGTCGACCCAGATAGGATTTTTTTTTTAAGGTAGATCTTTAGAGTGTTTTAAAAGTAGTTTCCCGCAAAAGGTGGGTTCCCTACCGCTGCTGTAAAGGCTGTCACACGCAACAGCATCCTGTGGCAATAGTGATTGGCTGGTGGACAAACCTCCCCACTACATTTTGAGGCCGCTCTGCAGCACGAACCACCCTGCCAGTTGGAAACGTTCAATTTACTCCAACTATTTATGACGTCTTGGAAAAGTAAGTCAGCTTGAGCACAAAAAGAGGCCAAAAAAATACTCTCTACATATAGAAGGTATGAACAGCATAAAAGGTCACCATATTTAAATAAGGAGTATAGAATAAGAAAACGATAATGGACTAATAAAAACATGCATTATAATTATCAATGAACTCTGACACTATGTTTAACAAATAAGGATCAAGTTCGAGAGGCATAAAATAAGTCAACATTGTAGCATTACCTCCTGTAGTCCCGCCAGAGAACTGACATGTTGCTTGCTCTGGCCAGTTACAAATATTCAAACGAACATCGAACCTGAGAAGAGAGTACATCAGATTTTTTTCACTGGATAGGAAATTATGAAAAAAATATATATATATAAGTAAATTAAAGACCGAAAAACAAGAGGCATGTGAACCTGCATGTGTACAATAAACAAAACCTTATCACTTCTGTTCTTTTTTTATTGTCTAGCTTTCCATTTAGTTATTAGGAGTCGGACTGGCTTAAACGTATGGAGTCCGACTCTGATTCTGAAGGTATCAGGTTCGTTCCGAGTACAATGAATATAATTGATGGAAATTGTTTTCAGAACCTGTGGTTCATAACGATGTCATTACTCTTCAACGATTTCCTCGGTAGTGAGAACGGATGTCTAGTCTTCTCAGATAGGGCGAAAACGTCTGTATATCTATATATATTAAAAGGTTCCAGGTAGTCCCGAAGCATATACTGCGTAGGAGTGTTAGTGTTGGAGATTTCAACACACTCTATATTGTCTCGGGTCGTCTCGCCTGCTTTGCAGTAGTGGTCCAATATTGGCAAACCTACGGGTAAAAGGATGAGTGTTTTCAAAGGTATCAACCTTCACTAAAGATTGCTCTCAGCAGAAGAATGATGCTTCTATTACAGGGAGTCTTACGGGAATTTATAGAAATGCAAGTCTAACAACTGAGTCATCTAATCTGTTATAAATTTATTGTTCTCTGCCACCTTCTGTGAGAAAAGGTTTTGACTCGTTTTTTCTGAGCACCCAGCTGAAGGTAATTCAGCAAAATGTTACTTTAGTAGTTCTGTGTTGGTATGTATTCAAAAATAATGAGTCATACGGGTGCAGACATAAAATTCACTCATTAGTGATTAACTCTACTCTAAATTTGTATACTTTTTTAACGTTTTGACTGCTTTGTCAGTCACGGGTTAAAGATCCAAGAAGAAGAAGAAAATTTGTAATTTTACATATAAAACAGATTTAATAGTGAGTTATTTCTTTAACAAGGTGAAAATAAATCAAATTGTTTTGATAAAGAAAACAAGCAATTTATTTTTATCATCGTACAATGACTGGGTGGTTTATAACGATGAGCGTGCCCTATAAGCTGCGTGAGTACGGAGTACTTAATTGGCGGTGCTGGGGTCAGTCACTGCTGGTACCCTCTAAAGTTTTGGACTGTTCCTTCTCTTCAAGAGTCAAGTATTTTGGTAGCAGCACGTCCCTTGCAGCAAGATCGGGGTAACGACTCAGGTTATCTAGTCAAGCGTCTTCACTGTCTGATGTAGGTGTCTAGCGTCGACTGCTAGCAACGTGAACCAAACACTGAGAGGAAGTAAATGCCTCTTTTAAGTATTGTGTCTCCTGATATAAACATCAGGAGATCTCTGCTTCCCTCCACCATCTCACTGTTAAGGTGTATTTATGTCTATTACATGTTGGCCTCATTTAGATTTGTTACCAGTTTAAATTTACGCTCTAACATATTTATCTGAAGTCAACATGATGTATTTTACACTATAAGATATTGTCATTGAACGCGATTATGTGTAGACGTCACTAATAATAGGATGATGTAGTAAGGCGCTGCACTATGCATGCAACGGTCCTTCTTGGCCTTTCGTCGTTTGAATCCGTCTAAGCAAGACGTGGATTAGTACTGCTCCTAAAGTTATTGAATTTTACAGTCTTCCTGCGTGGCTTATTAATGAAACGAAGGTCGCCACTATAATTCTACGGATGCAGTATTTGAGCATCCTAATTTGATGAGCAGTTTATTGAAGAAAGAAGTACTGGGAGAATTAATATATCTTTCCATCGCCAGCTGTCAGTTATCGCTACTCCAATGTGTCCGCTTGCCGGCATTGCGAGTATATAGGCTCGACATGCGACGATGCATTATTGACTGCAGGAGACTGAATTATGTATGTACAACTATATGATTACCTGAATGTTATGTGATGATTCATAATTAAATGTATTCGTCCGTGAACCCAGCCACGAAGATCGTTATTAACTTTATTCAAGTTTTGACGTGCATGTTGTTGGACACTCACAGCGTATTACATATATATATATCAGCACGATTCTCAACCAACTCTCTCAAACCCCACTGTAACAGAGAGAACATGGTTGCTAGTGTGGGGAACGATAGTGTCCATAAATTACAACAAATTAACAAGACGAAAACTGGGAAAGGAATATTTCAGATAATTAAAAAAACTGTTCCTGTCGATTGAAAATTTACATCAAATTCAACGTACGTCGCATGCGTGATTGATGTCATGACAACGCCCCGACGATTTCCAGCAAAATGTCCGGTCGTTTGAAGCCTTCTATCAATTATCAACATTTATGACATATAAGGAAGGGAAACCCGAGGCCTGTAAAGAGTAAATACATATTAGACAAACATAATGGTATGTTTTCAGGCACTCGTAAGTACGAGTGCCTGAAAACATAGCTTTATGTTTGTCTAATATTTATTTATCAATTATCAAACGTTTTTAAGTCTCCAATGGCCTTACTTGATCAAATAAACTACTCATACGATGCCTGAAGCACGATTCAAGTCACCAGTCTTGTTCATGACGTTGCCCTATGGAGCATACGAGTATCTACGAAGATGTTTTTCGGCTGCGTCAGTTAAGTAGCATTTTTGGTCTGATAAAACTTAGTCAGGTTGTCCTGCAGGCAGTCCTCTTCGCATATTTACTTGTTTATATATGTTTTATGTAATTATATGTATAATCTCGTTCTTATAAGTGGGAGGTTGGCGGGAACCTAGGATCTCTGTAATGTCGCTTTTGGCTGACCACAGAATCCAAGGTCGTTTTATTGAGGCTTTTTGACCATTTTCACTGAGCAAAAGACCAGCTTGAGTGAATTCGCTGACTGTTCTGTTTGCTACTGAATTTGATCAATATTATATATTTAGCTGTGAAGTTTCGTTCATCTATATTGTATTTTCATTGTACCTGGTTTCATGTTTTACTTAGTTTTGTCATTTGTTCGTCATATATCGTAAGTCTAACCTAGCAATCGTTCAGTTGTACATGTCAGCTGTGTCTGTCAAAATGGGTCCTTGTCTAGTCTATTTTTAGATCTGTGGGGGTTTAACCTAGTTTCAGTTTTCGTGATTTTTGGTCAGTTGTAGAATTGTATTCAGTTCTTACAATCGTTTTGCTGTTTGTAACTGATCTTGTGCTGTGATATTGTTTGTAATATTCTTTTGTTTACTAATTCTATTCTATTTTCTTCATTAACCTTTCATAATATGATATTAACATTGATTACATAAATAGTTATAAAAGAATATAATATGACTGCAATAATTTAACTGCATTGCACTAGTAGGCCATTAGCCACTAGTTATTCGCCTGAGTAAGGCATAGTGATATAAAATATTATAAAAAAATAAAATTTTGTGCTTACATATAATTTGTAAAGCAATTTGCCAGTTATTTGGTTCTTTTCTCTTGACATCTTAAACTCAATGAAATCACGTTCGTGTTCATGATCATCATTAAACGATAAATTAAGCCAACCATGTTTCAGTAATCCAGATTACATCCTTGATATTAAAATATCTTTTAAGTGTCATTACAACACGTGTGCTGCGCTCTGTGCGTATTCTATGCATGACTTCATTCTTATAGATTGACCTGAATGACCTCAGTATTCACTGATCTATTGGCTGAATTAAGGATGTAAAGTTAGGTGGCAAATATGTGGCAATAATTATCTTTCATACGAAGCTCTGCGTCAAGGTGTGCCACAAAAATACAAAGAACTAACATTCTCGTGCTGTCACTGGGAACGATCGCAAGCGTATAATGTGCTTTAGTCTGGGATTAAAAATGCTTTTCAAACCAGTCAAGGAAGACTGGATTGATACAGGTTCTTGCACACTGAAAGCTCTTGGGTTTTTGCTTTTATCAATAACGACCAGTTTGGTTTTATGCCACGCCGCCTGATTTGCCCAGTTTAGCACTGATAATCCTTTCTTGTGGTCATGGTTCAACTGGTGCAACAACATATTGTCTACAAATATACCTCATATAAATATAAATATAAATAAATAAATAAATAAATAAATAAATAAATAAATAAATAAATAAATAAATATATATATATATATATATATATATATATATATATATATATATATATATATATATATATATATATATATATATATATAAATATATATATATATATATATATATATATATATATATATATATTTATACACTTGTTGTTCATGTAATTTTGCATCATCAATTAATCGTGCAATTCGTCCCAGTATACCCCCTGAAGCACCATAATAAACTAATGTTTTTACACCTCACACTGCCAATTGTGTCCTTTCACGATTCACTCTCGCAGCGAGGCCGTGACGCCATTTTGATGGTCCCTAGTTTGATCTCCATGTAAGCTTATCACGTATGTTTCTTTACTGATGCTTTATGTCCGTCTTACGAGTGCCTTCTATTTACCTACATTCGTTTATTTGTTTATGTAACACGTCACATGCCTCGGATTTTCTTCATTATTTATCCAAGATACGTGGACCCTATGTTTATTAAGACCGGCATGCCGCCTTGATATATCTATACTCACAGGATGTTGCTATATCTAACGGCTTATAGAAGATTATTTTTTTCGTGGGCCATTATAAGAGAACGCATGAGAGGGTATGTTTTTGGTTCAGTATTATTGAATCCGTTCCATTAACTATTTTTATGTTTCTACGTTCTTTGGCTGGCGGAATGTCTTCCTGTGTTCCATTAACTTGGGTAAATCATTACTACTATAAAATGTTACTATATTCTGCTTTGTTTTATTAAAACATAGATGATAGAGGAACCAATGTCATACACATCATACAAAAACTTCACAGCAGTAACTTTGTCTAGACAATTTAGTAAATCCACTTTATTCTTAATATTTTAGAGAGACGAGTTTCCATTTTCAAGTTTTTGCAAGATGTTTTTCGGCATATATTTTGACATAATGACTGTGGCTATATGTGAACATGGCTGAAAAGATTACAAAAAAAAAAAAAAGAACAAAAATCATGAGAATCGAAGCCTTCGACATTGGCTGATTTGAAGGCAGTCACACAAAAGTACCAGCACCATCTACAAAGCGAAGGTCAGAGAATTATCTGGCGTGCATTTTAATTACTGTCTTTTGTCATTTTCCCGTTTTCGGAACGTTCTTGTTACTGGATTGCGGGATAAACAGTCCCACACCTGGCTCCCATTGATGTTTATTTGGGACCCTAGATATCATAATGCTTGAACTCTCAGACCTCACTGTGGTTCAGGGGAAAAAAAAACTTATTCAGTTTCATAAGAGTTCACAATCTTTCTACGACAAAATGAAATATATATGATTTCAACATCTGATAAATGTACGTAAAAACACCGTTTATATAAATATGTCTTGATTTTTATGATGTTCTAGACATAAGTACCGAACTGCACCTATAATTTTAAATTCACGTCATCTATTTCCATCTTGACACGAAAGAAAAGAAAAAGAAGATATTTTTGCAAACTTTTTTAAAACAAAAAAAGGAAAAATTTCATCTGACTCATTTTAACAACAGAGTCTTACAACAAGCTGAAAAATTTAAGAGAATCGCAGGACACCCCATGTTGTTGTTGTTGTTTAAGTAGGGCTGCTGAGCTTCTCGCTTTTTAGCAGCCAATGCCAAGTTAAAGACTCCTTGCTATTATCTACACTGTAGATCTAGGCTTTTTCTGTGGCTTTTCTGCCATTCCGAAACGTGTTGATTTGAAGTCATGAGCTCCAGTTTCTCCAGCTTGTCTTGCATTTAAAGGATCGTCACATCGGTCCCAAGCTAGGAGGAAGAAGTGCGTGGGATATGTATACCCCTCCATCCAAGGGGGTTCTCCAACTATGCAGAGCTATAATACTGTACTCTGGTTCTGGGCTCCCAAGGAATTGTCACGTCCTGCACAGAGCCACTTCTCAGCTTCCCCCGCCCATCACTGGGTCCATAGTGAGATCCTTCTGCGTGCAGTCAACCAAGTCAAAGCCAAAGAATTACGAATGGGTTCAAGTAACTTCTTCAAGCTTAGTGTGCAATACTGGGTTGTTAAGACGTTTCACCACAGGGGGAATCCCTGGAAAAGTGTGGATGATTTCAAGAGTCAATGAGGATGTAATTAGCCTCACAGATATAGGTTCACTTCCACGTACATACTCGTATATTGTTGCATTGTGCATAGCTGGTGGTTATATAAGTATGACTCCAGATATGCCTCCATGCATGACACCCCATGTGCCAGAGAATGAATAAGCAAGGAAGAGGCAGGCTCAAACGAACTAGCTTTGTGGCCCAGGTAAAAGAAAAAAATTTAGCAAAGATAACATGATAGCACACTCAATTGCAAAGAAAATACCAGCAAACACAACTTTCACATTGTGGAAAACAAGATACTTTCCTTAGCTAAAATCTGATATACCAGGCATTGAACGTACTTGAAAGAAAGCGTATAGCAACCAAGTATACTGACCAAAAATTTCCAGCACGGTTCTGAACACAATACTGATGGTTCAGCAAAATAACGCAATTGGGAATAGGGAGAGGCTGGCATTCTCATTAAATTAAAGAATAGAATCCACTCTATGACAATCGCCACTGACAAGTACTGAATAATTTCAGTGCTGAAGCAGAAGCCCTGAAACAGGCAGTTGGAAATTCTTATTGAGTGCAAACAAAGCGCATGCAAGGGTAAAAACAGTAATCTCAGTAATAACAGCCCTGAAGACCCACTATGCTAAGGGATTGAAATATCAGATTAACTGACTTAAAAGCCTGGCCAAATGCTTCAACAAGTGCACAATCCGGTAGATACCAGTCCATTGCAACATTCCAGGCAACGAGGAGGCAGACAAACGTGCTAAAGAAGGAGCAGCGCTACAACAAAATGATATATAGACAAGTTATGAAATGACAAAAACAACCATAAAAGCTACATTCAAGTTTAAATGGGAAAGAGAACACCTAGGCCATATAAAAAATGATGCCTATCATCAGCTATCTAAGCGAGACCACCTCATCATTTTCCGGCAACGCACTGGAAACAACAGATTGAGGTACCATCTATTCCACAAGTACTGGATTGGTCCAACAACAGATCTCTGCACCTGTGGCATCAGCCAAATGGCAGCCGAAAATCTGCTGCAGTCCTGCCCATTATACAACAGTGAACGGAGTAGTGCACTGCAACAACCTACTTCTCTCTACGAAAAACTGGAAATATCAGGGACCTTGACCTGACCACTGCCGTTATCAGAGTCATTAAAAAAAGAAGTCTGATGACGAACGAGGAAAAAGAAGAAGATCGTAACACTTTTTAAATTCAATTCTGTTTATAAAACTGAATTCATTGCATTCTTAGCATTTTAAAGTGTGTTTTTTATAAAACTGAATTCATTGCAAACTTAGCGTTTTAAAGTGTGCTGTTTATACAACTGAATTCATTGCAATCTTAGCATTTTAAAGTGTGTTTTTTTAACTGTCTAACCAGATATGCCTGTATTCATCTTTCATCTTCTTGCTCCTTCAAATCCGTAACCGTTTCCTATGACGTAAACGTAAGAATGGTATCTGCACGGCTACTTGTGAGTGCCTTATATTGAGTCAAAAAAATCTAGTACTAATTTCTTATAAAATAACGTTTACATGGCGATAACAAAGCTGATTTTACTATCAGTTAATACCTCCATAGCCTCACGAATACCAACACATACTAGTGGTTACAATACAGCAATACCACGCTTAGCGCTGTTAATTATTGAAAACTCGAGCTCTAACCAAAAAAGGGCAACACGAAAATTGATTTCCAATCAGAATTAATAAAAATCATATTAATTAGTCCCAGAGGTCCAGCAATCTATATCAAAATTACGTTAATAAATGATGTTTAAAAAACTAGTTAACAACACTAAGTAACTACATTTCATTATCAGACATATTTAACTCAAACGAAATATTATTTATATACTGTATTATAAAAATACTAGCAACAAACCCCAAAATTGGCAGGTTTTTAATTATAGTGTGTTGTTTCTGCTACATGTATTACAGACAGTACTATCACTACTGTGGCCATTTCATTGCAAACGACCGTCTTTAGATATTTGTAGTGAAAATTATATAGATGTATTAAATATGAAGACATGGAGTAACCTTACCTGAATGACACGTAGAGCAGTGATAATGGTCTAACGGACCATAAATTGACTAAATAACTAACACTTCTTTTAAAATCTTGCCCTGGTCGACTTACTGCCACTGAGAAGCCATGGTCGACTTACTGCCTCTGAGAACAACGTTTAAAGTTTGACGAAACTCCAGTTCATGTACTGTTATCAATCGTGTTGTTGGTTTCTTTCCATAATCAAACTGTTTATGCACACCTTCGTTTACGCACATTTTTTCTATTTTCGCGAGAGTAGATATAAGGGGAAACAATACAATTATTGTCTAACTTTCAACCGCGGTGGCACCCCCTTAGCTGTGGTTGAAAGTTAATGCACTCCCTCGAAAATAGAAAACAGTGCGCAAATGACGGTGTGCAAAATGTGACTGACCGACCGACCGTCCGACCGACCGACCAAGTACTTACGGCGGCAATTATGTATTTTGATGATAGCACAGGACTTTAATCACTGCTACTTCCGTCGCTTGTGGATAGAGTTGTCATGGAACAGCTGTTTTCATCATCGGACGACTGTTAGCAGAAGGTATTGTTGGTGTTGGAAACGTTTTTCTAGCTCCAGATGTAGAAGATATGGATGTTTGGTCAATGCGGGCAGACAATATTCAGGAGACGTTTAAAAAAAAAAAAAAAAAAAAAAAAAAAAAAAAAAAAATCCAGCTTGCTTTGCCACCTTCTTTTTCTCTTCAAGTAACACCACGTAGCAATTAATATTTCGTTCTATGTTATGGATTAAAATAGAACTGGATTCCTTTTTGGTGTCATGCTTCATTATCCTAGAATTGCCATCTCACAAACTTGAACGAACTTGATGAGATTGTGAAAAGTTATATTCCTGCATCCCATGGAGTTAAACGCTCAACGTAAGATCGAATTTTTAAAGCATATAACAGAAATATGGCATAAATACACACAACGTTATATTGAAAAAAGCGCTATTCGAACAGCGTAATACCAGGGGGGAATGGGTGTATTATGATACTATCAAGTAACCCGCCAAGAAATGGTGGCAATGAATTGTGGTGTGCCATGTCTGTCGCTGCCATCACCGGTGTCAATACCTTGTCGAGGTATGGCGGCTTGCGTACCCTGACTACCCCCAGAGCTATGCCAGCGGGAGTTTTACTCCTGGAAGGTTCTACCAAGTCCCCTGGAGCAAACTTTGGGACTGTTTGGCAAGGAAGAACATTCCAGCACCTCTGATACATGCTATACAGAGCTTCTACAAGTCTTGCAGAAATTATGTGAGGACAGCAAACTATAAGTCAGAAGAGTTCAAGACCACCACTGGTGTAAGACAAGGCGATATCCTGTCACCTTATCTTTTCATACTTCTCATGGACGATGTCATCAAGGCATGTAAGGAGAGAACAAGAAAGTATTCAGTGGGGTACTGGAAGATGAGACAGGTCTGTATTTCAGAGCTAGCATTTGCTGATGATGTTGTCCTGATTGCTAAATCAGAGACACATCTCCAATCCAACCTGCAAGTCTGGAAGGAAGAGCTGGAGAAGAGAGGGATGGTCATAAGCAGCTCTAAAACAAAATCCATGGTGATATCACGAGAAGAAAGAAAACATCAGATTAAGTTGGGAGAACAGGTCCTGGAGCAGGTCGACCACTTTAAATATCTCGGAGCTATTATAGACCGAAAGGGGGGCATCAAAGAAGAGTTGGCCACTCGAAAAGCAGCGGCTGGGAGACTTTATCAGGCCATAAATCGAGGATTCCTCAGCAAGAAAGAGGTTGGTAAGAAAACGAAGATGGCTGTATACCGCTCCACCTATGTCCCAGTCTTGACATATGGATGCGAGTCATGGGCAATGACTACAACCCACAAAAGCCAGATCCAAACCTCAGAAATGAGGTATCTGAGGAAGGTGGTTGAAGTAACAAGAAGAGACATGGTCCGCAACCAGACGATACGTCAAGGCCTAAAATCCCACCCGCTGCAGACCCAAATAGAACAGTCCCAACTAAGATGGTTTGGCCATGTCTGCAGAATGGGAGAAGATCGGCTACCACGACAAGCATGGGAAACAAAGAGCCAGGGATCCAGACCTCCAGGACGACCCAGAGTCCGCTGGGAGGACAACATTAGACAATCTTTGAAGGACCGAGGACTAGAATGGAACCAGGCCAGGAAGAAGACAGCTGATAGAATAGTCTGGCGCTCTCTCTTCCAAACCTCTACACCTCACGGTAGAAGAGGAACGACTAAGTAAGTAAGTAAGGTTCTACCAAGCTGGACAGGTTTGCGCGGGCAGGGGTCAGACTAAAGCAGACACACTGGTCCTCCAGGTTGGGTTTTTAGCATAGGGCTGACACCCCTGTCTATGTAAAAAAAAAATGAAGTTATGAAAACAACAACAAATGAACAAACTTTGCTGCGGGATGGACATCCGGAGTCTGAGGCTCGTATGACTGTCAGTGGTGAAAGCCGAAAGGAAGCCACTGACATGAAAACGGACGTCCTGACCGCAAAACATGATACAAGAATAGGATTTTGGAATGTCAGGACAATGAACAAGACGGGTAAACTAAAACAGGTCACGGCAGAAATGAGAAACTATAGGTTAAAACGAAAGAGAGGCCGACCAAAAACAACTTGGCGGAGGACTGTGGAGGCTGAGATGCAAAGAATGAACCAGAGTTTGGGCACTGTACGAAGGATGGCCACCGACCGAGCAAAGTGGAATAAATTTGTTATTGCCCTACAATACGCCACTAGGCGTGATGGCCACTGACTGCTTTGACGGTCGGCGGCTAAGGATCAAAGAAGAAGAATGTCTGTCTCATGTCCTCGGAATAGCACCACTTCACCTGTATTTTGATCCCACCTTTCCATTTACTTTTTACCTTCCACTGAGCTGGTAATCCCATCAACACGCACATACACTTGGAAACTATAATT
Organism: Oreohelix idahoensis; assembly: GCA_024509875.1. NCBI lineage: Eukaryota > Metazoa > Mollusca > Gastropoda > Stylommatophora > Oreohelicidae > Oreohelix > Oreohelix idahoensis. Next base: position 489,730 of record JAMPIV010017851.1, on the reverse strand, counting down.
AACAAAAGTACGCGTACTAAAACCTTTTGATAAATGACAAATTTAAAAAAAAAACACGCACACTAACCGTAAACCGCCAACACGCTCTAAAGTTTTTTAATCTTAGCTGTTTTAATTGATTGCCTCCATCAGTCTGCGTTGCGTATGTTACTTGCAGACATAATATGCAAATTATTAGGAAAGATTAATGTTGAAACTTTACAATAACACTAAAACATCCTTTACATGGTAACCAGCAAGCACTCTTGAGAACAAAATAAAAAATGCGAAGCTAGTCAAGAGCTTATAATTCATTCTTTTATGTCACACAGTTCCTAAAACTCCAAAATACATCTCCCCTTATCCTGGTGTTTTATGAGTGGCTGTTATATAAGGTTGTATAACCTTCCTCTTTAGCTGTGACATTTGACCTTCTGACTATGTTCTCATGTAACGTAATATTAGAGCGCTGTAACCTCGACTTAAGGGCTTACATTAGACCTTTGTTTCTGAAACAGGCAGTCGTTTTCCGAAGATATAATAGCTATTGTTCTACAAATAGAACAGTCCACTATATGACTTTAGATTACAAAAATAAGATGTGTTACAGGTATACTGTTGTAACCGTCATATTTAGAATGTGCTTGGTATGAAAGTCTGTGTTTGAAAAGGAAGGAAGAATCACACACATCTTTTTTCTGGAAAATACGGAAACAGGCACGCATTGCACTGTGCTTTAGGTGAAGTTTATTTTGCACATCCTTTAAAAGAATACACACGCTTTTCAATATTTTCATGGTACACTGGTAAATGTGTTATAGTCCGTTCGGAAATTCGTGCCCACAGAAAGCGTCAATTTCTCCAAAACTATTTGTTGTATGGACATGAATTTTTGCATGCAGTCTTAGATTTTCCATGCAGTTAAGATTTTGCGATCATTACATCCACAGCTGTCGCGAAATTTGCAAAACGGCGATTTTCTTTGATCTTCTTGGAACATTTGCCTAAATCTGCCCGTAACATTAATTCTTACAGTAAATCACAATATTTGTGCGACAAGACGGTTCAAAGGCGTGTCCTAAATGTGTGATTGGTTGTTCACGTGATTTTGATACGAGGAATGATGTTCTGATAATGAACCATGATAGCAGTAAATCATCAGGAAGCTATGACAAATCGTAACTGTTTATGTGTTATTATAGATTGGCATATGAAATTAGTTTATCACAAACGAAGGAATGCGATCGACGTGCCTCATTCCGAACCGGACGACTCCAATAAGTTCACAACAGTTATTGGTTGGATAAACTGCAAGCCATCTCGCTGCCAGTAATCTTCTTCTTCCTGTAGCACGTGTTCTTCACATTTAGCCCAGTACTCTGTGTCTATTCGTGAAAGGGCCTCACGAGTCATGTCTTTAACATCGCACATTTTAAAAGTGGTGTTCTGGGCGGCCACTTGCCCTTTAACTCTAGCCCAAACCAGCTCTATTGGGTTAAGGTGAGAATGGTAAGGTGGGAGTCGAAGAGAAACATGACCTTGCTCTTGGATAATTTTATCAATCAGATACACTTTTGTCTTATTCCTCTGTCTCACAAGCTGCAACAACTCTGGTTTTAAATAACTGTTGTCAGCGAAGATATTTTCATTCACAGGCCACCTCCTGATTTCGTCTTTCGTGCTTGCCGAAGTGGGAACTTTATCCTCCTGCGTTAGAACATTATGATAGGACGCATTATCCATCACCAGGCAAGACGGCCTATCTAGAGCCGGGAGGAGTGTATTCACTATCCAATCTCGAAAAATGTGCCCATTCATTTCACTGTGGTAGTCCCTACCATCTACAGACTTTGATTAAAAAATAAGCTCTGCATCACGGACAAGCCCATTCTGTCTGCTGCCAGCATGTGCTAATATAATGCGTTGACCTTTGCTGCTGGGAATTTTCCTTCTATGGTCTCCTTCAACAGACTGCCATTCTTTCTCGTTCGTATGATGAGCATTAACCCAAGATTCGTCCAAATACACTATATCATAGCCGTCTTGCCTTCTCTCACGAATCTGCCTAAGGTATTTGCTTCGAGCTGCAACGAGATGTGGTTTTTCACATTTAAAAATTCCTTCCGCCAGACGTTTTTCTAAAAGTGAAGCCGTCACTTCTGACAAGTTGCCAAAGAGTTGTTTTTGAGACGTTAATATCGCATTCTGCTTGCAGCCGACTTTTCAGCAGGCGGAGAGTAACAAGTTGATTGGCATTAAACATCTTCAAAATCAAACGTCTAATGACATCCTTGTCAAAATCATCAATTTTTTTCGTCCTTCCTTGCTTAACCGCAGCCTCTATACAATCACCGTCCTGTTGTATCCAACGTCGAAAAGATCTTCTATCCACACTCAGGGCCTTTCGTGTTCTCCTACCTGGTTCTTGGATGTCGTGGTATAAACAACCCATCTTAGCCTCTCTGCGAAAATGCCTGTACAATATAACAGTTACCTTCTGCAAAGTGATAAATTTGCATTTCAGATTTATTGCGCTTTTCATAATTATGCAGTTTAGTTTATTAATATATTATACGCTGGTGTCGTTTTGTCTCGTTGCAGCCAACTCATTGCAATTAGCATACGCCGCTGAAATAATTACTCGCGACTGTGTACAATAGGTGCGCACTCGTGCGGACATGTAGTCACTACACTAATTCAAACAAAAAAAATATTGAATAGCACATTTCATCGCTTGTGCTGTGCTGCAACAAAAATTAAGTGCGCAATTTTTGAACTGATCTTGTAACTTTCCTGTAGAACTGATAAAAATTAATACAGACAACGGTAAGAGTTTTTTATATAACTTAAAGAAGAAAATTCGAACATGACATGAGTTTTGTAAGGGCAAAAAATATATTAATAACTGCATTGATATAACTAGGGCACGTAGCAAATTTCAATAACATCCGTCATGGGGTTGCTGTAGCACAGTTTTATTTTGCTGGGGAGGTTAGGATGGTATCCTAAAAGAGTGAAATTAGTGTCTGCATTAACCGTGTGAGGTCAAGCACATGTAGGCCCCTGACTCTATAAGATGATGAAGAATATATGCAGGGAACCAAACGCTACCTCCCTAGATCTCACACGGTCACTATTTTGGCTCTAGTGTCTGGTGTATGATGTACCTAGTGTCTAGGGGAGAAATGAAATGATGATACACAACACACAAACACTTTAAGTTTCTATGAGGAAGTGAATAAACCCAGTGGTTAAGTTTTTCTTTAAATAAATTTTTTCTGTACAATTTAATCTGCCTGTCCAGTCAGATTTTTTGGACAGGTCTTTGAAAATTAGGACAAGATAGTTTACAGAAAAGATCAACTAAAATTTAAGGGGACAATTTGCCCACTAACTATAAAGTTAATATAAATAAAAATAAAAATAAAAATAAAAATAAATAAATAAATAAATAAATATATATATATATATATATATATATATATATATATATATATATATATATATATATATATATATATATATATATATATATATATATATATATATATATATATATATATATATATATATATATATATATATATATGTCTTTCCTGTTGGAATGTTCACAGCTTACACTTTATTCATATAAGAGAGAGAGAGAGTCACTGTGTATGAGGGGCTGTAATATCATCATACTCCACAAAAGTCCTGAGTATGACTTGAAATACCAGTGTTATTTAAATGAAAGTGTCAGATATACCCAGATGCTTAACACATCACCTGGGATTCCTTGTAGAATGATAATACAGTATGAAGTTGCAGAAATTCTCGATCTTTCAAAATTGCCCAAGCTCCTCCCGTTGTCTTTAGACAGCATAAATGAATGGTCGGTGACTTGATAGCTTTTATTCTCTCTCAGCAGGTTTCCTGTTACCAGCTGGCAACAGGAAATAAAACCTCTGCAACAAAAGGACACCCTGGCCTTTTACATTTGATCACTTATTCTTTTATTTATTTTCATACGTGGGTATTGGGTCAGCCTCGCGTGCATTACAGGTGCACTCGTCCCTAATTTTAAATGACTCACACCTTGCTGTGACCACACCTCAGGTCCCTATGGCAGATACGCCACTGTACGTTTACATAGTTTTCCTCCATAAAATAATGTGGAGTAACCACATTTCCTTTGATATGATTTTCTCTTCTTTTCTTTTATATATATAAATGCTTCAGGCATGTTTAACAGTGTTCATAGAACACAGAGGCTTACTAACATATTTCTAATGCAAAAATATTCAAACATAATCATGACAACATACAACAGTTAGATCCATTTCAATGTGAGGACTCAACAATGTCTGCTCCCGACATGTCCTTCACTTTTCCCCAATTAGCAGTATCTAACTTTGGCAGTGGGATTAGACATATTAAATTCATAAAGCATTCTTACCACAAATATCAAGAAATATAAACAAATGACGCTGACTTACAAAGAAGTGGCCTCAGTTTCTTCTGCTCCGTCCAGACTGTGAAATACTTATTTAGTTATTCAATTTACTTTTAAATTTATCACAGCTGTTCTCAGCGTATCTGAATAAAAGTTTTGTTCAACTGGCAATGAATAATGAAAGCCTTTTGCTAATATTTACTAGCACTGGCCAATCGAAAGCTTGCGACTACCAGAATTCAAATGCAGTTTTTGAAAAACAAAATTATTCCAAACAAACTTTGCGTCTGGTAGTCGATTGGCCAGTCTGCTTTAGTTATGCCCAATACAAAAAGATGTTTCGTTTTGGATTACATTATCCTACCGCTCCCCTTTCCCTACTATACTCTTTTTACCCAAGCGAATTTGAATTTCTTCAATGCCTCTTTTCTAAGCTCGCGTCCCCACTACCGTTGTGAAAAAAACAATCAGGAACAACAGTCTGTCTGGTCCTGCGTCCGTAGGCATTTAGTATTTTCTCAATAACTCAACTAATACTTGGACGACCATAATATTTAAAACATATTCTTGCTCAGTGAACTCTAAGCTATACTACCATATGATTTTTATGGTCAGTTTCATATTGGTTCTAGATTTTCAATTTTGTCACAGTCATCGTCAAATAAAAATGTTACACAAGACGGCCATCTTTCCCTCTCTTTCACCTCGCCAGCATGTATTGTGAAATAACTAACTTGTTTTAGTGACGTCAGAAATACTACCGCGAGGATGAAGTAAAATTTGTCTGCGTGTTTGCCTCTGTTGGCGTTGATCCAGCTTGTATATATGCATGGCAGAATAAGTCAAGCGAAGCGGGGTGTTGGCGTGGCGGGTTAAGAATTGGCGATAAATATTTATACTGTCTCGCGTAACACTACCAAAAAATGTAAGGATTACTACTGATTACCAACGTTAAAGTTAACTATTACTTTAATTCAGATAGCAGTTTGGCAGCAAACTTCCGCAAAATCGTTAATTGTAAGTCTTGGCTGCAGTGTGTATGCAGCAGATCTGGCAAAATGTTAAAAATGTACGTCACAAGGAAAGCGAGTAGGTTCAAACGGGGGGGGATTTGTTCTAAGCCGTTCCAAGGCACAAAATCAGCGCTATGCTGGCGTGTGAGAACATCACCGTCAGACACAATAGGGCGGGTTTATTTATTATCATTTTATGACTAAAATCTTACTGAAATGAGCGATTATTCTCGCAGATTTTACTACACACCTCCCATCCTAAAACATGCAATCATTAGCAGGTTATAATCTGCGAGATAACTTAGCTCAATGAAGTGTTACGCGTTTTTCTGATCTTCATCATAAGGATGTCTGCTCAAAAAGTCTGCGCCTACGTTCAAAGGGCCGGGAATATATTCTATCAGAAATGAGTATGGCTGCAATAATAAAGACCATCTCAATAATCTGGAATTTTCATGCTTGGCCTGTGACAAGAACACGAGAAGTGAATGATCCGTTTGGACCACAAATGTCCTGCCATATAAATAAATCTGGAATTTTTTTATGGCCCATATCAAAGCTAGACATTCCTTTTCACTTGTTGAATAATTTTTTCTGCCTTGTTCAACTTGCGGCTTGCATAAGCGACTGGGTTCAATTCTCCATCTTGTGAGGAGGACCTTTGCAACAATGTAGCGCCCAGGCCCACATTGCTTGCGTCACTTCTCACGACAAATTCTTGATTCAAGTCAGGCAATTGCAATACTGGCCTGCTTGTGAGTTTTTCTTTTAACTCCTGGTAAGCCAATTCACACTGTGCTGACCAATTTATTGTATCAGGTTGACCTTTGCGAGTTAAATCCGTCAGAGGAGCACATATAGAGTTAAAATGTTTGATGTACGTTTGGTAGAAACCACACAACGACACGAAAGATCGGACATCTTTCTTTGTTTGTGGTCTAGGTGCTCTTTTCAATTTTTCCAGATTCTTGGGATCAGGGGTCATGCTACCCTGATGTACAGTATGTCCCACGAATTCCAACTCTTTACAACCAATACAACATTTTGTTGGCCTAGCGGTTAAGTTAGCCTCTCTGAGTCTATCAAACAGCATATTCAAAGAGTTAACGTGTTCCTCAAATGTTTCCGTAGCAATGAGGATATCATCCATAAAATTCGAAATACATGGATTTTTCAGGGGATCCAGCAATTTTCGCATCATCCTAGAAAACACACTCGGGGCATTTTTCAACCCAAACGGTAACATGTTGAACTCATAATGACCTTCCGAGGTGCTAAAGGCTAAATAAGGTCGAACCTCGGGCTTTACTGGAATTTGATAATAGCCTTTGCTAAGATCCACCTTAGAAAAATATTTTGCCTTGTTCAGCCTGGCAAAAAGTTGAGTAGTATCAGGTAATGGATCTACCTGACCTTCTGTGACAGCATTCAGTTTCCTGTAATCTATGCACAGTCTATGTTCTCCCGATAGTTTCCGCAACAAAACCACACAGGAACTATAAGGAGACTGACTGTGAGAAATAATTCCTTCTTGTAACAAATAATCAATCTTCTCTTTCAAAGCTTTTTCCTTAGCGAAAGGAATAGAGTAGGGCCTCATACAGATAGGTGCTGGGTCTAGTAGTTTCATATCATATTCCAACAAATTTGTGGGCCCCGGTTTATCCGTTAACACATCTGTATGTTTCTCAACGAACCTGTTGAACCTTTTCTTTCTGTCCTTTTGTCAGGTGATTACTGATCTTCACCTGTGCAAACGTTTCACTGGTTTTCAGTGGATATTCAAATGATGGTAGAGGGTCATTTTTCATTTCGGTTGCGATTGACAAGGCCAATAGGTGTGTTCCTTCCTTGATTTGTCTGTCCAGATATTTCTTCAAAAGGTTCACATGATATACTTTTTCCTTTCCCTTTTTGTCTATCTTATAATTTGTTCTGGATACCTTTTCCAAAACTGTATATGGCCCTTGCCATCCGATCTGAAGTTTATTGTTGCTGCCTGGCAATAGAAGAAGCACCTTCTCCCCTTCAGCAAGTTCCCTATCCTTAGCTTTCTTATTATAAAAAGCAGCATGCTTTTTCCTGGCTTGTCTCAAATTATCATTTACCAGTTTCCAACTAGTTTTTAAACGAGTGGTCAGTTCGTTAACATATTGATATGATGAGGTAACAGTCTCCTCTGCCTTCTCATCTGTCCAGGTCCTTAACAAAGCTTCCAACGGACCTTTTATTGGCCTCCCAAATAACAGGGTTGCGGGTGCCATTCCGGTTGAATTATGTGGAACTTCCCTGTACGCAAACAGGGCGGCGGGCAAGTATTGGTCCCACGGATCAGGTTTCTCATGTGCCAGCTTTCTCAGGATAGAAATGAGAGTCCCATTGAACCTCTCTACCTGGCCGTTCCCTTGGGGGTGATACGGACTACAATGAAAGTGCTTGGCTTGAAACAACATGAAAACCTCTTCTGTTACTTTCCCCTTGAACTGAGAGCCATTATCAGTCAAGATTTGATGCGGGAATCCTAACCTTGTGAATATCGTAAGTAATGCCTCTGCCACATGTTTCGAATCGATCGACGAATGGGCTACCGCCTCTCCCCACATAGAACAAGTGTCTACCAGAGTAAGGATGTAACTATTCCTCCTCTTGGTCCGAGTGAGAGGTCCCACGATATCCACTGCAACTCTCTCAAAAGGGGTTCCCACTATGGGCATTTCCCCCAGAGTTGCTGGAGCAGTCCAATGCTTTGGAGCTACTCTCTGGCATTCGGGACAGGATTTTACATATCTCTTTATGTCTTCCGTTATCCCTGGCCAGAAATAATGACAAGCTATACGCTGTCCTGTTGCACTAATCCCCATATGACCACCGAAGGGGATAGTATGACCTAACTCCATCACCTTTTCTCTATATGAACTGGGAAGGACCAGCTGACCGTGAACAGCAGAACCAGTACCGGCCTTCCTATATAACAATTTATTCTTCATATAGAATTCTCCTTTATTAGGAGGAGTATGGCTCTTTGGGAGTTTCTTATATCACGGCTTCAGTGACCTATCTTCCGCCTGTGCTTTCCTCATCTCCTCTGGATGAGTATTTATAGGTTCATCTTCTTTCTTTCTGGATTGTGATCGGGTCTGGACTGCTGCCAAGACCACAGGTCTCTTGGGATTTCCCAAGTAGACATAACGACACCCCAATATCAGAGGGTAGATGGGTGCGTCTATCACTGCTGCTCTGATTATCCCTTCCACATAGCGAGTTTTCACTGTTATCCTTGCAATGGGAAGTTTCATGAGTGGTAGACCCTTGGTCGCCCCTTGTATCTCCACTATTTCTGTGGTATACTGATCTGGGTTCACCAAATGCGCGCTCACGACAGCATCAAAATCTAGACCTGTATCATAGAGACACCTAATGGTGACATCATTGCATACAACATCCTCGCAAACTGGGGGGTGATAAGGTTCCTGCTGTCCAGCAGGTTTGTCCTTTACTTCCTGGTTCCCCCTTCTCATAGCAGCACATCCAGAAGGTTTATTTTTACAGAATTTAGTGTCATGTCCCTCCTTCCTACAATGTCGACAATATAATCTACCTTGATGAAAAGGTTTTCTTTCATCATTCCTTCGGTCATTGAAATGTGAGGTTTTATTTTTAAAATCATTTCGAGGCCTATCAAAGTTCTGCTTACTTATGTTGTCGAATCTATTATGGTTTTGAGGAGCCTTATACTGATCTACTGGTTTTTTCTTAATGCCAGCTACCTCTGCCTGGGCTGCCTGATACCTCTCAGCGACATTAATTATCTCACCCAGCCTCTACGCGCCCTGTTCCATGAGAAACTCTCTCATGTCTGGAGCCATGGACTCTCTCATCTGTTCTATGAGTATCATCTCTTTGAGATCTTGGGTTTTCCCCAAAGAAGCCCATTTCTCCATATATGTTTCTAACCGGGCGGAGAACTGGTGATAGGTCTCACCCGACATTAGCCTGGCATTCCTAAATTTCTTTCTATAAAACTCTCCGTTCTTTTCGTACCTTAACAGAAGAGCCTGCTTCAACATGACATAGTTGTCTTGGTCATCCCTGCTCATTTTGGAAAACACTTCATAAGCTGTTCCCCGAAGACCCTGAAACAACTTTACCCCCCCCCCCCCACCTTTCTCTTTCTAACCCATAAGTAGTGGCTAATATTTCGTATCTGCTTAAATGTGACTCAATGTCATCATCCTTTTCTACAAAGTAATCTAAATGGAACCCCTTGGCTGATGAGGAGGCCCCCTGGCTTGCAGCTGAGTCGGAAGTGGATGGGCTAGTTCCATTTTCAGGAGCATGGCCTTAAAGCTCTAACTCCCTTAGTCGTATCTCATGTTATCTTTGTAATCTTTTATTTTCCCTTTCCGCCTCCAATCTCCTTTCTTCTTTCTCTCGTTCCGCCTCCAATCTCCTTTCTTCTTTCTCTCGTTCCGCCTCCAATCTCCTTTCTTCTTTCTCTCGTTCCGCCTCCCTCTGTAGACGTTTTTCCTCCTTCTCAGCCTCAAGTTTCTTTGCCTCAGCCTCAAGTTTCTTCTGCTCCAACTACAGCCTCTTAATCTCAGCCTCCCTATCAGCCTCTAATTTCTTAGTCTCCCTATCATCTTATTATTGCATTTTCCTTTCCTCAGCTAACCTATGTTCTTCCCTAGTAATAAATTTATCACATTCTGAGGTGACATAGTCAATTAAGATTTGACCCTCCATATTCATTTCTTTGGCAGTCTGAACAGCCGCAGATCGAAACTTGGCCAGATCTGCCATTCTGATAAATACAAAATGTTCTAACAAAGTTTCTAACTAAGTATAAATTTATTTAATTAATTCTGGGTTCTGACACTTTCTTCACTTCTCAAATCTTGGGTAATTATATATATATATATATATATATATATATATATATATATATATATATATATATATATATATATATATATATATATATATATATATATATATATATATATATATATATATATATATATATATATATATATATATATATATATATATATATATATATATATATATATATATATATATATATATATATATCTCTTTCCTGATGGAATGTTCACAGCTTACACTTTATTCATATAAGAGGGAGAGTCACTGTGTATGAGGGGCTGTAATGTCATCATACCCCACAAAAGTCCTGAGTATGACTTGAAATACCAGTGTTATTTAAAGGAAAGTGTCAGATATACCCAGATGCTTAACACATCACCTGGGATTCCTTGTAGAATGATAATACAGTATGAAGTTGCAGAAATTCTCGATCTTTCAAAATTGTTCAAGCTCCTCCCGTTGTCTTTAGACAGCATAAATGAATGGTCGGAGACTTGATAGCTTTTATTCTCTCTCAGCAGGTTTCCTGTTACCAGCTGGCAACAGGAAATAAAACCTCTGCAACAAAAGGACACCCTGGCCTTTTACATCTGATCACTTATTCTTTTATTTATTTTCATACGTGGGTATGGGGTCAGCCTCGCGTGCATTACAGGTGCACTCGCCCCTAATTTTAAATGACTCACACCTTGCTGTGACCACACCTCAGGTCCCTATGGCAGATACGCCACTGTACGGTTACATAGTTTTCCTCCATAAAATAATGTGGAGTAACCACATTTCCTTTGATATGATTTTCTCTTCTTTTCTTTTATATATATAAATGCTTCAGGCATGTTTAACAGTGTTCATGGAACACAGAGGCTTACTAACATATTTCTAATGCAATAATATTCAAACATAATCATGACAACATACAACAGTTAGATACATGTCAATGTGAGAACTCAACAATGTCTGCTCCCGACATGTCCTTCACTTTTCCCACAATAGCAGTATCTAACTTTGGCAGTGGGATTAAACATATTAAATTCATAAAGCATTCTTACCACAAATATCAAGAAATATAAACAAATGACGCCGACTTGCAAAGAAGTGGTCTCAGTTTCTTCTGCTCCGTCCAGACTGTGAAATACTTATTTAGTTATTCAATTTACTTTTAAATTTATCACAGCTGTTCTCAGCGTATCTGAATAAAGGTTTTGTTCAACTGGCAATGAATAATGAAAGAGTTTTGCTAATATTTACTAGCACTGGCCAATCGAAAGCTTGCGACTACCAGAATTCAAATGCAGTTTTTGAAAAACAAAATTATTCCAAACAAACTCTGCGTCTGGTAGTCGATTGGCCAGTCTGCTTTAGTTATGCCCAATACAAAAAGATGTAATCGTTTTGGATTACATTATCCTACCGCTCCCCTTTCCCTACTATACTCTTTTTACCCAAGCGAATTTGAATTTCCTCAATGCCTCTTTTCTAAGCTCGCGTCCCCACTACCGTTGTGAAAAAAACAAGCAGGAACAACAGTCTGTCTGGTCCTGCGTCCGTATGCATTTAGTATTTTCTCAATAACTCAACTAATACTTGGACGACCATATTATTTAAAACATATTCTTGCTCAGTGAACTCTAAGCTATACTACCATATGATTTTTATGGTCAGTGTCATATTGGTTCTAGATTTTCAATTTTGTCACGGTCATCGTCAAATAAAAATTTTACACAAGACGGCCATCTTTCCCTCTCTTTCACCTCGCCAGCATGTATTTTCAAATAACTAACTTGTTTTAGTGACGTCAGAAATACTACCGCGAGGATGAAATAAAATTTGTCTGCGTGTTTGCCTCTGTTGGCGTTGATCCAACGTGTATATATGCATGGCAGAATGTGTCAAGCGAAGCGGGGTGTTTGCGTGGCGGGTTAAGAATTGGCGTTAAATATTTGTATTGTCTCGCGTAACACTACCAAAAAATGTAAGGATTACTACTGATTACCAGCGTTAAAGTTAACTATTACTTTAATTCAGATAGCAGTTTGGCGGCATACTTCCGCAAAATCGTTAATTGTAAGTCTTGGCTGCAGTGTGTATGCAGCAGATCTGGCAAAATGTTAAAAATGTTCGTCACAAGGAAAGCGAGTAGGTTCAAACGAGGGGGATTTGTTCTAAGCCGTTCCAAGGCACAAAATCAGCGCTATGCTGGCGTGTGAGAACATCACCGTCAGACACAATAGGGCGGGTTTATTTATTATCATTTTATGACTAAAATCTTACTGAAATGAGCGATTATTCTCGCAGATTTTACTACAGTTGCAAAGTTACAACGTTCAATGTATGGGCACGAATTTCCGATCGGACTATAGAAACATTTGCATCAGTTTATTCGGGAAAATAAAGAAACGGCGTCCATTGCACTGTTCTTTGAGTGAAAGGAATCTTGCCCACTCATTAGAACCATCCCATGTAGAGGTCAATAATCTATTTTACTCGGACTTCACAGGTCTTTTCCCAAGTAATCCACCAGGAAATGGCGGAGAGAATTAATCATTTATTTTCATAATGATAGAGCCACCGAATATTTTTTTTTAAAACTACCATTCTGTTGAAGCTAAAGACAGATTTAACAAGGAGTAAATAAGGTGGACGAGTTTTCACTCCACACATCATGTTAGAACCAAGCGATGCAAGCCTTCCTGTCATGATGAGACATTGTCAGTTATATTTTTTGCCATGACAATCAACAAGGCACAGGGACAATCATTTGATAAGTTAGGTGATTACCTACCAGAAGCAGTCTTTGCTTATGGTCAGCGTTGTGTAGTGCTCACGCGAGGAAGGAACCCAAACAGTTTTAAAGTGTATATTCAGGACACAGGCTATCAAGGCAACAATTGTATATACAACCGTACATTGAAAAAAAAAAATTATTGTGATTAAAACGACGCTATGTAATTAGTTAAATTACACTCTACTTACCTTCCCACTTTTCAGTCTTCTAAATTTGCTGCAAATTTTAAATAGGTTGCCCCCAAATCCATCTTGTGACAGTATTGTAAATAGATAAAAATTGTACATATATCTACCTGTGATTAAAACTCAGTAATGCCAGTATGCAAGAGTTGGGAGGAAGTCACTCCACTACATAGCTAACAATATGTGTTTGTTGAATGGGACATAAACAAAAATAATTCTTGTTCTAGAATTATTTGCAGGTACGAGAGACAGTGAGACCGAAAAACACACGAAAAAAAAAGAACTGTTGACAGGCATCAAATATACTCGTACAAAGAAGGCATGTAAAAACCTTAAACAAACAGCACAGACCAGGAATGTTTGTATACATTTGTGAAAGTCTTATGCGTCTTAGGAATGTGGCTGGTAATGATGATGGTAAAGTGATGACATAATAACGGATTTTTTGACAAACCTGAGTCCAGCAGGACACATCTTCACAGCCACGTCGCCGTTGTCACAAATCATAAACTTTTTGCCTTTGTCATCTTCGGTTTCACCACTTTGCAATGGAGCACACGCCATCTGTCCATTCTGAAGAGTTGTATACCCCTCACTGGTAGCAGCATTCAGACACTCACATGCAACGTTAGTAATGAAGATGAGTAATGTTACTGCCGTACAAAGTACGAGGTCCTTTGTCATCATCTGTGGTTGCATAGTCTTGAGATGTGCTCACTGTACAATAGTCACGACAACTGACTGAATACAAATCAACCTCGGGGCCTAGACGTAACGAGTTAGACTGACTTATGAACGTAAGCCAAATCTCTCACTACGCAGTACTACCAGGATGTTGTAAATATAAAGAAATAAAAACCTTTATTACAAATTACACCTGAGAGCTGCTTTGGGTTATGCAAATCAATTTTGAATACACAAATATACATCCGGCTTTGCTTAAGTGACAGAAACATAAATCGGATTTGGGCGTCTTACAAATCTTCACAAGATTCTAAAGGGTGGTTAACAAGCCATTCCATTTTTAAAAATTTAAATTTAATCCTTCACTCTAATCTAATATTATATGAAACGGACGTAACAAAAAAGAGAATCGATTCTATAAAGGTATATGTTATATTACGGCTCAACGTGAGATCCGGCTTATTCAACACTTGACCTCATAGCGGGAAACAATTTTTGCTCTTTCTTGTGAGAACAGTTTATTGACCATCTTAGATATTGTTTTTAATTTGTTTCTGGGAATTAAAAGAAACTTGTGAGTGGAGTGGCAGTTATTGCTACGCGTTTAGATATATGTTTAATTTATACCCAGTAGATACAATCATAGTATATGTATACCGCTCCCGGTCATGACGAATGGATGCGAGTCATGGACAATGACTACAACCCACAAAAGACAGATCCAAACCTCAGATATGAAGTATCTGAAGAAGGTGGCTGAAGTGACAACAGGAGACATGGTCCGCAACCAGACAATATGTCAAGGCCTTAAAACCCAGCCCTAGCAGACCCAAGTAGAACAGTCCCAACTAAGATGGTTTGGCCATGTCTGCAGAATGGGAGAAGACCGGCTACCACGACAAGCATGGGAAACTAAGAGCCAGGGATCCAGACCTCCAGGACGACCCAGAGTCCGCTGGGAGGACAACATTAGACAATCTTTGAAGGACCGAGGACTAGAATAGAACCAGGCCAGGAAGAAGACAGCCGATAGGATAGTATAGCGCTCTCTTTCTCAAACTTCTACATCTCACGGTAGAAGAGGAACGATAAGTAAGTAAGATACAATCAATTAATACACTTTAGCTCCCTAAGAAGCATAGGCCGTCAACAAAAACATGCCCAGTTCTCCTGTCACGTGCCATCTCAAGCTCTTTCTACATCGTTTTCTTCATTTTTACTTCTTCCTCTACTTTTCTTCTCCATGTGTTTCTTGGTCTATTTCTGCCTTTTTTACTCTGGGGGTTCCCCAGGATATCGATCTCGTATTCCCTCATTTCTGTTGCCTCCTGTACCGTCTTCAATGTTCGAGCGTTCCAGGTGACAAATCCGGAGGTTCTCCCAGAAGAAAGAAAGTCAGTCAACAACAGACTATGTTTGATTTTCTCTACCATGCACCTTCCTACTAGAGGACCTTCTCTAGTCTTTATTGGCTGAATGTTATTTTCCTTAGTTGACCTGTCTATGCGTGTTGAAGTTTTTGTGGTTTAACAATTTTTTTTTTTTACATATTGATGGAACAGGCTCCATGTCCATTCCTCCTTCGACATGCATGGTAGGGAGCAATATTATTGTTCTTTGCTTCCCTTTCAGGACTCCGTAACACTCGGGTGCAATAGATAAAAATGCGGAAATAATAAAAAATTAGTGAGTGATTTTTCAATTACGTTACTATTGTCAATTAAAAAAACAAATTCTTCTTTACGTACTATGGATGCTGGTATAGGTGATCATGTCTTTCTGTTCCCAGCGGTAAATATCATTTTTTTTTTTTTGTTGGCTTCTGTCTATGCAACGATAATAAACTGCTCATATACCTTTTGTCTGTTTAGTTCTCTATCTCTTTTTTGCTTTCAACCTTTCATCTTATCACAAGATATTACAACTAACAATCTTTCATCTTATCACAATATATTACAACTAACAATCTTTCATCTTATCACAAGATATTACAACTAACAATCTTTCAACTTATCACAAGATATTACAACTAACAATCTTTCATCTTATGACAATATATTACAACTAACCTTTTTCATTTTAATACGGGTAATAATCTTCATATGAGCACTTCATTCATTCTGGACATA
This sequence comes from Oreohelix idahoensis, assembly GCA_024509875.1. Classification (NCBI taxonomy): domain Eukaryota; kingdom Metazoa; phylum Mollusca; class Gastropoda; order Stylommatophora; family Oreohelicidae; genus Oreohelix; species Oreohelix idahoensis. The sequence goes on along the minus strand of JAMPIV010017851.1, from coordinate 473,639 downwards.
GATGAAACTTTTTTAGCAGTCTGTGGAATTCTAAATATTTCTTCTGTAAAACAACATCTCGTGGTTTCCAGCGGTATTTTGTCTTGTTAGACTGTCTATGACTTACTTCCGCATGTCATTAAAAAACTGTAAAGAGTTGTCAATGGAAGTAATCTTCAGTTTACTGAACTCTTTTTTTTTATTTTTATTTTTTTTTTTTACTTTGGCTGTTCTTCTCTTTACCTCTGAGATGCATCTTCCATATGATATCCATAACGTACCCAGGTACCTAAATCTTACGACTTGCTTTAAAACTGTCACAATTATGTTTTGGTGCATACCGAAAAATCTCTTTTCTTTTTTCTATTTGTATTTTGTATCTTTATTCTTATTAATAATTTTCTGTAACTCTGACATAATTCTTGCTATGAGGACTGTATCATGAGCACATATGCCCTTTGTAGTTTTAAGAGGTCAATGAGAATACACGGACAGAAAAGGCTACTTCTCCATCAGGAACTTCATAACTGACGACTAGTTTAAGATTGTGCATGGGGATGTAAATGTTTTACAATAAATTAAACATAAGTAGCTACAGAAATTGCGGCTGCAAAAGCAAATGAATGCTTTGATGCAGGCTTCCGGTCACACATACCCAGTTCTGGCTCCATGTTCTACAGGGAGCGACGAATAAAATGTCGTTTATCAGAATATCTTGAGTCGTTTATATTACTGTAGCGACACCGACAGATCAACCGGAAATTCCAGGAAACTTCCCATAAATCTGTGTCTTTATGATAAACTACGAACTTCGATGGGTGTCGTGCTTGAATAAGGAATTTTTGGCACTAGTTAGTTCAGAACGGTTCTATCTCATTTTTGATTTTTGTCTTCTTCCATTTTTCTCTATAAATTGCTACAGTAAGCGTTGGTCTGGGATTTAGCATGGCATTCTTACGTTGCACAGGCTAACTTCCCTCCTCTCCGCACGGGTGAGCGGGGAAGAATCTTGTCTTTTCATGTCTTCTCTAATGCTGGTCGGTGCATCTTTTAAGGCGTCCCTGGATTCCTTAATTGCTGTTGCGGTAAAATTCCTGGAGCCCTTTGACACCGACCTAGGTCTCTGCATGCTCTTTCTTGGTAGTTTCATGAGTCTTTGACACAGGACGAGAGCCGGACACATAGGAGAAAGACGTTGCCTTTCATGTGGCCGAGAGTAGCCAGAAACGCTAACCCTGATCTTTCGAACGAACGCTAGAATGTCGCTCCAGCTTACGCCACTGCTTTCATCCAGGAAACACAGGAGACAACTTTCCCGTGGTCCTTACGTAGCTATTGCGTTACTTTATGCACGCGCCCTGTCCCCTGAGACTCTCTAATTGCAGATGTGCTGAACACCTGTAGGATTGAGCTTGTTATAAAGTGGCGACTCGCTATTTCTCAGTGCTTAATGTCTCAAGAACTTCTTGTCGTGTAGAGTGGACGCTATCCGAAGTACTGCTTGCATGCTACATTTGAGTAATAGGAAATTCTGTACATATCCAAGGACATGTGAAACCCCTTAAGACATAATCCTGTTTTTCACCTTCCTTGGCCTTCATTTTCTTCTATTTGCCTTCCAGTTTGGCTTAGACCGCAAATTGTCGAATTAATTGATAAGCTATTACCAGCTTCCAACTGCCAGTAGATCTCTGTTCTGGATTTACTACGTGGAGCATTTTACCTGTAGTATCCAGGGACCAAGCGCTTCAACCCGCAGCAAAAGAACTGTGAATCACTCAAGTACGCCTAACACTGGGAACGGGTGTCAGATTTGACCCTTTCCATTTACGCACAGTCTCCTTGACTGACATGCGCCATTGGTTATATTAGCCCCAGATCTGCCAAAATTGTCCTGAGTTCACCTTGGGCAATTCAGTGTTGTTGGATTACACAACACCAATCATATCCACTGGATATACTATCTTCAACTTGTGTGGATAGTACCCGACTCTGAAGTCTGCACATATAAGTTTATTTTATGCATTAATTTAAATTCTTGACCGCTTCAGACAAAAGAGGAGGGAAGGGAAAAACCATCAGGTATTCAACATAATATCACACCATAATATCACACCATAGAAAGGTGGATTAGAGACACAGGGACACAGACTTAGGTAGAATTTAATTAGTTGGGTTGGGTTCTTGATTTTATGGAAGAAGAGTTACTTACCACTCTGCATTTATTATGTGGCCACATCATTGTCGTTCTACCCGGAACTGGGGACTTTCGATGGGAGTAGTGTTTGCTAGAGGGGTTTCTGTTAATCTTGCTGTGTTTTGCCATTTCCACTTGTCTGTCACTCTGGATTGTTAACCATAATTGAATTGTAGTTTTCTCCTCGGGATATTGTGGTTTTGGTTTTCTTGAATTGCTCAGGCAAATTAAAAAAAATGTGTAATTTAATAAGTAAACAGATATTAGCGGATCAGAATTTTTTTAACTATTTCTATCTGTCATTTGGTGAATATGAAGTCGCTTGATTGTGTGTGGCCCTTACTCATTATATAGACATATATTTTGTACAGAGGACAGGTGGGATGTGACATTGAAAAGTTGTTGCTAGTGGCGGGATCTGAATGACTGATAATCATCTCTTTACTCCTGACCGTTGCAATTCCACTCTATTGTCACGTTCTATAATAAATTCACATCTACTATCTCCCTCTTCACTCAGACTTTTGTCTTGTCACAGACAGGTTCTTTTCCAACTCGTGACAATGGGAAAAAATCTATTTTAAATAGAACACTAAACAATCTGCAATAACTTTACAAATAATACCCCGAACAGAATAACTCATTTTGGGAGATGTCCAGAAAATACAAATACATGTGATTATCGCAGTAGGAGAAAATTATTGCTGGTAATGTTTCATTCATTCATAACCCTCCACTCCTAAAGAACTGTTTCTCCTGTTGCTGTTTTAACTTTTCCTGCCCCTGTCCATCTGCTCTCGCTTATCCTTATAATGTGTAATCTATAATTTCTCATTTCTGCTGTGACCGGTTTTAGTTTACCCATCTCGTTCATTGTCCTGACATTCCAAAATCCTATTCTTGTTTCACATTTTGCGGTCAGGACGTGCGTTTTCGTGTCAGTGGCTTACTTTCGGCTTTCATCACTGACAGTCATACGAGCTTCAGACTCCGGATGTCCATCCCGCAGCAAAGTTTGTTCATTTGTTGTCGTTTCCGTAACTTCATTTCTTTTTACATAGACAGTGGTATCAAACTATGGCTTGAAGATAATCCCATCTAGGCACTACAGTTGCTCTAGACTAAACTACCCCACTGTCAGAAAGACCAGATAACATGCCAGGCACTCATTTTACAGTACTCCAATACCGAATACCCAGCAATGAAGCTGGAAAAGGGAAAACGTACTTCCCGGACAAGAGGCTGACTCCTAGTCCCAACTTTGCGCCTTTTTCCCCCGACTTCCGGTAGTCACATGACCCGCCGGGTCGGCTATCTCGGCCAGTCCGTTCGGTTTTTCCCGCCCGTCTTTTCGACTATCATTAGACATAAAATGCACGGCAAAATAACGCTGTGACAATTCTAATAATCAGTAATATATTTCTAAGAAGCAAAGACAATTATTAAAGACATCGAATTTATAGTAGCAGCCTAGACCTACTAACAAAAAAATATTTTCATAATTGTAACTTTATTCAATGTGATCCTTGAGGCTGATGGAAACTTGAAAATGTTTTAAACATTTGGCTGCAGCGTTGTTAATGACCTCTTCTCACAAAATCAAGGCGGTTATGAGCTTTTGATAGTAGGTAAACCATCCGACTAAAGCCAGATTGAACAAGATAAGAACTGGGAGAAGCAATGAACTTTGCTTTCTCCCAGAACCGTGGATACTTCCTAGCTTTTTCAGTGTGTATCCGAGCTTGAGCATTTATTTCACTATGTAACTCATTAAGGCTTTCTTGTAATGTCAATGTCACTGCATTTACCCCAATGGAAGTACCATCCAATCTGGAATATTCATCTCTTGCAAGCCATTGAACCAAACTTACATATCACTGTACAAATGCTCAACATACATAGAGAGGCCATCATCTTGCCCACAGTAGCCAGTGAAGGAAACTGCATAAACTCGCGACGTACAGTGTTAATCCAGACAGCTTTTCCAAGGAAAGCATTAATGGCCTCTTTGCAAGATTTAAGATTACACTTTTTTCCCTGTAAGTGCTTGTTCAACAAAGGCAGCTTTTCAAATACATTTGATGGTGAAATATTTCACACTTGATAGCAATGATCTGTACTCCAACCTACTTACCACTGAGAAATAATGCAATACTGTCCCACCGTGCAACAAAGCGATGAAGACAATAACTTTTGATAGCCATCGGACCTATGTAAGCATCAGTAGGCGCTCAAACTCGCCTTCATTTTCCATTGAAAGTTGTCCAAAAAGACGATACTGAAGTGCATTTGATTTGATAAGGTTGACAGCCTTTATTACAATGTCAAGGGCGTTATACAGACATACTACCAAATTTTCTGCAACCAAATGATGACAGTGAGTCACGCAGTGTATGCAAAAAACCTTCAGGCATTGTACTTGGAAAATGAGCAATGGATCCTCTGTATCTGCCTACCATTGAAGCAGCACCATCAGTTGCACATGCTATTATATTCTCAAGTGGATTATTGTTTTCCTTAAAATAAGTCTCAACTTCTTGATAAAAGTTGTTTCACCTTTTGTGTCTGACAAAAGCTGTTTAACAAAAATCATGACCTCACGGAGGTGATTATCATCCATAAACCTAATAAATGTCTGTGACAAAACGCCTGAACCTGCTCTTTTGTGTGATCTCTCACACCTTCAGCCCTCCGGCAGTATCCGTCAGTATTCTTCAGTTTTCTCACGCATCGCTTTTATTTGACATAAATCATGCCTTGTCATTTGGATTTTCACTATTTTGCTCTATGGTGGACAAAGCATGGTGAAGTCTCTAACACGCCACTCCCCTGTGGCAGTATTTGCTACGGAAGTAATTCTTATCTTATTGTGTCGCATTCCCGCTTCACGAAGACGTGTTAAGTTACGCCAGGTTATTAGACGGTCCGCGACAGTATTTTATCACAATATCGGTCAGACCATCTTTTCAAGCGACAAGGAGTGTTGAATAGAACCAGATTTGTTTGTCTGGCGAAACACATGATAACCCGTGCACGAGGCGGAACTTATGACATAAGCGCTTCCGGGTCATCCTTGCTACACCAACATTACCGTCTGTGTGACACCTGTGGGCAGACAAGAGTGATATAATCGCTTTCGGTCACTTGGTAAAAAGTAATCATGGATTTATTACATTTTAGACAATATGATTCTACAAATGTGTTGGTGAGAATGTATGCAAGACATCATATTACCATATATGGAAGACGTGACCTTTTGAAACATTTTCCGTGTAGGAAATATTTGGAAAGTGCCACACCCGACTAAAGAATATAAATCAACTCAGCCGCCCAAGACAGAAGAAGGTCCTCGGGAAAGGAGGAGCATGAAGCAGCCTAGAGAAAGCCGAAAGGAGTCTGGGTTGCCGATTAACCTTTCTTCGTCTAGGAAAATCTCCAGGATTGGCACCTGGAATGTTCGCACTCTGTGTGAACAAGGGAAAACTGCACAGGTAGCAGCAGAAACGACAAATTACAGGATTACACATGGAGAAGAGAACTGGAAACAGAGGTGAAAATGATGAGGAAAACATGGAAAGAACTTGAGCGGATGGCACAGGACATGAAGACCTGGCATGCGTTTGTTGAAGGCCTATGCTCCTTGGGGAGCTAAAGGGTATTGATATTGCCACACCGACCTGTTTGAAATGATTGGATCTTTCTGATTAGATTCATAATATCATTGGAGTGAACATAGGCTGATTTTTCTCGCAGTTTTATTTCTCTGTGATTGCACGCTCGCCAAGACAACATCAGACCTTAGCCAGAGGGAAGAACTATATAGATTCATAGTTCCTATTTGTTAATCGGACCTTTTATTGGAGAACCAGATAAGACTTACAACAGCATAAGAAATTTCTACATTTTAATAAGGAACACCGGGACTAGGAAACTGAAGAAACACGGAGTCAGAAGGGGCAATCTATTGTAAAATAAAGAGAAATCCCAGACACGTGTAAGAAAAAGATTCGTCTCTTTTATTCATCTGTGCCACAAGTCTGTAGCCAGGATTGGCTTATTGGGGGTACCAGCAGAAAGGACCATTTCTGGCACAAGCAGAGACAAGCGGTTTATGCATTAAGACGGCATACCAGCTTTGAAGACTCTCCTAGACTTTCCTGAGAAACGAGCTTCACCTTACAAACTTTGAGCAGAGACGAGCGAGAGCAGAGTAAAAGGAACTGACCCAGCAGGAGAAGAAACTACCATTGGCAGCTAATTGCAAATATCCGCTGACAAAAGTGACCTCCTTTATTCAGTTAAATCCCAATCAAGTGATGAAACTTTTCCATAACTATTCAATTTAATTTCCAACTGTTAAAACTTAAAGTGATTATTAAATTTTGTTATTTGTAATGTAACAAATTTAACTTCGATTTAATCCTTTTAAATGTACTACACGTTTGTCTCAGTCAAAGTTACTAAACCCACACTCTAACCAGAGCTATACATACATAATAATAATAAATTCCACTGATTAACTCAGCGGTGGGGGCCTAACGAGCTCAAATAAACCATTGCTAAATTCTTCATAAAAGTGTCAGATTATAGAATTAACGTGCTTAGCGACAGCCAGCATTGTTTTCGTTTATCTGGATATGTTATGAAGACTCCCATGTGATAGAAGCTTTACTACTCTTCTATCGACATTTCTGCCTAGAGTAATCTTGTGTAAAGATAGACTCCATTGAAGCCTATAATAGATACTCTTGAGTTTTGGCCACTGTTGGACCACTACTGCAACGCAGGGAAGGCAATACCGTCACAATTTCATCAGAAGGGCTTCATTATCACGTAAAGTGGATTCATCAATTTGCAAGACAAACTTCTTTACTTACACATGTACAACTAGTTGTTTTTCCACATCAACTGCCATGTCGTCTGTGTGCCTTGATACTGATGAATTGTTTATAGTACGAGGGGCGTTCAGAAAGTAATGCACCACATCGTTTTTCTCAGCTAATAGTGAAGGTAAAAGCATGAAATTTTGCACACTTCACATATGGCATGTGCCAATTGTGTGCACCAAATTGCACCGCAATCGGCTAAATAATACGGCTGCCCTAAACCGTTGAAATGGAGCGTGTTAGCAACTTGCGTTACAAGCAGCTAATTGTGATAGAATTTCTTGTTGCAGAGAAGGAAACTGTTGTGAACATTCACAAGCGTCTATGTGATGTGTATGGAAGTTTTGCAGTCGACAGGAGTACAGTCAATCGCTGGGTTCAGAGAATCAAAGAATCAGGAAGTGGAGATACGGAGCTGCTTGATCGGCCGCGCTGTGGACGTCCTGTCACAGCCAGCAACGCAGAAATGTTGAAATGCGCTGAGGGCATTATTCTTACTGATAGGCGAATCACTACTCAACAATTGGCCTTACAGCTGTCAGTCAGCATTAGTAGTGCAAATGCAGTTATAAAAACTCTCGGATTTTCTAAGGTTTGCGCAAGATGGGTTCCTCGAAGTCTCACAAATGACCACCGATTGCAAAGGAAAGCAATTTCTTCTGAATTGTTGGAGCGTTTCAATGCTGATAGAGATAACTTTTTGGCTAAGATCGTTACAGGTGACGAAACCTCGGCACATCATTTTGAACCTGAGACAAAAAGACAGTCAATGGAGTGGCATCATCCGCAATCACCACGAAGAAAGAAAATCAAGACAATTCCTTCAGCTGAAAAGGTCATGATCACTGTCTTTTGGGACATTGAAGGTGTGATTCTTGTGGACGTTATGCCAAGAGGAGAGACAATCAATTCGCAAGCTTGCATTAAGACATTGAAAAAACTCAATCAACGTTTTAGCAGAGTTCGGCCGCACAAGAATCCAGCAGACCTGCTTCTTCTTCACGACAATGCGCGCCCTCACACAAGTCTGGCAACACCGGAAGCAATCCCCATATGTATTGGACTGTACTACCCCATCCACCCTATAATCCCGATTTGGCACCCTCTGATTTTCATCTGTTTGGTCCACTTAAAGATGCACTCCGTGGGACAAGGTTTGAAGATGATGAAGGAGTGATTCATGCAGCGAAGAAATGGCTACATGATCAAGACACAATCTGGTACGGGCTAGGAATACATGCACTTGTTTCGCGCTGGCATAAAGCCGTACAAGTTGATGGGGATAATGCTGAATAATACCGTTGTTTACATGACATATCCATGTATATTGTGTATAAATTTCATGCTTTTTGAATAAACAGCTCCTGATAAAAACGATGTGGTGCATTACTTTCTGAACGCCCCTCGTAATTTCATGTGCACTCTGACTCATAACTGTTTAAATCACAACAGACACTGCAGGAAAACGATTCGCCAGTATTATGTTGCTATTAACTTTGACATCTCATAGGATGCAAGTAAACCTTTGTCTACTTTGACTACTCTTTTACTGAACAATTTATCGACTGTTGGCCTTCCTTGAAAATCATCACATAGTTTTTATTAAAGTAATCTAGTCATTTGCCCTTCTTGTCCTTGTGCATTGTTGTGACGATATTCTAAATACAATATCTAAATTAGAATATAACATTAAAGTGCATAAAGTCTAAAATAAGATAGAACTAAAAATTTGATAGAGAATTGTCTTCATCACCCTCGCCTTCAGCGTATTAGTAACGCAGTATAACCTAATAAAAGGTACCCCATTTCAAATTCGTCCTTGCCAATAAACGTACCACTTTTCCAAGTTCAAATGGAGTATTTGCCTAGAATACATTGTAGAGGGGAGGGGAAGGAAAAATGGCTAATGCTAACCGCGTCTCGCAGGGTTTCTAAAAATAAAACCAACTCGCAATCTTTGCCGTAGGCGCTTTTCAAAATACGATATAAAAGTTAAAAAATGTTCGGGAATTGGGTCATGAAGACAGCATTTATGACGTAATTATCACGTACTTCGAGAGATTCTCGTAATTAACTTGAAATTAGTGCTAAAAGACATGAATAGGTTGAATATTATAGAAAAAATATGGAATTCTGAACCAATACTCCTAGCCAAATAAAAATCATATATTAGTGTGCCGTAGGACTTGCTGACCAAGAATATGTTGTTAGTTACATAAATAGTCCATTAAATAACTAAATATTTGCAATAATATTATAGAGAATCGGAGAGACTGTCAGGTCAAGTCATGCCTGCTTAATTTTTTATGGCATATTTTGTGGGAAAAAATTAGGGGAAATAAAAACTAAGATAGTACGGTGAATTGGATTGGATGAAATTTGAAGGAAGGCGAAATATTATTGGGCCACCTCAAAACTAAAAATATACTAACCGAGTAACGTAGGAACAGTTGAATTTCATTTTGAAAGACTTTATTTACAATTGAGAGATGGAAAATCATTGGCCAGCTTACCAAAGCTGCGTTTTAAATTATAAGGCGTTGTTGCCATTTTTCAAAAACTGTAGTTGAAGCAAGGGGCGTTGAGAGCAGCACTGCTGTAGACCATATCTATCTCAGCAGTCTGGACATGGCAGAAGGAATATATGTGTAATTCTATTGCCAGTCAACGTATAACTTGTGTGTTTTTCATTGAAACTTGTGGTAAGATGACTATTAATTATCTTTTATTTAAAATACATGTCGATGTGAGAAATGTTAGATGAAAAGCCATCATGATTAGTCAGTACATAGGTAACCAGCAACCACTGTCAGGGCCTATAAGATATCCATTGTATATAAGCTACTAGAGAGAGGTAGATACCACAGAACATGCACGGGGCATCATGAATCATATCACTGTCGTGAAACGAGTTGTGTGAACCCACTACTTTGTTAAATCCCTATGTCGAGAGCCCAACCAATCAACGAGCACCGTTCACCAGTCTCTGAGACAGAATAAATTACAAGAAGTTACGCCAGGAAAAAAAAACTTAAGCCCTGTTTTTTCGGATGTGGGTCGCGGATATCTTGTTCACGCAATATGGCGGAAGAAAACTAAATAAAATTAGACTGCACGGGACATAAGACGAAACTGCAGACAACCAATCAGCTTGCCCCGCCAGGAACCAACCAAACGCTTTCCTTAACCAGTAGAAGTTACTTTACCTGCCTATATAATCGGGCGGATTTTATGCATAATCACACATCACCGACACGACGCCAGAGATACCGACCGACTGAAGAGGAGCTGTCAACCTTGATTTATTGCTTACCTGAGCGCATTGACCTGCAGCCTGCTTCGCTAGTCGAGTTTAAATCTGGCCTGTTTAATCTTAGAGGGTTTTATTCGTTTCATCAAACCTGAGGTCGTATGTTCGAGTGAATCCAGCTGCCGGGAAGTTCGCAGGAGCATAGAGATTGCACAGAAGCTACATCTTTAGTCCCCCTCAGTCTTGGGCGGGCTAAAGTAACGATCCTCAGCAGGTGTGGTGTCAACCAAACTAAGAAGGACAGAACGTTTGAGAGATGAGTACACATTAGTACCATTTCGGTCAGCATTGTGAGCTATTAACTGTCAAGGAAGAGAAACTGAGTTAGCGTAGCAAGAGACAATAATAACAACATAGCTGATAAATTTTATATATTTAATTAACAGCACAGCTGATATAAATTTGTTTCCTATAATTGGAAGACTTGTAATATATAGATATATATATATGTAAATCATTTGTAAACTTACAAATCCATTACATTCCATTTTTCCACATTCACCCTTCAGCACAAGAGTAGATAGTGTATATACTAAATAAATAATAAGGAAATTGTATTTGAAGACTTGTCAATTTTATCATTGTTAAGTAAAATCTGTTTCCTTGTCTTAATATCACAGTAGTTACACAGCGGAGGTGGCAAGTTATGTCGGTCTCATCTCTACTAATTTTTCGAGATCAGATCATTCACAGCCGTAACTAATTTGTGATACCAGTAGTTCTCTCAGACACTGGGACTTCACCATTTTCTGCAGAAATTCTATTTCTGTAATTGTCAGTACTATACTGATCCAAGAGCCAAATAAAAACCTCACGCCACACTGGTGGCTCGTTCCTGGGATATGTCTATATACTTGAGCCATACTTAGTCTATTCTTCTATCTACACTCTATCTTATGCCACCCATAGATACATAAGGAAATTTTTTTTGAGAAAATCATAATAGGATTTTTTTAAACATTATTTTCGTAGGAGGAGTACCATTTAGTACTCAGTAAATAGTTGATGCTCACAAGGTTGCACGGACATTTTTTTGTTCAATTAAATTAATTAAGTTTAATTACAATAATTTGGTTATAGTAAATTTACATACCCTCTCTAAGTAACGCCATGGCTGATCTAGTGAAGTTCAGGACTGCGATCCTGCAGGAGGGTAAGGAATTAAATATGACAGGTGAAGCTCTTATTCAGTATGTCACAACAGAAGTGGACAAACACATGGATAGAGAGGAAAGGAAATTGCAAATGGAAGCTGAAAGAGAAGCCAAAAGACTGAATGCTGAGAGAGAAACCAAAAGATTAGAAGTTGAAGCCAAGAAATTGGAGGCTGAAAATGAGGCAAAGAAAATTGACTCTGAGGAAAGGAAATTACAAGCAGAGAGAGACCATCAATTGAGGTTAAAAGAGCTCGAAATTCAGGCAACTACTGGCAATAATGGTGGTAGCTCACCTCACTCTGACAGTAGTCCAGCCAGAGCACCTCAAGTGGGGCCATGAATTTTCATCTGGACCCATTTTTTGAGAAAGAAGAAGCCATTGAGTCGTACCTGGATAGATACGAAAGACTTGCCACTACCTATGGCTTAGGGAACGAAAAGTGGAGTCTTAAACAATCTCAGGGATTGAGAGGTGTGGCCTACGATGTATATTTGAAGCTCTCAAGAGATGACCAGGAAGATTATGAAATCCTGAAGCAGGCACTGCTTGTGAGATATGAAAAGAACTCAGAATCATATAGAAAGAAATTCCGAACAGCTAAACTTCTTCCAGGAGAAAACTATCACCAATTCTCTGCTAGATTGGAAACTTACTTGGAAAAATGGAGTAGCTTAGGAAAGTGTCAGGATCTGAAAGAAATGATAACGATGGAGCAAGTGAAAGAGTCCATGCCTCAAGAAATGAGGAAGTTTATCATGGAACAAGGAGCAGAGAGATTGGAAGATATTGTAACTGTTGCTGAGAGATATCAAGCAGCTCAGGCAGAATTATGAGGAAATAAGAAGATGCAGGGTGAAAACTTCAAATCATCATAAAACTATACCAAATATGAACAAAAGGACTATACCACAAGAAACAAACAAAGATTTGACCAAAAGGACAAACACCCTCTAAGATCGGATAAGACACCTTACCGGAAGGAAGGAAAATGGTGTAAAACTTGTCTAATGAGTAACCACAATACTGCGGACTGCAGAAGGAAGAATCCTCCTCATCATGCTGCATGTCTTACAACAGGGAATCAGGGAAGGAAGGAAATGGCAGTAAGTCAGAAAGACTTCCATCATCCCCCTGTCTGTGAGGAAGTGACCGTGAATGGTACTCAAGTACTGTGTTTATATGACACAGGATTCGACTTTGATTCAGTTGTGTGCTCTTCTCTAGTGAGTACTGACCAGATAACCACAGAAACAGTGGAAATCAGAGGACCGATCAAGGGAAAAAGAACAATGACACTACCCATAGCTCGAATCAACATAAGATCTCGTTATGTGGAAGGAGAAATCAAAGCAGCAGTGATGGACGACCCTATTTACCCTTTGATTTTGGGGTGTAGGTATGTTTTCCGTGGAGAACCTATAAAACCTGTAGTTATGGCAACAGTCCTGACCAGTGAAAGCTCCAGGAAAATGGAGGAGAATCCTATCAATACTCATCCAGAAGAGATGAAAGAGGCTCAAGCAGCAGATAGCACATTGAAGCCTTGTTTTGGCAAATTGCCTAAAGCATATAACCCTCCAGAGAAAGGAGACTTGTATATGAAGAATGGCCTACTATACAGAAAAGATGGAACAGGACCTAAAGGGCATGGACAGCTTGTAGTGCCAAAATCTTACAGGGAGAAGGTTATAACGCTAGGACAAGCTATACCCTTCAGTGGACATATGGGAATAGGGGCCACTGGACAAAGGATAGCCTGTCACTACTTTTGGCCAGGAATTACAGAGGACATAAAAAGATATGTAAGATCCTGTCCAGAATGCCAAAGAGTAGCTCCTAAACATAGGACTGCACCAGCAACACTGGGAGAAATGCCTATTATGGGAACCCCTTTTTAACGTGTTGCAGTAGATATTGTTGGACCTCTCACTAGGACCAAGAAGAGAAATGCTTACATCTTAACCTTGGTTGATACTTGCTCTATGTGGGGAGAAGCAGTGGCCATGTCAGCTATAGATTCAAAGCACGTGGCAGAGGCCCTGTTGACAATATTTACCCGATTAGGTTTTCCGCATCAGATATTGACTGACAATGGGTCTCAGTTTAAGGGAAAGCTAACACAAGAAGTATTCAGGATATTTCAAGCCAGGCACTATCATTGTAGTCCCTACCATGCCCAATTGAACGGTCAAGTACAGAGGTTTAATGGTACGCTAATTTCAATCCTTAGAAAGCTGGCGAGTGAAAAACCTGATACTTGGGATACATACTTACCCGCGGCACTATTTGCATATAGGGAAGTACCCCACAACTCAACTGGATTGGCGCCAGCTACATTGTTGTTTGGAAGACCAATAAAAGGTCCACTGGAAGCATTGCTGCGGACATGGACTGATGAAAAGGCAGAGGAAACAGTGACTTCCTCATACCAGTACGTCAACGAGTTGACATCTCGATTGAAAGCAGGTTGGAAACTGGCCAATGATAACTTAAGACAGGCCAGGAGGAAGCATGCTGCGTACTACAACAAAAAAGCAAAGGATAGGGAACTGGAGGTGGGTGAAAAGGTGTTATTACTGTTGCCAAGCAGCAATAATAAATTGCAGATTGGATGGCAGGGACCCTATGTCATACTGGAGAAACTTTCCAGGACCAATTATAAGACTGACAAGAAAGGAAAGGAGAAGGTATATCATGTCAATCTTCTTAAAAAATACTATGACAAGGAATCATCAGAAGTTGCACATATCATGACCCTAGCCATTGCAACAGAAATACACGGTGAACCACTTCACTCTATGGAGTATCCACTCACAACTACAGATGATTATGTTCAAGTAAATATTAGTGAACATTTACCTCCAGAGCAGAAGAAGAGGGTTCAGAAAGTGTTAGAAACCCATGCTGATGTGCTCACAGATAAGCCAGGTCGTACGAATCTGTTAGAGTACGACATGAAGGTTACAGACCCTACCCCAGTATGCATGAGAACATACCCTATACCCTATGTGAAAGCCCAAGCACTAAGGGAGGAAGTTGATTATCTGCTGAAGGAGAAAATTATCTCGAAGTCAGACTCTCCCTATAGCTCAAGTGTGGTGCTATTGAGAAAACCGAGTGGTGAACACAGGTTATGTATTGACTACCGGAAGCTTAATGCGATCACAGAATCTCAGGTGGACCCATTACCTGACACCAACCAGCTGTTCTCTACACTGAGTAAGGCTAGGTATTTATCAAAGGTAGATCTAAGCAAGGGATACTACCAAATACCAGTGAAACCAGAAGTTAGGAAAATGCTGGCATTCAGTACATCAGACGGACACTACGAGTTTAATGTACTACCCTTTGGGCTGAAAAATGCTCCCAGTATCTTTTCAAGAATGAGGAGGAAATTATTGGAACCTCTACAAAATCTCCATATCACTAACGTTATGGATGACATTCTTGTTGCTACAAACACATTTGAAGAGCATATAGTAGCGCTCTCCATGTTGTTTGACAAGCTGAGAGAAACTGGATTGACTGCACGTCCAACCAAGTGCTATATCGGTTGTAAGGAGTTTGAATTCCTAGGTCACACTATTTCTACAGGTCATATGTATCCTGACCCAAAGAATATAGAGAAGTTAAAGAAGGCACCCAGACCTCAAACGAAGAAAGATGTGAGATCATTCGTGTCATTATGTGGGTTCTATCAGAAGTACATACCCCACTTTAACTCTGTGTGTGCGCCGTTAACTAACTTAACGAAGAATGGACAGCCTGACAAAATCCAATGGAATGCTGATTGTGAAAAAGCTTACACGGAGCTAAAAGCAAAACTCACCAGCAAACCAATCCTTACGCTATCAAATATCACGCAGGAATTTGTATTAAGGACGGACGCTAGCAGTATAGGTATTGGTGCAACTCTCTTGCAGAAATCAAAAGCCCAGCTGGAGGAACTTTTACCAGTCGCCTACGCCAGTAGGAAGCTGAATGCAGCTGAGTTGAATTACTCGACCATAGAGAAAGAATGTTTGGCTCTTATTTGGTTCATCGACAAATTTTCACCTTACCTGTATGGGACACACTTCATTGTCCAAAGCGATCATCAGCCTTTAATATTTTGGCTGCATCTGAAAAGTTAAATTCAAGATTGTTAAGGTAGAGTCTGCTTCTGGTGCCTTATTCCTTTACCGTGAATTACATTCCGGGAAGAGATAATGTAGGAGCTGATTTTTTAAGTCGACATCCTATTACTATGGAAGGACAGACGCAAGAGTATTAACTACAGCAGGGGTTTACACGTCAGCTATGACAGGTCACAGCTAGGAAAGGATGGGGCTATGTCGTGAAACGAGTTGTGTGAACCCACTACTTTGTTAAATCCCGATGTCGAGAGCCCAACCAATCAACGAGCACCGTTCACCAGTCTCTGAGACAGAATAAATTACAAGAAGTTACGCCAGGGAAAAAAAACTTAAGCCCTGTTTTTTTTCGGATGTGAGTCGCGGATATCTTGTTCACGCAATATGGCAGAAGAAAACTGAATAAAATTAGACTGTACGGGACATAAGACGAAACTGCAGACAACCAATCAGCTTGCCCCGCCAGGAACCAACCAAACGCTTTCCTTAACCAGTAGAAGTTACTTTACCTGCCTATATAATCGGGCGGATTTTATGCATAATCACACATCACCGACACGACGCCAGAGATACCGACCGACTGAAGAGGAGCTGTCAACCTTGATTTATTGCTTACCTGAGCGCATTGACCTGCAGCCTGCTTCGCTAGTCGAGTCCAAATCTGGCCTGTTTAATCTTAGAGGGTTTTATTCGTGTCATCAAACCTGAGGTCGTATGTTCGAGTGAATCCAGCTGCCTGGAAGTTCGCAGGAGCATAGAGATTGCACAGAAGCTACATCTTTAGTCCCCCTCAGTCTTGGGCGGGCTAAAGTAACGATCCTCAGCAGGTGTGGTGTCAACCAAACTAAGAAGGACAGAACGTTTGAGAGATGAGTACACATTAGTACCATTTCGGTCAGCATTGTGAGTTATTAACTGTCAAGGAAGAGAAACTGAGTTAGCGTAGCAAGAGACAATAGTAACAACATAGCTGATAAATTTTATTTATTTAATTAACAGCACAGCTGATATAAATTTGTTTCCTATAATTGGAAGACTTGTAAAATATATAGATATAAATATATGTAAATCATTTGTAAACTTACAAATCCATTACATTCCATTTTTCAACATTCACCCTTCAGCACAAGAGTAGATAGTGTATATACTAAATAAATAATAAGGAAATTGTATTTGAAGACTTGTCAATTTTATCATTGTTAAGTAAAATATGTTTCCTTGTCTTAATATCACAGTTAGTTACACAGCGGAGGTGGCAAGTTATGTCGGTCTCCTCTCTACTAATTTTTCGAAATCAGATCATTCACAGCCGTAACTAATTTGTGATACCAGTAGTTCTCTCAGACACTGGGACTTCACCATTTTCTGCAGAAATTCTATTTCTGTAATTGTCAGTACTATACTGATCCAAGAGCCAAATAAAAACCTCACGCCACAATCACCCATCCTATTTTATAGAAAAAGATCAGTGCAAATGGCAGAGTCGTAACATCCATTAGGGAAAAGATGAGAAACTGGTATAAATTGTTCCATCAAAGTAGAGTGGAGGAGCAGGGTTGGTCAGAGAAGAACTGACCATGTTCTTTTGTTGAATTATATTATTATTTGTGAATTTGGTGGAATTGAAGTGATGTTGAGACAGGCACATAATTTTCATTGCAGGGGTTATACTGGCACTTGTCTGGTGTCAGTAGATCTTCTGATTAAGAAAGCCTACACTACTGTGAGACGTCCCTGGGTCTATTTCTATACTCAAACAGTTGAAAGACCAGAGGAGACTGTGGCTTGTGGCCGAATCTACTACAATTGCTGGGATTCCTGGGTTCAGATAAGTCCCACTATCTGGCCTGGGACAACTTATCATATTAAACTTTGGACAGATCTCCATTATAATAAATACAGTTCCATCAAAAGTGCTTAAAATAAACAGTGAGATGATTAACAAAAGAACACTGGAATGAGGATACATTCCAAACCTGTCTCCTAATACCAGAAGTTATCATAGATTAAGAAATAATATTTGAAAATTTCCTTTGTAACAATGTTCTTTGGACACATGGTCCTATTTATGTAAATATATTTATATTTGTATATATATATATATCTATATTGTGATTCAACTGAGTTGTGGTCCTGACCAAAATAATTTTAGGTTCAGGACAAATAAATTTGAAAAAAGAAATTCAAAACCATAAAATTTACTCACTGGTGTTAGTCAAGTTCATAATAGCATTTAATATCTGTATGTGTATGTGTTTGTATTGAATTCTTATAGCATCACTCTTACATTACCCTAGACACTGTACGTAGCTTTCAGTCACGCTAGTCAAGAAAGAATATAACTTAGAGTGAGATCGTAAGGTGGTAACAAGAAAGGTACTCTGTAACACAGTTGTCCATTGTTTATCTCATGGACCTTCACAGTTGACCTCACTCAAGTACAACTATATGCACACCATTCTTCTTAACATCTAAACCCACCACAATTGTCTCCAGATGTTTCCGCAGCTTACATGACCGCATGCCTTCATTTGAAAGTGTAGTCATAAATATTAGACATATTGTCATCACACTATCGTGTAGTGATGGCATAAAACCCGTGGCCAGATACTCAATGGAATATTGCCGACATTTTTACTTTGCCACACCAGCCATGAGGAATCTAAAAAAATATATAAATAAATAATAAACCATATAAATAATTAATTAATTAGCAAGAAAAACATCTTAGTCTGTATACTGTCCCAGACCTAAGGGTCTTTTGTGTTTGGACATGCACCCTAATATAACCGACTAGGTTGAACGGGACGCGCCTCGCCAAACCGAGGCAAAACTTGATTAAAAAAAGAAAATGTCCCACTAGCATCTGTGCTAAGTAGCAATGGAAAAGATGACAATGTGGAAAATAAAACAAAGAATGTAGACTGCAGCCAGATTTTAGTCTCATCTAACCTAATCAAATATGTTGCACTGTTTACATGTCATCAAACACTTTACCACACGCACACACACACATATATATGTGTGTGTGTGTGTGTGGTAAAGTGTTTTATGACATGTAAACAGTGCAACATATTTATATATATACTAGCTGTAAGTACCCGGCGTTGCCCAGATTTTCTAGTAACTGTATAGGAAACTTAAGAAATGTAAAAATCAAACTATAATATTTTAATATTCGAGTGAAAATGATATTTCGATTAACTTAATGACTACTGCTTTAAGTGACAATGATCGTGCCGTGTTTACGGTAATTGCAAATGCAAGCCGCACAACATACAACTATTCCTTGTGGGTCCACCGGAAGAGTGACTTCATTTTGCTTCCGAGTTTTTGTAAGAATCAATTAATAAGGCATATTGTCTCGTTCATTCTGGCGCATCAAGTTATAGTAGTCCACCATTTCCTTTTTAAACGTGTTTACTACGTATCTTTGTAGTACGCCCCCTTCAAACACATACATTGTTTTGTGAACCAAGACGCTTATTATTTTCTTTGATATATTCCTTGATTGTCTATATTCTATTTGCTGCACTGTATTATTCCTCTTGATAATTTATTTATGTTTTAGTTGTTATTCAGATTGTTTTGTTGTTCTGAAGCTCTGTTTATACGTGCACGCATTTAATATTGGTTGAAGGTTTATTTATGTCAGTCTGCATCTTTCTGGGCAAGCCAGCTACAGTAGAATTATTGGAAAGGCAAGAAAGTGGTTCTGTAAAGTTTCGTTATTTTTTAATGTTCGCTTCATTTTGTCATGGCAAGCTTTGTTCATCCAGAACACTATTTCCGTCCGGTATATTAACGCGCGCATAAAATTAAAATACTCCCTTTTCTTATGATGGAACCGCAAAAGCAAGTTTATTCTGCTTCCGAGTTTTAGCAAGAAGCAAATTAATAAGACACATTTTCCCTTTCTGACCTGGCGCACCAAGAAAGAATAGTCCAGCTGTTTTTCGTAGCCAGTTCTTTTCAATCATAAATACATTGTTAGTTGTAAAAATAAACATGATTATAATTTACTGTGATACTTCTCATATAAAAGACCTTGTGAACATGTTGAGACGCATTATTTAAATAAAAGCTTCTTTTTTTTTTTTTTGGCGAGACGCGACCAATTCAAACGGACGACGTCTGTTATATTAGGACGCATGTCCAAATAAAGAGGACCGTTCGTTCTGGTCGTTCTAGCTTCGAGCTAGTTTAAGCTTTAAAAAAAAATGCCTTGTTTTTTGGCAAGGCGCGCCAGTTTCAAGGTCCCCATTAAGGCACATGTCCAAGTAGAAAGACCTTGCTGTCGGTTTTATTGTATAATATCCATGATGAATATCATATCTTGTTATTCCGAGCATACAATTAAAATCCGCCTATTAACATTAATTATATGAAATTGACATATTAAAAAAAAGCTGAAACGCTACATACAACTTAACTTTTCTTTTAATTTTCAGCTATAGCTTTAAAGTGTAATTAAACTATTTGTTTTAAGTTTTAAAATTTAAAATTTTTTCAAATTTTTATTTTTAATAAATTTTTTTTTTAATCGTACGCCCGCTATTACTCGAGGCGAAATCTTCGGTTAATATGTCTAACCTGAAACTAGTTTTACGTAAGTATGCCTTTTTCCCTGTACAATGACAAGTGTCCTCTCGCCATTCAGGCAGATACCCTCCGATTTCGGAGATACCCATTAGAGCTTGGTCGGCTCAGGAGCCGTTCAGGTTATTCCCGTCCCTGGTCGACACCACCACTTTAAATGTCTTCGCCAGGGCTCGAATACTTCTTGTTCAAGTCCTGGTCAACGACATCGCTTCAAATGTTCTCGCCAGGGCTCGAACCTAGATTACCCGATCGCCAGCGCAGTGTTGTAACCATTACATCAGCGCGGCTCCCAATTAAACAATTTTAATTGCGTTGTAGAATAATAACAATTTGCGTAGTTATTTGCGAAATTTTTTGTTTTTTATAATTCTGATTATTTCCCTAGATTCAGCCTTTACGTTGCATATTGGTTGTCAGTCAAATTTTCTGAATGTGTCCGGTGGAGAGTTATCCTTTGAGGCAAGCATTCTCAGATTTTCACTTTTGTATTTATGGCACTTGCTTATTCTTTTTTTTAAAAATTTAAACCCAAGGGGTGGACCAAATTATTTTACAATTTAAATTCGCTTGACGCAGTAATATAATGCTGTAAGAAATTCTAAAAACAAAACCAAAAAACTCTAAATCTTGTTAGATTTTCATTCAAATTAAACATGCGCAGTCGATGGTACTTACTTTGAAGGTTTGTCCACATGGAGTATTCAGTGGTTTTAAAATATATGTCGATACAATTTTGTTCCAATTAGAGTCTGCGTGGCAAAATCAGTGCCACTACCTGGCAATATGCGACAAAATTACCTCTCTTTAAACGGTCCTTCAACGATTACAATTATTATATTTTATTTTATTTAGTTTTCTGCAACAACTTAAGATTTCGCTACAAAATGACTTAAAACAAATTGCTGTCAAGTGAGTTTGGTTTTTATATATGTCGGTACAGTTATTTTACAATTTAAATTCGCTTGAAGCAGTATTTTAACATGCTGTCAAAATAAAAAATAAAAACTCTAACTCTTGGTGGATTTTCATTCAGAGTAAACATGCTTACTTCGAATGTTGATCCACATGGAACATTCACTGGTTTTATATATATATATATATATATATATATATATATATATATAGATATATGTATATATATATATATATATATATATATATATATATATATATATGTACAGCTCCGATGCAATTAGAATCCGCCTAGCAAAAATAAAGTTCCATTAAAATTACGTAGTTAAAAAAAAAACGAATGTGCTTAAAACTGGGATTCTTCTATTTCCCCTTAAATTAAAAGTGTGTAATTAAACATTTTCAATTACGCTGGACAACAAATTTTGACTTTTTGAGTGATCTGAGATTAAACCAAGTTACCTTTATGTTGTTTGGGGTTGCTGAATTTGAAAATGGCTGTTAAAACACCAGACTGTCGTAATTTTTATAGATAGGCCTAATATATTTATGGTCCCATTCGAGCAGAGGTGATATGGTGAGCGCTATGTGAGAGAAACTTGTGAGAAATAGTCCTGTTTACGAGGAGAACTGTGTAAGAGAAAATACTGTCTTGGACTGAGAAAATTGCCCAATCCAACCTATCTAGTACGACACACTTTAATGGACACGTGTTTTCTCACTTGATACTGATTCAAATTTACACTAACCTCACGTACGCACACACAAACAATTGTTGTGACATAAATACGTAGAACAGACAGGTAAACTATGGGTTACATATATATATATATATATATATATATATATATATATATATATGTGTGTGTGTGTGTGTGTGTGTGTGTGTGTGTGTGTGTGTGTGTGTTAGTCTAACCTAACATATTCCTAAATAATTGGATGAACAGAGTGGTCTTCATCACCCGTGATGGACGAACAACATATATATATATATGGCAGGGGAGGTTTTGACCAACACCAATAACTTAAGGTTTAGTAAGTTTATTATATCGTTATAAAAAATAGATTAAAAAAAACATCAATACATAGTTATCATTACATCCGAGAATTTATGTTACATCAGAGAAAAAAGAAAATATACTCTCATAGACCCTCCCTCTGGTATATGGAAAACTAGGAATGATCCAAACCGAGGTTATTTACCCAAAAGATCAAACAAATGATTTAACAATGGGAGTGGGGAGTAGTCAGGATGAATAAAGGGGATGTCCTTAATTTAACTATCCCGTGGGCCGTTCAGATTGAGTGAGAGATAACTAAAAAAAAAGAGAGAAGATGTTATATTAGTAGTAACTTAAGAAAATAAATTCTTTCGTTCCGTTTCACTCTCTACATAATACAGTGAGCTTACTACATACAGGCTTACCCCTCTGTCGCCGCTGCATACGTTCCATGGAATTAAAATCAAACACAATGTATTTAAAACTATTATATGTCCTGTTGTTTGTCCACTTCAGCCCCAGAAAACTCCGTGTAGGCAACTGCTATTTTTCTCGGAGATTCGCTGAATTGGTGCATTGATTATATTTTTTCTGGGGGGTGTATTCCTCTTCGCACTGCAGGTATTGGGTTGGGATAAGTTTTTTTTTCCTAGATTTCTGTCGCAGTGAATGTGAAAATATTATCAAACCGCAGAATGTTACTTCCAGGTTGTTCTCGGAAGGAAATAGCCGAGTATGACCTGTGAATGTTCTCTGTAGAATTTGATGGATGAAAAATTGTCATATGGGTTTGTTTAAAGAAAATTAAGTGATGTACGTTCTGCAGCATCAGGCCAGGGAACTTTATATGAATCAGCTAAAAAAAATATTCTGGCATTGTCCCGTTCCAGTTTAACATTTAAAAAATTTAACATTGAGAAGGTGGACATATAAGGGCCTCCTACATCAGATTTTTTTACTGTCAATTTTTTTGTATGTTTAGGAACATAAAATTTGGATGCTATCAGCCATCTGACCATGTATCTCTATAAAAACCGTTGGATCGAAAAGGTATGATCACCTGTATAAAAGAGAATATAGAAAACCGGTAATCCTACTATAATTATATTCTAACACCCGCGTTTTTTTTTAGGTAAGACCCGTAAAATCATTCCGGTATTTAATTATTTATATTAAAAAGAACTTCATGAGTGACTAGCTAATGTATCGCTTTTACCACCAGCTATGAACAGTTAATTACTTAAAATTTACACAACATGAAATAGAAATATATGATTATTAAACAGTTTCGATCACCTAGGACTTAAAATTATGTTACGCATCTATTATTCGGAAAATAACGGATAGTTACATTTTCGATTTACATCTGGAGAACTTTGCTATAGGTTTATTTAATAGGTTTAAATTAACACAAAAATTCAGTGAAATATAATGAAATTTACACGATTAAATCACTTAGATGCTAATAACTATATTATTACCGCAAAAACATAAGAACTTTAGAATTTATTACTCCACGAATTTCTGTAGGAAATCTGATAAATTTTTGACTCCTAAACTGCGCACTAGACCATTCTAGAAATCTTGTTTTAGCAAACTGACCCTGAGTTAGATACTCCCCGACTATATATTTCAAATCGCTATTCTTTCATCTCCTGCGCTGGGTTAACAAATCTCGTTCAATTTTGGGAAGTTTGCTGGTCGATTTGCTAATCCAAGTCCATTATTACGTCTTTTCCCCCGCCTGATTGTCGCTTTGCTGGCGTTGGACTCCTTTAATGTCCGTGTTCGAGAGTAACTTTCGTCTCTGTGCGCGCGATCAAAGAAGTTGACGTCGGTGGGTAATCCACGCCCCTTTATACGCAATACACAAACCGTTGTCTCTCTAGAACTACAAAACTTCTTATGCCCCGCCCTTCCCGTGTTTCAGTTGACGTGCTGACGTAATCCTGACAGCAGGTAACCCCTTGTAAAAGGAAAGACAGTTTATGCATCTACATATCTGAGTTCTTAGTGCATGGAACAAAAGACAGGAGGCGTGGCTAGACTACAATAAGACAAAAGCAAATGACGTGGCTGTTAGCATGATAACTTATTGCATACTAATTAGCACGCGTGGGGATTCCACGTGTGATCCACGTTGGCGATAAGATTACAACAAAATTTGAGGGGCCCCTGGTGAGATTCAAGGGTAGGGTAGCTTCTATTTTCATACGTGACACAGACCAGCTCTAGTTTTTTAAATATCTATAAAACAAGTTTTACACATTTGCATTTACATACCATATGATAATAATACTCATAGCGGAAATGATTGTTTGCCTGTCGCTTGTAATTAGTTTCTGGAGCATCTCTCACAAGGGTCCAACAATAGATTGCTAGCATTGCTGCATTCCATTTCCCTTGGTACCTTTTTTTCGAAAGTAGTAATGTCCTGATGAAATCGTTCCCCATGCTCGTCACTGACAGCACCGCAGTTAGCAGGGAAGAAATCCAGATGAGAGTGTAAAAAAGTGTAATTTCAAAGACATGTTGCACCCTAGTCTCTCTTAGCGCTGCAAGAGGGTTACCACAAGGTCCTGATAATTGTCAGCCTTATTGTTTCCTAGAAAGTTTGTGGCCACTTGCTGGAAAGCATTCCATGGTAACTTTTCATCACCTGTGAGGATATCATCAAAACTCTCACCTCAGAAGAGCTGACATATCTGTGGACCGACAAATATACATTCCTTGATTTTGGCCTCACTAAGTCGTGGAAATTTATCACGAAGGTATAAAAATCCTGTCCCATTTCGATCCATATCCTTTACAAAATTCTTCATTAGTCCAAGTTTGATGTGCAGAGGAGGGGGCAAGATCTCGTGGGATTCTACAAGTGGTTCATTAAGTACATTCTTTTTTCCCCAGTTCAAGTTATTGTCGTTGGGGCCAATCCTTTTACTTGTAGTGGGAAGTCCTGGTACGGCTGTCCCACAGACAGAAGAAACAGCAAAACTTTGTGTAACCCTGCTGTATCCCCATCAAGATGGCAATGACTTTCAGGTCACCACAAATCTTCCACTTATACTTGTCATAGTTGCTGGTGTGTAACAGTTGTTTCATGTTGTTGTACGCTTCTTTCATATGGACTGCATACCCGAGTGGAACAGATGGTAAAACGTTACCATTAGGGAGCAGCACAGCTTTTAAGCTCAACTAGTGCAAATCAATGAACAGCCTCCAATCGTCGTCTTTGTAGTTGATGTGTAGTGCTGCCATCAGAAACACTATATCAACGCAAGCAATGAGGCTATCTGTCATTTTGAAATATTGAAGCAGATCTTTTTGCCGAGCACGAAACACAGACACAAGCGCATTCTCTTATAGACGATTCCATTGCTGCAGTCTGGACCCCAACAGCTCTGCTTTATTTTTTTGGCAATTCCAGATCTCTCACTAGATCATTCAATTCACTCTGGGTAATTTTATGTTGCTGTGCAGACTCTTCAATAGGCACGAAATCAGGATCTCTGGACGTAGATGCTTTCACAGGTGACGGATGTCCATTGACCTAATTATCTTCTTCATCATCTAGAGTATAAGATTCTGGTGGGTCCGAAACAGGAAGTCATTCCCCGTGAGGCACTGGCCGCATAGCAGAGGAAATAGTCGGATTGGTCACATGCCGCTTTTTCTTCTTAGAAATACCATGTCCAATTGAAGAAGTCATGCAAAAGTAACAATCATTAAGATGGTTTGTCGGCTCCCTCCACATCATTGGAACTGCAAAACGCATCGATCGTCCTTTTCGGTTCAACCAGCAGCGCAGATTCGTTGCACAGGATTGACAACATATGCGTGGGGCCCAATACCGGTCCTGGTCATAGATCTCACAACCAAAATAAAGGCTGTAAGCTTTCTTTATAATCGATGTAATGGGTCGCCTTTGTGAAAGCAAAGTTATGTGTCCTCAGACATATCAAAAATAATCCGCACTGTTCACACATTCACGAGGCATCTTGAACGACACGTCTGCACTCCCAGAATTCACAGCACAAATGATGACAAGGAGGAAATGTGGTTGCAATGAAGGCTACAGATTGCGTCATCCAATAGGCGCTCACGACAATCCATCTCGTGGGGAATCACGAGCCAGGGCTATAGAAAAGAGAAGGACTGTACCATTCGCTTAGGAAAGGTGAAGCCACCAGGCCAACAGCAACCCCCCCCCCTCCCCCTCGCCCGGATCTTGAAAACTAAAGCTAATTCGCGGTTTGTAAAGAAAGTAAATAATCAGCGAAACGAAGACAGAAATGAACAACAATATTAAAATGCGTAAAAAATCACTTAGCTGGATCGAAGAAAGGAACATTCAAAATGGCTGAAAAAAATAAGGCGTCATGCGGAAGTGACGTAGGAGCTAGTGACGGCTAAGAACAGATAATTGAGGAAACGAAACGAACCAAAGCAAAAACAAGGATAGATAGGAAAATAACGACAGAAGCCACCAGAATTATGCAAAATGATGCTGGACATTCATCCCAGCAGGAGTTAAAACTCCCATTTGAAAGATGAGACGATTCTCCAACGAAAACCGGGTTCGGTCGTCGCCGATACATGAACGGAGGGCAGTGACATGAAAATCAGAGTTACCTGAATGGTCAGGGCTGTTAAAGTGAAGAGCCAGCGGTAAATGTTTGCCATTATGGATGTCACTCAAGTGCTCCCGAAACCTGTCTGCCAAACGTCTGCCAGTTTCACCAATATAGGTCATGCCACACTTCTTGCAGATGATAGTATAAATCAGGTTTCTGGATTCGCACGTGAAAGACTCCTCAATGGCAAATTTACCGTTCGGAAAGGAGACTGACTGCGTTTGGAGTACAAAAGGACAGGTCTTACATATGCGGCGTGGCACGGTTTAGTACCAAAATGAGAAGGACTAGTTTGTCTCAAGCGACTATGCACAAGAATATCCCTAAAATTCTTATCCTTACGATATACCAGCAAAGGGGTATCACGAAACAACTCTCTGGTATCAGGATCGGAGTGGAGAATAGGCAGATGACGGAACAGAATTTTTTTCACCGCCAAACAGTGAGGGTGGAAAGTTAAGACAAGTTTGAGTCTGTCAGATGTAGTAGTGGGTTTAGCAGTAAGTGCAACCTGACGAGTGACGGGACTAATACAATTAAGGGCATCAGATAAGACTCTTTCAGGATAGTGACGTCGGCGAAAAAACTCGAGCATTTCTTGAGCTCGTTCACGGAAATCATCTTCATCGTGACATATCCGACGTAAGCGTAGAAGTTGAGAGTAGGGAATGGAATTTTTACAGCTGGGATGGTGAGAAGAGGTGTAAAGAAGGAAACCATGAGCATCAGTAGGTTTATAAAAGGCAGAGGTAGTAAGGCCAGTAGGAGTAATATTGACAGTGAGGTCAAGGAAGTTAACTGAAGTGGTCGAAATCTGAGAAGTGAATTTGATTGCATGATGGAAATTGCCAACATAGTCAATGAATCTACGGAGGTTGACTTCAGACATGTCTGTGACACCTATACCATCGTCGATATAGCGACGGTAAAACTCAGGTAATGGTCCATCGTAACTCTGAAGCACCAAATATTCAAAGTGACCCATGAAGAGGCAGGCATAACTCGGGCCCATTTTGGTGCCCATAGCAACGCCACTAATTTGATTAAAGAACTGGCCACTGAATTCAAAAGAGTTGAGAGTGAGGACCGATTCCGCAAGGCGAAGAAGAGAGCCGGTGCTAAAAGTAAGGTCAGTGCGTCTGTCGAGAAAAAATTGTAGTGCTTTAATGCCATCAGAGTGTGGAATGGAAGTATAAAGCGAACAAACATCCAGAAGGAAAAGGCGGTAAGTGTGGTCAGATGTGAATTGGATGGAATCAAAAGTAGTGATAGCATGGGTGGTGTCCTTAAGATAGGAAGGTAGATTGGCCACTAATGGTTGCAAAATACTATCCAGGAAAGCAGAGATACGTTCAGTGGGACAAGAGCAGGCTGAAACAATAGGTCGACCCGGATTGTCAATTTTATGAACCTTAGGAAGCATGTAGAAGGAAGGTTTACCTAGACTACTATCAAGAATATGGAGAGACATGGCACTAGAAGGAAGGAGGTTATCTTGGATGAGATCACGAATAGTAGCCTGAACAGTAAGATTATGGCGGACTGTGGCATCCCCAGAAGAACTGGGTGAGTAAAAGGTGGAGTTGCCGAGCTGTGAGACTCCTTCTTGAATGTACAAGTCCTTTCGCCAAACTACCACTGAACCACCTTTATCGGCAGGTTTGATGATAATGTCATCCCGCTTTTTACCGCTACTCAGAAGTAGTCAGGTTAGATCGACGTATACGGGGTAGAGAAAGTTGATTAATGTCATGCAAAGTGTTAGCAATGTATAAATCAAGAGCAGCAGAGGCACCTGAAGCCGGAGTCCAGTCTGACTTAGGCTTATTAAAATGACGAAAGATATCCCCGTCTGGCTCATAATCATTACCCTTACTGTGGTAATACTGGAGACGCATGCGACGATGGAAGCTGTAGACATCTTGGAGCATAGAATATTTATCAAATGTCGAGCAAAGAGGAACAAACTTGAGACCTTTACTAAGAACAGATAATTCCTCAGGAGATAGTTGTAGATCAGGAGGAATGCAAATAACTTTGGTAGAAGTGGGAACAGGGGACGCTGAAGATTCAGAAGGAACATGAGGGCGGAGGCGACGCAATTTCTCTTTTTTATGCGTGCTCAGCCGAGTGTAGAGCTCCTTATTAGTATCATGAATAATAGTACGAATAAGAAGCAAGGCTGTCGGGTACGGAGAAGTCAGTAGACGAAGTTGGTGAGTGAGGTTGGATTTCAAAAGTTCCAAGTCAGTGAGCAAGCGTTTATGCATAGCAATAACACACCTCATGCGTTGAAAGGAACACCTTTTTTCAACTAATTGCAAGCGGTGCAGTGCAGAAGGATGAAAGTGTCCAGTCGAAGGATGGAAGTGGGAAAGAAACCCTTTAGGGATAACTCTAACCCGAAGACAGTTATTAAGAAAATTAGAGTGACATGTAAATCGTGTTTTTTGTATGTGGTGAAGGCTAAGGCAGTAGCAGTCCGAGATATGTCCGAAGGCATGAGAGAAAAAGAATTGGTGATAAAGGCATGAAGAGAAGAAATCAAAGGTTTCTGGTAGGGCATGCATATTGAAAAAACGCAAAAATATGAAAGAAGAGACGTGGACAATATAAAATGATCAAAAAATGGAAACAGGGTAGCAGCAATGAATTTGGGTATAGTGTTTAACAGAGGATGATTAGGCTGCAGTAAAACTGGTAAAAACAAATATATAAATTAAAAAATAATATGGTATGAAATCAGTTTTACAAGTTAACGGTACACATGAGACAAGGGACGTTTCGGGTTTTACCCTTCGTCAGCCACAGTTACGAACAGGTGACAAGGACAAGAACTACATATAGGTACTACAAAGGTCTATGGTGATGAGGAAAACGTCAAATGAGCGATACAAGCAGATGAAACCACGGTGATGAGCGAAACGATAACAGTAATAGTGCAAGAAAATCGTGAAACCAGAAAGACATGTCGAAACAAGAAAGTAAATAATCAGCGAAACGAAGACAGAAATGAACAACAATATTAAAATGCGTAAAAAATCACTTAGCTGGATCGAAGAAAGGAACATTCAAAATGGCTGAAAAAATAAGGCGTCATGCGGAAGTGACGTAGGAGCTAGTGACGGCTAAGAACAGATAATTGAGGAAACGAAACGAACCAAAGCAAAAACAAGGATAGATAGGAAAATAACGACAGAAGCCACCAGAATTATGCAAAATGATGCTGGACATTCATCCCAGCAGGAGCTAAAACGCCCATTTGAAAGATGAGACGATTCTCCAACGAAAACCGAGTTCGGTCGTCGCCGATACATGAACGGAGGGCAGTGACATGAATGTCAGAGTTACCTGAATGGTCAGGGCTGTTAAAGTGAAGAGCCAGCGGTAAATGTTTGCCATTATGGATGTCACTCAAGTGCTCCCGAAACCTGTCTGCCAAACGTCTGCCAGTTTCACCAATATAGGTCATGCCACACCTCTTGCAGATGATAGCATAAATCAGGTTTCTGGATTCGCACGTGAAAGACTCCCCAATGGCAAATTTACCGTTCGGAAAGGAGACTGACTGCGTTTGGAGTACAAAAGGACAGGTCTTACATATGCGGCGTTGGCACGGTTTAGTACCAAAGTGAGAAGGACTAGTTTGTCTCAAGCGACTATGCACAAGAATATCCCTAAAATTCTTATCCTTACGATATGCCAGCAAAGGGGTATCACGAAACAACTCTCTGGTATCAGGATCGGAGTAGAGGATAGGCAGATGACGGAACAGAATTTTTTTCATTGCCAAACAGTGAGGGTGGAAAGTTAAGACAAGTTTGAGTCTGTCAGATGAAGTAGTGGGTTTAGCAGTAAGTGCAACCTGACGAGTGACGGGACTAATACGATTAAGGGCATCAGATAAGACTCTTTCAGGATAGTGACGTCGGCAAAAAAACTCGAGCATTTCTTGAGCTCGTTCACGGAAATCATCTTCATCGTGACATATCCGACGTAAGCGTAGAAGTTAAGAGTAGGGAATGGAATTTTTACAGCTGGGAGGGTGAGAAGAGATGTAAAGAAGGAAACCATGAGCATCAGTAGGTTTATAAGAGACAGAGGTAGTAAGGCCAGTATGTTTTTTTATCTATATTTTTATAACGATATAATAAACTTACTAAACCTTAAGTTACACAGACTTACAAAATAAATTTTTTTTTCTTTCTCTAACATTTCTATGTTTTTCTGGTCAATTTTAATGCGCTGTTTTTAAATCTGCAAACCGTTTTTCTCTATCAGGTCGGGATCTCTAGAAATACGGAATTGAAGTTTTTTAACAAGGCATACAGTATTATAACATCATTCATACAAGAAGTGTAACAGTTATGTAGGCTTGAATTTCTTTGCAGTCGACTTTCGTCGGGGAATTGCATGTGGTACATCGCGATGAAGCATCCAACAATAATCGGCAAGCATGGTCACACTCCACCGTCCTTGATAGCGTGACTCCATTACGGCGATATCTTGATGGAATCGTTCTCCATGTTCATCGCTGACTTCGCCAAGTTTGTCAGGGAAAAAGTCAAGATGCGAATCAAGCAAATGGATTTTGAGGGACATGTTACAGCCCATAATTCTGTATGCATCTATGCACTGCTTAACAATATGCACATAGTCGACAGATTTGTGATTTCCCAGAAAGTTATCGACGATCGATTTGAATGCCATCCATGCGCGAAGTTCAATACCATGTAACAAGTTCTCGAATTGTTTGTCTGCAATAACTTTCCTAATCTGAGGTCCTACAAAGATACTTTCCTTTATCTTTGCATCGCTAACTTGCGGAAACTTTTCTCGAAGATAAGTGAAAGCTTTGCTCGTTTTATCTAACGCTTTTACGAAATTCTTCATGAGCCCCAACTTTATATGTAACGGTGGTAAAATGATGCTGTCTTTGTTAACTAATGGCTCGTGTATTACATTTTTATGCCCGAGCTGCATACGATCCCTGATAGGCCACACCTTTCTTGCATAATGTTCCTGTCTGTTGCGGCTGTCCCATTCACATAGGAAGCAACACAATTTAGTATACCCAGTCTGCATGCCCGTGAGAATTGCAATGACCTTTAGGTCTCCACAAATCCGCCATTGGTAGTCATTGTACTTTATTTTTGCCAAAAGTATAGCCATATTGTCATAAGTTTCTTTCATATGAACAGAGTAGGCGACTGGAATTGATGAAAATAAATTTCCGTTATGCAATAACACGGCTTTTAGACTAGTCTTGGAAGAGTCGATGAAAAGTCGCCATTCGTTGACTATGTGCTCATGACCGAGGTGCACCATTAGACCGTTTACATCTTTGCAATAGCAAATGTCATCATCCATCTCAAAGTATTGAACAAGTTCTCTGTGTCTATGACGAAATTTAGATATCGGAGTATTGGGCACTAAAAGATTCCATTCTTTGAGTCGCGAACCGAGTAATTCCGCTTGTCCTTTGGTAAGAGCGAGATCACGTATTAGATCTGAAAGTTCTGAATGGTTAATTAAGTGAACACCATCATTCACCGGTATATAATCCGAGTCAGAATTAGTTTCTAAAGCAGGTAAACTATCACTTTCTGATGGTTCATTCACGTCCAACGGATATTGTTCTGGTGGAACTTGGATCGGACACGTGATTGGATCATGAGGCACTGGTTTCGAAACCGATTCAATATTTGGATAAACCACAGACTTTCTAGTTTTAAAAGTGAAACCATGGATATTTGTCAAGCAGAAGTAACAATCAGTAGCGTGATTTGTCGGTTCACGCCATATTACTGGCACTCCAAAAGGCATCGACTTATGCTTCGGCGATTTTCGTAACCAACCTGCCAATGTATTTGCACAAGTCGAAAAAACTGCATTTGGCTTCCAAGATTTATTTGCATCATCAACTTTCGAATCGAAATAAAGTTCATATGCTTTCTTTAGTAATGGTGTAAAGTTTTTCTGGTGAACACGATCGGTAAAATATCCGCACACGTAACAGAACAGATCAGCCGAATTTCTACAACTTCTAGAAGCCATATTTCGCTCAGAATTTTTTCAAAATACAGTAACTATTTGAAAAATAGCGTAACATATGTCATGTATTTTAGCAGTATAAAAAGTAGAATTTATTTTGCATTTTAATAATTTTTAATAAGTTATATAGTAAAAATGAAACGGAGCAAATAACGGTTTCCATAAAATATATTTATTCACAAATATCTTAAGAACCCGATGTGATAGAGATAAACGGATTTCAGATTTGAAATCAGCGCAAGAAACTGACCTAAGAACACTTATTCTTATATAAGAAAGAAAAATGTTGTTTGTCAGTGTGGTGTTGGTCAAAACCTCCCCTGCCATATATATATATATATATATATATATATATATATATATATATATATATATATATATATATATATATATGTATATATATATATATATATATATATATATATATATATATATATATATATGACCTATAGTTTACCTGTCTGTGTCTACGTATGTACGTATTTATGTCACAACAATTGTTTGTGTGTGCTTACGTGAGGGTAGTGTAAATTTGAATCAGTATCAAGTGAGAAAACACGTGTCCATTAAAGTGTGTCGTACTAGATAGGTTGGATTGGGCAATTTTCTCAATCCAAAACAGTATTTTCTCTTACACAGTTCTCCTCGTAAACAGGGCTATTTCTCACAACTTTCTCTCACATAGCGCTCACCATATCACCTCTGCTCGAATGGGACCATAAATATATTAGGCCTATCTATAAAAATTACGACAGTCTGGTGTTTTAACAGCCATTTTCAAATTCAGCAGCCCCAAACAACATAAAGGTAACTTGGTTTATTCTCAGATACACTCAAAAAGTCAAAATTTGTTGTCCAGCGTAATTGAAAATGTTTAATTACTGTGACGTACGTCTAGTTTGACAAGTGAATTCTCCCTGATATGATGGATGATTTAAAGGGACCTTTAGCTTTTCATAACATTAGAACCCCTGAACATTTGTTGTAACTTTTCGTTTGCCAGAACTCATTCCACCGGGACTCATTTAGTATGCGGCACGAGATCAAAAAGACAGACTGAGGGATTTCAGGGGAGACTATCGGCGTTATCAAAGACAGTAGTGGTCCCTGCTACGAGACGCAGTTGCTTGCCGCTATTTTCGCGTCTCGGTGTCAATCGCAGAACCGAGCGAACGGGGAAAGCGAAACGGGCAGCAGCGAGCGGATACGAAGACCAGGGGGCGGCTTCTTCTCTTGATTTGGCGATCAGATCCCCAAAAGTTCGTGAGATCAAATAAGCTGTCAAGTTTATCATGTCCCACTCAACTTACATTCCATTTTAGCTAAATAGACCATGAAGACTAGACACGTTATCACTCGCTGGCCAGACCTTTACAGAAGCACTAGCTTTAATGAAATTTTGTTATAGATTTTCCCCTGGATTTTATATATATATATTTGCAGTGATTTCTATTCTGTGCAAAGCGAGTGATCGTAACCTGCGGTCCCAGCTAAATAAAGAAAGAAATAAAGAAATCATCCTATAAACTTCCAGTCATATTGAAGAAACATTTCTTTTAAAATATAATCTTGTGGCGGTCTTTTTGCGACCTAGCTGTCAGAATTAAATGAAATAAAGCCCACCCAAGAACATTTTAAAGAATAATCATCAAATTACCCTTACAAACCTGTAAGATAAACTGGAAGGTAATCATCGCCAGTAGCGATATCATATTTACTGTTTACTGTGAGAGAGTACATATTTTCCTGACTGTGACTGAGCCTAGTTTTTTTTTCCTCAATTGGATTTAATAAAACTATCATCA
The DNA here is from genome assembly GCA_024509875.1 of Oreohelix idahoensis. Taxonomy (NCBI): domain Eukaryota; kingdom Metazoa; phylum Mollusca; class Gastropoda; order Stylommatophora; family Oreohelicidae; genus Oreohelix; species Oreohelix idahoensis. Next base: position 438,968 of record JAMPIV010017851.1, on the reverse strand, counting down.
CGCATTGAAGGAATTTTACCATAGCGGAGGATTAAAAGAGACCACTTCATTTTCACCCCTGTGCCGAACTGTGTTAGTGCCATCCCATAGACTCCTTTTATATATAATAATAAAAACACGAGAACTCTTAGTCTTCAAGTCTTGCGATAAGTGAGAATATTTGTTACCAACAAACCCTCGCAAACATCTGGGGCGGGACATCGAAGGACTAGACAGTTCATATGTCAAAAGAGTACTTGCTGTTTTTATATACTTTTATGGATCGTCTGAGGCTGCAACTCGGTAAGTGTGTGGTGTATATGAGTGTGGATCCGCACAGAGTGTATGAATGACAGGAAATTAATTCTTTTGTGTAACCATTTTGTTAACTTGCTTACCTGGTAATATATATCTTTTCTGTATACCCTACATTGTTCCTTTAAGTGGGATAGTTGATAATTTGTTAACTATGTTTAAAACCCCCTCCTTTTCATTTGCTTAGTAAAGGGAAGAACAATTGGGAAGAACAGGATTTCTTTCTACCACCTATACCTAATTTGGTAACACCTCTTTTCAGAGTAATTAACTTTACTGTTAGGTTAACGTACCCGTGTTCCTGATATTATCTATCTCTGGACTGGGTTTATCTTTGTCTAATAAGCGGGAAGGGCTTAGTCGATACCAATCTTCTTCACCCCTCCCAAATTTGTTATTTGCATTTGTGTACTTATGATAATTTATGTAATACCTGATATTTGTTAGTGATTGATGTTTAAAGTGAATAAAACCACATAAACTCATTTAGTACGGTGTTGGACATACCCACAGCCCAACATTTCCCCTATTCGTTTAATATAGTTTGTATCTACATCGTCTGTGTGTGTGAAAAACACCAAATCGGTGTGCGCGCAGATGCGAGTCTGGAAAACTGGCAAATAATTGTTTGACCAGGAGAGCGGAAGAGAAGATTGAGAGAAGCGATTTGTCGTAAATAAGTCTGTCTTTACTCTCCTCCAGCACGCTGTGAAGCAACTATTTAATATCTACATTTTCTATCACTGAGCTTTCCATCATCATTTTCCACTCTAAACCGGACCACTATTTCTAAGACTCTTTTCTCTCAAAATAAATTTACGACAATATTTGGCTGGCTCGCCGGGATTATTTTGAGATACATTTAATGCACACATATTTGTGGGCTGGTTCTGGGATCTTGAGCTACATTTGAGGCAATCGTATAGCCGGGTTAAAGATATTTTGAGTCTGATTTAATCTGGGTCTAACTAGGTAGAGTGTGAATGATTTGTCTTGTGAATTAGGGAAATAAATAAATAATTACACCCCTAGACAAACGTTCTTTAAGTATTTGGGTTGTCCACACAGCATATTTACAGGTTGTTTTCTCTCCACAGCAGTAGAAAGTACAGATAAACAAAAATATTTGCTATTTTAATTATCCTCTGGCGGAGATAATTCAATTTCTTTCTTTATAAGAGTTGCTGGGATTGCGTGATTGTTTTACAGTCACTAAGGTTTTTGAAGTTAAAAAGAGTTGAGCTTAGCTAAAGACGGATTGTTCTGATTTTTAAAAATTAAGTTAACAACGTCTCATCTCAATAATTGACTTTAGGGACGGAGTTTGTTGTCAGAGATTTAAAATTTAGGAAAAAAAAAAAAAATTTTTTTTTTTTTCCTTTTAAATTGTTTTAATTTAAATTTTTCTCTACTGTTAGTAAAAGTAGATTCTTTTCCAGTGTAACTTACCATTTAGTGGCATAGTCGCTTGCGTTTAGAGCCTTAATTGCCAGATAATAGCAGCGATAAATTTGCACAGTACAGGTAGGAGGTAACTCAAGTAAATTTTTTTTACTTTGGTTTTTTTCGTAGCGGCTTTGAGTTTTCCCCTTCTTGTTCCATCTTACTATTCTCTAGTCTTAGAAGCATCCAGTTCTTTGACAATGGCAGAGAGAATTAGGATAAGATCCCTTTTGAGGCAAGAGGCCAAGGACTCAGGACTAGACACAGAAGCCGCGAATCTGTTTATCAACCAGGAACTTCAAAGGTATGACGCGGAGGAAGAGAGGGCAGAAGCTAGGAAGAAAGAAGCGGACGATCGTCAATTGGAGCAGAAGAAAATTGAGGCAGAGATGGACGCCCGCAGGGAAAGAGAGAAGGAGAGACAACGCGAAGAGAGAGACAAGGAAAGACAGCATGAATTAGCGCTCAAGGCTTTAGAGAGTCGGAGTGCCTCTACTTCAAATAATGGAGAGCCGTCTTCGCCCCAGTCTCAAACAATGGATCTCTCCAGCACTCAGTCTGCCCAATTAACTGCTATGTCGTTTTCTTTAGAATCTTTTCCTAGCCCTAACGAAAAAATTGACAGCTACCTAGAAAAATTCGAGAGACTCGCGAATCTTTATGGGTTAGAGAGTACCCGCTGGGCGCTCAAACTTTCAACGTCACTGAAAGGCAATGCTTATGACGTGTACACAAAGCTGGGACCGAATCAACATGATTATGACCTGTTGAAGAAGGCCTTACTACAGCAGGTTGAGATGACTGCCCGAAAGTTTCTGCAGTTGTTCAGAAACAGCCGAAAAGAGAGCACGGAAACATTTCCCCAGTTCTCTTCACGTCTCACGGGTTATCTGACAAAGTGCATTGAATTATCTGACCTACCTCTTTCATATGAGGGACTCCTCGAACTTGTTCTTGTGGAGCAGATAAAATCCACTTTGTCGAATGAAACTCGTAGATTTTTGGCTGAACAGGGGGCAGTCAGGCTTGAAGACATACTCAATAAAGCCGAACGCTATAGCAATGCAATGGCCGAACTTCCCAGCACTAAACGTAAACCCACCGATGAGCCATCTCGAAAACAGAATCTAGAGCAGGCATCCTATTCTTCCACTTCCTCTCAACATTATAACCAACGAGATAACTATACCCAGAAACCTCCCCAGGAAAAATCGAAATTCTACAAAACCCGATACCCCCCCAACAACAATTCTGATCAACCCAACAAGCCTACGTGGCAGCGCGGCCACCAAGGTCAAGGAAAAGGGAAGACCCCTACACCAGGAACGTCTGATCAGGGCAAACAAACCGGTGCAAACCGCATTGGATGTTTGCATACAGCCTCGAAAGGTAGAGTCAACGTCAGTGATTCTCAACCTGAGGGGGACCGACCCTCAACTCGAGGAACTGTAATTTTGAATGGTACCTCAACTACTTGTCTCTTTGACACTGGATTAAGTTTTAGTTGTATTGTTGCTAGACACCAAGTCAAACCAGGTCAGGAGACAGAGGAAACCGTCAAACTTAGTGGAGTTTTCAGGAGTGACGCACCCAGGACGCTTCCTATCGCACTGGTAGAAATACACTCTGACTTTGTCAGAGGAGTTATTAAAGCGGCCATAATGGATGATCCGATCTACCCAGTTATCCTGGGATGTAGATGTGTTCATTGGGAGACCCAAGGAGCCGATTGTGGCAGCGGTAACCACAAGAGGGCAAGCCAAGAAGGAGAGGGAGCCTGCGCCAAACTTGTTGCCAAATGAACTGAAGGAGGCGCAACAAAAGGACCCTACTCTGGCGCCCTGCTTTAAAAAACTGCCCATGGCTAAGGACCCCAGACACAACGGAGACATCTTTTCTAAGGATGGTGTATTGTATCGTAGAACGGGCAACCCGGACACGGGGAATAACCAGCTCCTAGTACCGACGCAGTACAGAAACCAGATCTTAGAAATGGGGCACTCTCTTCCCTTTAGCGGACATATGGGACAAAACGCCACTATTCAGCGAATTAAAAACCACTATTGGTGGCCTGGAATGAACTCTGACATTGTCAGGTATGTGAAATCCTGCGCCCAGTGCCAACGGGTAGCACCCAAGCACTTGACACCCCCAGTACCTATGGGGCAAATGCCAATAGTAGGGACTCCATTTGAACGGGTTGCTGTCGACATTATTGGTCCTCTGCAAAAGACCAAAAGAAGGAACAGGTTCATCCTGACCTTAGTTGACACTTGCACTATGTGGGCCGAAGCCGTACCGCTACCATGCACTAATTCCAAGCATGTCGCAGAAGCCCTTGTGCAAATTTTTACACGGTTGGGATTCCCTCAACAAGTTTTGACGGACAATGGATCCCAATTCCGTAGCCTGTTAATGGAGGAGATCTTTAAGATCTTGAGGGCCAAACATATCCACACAAGTCCCTACCATCCGGCCGGAAATGGGCTCGTGGAACGTTTTAACGGTACCCTCACCATGATGTTACGTAAGCTGGGTCAGGAGAAACCGGAAGACTGGGACCAATATATATCGGCTGCCTTATTCGCCTACCGAGAGGTACCCCAAGCGTCTACGGGTTTTGCGCCAGCTACACTTTTATTTGGCAGACCTATTAAGGGGCCACTAGAAGCCTTACTTCGGTCCCTGACAGACCAGAAGGCTGACGAGACAGTCGTCTCTGCAAGCAAGTATGTATCTGAGCTTAAGGAAAGGCTAAAGCTAGGATGGGATCTAGCTACTACCAACCTTAAGAAAGCCCGCGCTAAAATTACTAAAAGATACAACAAAGCTGCAAAAGAGAGAGAACTACAACCAGGGGAGAAAGTCCTATTGCTACTTCCAACCGGAAGCAATAAACTTCGCATCGGATGGCAAGGACCGTTTACCGTCCTTAAAAAGATCTCACGTACCAACTACAAGATCTCCATCAAAGGAAAGGAGAAGGTCTTCCACATAAATCTGCTAAAGAAATATTTGGAAAGACCGGTGCCATCCTCCGAGCATCTCCTGGCTGTCGCCATAGCAACGGAAGACGAGGAAGATGATGATGGTTGCATGGAGTATCCATTGCAACCCACAGAATCCTTTAAAGATGTCAAGTTCGGCGACAATCTCTCACCAGAACAACAAACAGAAACCAGGGCTCTACTAAAACAGTACAGTGCAGTCTTAACGGATGTACCTGGTCGAACAAATCTCATTGAATTTGATATGAAATTAACAAACGAGACCCCTGTTCAAACCAGAGTTTACCCCATCCCGTACGCTAAAGCTGATGCACTTCGCGGAGAAATAGACAAGCTGCGTCAGGCAGGAATTATCAGTGAGTCTACATCTCCTTACAGCTCGAGTGTAGTGCTGTTGCAGAAGCCCAATAAGGAAGTTCGGCTGTGCATTGATTACAGGTTGCTAAACGCGGTAACGGAATTCCAGCCCGAACCTCTCCAAACTGTTTCTGAGTTGTTCACCAAGCTCAGCAAAGCAAAGATCTTCTCCAAGATTGACCTCAGCAAAGGTTATTATCAAATACCAGTCAAGGAGGAAATTAAACCTTTGTTAGCTTTCAGCACTAGTGAAGGACATTACACATTTAACGTGATGCCGTTCGGTTTGCATAATGCACCAGGAGTGTTCACCAGGATGATGAGGAAGCTTCTACAACCTTTGCAAAGTCCCCATATCCATAATTTCATGGATGACATCTTAATTGCATCGGAAACCTATGAAGAACATATTGCTACGGTTGCTATGCTCCTCAGGAGACTACAGGAAACGGGTCTCACAGCCAGACCTAGCAAATGTCTCATCGGGTTTGAACAGTTAGACTTCTTGGGGCACACTATTTCTCACGGATGCAGTTGGCCTATTAAGAAGAACGTGGAGAAAATAATGGCAGCAAAAAGACCCCGAACGAAGAAAGACGTACGTTCCTTCATATCGCTATGTGCATACTATCAGAAGTACATCCAGAACTTCAACGGACTGACGGCACCTCTGACTGACCTCACAAAGAAAGGTTGTCCTGATAAGGTCATATGGGATAAAAAGTGCGAACACGCGTATAGCACTTTGAAAGGACAGTTGTCTGCATACCCCATTTTGAGGTTGCCTGACCTCAAGAAACCTTTTGTACTGAGAGTCGACGCGTCAGGTCAGGGCATCGGGTCAACACTGCTTCAAGCCGATGACAGTGACCTGAACATGCTATTTCCAGTTGCCTATGGCAGTCGGAAATTAAATAAAGCGGAACGGAACTACAGCGTAGTTGAAAGGGAATGTCTTGCACTGATTGACGGTATCAGACGCCGTCATGAGTTTCTTTATGGTACATCTTTCACGGTGCAAACAGACCACGCTCCGTTAGCATTTCTTGGTGCCAATAAAGAATTTAACGCAAGGATCATGCGTTGGGCGCTTCTTTTAAGCGTTTATTCTTTCAAAGTGGAATATATTCCGGGAAGACAGAATGTCGGGGCAGATTTCCTGAGTAGAAACTGGTCTACAGAGGAAGAAGAGCAAACTGAAGATACCACTCATCCTAATATCACCAATCAGGTCACCTCCATTGTCAAAAAATGAAACATGAAAAATGGTTTCATGTCTAAAAGTGGGGACGATTGTGACGTACGTCTAGTTTGACAAGTGAATTCTCCCTGATATGATGGATGATTTAAAGGGACCTTTAGCTTTTCATAACATTAGAACCCCTGAACATTTGTTGTAACTTTTCGTTTGCCAGAACTCATTCCACCGGGACTCATTTAGTATGCGGCACGAGATCAAAGAGACAGACTGAGGGATTTCAGGGGAGACTATCGGCGTTATCAAAGACAGTAGTGGTCCCTGCTACGAGACGCAGTTGCTTGCCGCTATTTTCGCGTCTCGGTGTCAATCGCAGAACCGAGCGAACGGGGAAAGCGAAACGGGCAGCAGCGAGCGGATACGAAGACCAGGGGGCGGCTTCTTCTCTTGATTTGGCGGTCAGATCCCCAAAAGTTCGTGAGATCAAATAAGCTGTCAAGTTTATCATGTCCCACTCAACTTACATTCCATTTTAGCTAAATAGACCATGAAGACTAGACACGTTATCACTCGCTGGCCAGACCTTTACAGAAGCACTAGCTTTATTGAAATCTTGTTATAGATTTTCCCCTGGATTTTATATATATATATTTGCAGTGATTTCTATTCTGTGCAAAGCGAGTGATCGTAACCTGCGGTCCCAGCTAAATAAAGAAAGAAATAAAGAAATCATCCTATAAACTTCCAGTCATATTGAAGAAACATTTCTTTTAAAATATAATCTTGTGGCGGTCTTTTTGCGACCTAGCTGTCAGAATTAAATGAAATAAAGCCCACCCAAGAACATTTTAAAGAATAATCATCAAATTACCCTTACAAACCTGTAAGATAAACTGGAAGGTAATCATCGCCAGTAGCGATATCATATTTACTGTTTACTGTGAGAGAGTACATATTTTCCTGACTGTGACTGAGCCTAGTTTTTTTTTCCTCAATTGGATTTAATAAAACTATCATCACGCATTGAAGGAATTTTACCATAGCGGAGGATTAAAAGAGACCACTTCATTTTCACCCCTGTGCCGAACTGTGTTAGTGCCATCCCATAGACTCCTTTTATATATAATAATAAAAACACGAGAACTCTTAGTCTTCAAGTCTTGCGATAAGTGAGAATATTTGTTACCAACAAACCCTCGCAAACATCTGGGGCGGGACATCGAAGGACTAGACAGTTCATATGTCAAAAGAGTACTTGCTGTTTTTATATACTTTTATGGATCGTCTGAGGCTGCAACTCGGTAAGTGTGTGGTGTATATGAGTGTGGATCCGCACAGAGTGTATGAATGACAGGAAATTAATTCTTTTGTGTAACCATTTTGTTAACTTGCTTACCTGGTAATATATATCTTTTCTGTATACCCTACATTGTTCCTTTAAGTGGGATAGTTGATAATTTGTTAACTATGTTTAAAACCCCCTCCTTTTCATTTGCTTAGTAAAGGGAAGAACAATTGGGAAGAACAGGATTTCTTTCTACCACCTATACCTAATTTGGTAACACCTCTTTTCAGAGTAATTAACTTTACTGTTAGGTTAACGTACCCGTGTTCCTGATATTATCTATCTCTGGACTGGGTTTATCTTTGTCTAATAAGCGGGAAGGGCTTAGTCGATACCAATCTTCTTCACCCCTCCCAAATTTGTTATTTGCATTTGTGTACTTATGATAATTTATGTAATACCTGATATTTGTTAGTGATTGATGTTTAAAGTGAATAAAACCACATAAACTCATTTAGTACGGTGTTGGACATACCCACAGCCCAACATTTCCCCTATTCGTTTAATATAGTTTGTATCTACATCGTCTGTGTGTGTGAAAAACACCAAATCGGTGTGCGCGCAGATGCGAGTCTGGAAAACTGGCAAATAATTGTTTGACCAGGAGAGCGGAAGAGAAGATTGAGAGAAGCGATTTGTCGTAAATAAGTCTGTCTTTACTCTCCTCCAGCACGCTGTGAAGCAACTATTTAATATCTACATTTTCTATCACTGAGCTTTCCATCATCATTTTCCACTCTAAACCGGACCACTATTTCTAAGACTCTTTTCTCTCAAAATAAATTTACGACAATATTTGGCTGGCTCGCCGGGATTATTTTGAGATACATTTGATGCACACATATTTGTGGGCTGGTTCTGGGATCTTGAGCTACATTTGAGGCAATCGTATAGCTGGGTTAAAGATATTTTGAGTCTGATTTAATTTGGGTCTAACTAGGTAGAGTGTGAATGATTTGTCTTGTGAATTAGGGAAATAAATAAATAATTACACCCCTAGACAAACGTTCTTTAAGTATTTGGGTTGTCCACACAGCATATTTACAGGTTGTTTTCTCTCCACAGCAGTAGAAAGTACAGATAAACAAAAATATTTGCTATTTTAATTATCCTCTGGCGGAGATAATTCAATTTCTTTCTTTATAAGAGTTGCTGGGATTGCGTGATTGTTTTACAGTCACTAAGGTTTTTGAAGTTAAAAAGAGTTGAGCTTAGCTAAAGACGGATTGTTCTGATTTTTAAAAATTAAGTTAACAACGTCTCATCTCAATAATTGACTTTAGGGACGGAGTTTGTTGTCAGAGATTTAAAATTTAGGAAAAAAAAAAAATTTTTTTTTTTTCCTTTTAAATTGTTTTAATTTAAATTTTTTTTCTACTGTTAGTAAAAGTAGATTCTTTTCCAGTGTAACTTACCATTTAGTGGCATAGTCGCTTGCGTTTAGAGCCTTAATTGCCAGATAATAGCAGCGATAAGTTTGCACAGTACAGGTAGGAGGTAACTCAAGTAATTTTTTTTACTTTGGTTTTTTTCGTAGCGGCTTTGAGTTTTCCCCTTCTTGTTCCATCTTACTATTCTCTAGTCTTAGAAGCATCCAGTTCTTTGACAATGGCAGAGAGAATTAGGATAAGATCCCTTTTGAGGCAAGAGGCCAAGGACTCAGGACTAGACACAGAAGCTGCGAATCTGTTTATCAACCAGGAACTTCAAAGGTATGACGCGGAGGAAGAGAGGGCAGAAGCTAGGAAGAAAGAAGCGGACGATCGTCAATTGGAGCAGAAGAAAATTGAGGCAGAGATGGACGCCCGCAGGGAAAGAGAGAAGGAGAGACAACGCGAAGAGAGAGACAAGGAAAGACAGCATGAATTAGCGCTCAAGGCTTTAGAGAGTCGGAGTGCCTCTACTTCAAATAATGGAGAGCCGTCTTCGCCCCAGTCTCAAACAATGGATCTCTCCAGCACTCAGTCTGCCCAATTAACTGCTATGTCGTTTTCTTTAGAATCTTTTCCTAGCCCTAACGAAAAAATTGACAGCTACCTAGAAAAATTCGAGAGACTCGCGAATCTTTATGGGTTAGAGAGTACCCGCTGGGCGCTCAAACTTTCAACGTCACTGAAAGGCAATGCTTATGACGTGTACACAAAGCTGGGACCGAATCAACATGATTATGACCTGTTGAAGAAGGCCTTACTACAGCAGGTTGAGATGACTGCCCGAAAGTTTCTGCAGTTGTTCAGAAACAGCCGAAAAGAGAGCACGGAAACATTTCCCCAGTTCTCTTCACGTCTCACGGGTTATCTGACAAAGTGCATTGAATTATCTGACCTACCTCTTTCATATGAGGGACTCCTCGAACTTGTTCTTGTGGAGCAGATAAAATCCACTTTGTCGAATGAAACTCGTAGATTTTTGGCTGAACAGGGGGCAGTCAGGCTTGAAGACATACTCAATAAAGCCGAACGCTATAGCAATGCAATGGCCGAACTTCCCAGCACTAAACGTAAACCCACCGATGAGCCATCTCGAAAACAGAATCTAGAGCAGGCATCCTATTCTTCCACTTCCTCTCAACATTATAACCAACGAGATAACTATACCCAGAAACCTCCCCAGGAAAAATCGAAATTCTACAAAACCCGATACCCCCCCAACAACAATTCTGATCAACCCAACAAGCCTACGTGGCAGCGCGGCCACCAAGGTCAAGGAAAAGGGAAGACCCCTACACCAGGAACGTCTGATCAGGGCAAACAAACCGGTGCAAACCGCATTGGATGTTTGCATACAGCCTCGAAAGGTAGAGTCAACGTCAGTGATTCTCAACCTGAGGGGGACCGACCCTCAACTCGAGGAACTGTAATTTTGAATGGTACCTCAACTACTTGTCTCTTTGACACTGGATTAAGTTTTAGTTGTATTGTTGCTAGACACCTAGTCAAACCAGGTCAGGAGACAGAGGAAACCGTCAAACTTAGTGGAGTTTTCAGGAGTGACGCACCCAGGACGCTTCCTATCGCACTGGTAGAAATACACTCTGACTTTGTCAGAGGAGTTATTAAAGCGGCCATAATGGATGATCCGATCTACCCAGTTATCCTGGGATGTAGATATGTGTTCATTGGGAGACCTAAGGAGCCGATTGTGGCAGCGGTAACCACAAGAGGGCAAGCCAAGAAGGAGAGGGAGCCTGCGCCAAACTTGTTGCCAAATGAACTGAAGGAGGCGCAACAAAAGGACCCTACTCTGGCGCCCTGCTTTAAAAAAACTGCCCATGGCTAAGGACCCCAGACACAACGGAGACATCTTTTCTAAGGATGGTGTATTGTATCGTAGAACGGGCAACCCGGACACGGGGAATAACCAGCTCCTAGTACCGACGCAGTACAGAAACCAGATCTTAGAAATAGGGCACTCTCTTCCCTTTAGCGGACATATGGGACAAAACGCCACTATTCAGCGAATAAAAAACCACTATTGGTGGCCAGGAATGAACTCTGACATTGTCAGGTATGTGAAATCCTGCGCCCAGTGCCAACGGGTAGCACCCAAGCACTTGACACCCCCAGTACCTATGGGGCAAATGCCAATAGTAGGGACTCCATTTGAACGGGTTGCTGTCGACATTATTGGTCCTCTGGAAAAGACCAAAAGAAGGAACAGGTTCATCCTGACCTTAGTTGACACTTGCACTATGTGGGCCGAAGCCGTACCGCTACCATGCACTAATTCCAAGCATGTCGCAGAAGCCCTTGTGCAAATTTTTACACGGTTGGGATTCCCTCAACAAGTTTTGACGGACAATGGATCCCAATTCCGTAGCCTGTTAATGGAGGAGATCTTTAAGATCTTGAGGGCCAAACATATCCACACAAGTCCCTACCATCCGGCCGGAAATGGGCTCGTGGAACGTTTTAACGGTACCCTCACCATGATGTTACGTAAGCTGGGTCAGGAGAAACCGGAAGACTGGGACCAATATATATCGGCTGCCTTATTCGCCTACCGAGAGGTACCCCAAGCGTCTACGGGTTTTGCGCCAGCTACACTTTTATTTGGCAGACCTATTAAGGGGCCACTAGAAGCCTTACTTCGGTCCCTGACAGACCAGAAGGCTGACGAGACAGTCGTCTCTGCAAGCAAGTATGTATCTGAGCTTAAGGAAAGGCTAAAGCTAGGATGGGATCTAGCTACTACCAACCTTAAGAAAGCCCGCGCTAAAATTACTAAAAGATACAACAAAGCTGCAAAAGAGAGAGAACTACAACCAGGGGAGAAAGTCCTATTGCTACTTCCAACCGGAAGCAATAAACTTCGCATCGGATGGCAAGGACCGTTTACCGTCCTTAAAAAGATCTCACGTACCAACTACAAGATCTCCATCAAAGGAAAGGAGAAGGTCTTCCACATAAATCTGCTAAAGAAATATTTGGAAAGACCGGTGCCATCCTCCGAGCATCTCCTGGCTGTCGCCATAGCAACGGAAGACGAGGAAGATGATGATGGTTGCATGGAGTATCCATTGCAACCCACAGAATCCTTTAAAGATGTCAAGTTCGGCGACAATCTCTCACCAGAACAACAAACAGAAACCAGGGCTCTACTAAAACAGTACAGTGCAGTCTTAACGGATGTACCTGGTCGAACAAATCTCATTGAATTTGATATGAAATTAACAAACGAGACCCCTGTTCAAACCAGAGTTTACCCCATCCCGTACGCTAAAGCTGATGCACTTCGCGGAGAAATAGACAAGCTGCGTCAGGCAGGAATTATCAGTGAGTCTACATCTCCTTACAGCTCGAGTGTAGTGCTGTTGCAGAAGCCCAATAAGGAAGTTCGGCTGTGCATTGATTACAGGTTGCTAAACGCGGTAACGGAATTCCAGCCCGAACCTCTCCAAACTGTTTCTGAGTTGTTCACCAAGCTCAGCAAAGCAAAGATCTTCTCCAAGATTGACCTCAGCAAAGGTTATTATCAAATACCAGTCAAGGAGGAAATTAAACCTTTGTTAGCTTTCAGCACTAGTGAAGGACATTACACATTTAACGTGATGCCGTTCGGTTTGCATAATGCACCAGGAGTGTTCACCAGGATGATGAGGAAGCTTCTACAACCTTTGCAAAGTCCCCATATCCATAATTTCATGGATGACATCTTAATTGCATCGGAAACCTATGAAGAACATATTGCTACGGTTGCTATGCTCCTCAGGAGACTACAGGAAACGGGTCTCACAGCCAGACCTAGCAAATGTCTCATCGGGTTTGAACAGTTAGACTTCTTGGGGCACACTATTTCTCACGGATGCAGTTGGCCTATTAAGAAGAACGTGGAGAAAATAATGGCAGCAAAAAGACCCCGAACGAAGAAAGACGTACGTTCCTTCATATCGCTATGTGCATACTATCAGAAGTACATCCAGAACTTCAACGGACTGACGGCACCTCTGACTGACCTCACAAAGAAAGGTTGTCCTGATAAGGTCATATGGGATAAAAAGTGCGAACACGCGTATAGCACTTTGAAAGGACAGTTGTCTGCATACCCCATTTTGAGGTTGCCTGACCTCAAGAAACCTTTTGTACTGAGAGTCGACGCGTCAGGTCAGGGCATCGGGTCAACACTGCTTCAAGCCGATGACAGTGACCTGAACATGCTATTTCCAGTTGCCTATGGCAGTCGGAAATTAAATAAAGCGGAACGGAACTACAGCGTAGTTGAAAGGGAATGTCTTGCTCTGATTGACGGTATCAGACGCCATCATGAGTTTCTTTATGGTACATCTTTCACGGTGCAAACAGACCACGCTCCGTTAGCATTTCTTGGTGCCAATAAAGAATTTAACGCAAGGATCATGCGTTGGGCGCTTCTTTTAAGCGTTTATTCTTTCAAAGTGGAATATATTCCGGGAAGACAGAATGTCGGGGCGGATTTCCTGAGTAGAAACTGGTCTACAGAGGAAGAAGAGCAAACTGAAGATACCACTCATCCTAAAATCACCAATCAGGTCACCTCCATTGTCAAAAAATGAAACATGAAAAATGGTTTCATGTCTAAAAGTGGGGACGATTGTGACGTACGTCTAGTTTGACAAGTGAATTCTCCCTGATATGATGGATGATTTAAAGGGACCTTTAGCTTTTCATAACATTAGAACCCCTGAACATTTGTTGTAACTTTTCGTTTGCCAGAACTCATTCCACCGGGACTCATTTAGTATGCGGCACGAGATCAAAGAGACAGACTGAGGGATTTCAGGGGAGACTATCGGCGTTATCAAAGACAGTAGTGGTCCCTGCTACGAGACGCAGTTGCTTGCCGCTATTTTCGCGTCTCGGTGTCAATCGCAGAACCGAGCGAACGGGGAAAGCGAAACGGGCAGCAGCGAGCGGATACGAAGACCAGGGGGCGGCTTCTTCTCTTGATTTGGCGATCAGATCCCCAAAAATTCGTGAGATCAAATAAGCTGTCAAGTTTATCATGTCCCACTCAACTTACATTCCATTTTAGCTAAATAGACCATGAAGACTAGACACGTTATCACTCGCTGGCCAGACCTTTACAGAAGCACTAGCTTTAATGAAATTTTGTTATAGATTTTCCCCTGGATTTTATATATATATATTTGCAGTGATTTCTATTCTGTGCAAAGCGAGTGATCGTAACCTGCGGTCCCAGCTAAATAAAGAAAGAAATAAAGAAATCATCCTATAAACTTCCAGTCATATTGAAGAAACATTTCTTTTAAAATATAATCTTGTGGCGGTCTTTTTGCGACCTAGCTGTCAGAATTAAATGAAATAAAGCCCACCCAAGAACATTTTAAAGAATAATCATCAAATTACCCTTACAAACCTGTAAGATAAACTGGAAGGTAATCATCGCCAGTAGCGATATCATATTTACTGTTTACTGTGAGAGAGTACATATTTTCCTGACTGTGACTGAGCCTAGTTTTTTTTCCTCAATTGGATTTAATAAAACTATCATCACGCATTGAAGGAATTTTACCATAGCGGAGGATTAAAAGAGACCACTTCATTTTCACCCCTGTGCCGAACTGTGTTAGTGCCATCCCATAGACTCCTTTTATATATAATAATAAAAACACGAGAACTCTTAGTCTTCAAGTCTTGCGATAAGTGAGAATATTTGTTACCAACAAACCCTCGCAAACATCTGGGGCGGGACATCGAAGGACTAGACAGTTCATATGTCAAAAGAGTACTTGCTGTTTTTATATACTTTTATGGATCGTCTGAGGCTGCAACTCGGTAAGTGTGTGGTGTATATGAGTGTGGATCCGCACAGAGTGTATGAATGACAGGAAATTAATTCTTTTGTGTAACCATTTTGTTAACTTGCTTACCTGGTAATATATATCTTTTCTGTATACCCTACATTGTTCCTTTAAGTGGGATAGTTGATAATTTGTTAACTATGTTTAAAACCCCCTCCTTTTCATTTGCTTAGTAAAGGGAAGAACAATTGGGAAGAACAGGATTTCTTTCTACCACCTATACCTAATTTGGTAACACCTCTTTTCAGAGTAATTAACTTTACTGTTAGGTTAACGTACCCGTGTTCCTGATATTATCTATCTCTGGACTGGGTTTATCTTTGTCTAATAAGCGGGAAGGGCTTAGTCGATACCAATCTTCTTCACCCCTCCCAAATTTGTTATTTGCATTTGTGTACTTATGATAATTTATGTAATACCTGATATTTGTTAGTGATTGATGTTTAAAGTGAATAAAACCACATAAACTCATTTAGTACGGTGTTGGACATACCCACAGCCCAACATTTCCCCTATTCGTTTAATATAGTTTGTATCTACATCGTCTGTGTGTGTGAAAAACACCAAATCGGTGTGCGCGCAGATGCGAGTCTGGAAAACTGGCAAATAATTGTTTGACCAGGAGAGCGGAAGAGAAGATTGAGAGAAGCGATTTGTCGTAAATAAGTCTGTCTTTACTCTCCTCCAGCACGCTGTGAAGCAACTATTTAATATCTACATTTTCTATCACTGAGCTTTCCATCATCATTTTCCACTCTAAACCGGACCACTATTTCTAAGACTCTTTTCTCTCAAAATAAATTTACGACAATTACACACTTTTAATTTCTTCTTCTTCTTCTTCCTCGTTCGCCTTCAGACTTCCACATTTATGACTCTAATAAAGGCAGTAGTCAACCCAAGGCTCCCAACATCTCCAAACAGTTTTTCGTTGACAGAAGTGGGTTGTTGCCATATGCTACTCCGTTCATTACTGTAGGCTGGGCAGTATTGCAGCAGGTGCTCGACTGTCATTGGGCTGGTACCGCAGGTGCAGAGATCTGTTGCACCAATTTTGTATTTGTGGTACAGATGGTATCTCAATCTGTTGTGACCAGTGCGTAGCCGAAAAATGATGACCTGTTCTTTTCTGGATAGTTGATGATATGCATCATTTTTCTAATGTCCCGGGTGCTCTCTTTCCCATTTGGACTTGAATGTAGCCTTTATAGTAGTCTTTGCCGTTGCTTAAGTTGTCTCTATATCATTTTGTTGTAAGGCACCTCCTTCCTTAGCAAGTCTATCTGCCTCCTCATTTCCTGGTATGTTGCAATGGGCTGGTATCCACTGGATAGTGCACTTCTTGAAGCATTCGGCTAGTCTTTCAAGGGAGATTATCAGATCTTTCAATCCTTTAGTTTGATGGCTCTTCAGCGCTGATATTATTGAGAGGGCATCTGAAAAGATTACTATCTGTTTTTCTGCCTGTGCTTTGCATTCAATAAGAGTTTCAGCTGCCTGTTTCACTTTTAATTTAAGGGGAAATAGAAGAATCCCAGTTTTAAGCACATTCGTTTGTTTTTTTAACTACGTAATTTTAATGGAACTTTTTTTTTTTGCTAGGCCTTTTGTGTCTGCGCTCCCAGTGAAAATTCGCAAGCTAGCTTTAAAAATTTTACTTTAATTATGAATTGCATGAATACAAACTTGTCTTTGAAGTGATTTTAACATTCAAAAATATTATTTAGACTACATTTTTCGCCGCTCTATAAATGGAATTTCAGGAAGCAGATATTCCAGCAGATAACAGAAGTTACAAACAGACTGTCCTTTTTCCAAATTCCAAGTACTCTGAAACCTGCAAAACAGACTTGATTTTATAAAGCTAGATTCTTAGATAGATTAGCATTTCTGAAGTACTGTAGATCTCCATATCTCCTGGGCTGCCTGCCGCTGCACTAGAGGTATAAGAGTAACAGATAGAGTTGAGCTAAAGCTTTTTTCCCGCTACAAAAAGAAATAATTATAACAACACGCATGTTTATGATCAGTGTAAATCATCCTTACATGAGCTAGCACTGACACTTGAGTTCCACTCACAGTCTTCAGTGAAAGCAGAAACAAGTACGTTCGTCTCCACTTCAAGTACTCTTGGTACACATGCAGCACTTTAAAAATATTCTGACTAGGCCCCAGGTGTGCATGAACCAATGAAGATTTTGTGATCTTTGGTTTATCCGGTCAAGTTAATGCCTATGTTATGTCTTAATTCTCCTAAATGAATAATTCTTTTGAGAGCACAGGTTTGGAGGACTTTTATAACTTTAAAAATAAAAACTTCCCCTAATCAATTAGATTAGCTGGCAAGTAGTGGAAAGGATGCAGGATTGTATTAGCACTGTCATCATTTTCTCGGAACTCGCCACTTACCCGCAATGCCTGTTGATTTTTTATTCATTCTAGGCTGAGCTGAAAGGAAAGAGCCAACATGGAAAGGCTATATATGGCTGACATAACCTTTCCTTCATCATCATCATCATTGTGACCGCTTGGCATACACTACAATTAATACGTGTTAAATACCACATAAAATGAGAAATAACAACGTTAAAAGCAGTTAAGACATTTGTGCACAAAATACAGTATCATGAAAAGTTCACGGCTTCGAGAAAAGCTGTCCCAGAACAACAAAATAGTAAATGCATGTCTATTGAATGGAAAGTTTTGGGAGAAGTTGCTTATCTGGGTTTTTTCCGTTGCTAGAGTGAGAGTCGTGTGAAAAAATCGAAAAGCCGAGAAAAGCGTGTGCAAATGTAGATGTTTGGTATCGTGTGAAAAATAAAGCATCGTGTGAAAATTGGCGGGAAAAAAGAGTGGGCAGTATATAAAGAAGAGAACTAAAAGAAGAAAGTGAAATAATACTAAAAAGAATGGAAAGTGAAAGGCAGGAGATTAACATAGGGAGAGAAGGGAATGTAGCATTGGATGAAAATAGGAAAGTGGTCAACCTAGAAGAAACTATCAAAGGACACGTTGAGGCACTTTTACCATACATAGTGGAAAAAGTTACGGATACAATGACAAGTTTAAAGAAGGTTTTTTTTAGAGAACTTGATTGATAATGGGTCCACGAGTGCAGGGAATACAGAATAAGAGCAAATTGATAGTTAACCAAAATAAAAGGGATACTAGATGATGTTAAAATTCAATTTAGAAAGATTTAGAATTATACAGTGGAATTGTAGGGGTATCAAAAAGAATTTTACACCCCTACTAGCAGAGACAGGAGAAACTACTGATATATATGCTCTTCAAGAGACCCTTTGAAACCCTAATAATAGATATAGTTGTAAGGGCTTTAAGATACTTAGACACGATAGGAAAGAAGGTAGAGGAGGTGGTGTCGCAGACTTAGTTAGCGAAAAAGTTAAAATTATAGACTGGGAAGTGTTTAATACAACGAATATAGAAGGTATCCAGGTTACTATAGCAGCTGAACCAAACAATCTAACAATCTTAAATGTATATGCTAAAGATGGCGCAATTAAAGATGAAGAAATACTAGCCAAAAGCACCAGACTAGGCCCCAAAACAATCATAGTAGGCGATTTTAATTCCCATCATTATGCTTGGGGTGGACAACATGCAAATAATGCAGGAAAGAACCTACTTGACTTTATAGAAAACAATGAACTACTAATACTAAATGATGGAACTGCAACTAGAATTAATCCACAAGCTAACAGGGCAGACTCAGCAATAGACATAAGTATAACAACTAACAACCTAGCGAATGTAAATTGGGAAGTGGTACAAGACACAAACTCAGATCATCTGCCCATCATAATAACCATGCATGAAAATGTCAGTCCAAACCCAGAACCAGAGAAACCGACTTTCAACTATAAAAAAGCAAACTGGGAAGCTTTCCAATCAGAGCTGGAGGGGATGGAATATAAAAACATGGAATCAGATGATACTGACTTGTGGGCGGAAACACTGACTAATGACATTCTTAAAATAGCAATAAAATATATACCGAATAAAAATATGCCACAGCACCCTAAACCAATAAATAACATTACTAAGAAAAGAAAAACTCAGTGGAATAAAGAACCAGTTGCCTGGTGGAATAAAAGCTGTGCAGAAATTCATGAGAGAAGAAAAAGGGCATTACAAAAATATAGAAATAACAGGACAGAAGAAAACTATGATGAGTATAAACTTATTAGGAATGAATCTAACAGAGTAATATTTAAAGCCAAAGAAACTAACTGGAAGGAATTTTGTCAGTCACTTAAACCTAGCACTCATATTAAAGAAGTATGGAAAAAGCTTAAGGCAATCAAAGGGAACAATAAGAAAACAATAATGCCAACAATCAAACTACCAAAGCGAGCAGAAACAGATAAAGAAAAAGCAAATGCCCTTGCCGAGTATTTCTATAGAGTCAGTGCAAAAAGTAGCCTTGGACAGGAAGAAAATGAGAGAAGAGAAAGACTTAGGATACAGTTTTCAAAAGAACTACCAGACCAGATAGATGAAACAAACTATTTAGATGCTGATATAACAGAGGAAGAAGTAACTAATGCAATAAAAGATAAATCTAATACTGCCTCAGGGCAAGATATACTTAGTTATGAAATCCTCAAGAAAGTACCCAAAAGAACTATAAACATAATAACTTCCCTTTATAACAAAATCTGGAGCTTAGGGAAGATACCAAAAGCATGGAAAGTAGCTATGATAGTACCCATCCTAAAACCCAATAAGGAAGCCCATGATGTAAGTTCATATAGACCTATCTCCTTAACATCACAGCTAGGTAAAATACTGGAAACTGTTGTTAACAAAAGAGTTAAATTCTACCTGGAAAAAAATCAGTTATATAGCCCAAACCAGTCAGGATTTAGAGCAGACAGAAGTACAGTAGACCAGCTTGTAAGATTAGAACATGAGGTAAAGCTAGGGTTCAAGAGAAAAGAGAAAACAGTAGCAGTTTTTCTAGATGTCGCAAGAGCATATGATGAATGCTGGCGAGATGGAGCTCTTTACAAAATGAAAAAGATTGGCATAACTGGTAAAACCTATAGGTATATAGAAAACTTTTTACAGGACAGGTATTTTGCTGTACAGGTAAACAATGATAAGTCAGATATATATGAACAACAGAATGGGATTCCTCAGGGATCAGTTATTTCACCTTCAATTTTCACTATAGCTGTAAATGACCTAGCAGAGGAATTTAACGACATTAAGAATGCAGTATCACAGTTTGCAGATGACTGTGCCATTTGGCGATCTGGAAAAAACTTGGACCATGTTTACAAAAAACGTCAAAATCAAATAGACAAAGTTTCAGAGTGGATGAATAGTTGGGGCTTCCAAATTAATGTAAACAAAACAGTAGGTATGATTTTCAGCAAAGGAAATTTTAAAAAAAAATAACAAAATCAATATAACCATTAAAGGACAGAAAATATGTACCTCCTCAACAACAAGATTTCTGGGCTTAACTTTAGATAAACAACTAAATTATAATAAACATATAGACAATTTGGTAGAAAGATGTAGGGGACCCCTAAATATACTAAGGTTTGTAAAAGGTAATGGATGGGGGGCCAGCAATAAAATAATGCTCATGTTCTACAAGTCTTTCATCAGGGGGAAACTGGATTATGCCAGCATAGTCTATGATTCAGCTGCAGCTTCTAACAAAGCAAAACTGGACAGGATTCAAAATGCAGCCATGAGAACAATTACAGGTGCATTTATATCGACACCAGTAGAAGCGCTAGAAGTAGCTCTTGGCATACCTCCCCTTGATCTAAGACGAAAAGAACTAAGATTAAATTATTGGAGTAAAGTAGCACAAGAAGTGACCCACCCAGCACATAAAGCATTTGTCAAAAACCAACCAAGTGTATGGGACGTCCCCTTAAATAAAGATAGATATCCAACAGGGTGGAGAACTATAGAAGACTGTTACGTGCAGTCTTTGATATCTTGCAATATAATACATTTGTATGCTTGTTATGTTCGCAAATATTTTGTAAACAAAATAGATACTTTTTAGTGCTTAAGGAAAAGTCATTATTGAGTTACTTCCCTTGAAAGGAGTTTCGCCACTTTCGATCGAACTCTGCGGATGAATCTAGTTTTACTACGATTTATTCTTTGTTTGGGTAGAAATAGATTGTTCTTGCTTCAGAATATCTATGGCCTGAATTTATGTGTATTGTTTGTCTAGGTAGGACGAGTCGGTCTTATTTCTGTATATCTTTACATATCTAAGTCGAACTATATGTTCTTTGTCGCTAGAAAGGTCAAAGGCTGTCCAGCGGATGTGTCGCTAGTTAGTTGTGATTTGGCTTCGCCCTGATGGGCGCTGTTGTGTTTCTGTATCGGCTTGTCGCCGGGAAAAGTGATCTCTATATTTATGGGGAAAGTGATAGTCGTTTAGACCTATCGTGTATGCTTTACCCCAGTGTTTATTCTTATTGCCAAGGAGTGGCAGAATCATATTTCTTATGCTAAGGTAAAGAAAGCATTTCTTATGAACTCTTACGAAGCCATCGTTTTCGATAAGCAGACGCACGATTTGTACGTCTGAGGGAATATTTAACTAGATGAAGATGACATTCATTTCTAGCAGCACCATATTGTATGATGAAGTCAATTGCATCATGATAGAATCTACAGAGCAATGAGAACATTTAATGTAGGATTAACTTTGATACAGATTCCAGTTTGTATCCTAAAGTGAGTGACAGCTCACGACAGTAGCCATCTTGTATACACATATTTAAGGACTATCAAGAAGATACAGGGATGCCCCGTATTATCGCTTGATGAGTCCAGAGATCACTGCTACAGAATGAGAACCCATTATTAGTGGTTCAATATTATATATGAAAATATGTGCTGAACTTTACATAAAAGAATCTTCGCTAGTCGAGGTTAGGTCTAGAAGCCATCTTGAATATTGTTTATAAACTGACGTGCTTTGTCAGTAAACTCAGATGATATATATATATGGGCAATACTGAGTGCTTGTCTACTGACAGTCCATTGTGCTAATATTCTAAATGAGTGCTTAGGTATCACTGCAAGACCATTTATCAACTGTACCATGATGTTTTATGCCAACCTGTCATTTGTCACTGTATCCGTGCTGTCGAGTGTGTACGTCCAATTAAACTGTAGCAAAGGTACACAGTCGTTGGTGTCGATGACTTCCAGCCATACATGAGTGAAAGAAAAAGACCATTTGTCAACATCACGAACTCTTCTTATCATTCGCATATTATACTCTCACTCTATGTCTACACACCACTGCGTAGGTCGAGTTGACATTCCATACTCAAACCACGAGCAACACTCTGACGAGTCTTTAACACTGATGAATGATACAGCATTTAACACTGGTGGACCAGCTTTCTGGGTTTGACTTGCAGAAGTTGAGAAGTCAACAGACTACCGATATCAGACCGTTTCCTGTGGCTGATACGACACGCATGAACACCGGTATACAAGTTTACAACTATACAGGCGATGTCAGCTTGACCGATCCTAACAAGTAAAGTGAATCTGGGTCAATGTTTGTTGACATTTTTGGCAGTACAGAGCTGATACTTTGAAGGCCATAAACTGTTCTATTGTTGCAGTATTGTTGAACATAAGTGCATACATTTCATCGCTGGACCTTCTGATGCTCATATCATATAATAGATTAAATCATAAATCTAGTATTGATTAAAGTGGCAGTTTATTTTGTTTATTCAGAAACTGTGCCATTATATTTCTGAACTGAAACTCTTTCCAACACATTTCATTATTTAATGTATAACTGAACATCCTATCTGCAACACAGTGCTTTATATATTACACACATGATATATGCATTTATGATTATATGTTATATGTTATTTGTTTGTATAGTATATTAGTTTATATGTCAGCGGGTTGTGTTTAGGTTGGGCGGTGTCTCTCAACAGAACATCCCACGTCATAGAGGGTCCGTTGTGAGAGTTTTCTGTAGGTGCAATTTCCTTAATTGGAAATTTGCTTGCAACAAATAGTTGCTATTTGTGTTAGCTGTGACGACCTGTACCCATCATTGTTTTTGTAACATTTTTCTGTTCTTTAGTTTTGTTCGATTTGTTTGTATTTGTAGGTCTCCCCTTTCCTTTTATTTAGTTGTATACACAATTTATATTCATATACTGTGACGTCATTTGTGTTGTTATTCCTTGCAGATTCAGTGATAATTTTCATTGATTTCCCTATTTGATTTATTTGATTTCTGCAAATGTTTTCATATTGTCAGTCTTATTTGTGCTTTATGTATGCTGTTGGTTGACATATGTTTTATATAGGTATATTTCATAAGACACTATTGCTTGTGCACTGCACTTGGATTATGGTATAAACCAGTACTTTATTATTATTACTGGTATACAAGAAATTATACAAGACCTTATTAAGGCTTGTGACCCACTGAGATTGAGATAGTGTACTGATTAATCAAGTCATTAAGAACTTGTGGTATTATTATTGTTTCAGGTAATTAGTATTATTGTTAGACATCCTGTCTACATTAGAATACTTCATTGCACAAGGGAAATCCCTTGATAAGACTGGTATGGAATTAGAACAATTTGCGATTGCTCAATATGACAAAGCATTAGCTGCAGAAGAAAGAAAAACTACTGCTGCAGAGGAGAGAAAGCTTCAAATAGAAGCTGCTGCAGAACAAAAAAGACTAGACAGAGAAGCTCTAGCTGAAGAAAAAAAATTGCAAAGAGAAGCTGAAGAGAAAAAATTAGAAGCTACTGCTGCTGCTGAACTAAAGAAATTGCAGATACAGACTGAGGAAAAAAGATTCCAGATGGAAATGGAAAAAGAAAAAAGAAAAGATGAAGCTGCTGCAGAACAAAAAAGATTAGACAGAGAAGCTGCTGCTGCTATTGAACAAAAAAGAATAGACAGAGAAACTGAACAAAAAAGACTAGACAGAGAAGCTGAAGAAAAAAAAGCAATAAGAGAACATGAATTTGAGTTAGAGAAAATAAGATTGACAATTATGAGTAATGTTAATCAGGCATCTAGTGGTAATGGTAAACCTTCTACTTACAAGGTTAAGGTTCCACCGTTCAATCAGTCCAGTGACGATATTACATTCTGGCTGGATAGATTTGAACGTTCTTGCCGTACTCATAATGTGGATAAATCATAATGTGGATAAATCACAATATGCTAACCAATTAGCAGAAAACTTGAAAGGTGAATCTCTGATTAGATTATGCCTTGTAGGAGAAGCAGATAAGGATAATTATGATGTCATTAGGGCGGCTTTGATAAAAAAATACCAGCTAAGTGAGGAAGGCTATCGCCTTTTGTTTAAGACGATGGTGCCTGAGACAGGTGTAGAATTCTCGGAATTCACTGCAAAGGCACGTCTCACAGTTGATCGCTTGATTGAGCTTTCCAAAACAGAAAAAACTTATGAAGGACTTATGGATTTGTTGCTCAGAGATACGATTATGTCATGTGTTAACAAACCATTCCTTGAATTTATTCATGAGCGTAAACCCAAATCACTAAAGGAAATGGAAGAATATTGTTCCCAATATGTCACTGCACACCCCGACGTGACTTTTGGCAACGCTAAGATTAAGGAGAGTATGCCAGTTGCTTCAGCAACACCATACAATCCCAATTATTCACACAGATTTCAGGGACCTCAAAACAGATTTGATAAAAAAGGTAACCATAATAGTTATCAAAACCAAGGTAACCAATCATTTCAGGGTTCTTCTTCAAAGAACTGGAGACGAGCTGATAGCTCTCGACACAGGGGTGGTCACAATTATAGGAATTTCCGTAGAGGAAGTAATTATAGAAACTATCCGAGTTATCCGTCTTGGAGTCAACAAGATCATAATTACAGAGATACTCATTATAATGAATATGATAATGGTAACCAAGAGAACTATGACTCAAACCCAAATAGGGGGTACAATAGAGGTAACAATAACTACAGAGGTAATAATAACCGAGGTAGATCTCAAAACAGAGGACATAAAACAACGTTTTCAGGCAAACTCTGCACAACAAGAGTCTCATGAAGCCTATAAACAGAGTAAAGATAATAATGACGCTAGTAATATGGCATGTTCCGCTTTTGATTTTGGGAGAGCATCTCAGTGCCTTCAATGCAAAACATTATTTGAGCCAACCACAGTGTCTACTTTAAGCTGCGGCCATCCTCTTCCTGCTCTTCCTGCATCAGTCGCGCATGATGGAAGAGGTTCTCTTGTCTTACATAAGGGTTTAGTAAATAACAATCCATTCTCCGTGTTATTTGATTCTGGATGCACCACAATTGGTGTTAGGCAGTCACTCGTAGATCCTTCCCGTGCCACTGGACAAGTAGTCAAATGTGTAACATTTGGCGGCACATTAGAGAAATACTCTACTGCTATCATTAGGATTGCTACTCCTTTCTTTACAGGAGATGTACACGCATGTCTTCTTCCGAATCCGATCGCCGACCTTATCATCGGTCGCATTCATGGAGTCAAAGAATGCACTCCGCAACAAATTTCCGCTTGGGAAAAGCAAAACATGCAAATTGCTAACGCTGTAGTCACTAGAGCTCAGGCTCTTAATATGCCTCAAACTTCATCTACTGAAGATAATGAAGAGCATAACCAAGATGATCCCTTGGTAATTTCTCGTGACTCGTTTATAAAACAGCAAGAAGATGATCCCACTCTGATAAAATTTTTCATTCTTGCAACGAAAGGTGATCCGAATAAAGACACAAGTCGTAAATCGTGGATTACAAAGATGAATGGCGTATTTTTACGTATGGTTCAAGACTCCATTACGTCAAGTCATTCTCAAATCCTGGTTCCCAAGAATTTGAGAGTTAAAATTTTGCAGCACGCTCACGACTCTCAGTGTGCTGGACACATGGGATTTTCCCGTACTAAGTCAAGAGTCCTTGCGGCTTTCTTTTGGCCATTGGTAAACAAGGACATACGGATTTATTGTCGATCTTGTAAAGTATGTCAGGAAGTTAAATCCAAAGGTCCACGCCATGCTGCACCCATTCAGGTGGCAGACATTCCTATTCGGCCGTTTCAAAAAATGGCCATAGACATTATTGGTCCATTTAAGATCAAGTCTGCCAGAGGACATCAGTTTATCTTGACGTGTGTTGATATGTGCACACGTTGGCCAGAGGCTATTCCTCTGAAGAGCATTACTACTGCTGATATTGCAGATGCTCTTTGGCTTATATTCTCTCGTCTGGGTTTCCCCGGAGAGATATTATCAGACCATGGCACCCAACTAATATCAGATACCATGGCTCTAGTAATGTCTACTCTGCAGATAGATAGATCTTTAAGTAGTATCTACCATCCTATGTCTAACGGGATGGTCGAACGCCTTAATAGAACACTTAAAAACTTACTAGGGAAGATAACTGAGGATCATCCTCAAGACTGGGACAGAGTTTTACCTGCGGCCCTCTTCGCTTACAGAGAGGTCCCCAATGAACATACAGGATTTTCTCCCTTTGAACTTGTCTTTGGGGCGCGTCCGCGCGGTCCTATGTCGTTGCTTCATGATCTCATAACAGCTGACAATATTGACGATGACACAAAGTCATCCTACGAATATGTCATCGCATTGAGACAAAAGATTATCGAAGCATGCAAATTAGCAACTTCTTCTTTTGAATTTGCGAAACAGAAGGCAAGGCAATTTGCCAATAAGAAGAGATGCTTACGACAACTTTGTCCTGGTGACAAAGCATTTGTATTACTACCTTGTAGGGAAAACAGACTACTTATTTCTTGGAAAGGTCCGTACGATATAATATCGAAAATTTCCGATGTCGACTATATTGTCGATATTGATGGGAAGCATAAAACCTTCTACATCAATATGCTTACTGAATTCCATGAACGTCCGGATTATTTACAACCCATTTTCCAAGCAACGGACGATTCTCCAGTACAACATGGTCATTACTCATCACTGTCCGTGATACAGGATGAGGAAACGAGTTTTTCAGATGTAAATCTTCCTCTTCCAATGATCCCACTTCATTCTAGTGAATCATGGAAGAACGTTACTGTCTCTCCTGATTTGTCTCTGGAGAACAGCGACAAGTTTCAACTATGTTGCAAACATTTCAAGATGTACTCACTGACATCCCTGGACAAACTCATGTCATTGAACATGACATTGTTCTAACTGACCATACTCTTATTAGGGTTAGACCTTATCCTATCCCTATACATTTTCAAACACAGGTCGAGAAAGAGTTGGATGAGATGATAGATTTGAAAATAATCGAACCATCCACCTCTGCATATTCTTCGCCGATGGTTATTGTTCGGAAAAAAGACAAGAACATACGTCTTTGCGTTGACTATCGCAAATTGAATCAAGTAACGAAGTTCGATGCTGAACCTATGCCTTTACTGGAAGAGCTACTTACTCGACTTTCCAAATCTCATTTTTTCACTAAACTTGATTTGTCAAAAGGATATTGGCAAGTACCTTTATCTGAACGCGCCAAACCTCTCACGGCTTTTTCAACACCTAGAGGTTTGTTCCAATGGAATTTTATGCCTTTCGGTCTTATGAACGCACCAGCTACATTCGTACGCATGATGCGCCGAATCCTATCTTATCGGTCAGATGTCATTGCATATCTAGACGACATCTGTCTTTTCAGCGATACTTGGGAAGATCACTATTCAGGGTTAGATGAATTGCTGTCTACTTTGCGCGAGCACAACCTGACAGCGAAACCCTCTAAAGCCTATATTGGTTTTAGCGAAATTTCTTTCCTAGGCCACCGAGTTGGTCATGGTTTCCTAAAGACAGAGGACCATAATACTAGTAAGATACTTAACATCTCTATCCCTAAGACTAAAAAACAGGTGAGAAGTCTGTTAGGTCTTATTCAATTTTATGGCAGATTCATTCAGAATCTATCCTCTATCATGGCACCTCTTTCTACACTTCTAAAGAAAGGTTCGCCTAATATGGTCCACTGGTCCCAGGAATGCCAATCCTCTTTGGATAAGATTAAAACATTGTTTTCAACACCACCTATTTTAGTATTACCTACTAAAGATAAAACATTCGTTCTTCGTAGTGACGCTTCATCCACTGGGATTGGAGCGGCACTAATGCAAGAGTACTCTGGAACTCTGCATCCTGTAATGTATATTTCCAGAAAACTTAATGCTGCAGAAAGGAATTATTCGGTTTTAGACCGTGAGCTATTAGCTATGGTTTGGTCAATTCTCAAACTACAAAGATTCCTTCTAGGCGCACATTTCATAGTAGAAACCGACCAAAAAGCTCTTACTGCTATACAGAGTAAGAATTTGAAGAGCTCGAGGTCTACTCGATATGCAATTGCTCTTCAACCTTTTCATTTCTCTGTGCGAGCTATTCGTGGATCAGATAATGTGATGGCAGACATTCTGTCAAGATGCCCACATGATTCCACATAACTATTAGGTCTTAGACTTCTTGATATGTCTAGTTCTATAATAGTTCCTTTTCTATATCAAGATAGATACACATTTGTAATTTAATAATATAATGATTGTATCACTACTTAGCGGTTCAGTGATGTTTATTCACCGCTGTTCTTTAATGATTTTTCTTCATAAATCATAAATTTAAGATATCTAATACGAAATTATGGTATGAAATTTTTTATGCATTGTATAATTGCCATAATTGTATTATACGTGGATCACACCTTCCTGGAAACATTTATTCGTAGAGAAACAATTTCTCTCAGATTATGAGATATATTCTCACCAGTCGCTTCATAAGTCGACTTAGCCTCATATTAGGCGTTATAATTATTCCTGATATTTTCATCTGCGCATTACCCATGCGTTGTGAGCCTATTGTACGTTGCTCCTAGATGTATTTCAAAAAAAAAATGTTCCATTTTTTTTTCCCGGGAGGTGTGGTAAGACTGTTACGTGCAGTCTTTGATATCTTGCAATATAATACATTTGTATGCTTGTTATGTTCGCAAATATTTTGTAAACAAAATAGATACTTTTTAGTGCTTAAGGAAAAGTCATTATTGAGTTACTTCCCTTGAAAGGAGTTTCGCCACTTTCGATCGAACTCCGCGGATGAATCTAGTTTTACTACGATTTATTCTTTGTTTGGGTAGAAATAGATTGTTCTTGCTTCAGAATATCTATGGCCTGAATTTATGTGTATTGTTTGTCTAGGTAGGACGAGTCGGTCTTATTTCTGTATATCTTTACATATCTAAGTCGAACTATATGTTCTTTGTCGCTAGAAAGGTCAAAGGCTGTCCAGCGGATGTGTCGCTAGTTAGTTGTGATTTGGCTTCGCCCTGATGGGCGCTGTTGTGTTTCTGTATCGGCTTGTCGCCGGGAAAAGTGATCTCTATATTTATGGGGAAAGTGATAGTCGTTTAGACCTATCGTGTATGCTTTACCCCAGTGTTTATTCTTATTGCCAAGGAGTGGCAGAATCATATTTCTTATGCTAAGGTAAAGAAAGCATTTCTTATGAACTCTTACGAAGCCATCGTTTTCGATAAGCAGACGCACGATTTGTACGTCTGAGGGAATATTTAACTAGATGAAGATGACATTCATTTCTAGCAGCACCATATTGTATGATGAAGTCAATTGCATCATGATAGAATCTACAGAGCAATGAGAACATTTAATGTAGGATTAACTTTGATACAGATTCCAGTTTGTATCCTAAAGTGAGTGACAGCTCACGACAGTAGCCATCTTGTATACACATATTTAAGGACTATCAAGAAGATACAGGGATGCCCCGTATTATCGCTTGATGAGTCCAGAGATCTCTGCTACAGAATGAGAACCCATTATTAGTGGTTCAATATTATATATGAAAATATGTGCTGAACTTTACATAAAAGAATCTTCGCTAGTCGAGGTTAGGTCTAGAAGCCATCTTGAATATTGTTTATAAACTGACGTGCTTTGTCAGTAAACTCAGATGATATATATATGGGCAATACTGAGTGCTTGTCGACTGACAGTCCATTGTGCTAATATTCTAAATGAGTGCTTAGGTATCACTGCAAGACCATTTATCAACTGTACCATGATGTTTTATGCCAACCTGTCATTTGTCACTGTATCCGTGCTGTCGAGTGTGTATGTCCAATTAAACTGTAGCAAAGGTACACAGTCGTTAGTGTCGATGACTTCCAGCCATACATGAGTGAAAGAAAAAGACCATTTGTCAACACCACGAACTCTTCTTATCATTCGCATATTATACTCTCACTCTATGTCTACACACCACTGCGTAGGTCGAGTTGACATTCCATACTCAAACCACGAGCAACACTCTGACGAGTCTTTAACACTGATGAATGATACAGCATTTAACACTTATAGAAGACCTAACACAGTTCAAAGAACTATCAAACACAATTGAAAATAGTAATAAATACAGAAGCAAAATACCACCCTGGGAACTAAAAACACCAATCATAGATTACTCACTGACTAAAAAGATCAAACAAAACAATAAATGATAAGTAGAAAGTTCATAGACCAACTAACTAAACAAAGTCTGGCCGTCTACACTGATGGATCCAAGGATGATAGTGGGCAACTGGGTGCCGGAGTTGTAATACCACAATGGGGAATACAAAAGAGCTACAGTGTAACTGAAGGGGCTTCGATTTTTACCGCAGAGATGGTATCAATTCTTAAAAGTTTAGAAATAATTAAAGATAACCCCCCAGAAGCTGTTACGGTATTTACAGACTCACTATCATCACTACAAACACTAGAACACCCAGGTAAATGTAGCCGGCCAGACATAAAGGAAGAAATTCTAGCAATTAATACATCACTAGGGAACAGAGGATGTAGGGTGAGGCTAGTGTGGGTTCCAGCACACATAGGTATTGCTGGCAACGAGTTGGCAGACCAGAACGCCAAGAATGGAAGAACAAGTAAAAACAATATAAAAACAGGACTGGGAAGGTCAGAGATCAAGAGCCAAGTGAAGATAACTATAAATGAGGAATGGAAGACAAAATGGAAGAAAAGTAGAAAAGGCAGACACGCGTTCAAACTGCTGAAAGAACCAACAAGGACGTGCCAGGTCAGAGAAGAATTAAAAATACCATCGAACAAAAAACTGTGGCGTCTCCGTCTCGGTGCAGCATACTTCATGGTAGAAGAACCACACTGCCAAGAATGTCAGAAAGAGAATGACATAGACCACTACCTGATCCACTGTAAAAAGTATGAACAACAAAGACTTGAATTAAAAACTTACTTTAGAAATCACAATATAGACTTAACAGGTGATAAGGTTTTAAGTATAGATGCCCCAAGAGATGCCCAATCAATACTTAAAAGATACATTCTTATACATAAAACAAAGGAAAAAATATAAGGTTAGAACTTCAGGAAAAACATCCAACTAAATAGAAATTAAGCATCAAGAACTAACAAAGCATTAACAAAAAACTAACTACTCATAGGACAAGGAAAGACAACAAGGTATTAAAAAAGGGACAACAACTCAAAAAGAACAAATACTAATACAAATTAAAACCAAGTGTAAAGGACAATAGTTATCTATAAACAATACAAAAGAGAAAATAAAATACTAGGTCTAATATAAATAAAAATCAGCAACTGCAAAAGACAACAGTTATTTAAATTGAATACAAAATTAGTAAATAAAATGACACTAAATACCCCAATTATAACCAACTTTCAGGTTGAACAGGGTAGACCAAGATGGAACGAGAAGAGGTAGCAATGATCAGATGTTGAGTGCCCGATCTCCACCCATCAACTCATCAAAACAACAACAACAACGATTGAGATGATCCAGGGCTTGTACAGATTTTAGGATTCGTTAGGCAAGAGGATTTTTTTTCTTCAGAACTTCGTCTTTGAGATTATCAAGACAAGTTGTTTTTAACTTGACAAGTTTTTGTTCAGGTTAGACAAGTATTTTTAAGTAGACAAGTTTGTATTTTACTCTATTAGATATATTATTCCTGTGGATTTACATTTTCATTTTTGGATACTCACTACTTTGGGTAAGAAAGAAATAAGTGCTTCATCATTGTGTCAATAACATTGCTGTTCCAATCACGTTAATAAACTATATTTTATTTTTCTACATTGCTGAGTTTTCCTTGAAATATTACGGTTGGATTATTTGACTAAACCACCATACAAGACATTGCTTTTCACTAACCATAAAAAAGGGTACGAACGAACTCTGGGAAGGAAGAATAAAATAAGGTCAAGAATTTCCATCTCAGGCGGACAGACCTGTAACGACTTGAACCAAGAAACGTACAAGAGTTAGCGCTCTTCAAAATATTTACCTGCGCTCAACCATTAACTGAACTGACCCGATCAGCTGACGGACACACACACATTCTTTCATTGATGTTGTAACCAGCCACGGTCACATCCTCATTGGGGTCGGAGTGGCTAAGAGGTAGGGCGTAAGCCTTTAATTCTAAAGGTACCGGGTTCACTCCCAAATACAGGTAACATAATTGATGGAATTTTTTTTTCAGAACAAGTGATTCCTAATTATATCATACTTTCCCCCCCCCCTTTCCCAATCTCCTTGTGTAGTGAGATCAGATGCCTAGACTTCTCGGATATGGGAACAAAAATAGGAGGTCTCTTGTGCCAGTTATGCATGTTAAAATCCCTCGGCAGTTGGAAATAGTAAAGAGTAGGTCATACGGCCGCTGCTCTGGAAAAATTGTAAAAGAAAATAAGGAAACCTACCTACCACAAAATGTTTATAGAATAAGTGATTCCTGTACAAACAAATTGATATCCTCGCCGGTGCTACGGTGTTCGTGCACTGTGCTGAGATCCCCCTTGTGTGATCTAAGGGAGGAGATTGAAGAACTGATTGAGTCGTTTGTGTGCAACGAATTGGTCCTTAAACACCAAACCAATCATCATCATCATCATCATTTTCCTTTGAGTTCCTTACAAAGCATGGAACCACCAGCGGGTTCTCTTACAGGAAGACTGTGCCAAACAGTTACTTGCTGTTGTAACTGTAGTGTCTATAGCACTTTGCTTTACATTATGAAGTTGCCAAAATAATGCAGTGAATAAGCCACTCACGTCTGTTGTTTTTCTGTTGTCTAGTTTTCTATTTCTTTATTATTCACGAGTGCCTGAAAACATACCTTTATGTGTGTGTAATATTTATTTACTGTAAATAGGTACCTGACTCTGCTCTTGGATTAGGGAAGGCAAACGCAGCGAGGCATGAAACTGGTGATTCCACCCCATAAAGCTGTATGTAATATGGTGGACTCTCTAACACTTCACTACTCAACAGTAGTACAAGTATATGTTATGAGACTACCTTTACATTTACTCGTACCGACTACATACAAGCGCATATACTCGTCAGCAAAATAGTTGGGAGAAGTATTAAAGCTACCACCTTAAACTTTCAGTATGTGCACCACATTTAGAAGATTGAGAAGTTGGAATAGGCAAATAGAGTGAATTTTGTTTAATTACATCACAGCTTTTCAAATCACAATATTTTTGTAATTGTACCGTTATTTTTAAAATGTTTGCATTGAAATATGTCCTGAATATATCCTTTAAGATTGTCTGGGTCCCTCCCATCGTATGAAATGAGATGCATTACACAGCCCTACCAAAAAAAAAAATTTTGATGCCAAACATTTTACTCTTGATTGTACATAAATGAGGCCTGCTCAATCCAAATATCACATTTACTTGTCTGTAGCAGCTCTAGTTTTTGATATACAGACATTTTTGTTTTTCATTAATACAGGGTGACCCAAAAAAAAAAAAAAAACGGGCCCCCGCGCGCACTATTTGTGCGCGCGCGAGCCCGTTTTTTTGGGGTCACCCTATATCAGGGGTCGGCAAACTTTTAGTAGTGTCGTGCCGAAGTAATGTTGCAAAGTCACTCAGCGTGCCAACCTAAGTCAACCATATTTTTATATACAACAATTATTGAAACAATTTAAAAATGATCTTGTATTAATATGTTTCCGATACATTAAATAGCTATTCTATTCTTTGTAGATTATTCAATATTTTAATATAAATAGGAACAAATATCAATACAAATATTATGTTTTGCAAAATTTAAGTTCTGAACACATTAGTTTGAAATTTTTTAATAAAATTGCCATATGTATATTTTGTTAAGACAGAAAGCCCAATAGTTTGAAGAACAAAACAATTAAATAAACCAAACATAAAACACGTTATTAACATTTTAATATGAGTAATCATTGGTTATTATTGATCTGAGTCATTAATCAATTAATGGGACCCGTGTCCTTGCTTCTCCTTGGTTAACTGTTCAATATCAGGTTGTATTTTGTCAATTTCAGCTTCACACAGGCTTCTGAATGCACAGGTGTTAGGCGACTTCTCTGTGGACTTAAAACAGCTTTCATGTGTGAGAAAATTTGTTCACATGTATAAGTTGACCCAAAAACCGAAAGTAGAGCAAATGCAACTTTCTTCAAACAGGTGAACGCTTCAGGCAGGGATGTCCAGCAGTTGAGGATGGCAGCTGACTTTTCCAAGCAGCTTCCTTCAAGAGTTTTTCGCAATTCTACAAAGTTTATCGTCCATAACTCTGATGCCTTGAATTCGATGTGTTGCATTTCAAAATTGTCAACATCCATCCACTCGAAAAGAGATAGGTCAAATAGGATGTTAGTATGGTCAATTAAGACGGGCTTGATGAGGTAAGAAAACATGGGCCCGTGAATTTTGAAGTCTTGACCTCGTTTAGCAAACTCTCCTTTGAGCGCTTCAACGTACTTCTGAAGCTCATCTCTGTTGACAGTAAATCGATTTGAATGAGTCTTTACGTTTGGAAAGTACTTGTATGTGTTAGTGGTAATATCTCTGCAAAATATGTCTAATTTTGACGCAAATCCTTTCCAGTGCTCAAAAAGATCAAGTACTGTTTGACCCTGCCCTTGTAAACGCAAGTTTAATTCATTCTGATTTGTAGTTACGTCAGCCAGAAACATCAGCTTGCACAGCCAGTCCTCGTCATTCAATTCCGGGAAATGTTGTTCTTTTTTTTGTCAAGAAACACCTTGATTGCTTCTAGACATGATACAAATCTGTTCAAAATATTACCTCGACTAAGCCAACGAACGTTGCTGTACAGCGGGAGGTCCGCATATGCGCTCTCCATTTCTTGTAGAAGAGACTTGAATTGCCTGTGGGTCAATGAAGAGCAAGAAACTATGAAGTTAACTATCTTGACAACAGTTTCCATTACAGGGTTCAAGGATAGTGACGAAATCTTCGCACACAAACTCTCCTGGTGTATAATGCAATGGAAGCTCAATACTTGACGTCCAATACGATCCTCAAGAAGTTTAACAAATCCTTTGTTCTTTCCGACAAATGCAGGGGCGGCATCAGTAGTAACACAGAATATTTTATTCATGTTAATGTTCTGATTTTCGAAATAGCTTACAAATGCAGTTATAATGTCCTCTCCCTTGGCTGTACCATCAAAAGGTATCGAGCAGCACAGTTCTTCATAAATACGGTCGTTGTCACAATATCGCGCAACTATAGCTAGGCGCGCCATGTTATTCACATCGACACTTTCGTCAAGAGCGACACTAAATACAACAGCTTGTTGTAACCCGGTTGATTGTTTTACCGTTACATTTTCAGCCATATCAGTTATGCGCCTCTCGATTGATCTCGCAGAAGCCGGTATTTCTCGAATCCGAGACAGTATTGTTTCTTTATTTGGTAAATCACTAAACAAAATTTCAGCACTGCTCAAAAAAGTTTCCTTGATGTATTCTCCATCTGTGAAAGGTTTGCCCTTCGAAGCCACACACTGTGCAATTTTGTAACTACATTCGGTAGCTTCATTTTTGGTTCCAATTACTTGACTAAAAATACTACTTTGTTTTTTGTAGCCAGAAACAGCCATTTTTATGGCTTCACTTTTCTCCTCAGAGTTTTTAAACATGGACTGATGTTTGGTTTGATAGTGTCTTTGTACACTTGACGTACGGCACACAACACTTTCATAACATAAAGCACAAACAGCACAATCCTTTTGTTGTATGAATTCATATTCGTTTGTCTAAAAGTCTTGAAACGAGCGTATATCAAGTTTTTGTCGTTTTTAAGTCATTTTAACGGCACCGTATTACTTAATAACAACACCAACTTTTGTGCTGCTGTCAACGGACTGTACGGGCATGAGTATGCGACAGCCGAGAGAACTGTAGAGGTGGTGGTGGTCGGGAGAGAGTGGAAGGATAGGTCAGTCATTGTTGCTCCAAACTCACCGGGAGTCAAAAACTGCGAGCGAAAACGAAATAAATACGCTCGTCCAGGCGCTAGCCAGACACTATTACGTAATTATGATATTACGTCTCCGCTTGCCCGTCAAAATTTGCTTGGGATTCTTTTCAAGAATCTTATCCTGCAAACTACGGTAGCAGGTAGACGCCAGACTAGCGGGCGCCGCAAAGTATAACCACTCCCCTTGAAATTCGTTGAAGAATGTTTGTTCCTGGAAACGGTCCGTAAAAACGAAGACTTACGTGCAGAATAGTATGATCAGGCCTTAAGTTTGCATCAGATCGCACATTCTTACCTCCAATGTCTAAACACTTTCGTTTTGAAGGGTTGTAAAAACAGGTATAGCTTTAAAAGAATTATATGCTTCTATTTAATAAAAAATTCAATACTTTTTTAATGAGATCATATACTGTACAGTATTTTAATTCAATCAGCGTGCCATTGAAAATCGTTCCACGTGCCACGCTTGGCACGCGTGCCGTAGGTTGCCGACCCCTGGCCTATATTATTACAATATTTTCTATATAAGGCTATGTAAAAAAAAACTATTGCTGTCTAGTCCTTTACAAAAGAAAACTGCTTGTTAACTCTCAGTTTCAGTTTTCCAAGAATCTTCCCAGAATTGCCTTTTTAGATTTTAAGCCACTGCATGCATGTTAGTATGCTACTTATTTTATTACACTTCTAACAGAGAAGGGCATCATCTACAAGAAGAGCATGTTTTCTTTCACCGCATTTATTTTGTTATATTTGTGGAGAGTACACTTTCAAAGAACAACATAGTAAGCATATTACTGTTTTTGTGAA
Source organism: Oreohelix idahoensis (assembly GCA_024509875.1). Classification (NCBI taxonomy): domain Eukaryota; kingdom Metazoa; phylum Mollusca; class Gastropoda; order Stylommatophora; family Oreohelicidae; genus Oreohelix; species Oreohelix idahoensis. The sequence goes on along the minus strand of JAMPIV010017851.1, from coordinate 401,797 downwards.
AAAGGCATACTTTGCTTACTTTAAAGTAAAACTAGGTGACCAGGACAAGTCTTGGGCTCCTCATATTGTTTGCAAAACATGTGTTGAACACCTGCGACAGTGAACTTGTGGGGAAAAGAAAATGTTTAAAATATGGAATTCCAATGGTTTGGAGAGAGCCCAAGAACCACTATGACGACTGTTATTTCTGTGTTGTGAATATTAAGGGAATTAATGGAAAAAATCACAAAAAGTGGAAATATCCAGATATAGATTCTGCTAGGCGACCTGTTCCACACGGAGATGACATACCAATTCCAACTTTCAGTCAGATTTCGGATTCCCTGCTAGAAGATGAGACAGCAGTGGCATGTGGAACGACAAGTGATAGTGATAGTGATTTCGAAGATGATTGTTCAGATGCTCAACGCTTCGACCATCTTGAACTAAATGATCTAATCCGAGATCTATATCTCTCCAAGGAATCTTCAGAACTTTTGGCTTCAAGATTGAAAGAAAAAAAAATTACTGACTGCTGAAACAAAGGTTACATTTTATCGCAGCAGAGAGCAAGGTTTTATTCCATTCTTTTGTAAAGAAAACAACCTTGTGTTTGTACTAATGTAGGAGGTCTTGTTAACAAAATGGGTGTAAGTTATACACCAGATGAGTGGCGACTTTTCATTGACAGCTCTAAAAGAAGTTTGAAGGGTGTTCTCTTACACAATGGTAACAAATATGGCTCAATTCCAATTGCAAATTCTACTACAATGAAGGAGGAGTATGCTACAATAAGCACAGTTCTGGAAAAATTGAAGTATTTAGAACATAACTGGATGGTTTGTGTAGATCTTAAAATGATGAACTTCTTGCTTGGCCAGCAAATGGGATTCACCAAATATCCATGCTTTATATGTTTGTGGGATAGCAGGACAAAAGATATGCACTGGACAAAGAAACAGTGGCCGTTGAGGGATGAATTTAAAGTTGGAGAAAAAAATATTGTCAATAAGCCTCTCATTGATCGAAAAAGAGTTCTACTGCCACCATTACATATAAAGCTTGGCTTGATGAAGCAGTTTGTTAAGGCACTGAACAAAGATGGTACCTGTTTTAATTACTTATGCAGAAAGTTTCCAGAATTGAGCATAGACAAACTTAAAGCTGGAATTTTTGATGGACCTCAAATTAGAAAGTTAATAAACGATCCAAATTTTATTGATTCCATGAACAAAACAGAGTAAACAGCCTGGTCATCATTTGTTTTAGTTGTGCAAAACTTTCTGGGTAACTTTAAAGCAGACAATTATTCTGAATTAGTTGGAAACATGCTGTCGAGTTTTTGTGAACTTGGATGCAACTTGAGCATAAAATTGCATTACCTCCATAACCATTTACATTTATTTCCGGAGAATCTTGGGGACTTTAGTGAGGAGCAAGGTGAAAGATTTCACCAAGATATAAAAACAATGGAAGAGAGATACCAGGGACTTTGGGATGCCCACATGATGGCAGATTACTGTTGGACCCTTAAGCGTGACTGTCCGGGCATATCACATTCCAGGAAGTCCTCGAAAAGATCCTTTTTGCGTGTTGACTAAATAAGTGCTAGTGATAACGTTTTATTACATTTTTGGTAATATATGCACAGTAATTACATATAATATGAATGCAGACTAAAGTCAAAATGCCACTGATAGCACCTAACTCTAGGATTGTACATAACAATTGCCATACTAATATGGTCATTCTTAGTTATCTCAAAAACTAGAGCTGATAGAAAAAATCTGATTACATTTTTGAAATCAGCAACCCAAAATTACCCAAGAACAGCTATAAAATTTAAGGCACCAAAATGTGTGTATACCAGTGATTAGATTTTCCATGAGACGAAGGATCAGAAATGATGACATGACAACACTAGTTGCTTATCCTTTACAGGACGTGGCAATCAACCCCAGCTTTTATTGGCTGTTTGTGATTTTTCTAGGCAATTTTTTCATTCAGTAGTTTGCCATTGCTTTCTGAACGGTACGGCGCTTATACCATTGTTAAAAATCCACACAAAGCGATCTGCTACCAAACCGCCTGCAGCAGGTTTCGAACCTGGTATATCTGGATTATGAAACTGCGTTCATATCTATTACGCCACAGACGCCGACGACCACACTTTAGGAGCTTAAAATACATATATAGAGAAACAAAACATTAAGTGGCTTGCCATCTCATGAGGCGGTTTGGAGCCTGAGCCACAACGAGCCTACAACAGCATATTTTCTCATGTTATAGCCCGGGCATGACCAAGAGACAATTGGATATTATCATCATGTGCCATCTTCATATCGAAGGTCGACTGCAATGGATCGCCAGCGTCTTATGTCATTTGTCTTTGTGACGTATAATGGAACAATTGCCTACAGTAATCTGACAGCATTTGTAATCCCGTTAGCGTCCTATAATTGGTTAGCAAAACCATGCATTTACAGTCTGTGCTTACTCACGTTTTAGTCCTACCTCTTTTCTTTGTGTTTAACACGAGCTAACACAAGGTTTACAAACTTTCGTGACCTGCCAGTCATAACAGGGAGCGAATCAGGTTTGTTTACTTAAGTTTCTCACGCGAGCTGATCTGTCAATTATCGGATACCTGACAGACCGCACGTGAATAACACCGGACCTTTTGAAGTAGACTCACGGGCAAAAATCTTTCCCCGAGTACCCTTTGAAGTACGTACACAGAGGGAATGCAGGGAAACCCAGAGCTCTTTGATTTTCAGAAGGGGGCAAAATCTTCGAGAACCCCGTTACACGGATTTAAGTCTTTGATGGTGGTCTAACGACTGAGAAAGGCCGACCGCAAAGCTTTTATCTGGGGAACTCATGTTTCTGATTCTCTGGTACACACAATAGTTTGAAAAGTAGCATCATCTATAGATCAGGGAACCATGATGATATATAAATTGTGCTTTCTAAAACCTGCTATCAGTTGTCACTCAGAATTTTTGGATAGTCTAAACACGCAGTTCTAGAACCATTGTGGAAGATGTGTTAATAGCATTAGAGGGGATTGTCATTCTGATTTTCTGGTATTAGAAATTAGTGCTTACGTTGTTAAAGTGTAAAGTTTACCCTTATAATTCACTTAGAGTTTTAGCTGTTACAACCAGTGAAATAAAATAACGCGTAGCTATTTCATACCAGATGTTCAGTTATAATGCTCATTTTCACCACCCGCTTTCTCTCACAAGAAGAGACGGTTTTAGTTGACTGATTTATGCTAGGCGCTACTAATAGTGACAGAAAAGAATTCACGTTATATTTCATTTTGCGTATTTATATTAAGTGCCTATTATTTACTACCATACGATGACCAACAGACGCCGATAATTTAATAGCTATTAGCGACAGGTGATATTTATGTAAGTGCGCGTATGGATAATTGAATAATGATTGGCATTGTACGCTGATCGTTTAAGTGCAAGCCGGGGCGGGGAGGGTGCATACCTCCATCCGACCTGAAACCTCAGCGCTAGCGAAAGCTGATGGTGTAGACATAAAAGAAAAACACCTGTTCCTTTTAACTTTAATCAGGACTGACGGAGTGGATAAGAGATCGTCTTGTCCCCGTCCGTGTGCATAGCTATATAGAATAGTAGCATTTTTCCAAAAATGTTTTTTATTCCTAGCAGACCTGATCAAGGACGTCCAGCGTTCTTTTCTTCATTTACTGATTGGTTAATGTTGTCTTTTTCTTGGCTTGTGCATCACCAATTTCATTTGTGAGGCAACGAGACATGAGAAACATTTTAACTTGTAAATTTAAACTGGACTTACAAAACCGAGGAATATTTTTTCCAATTTTTTACCAGCCCACGAAAGAACACTTATCCTCCCGACTTCTAACAGTCGTATTCAAGCGGATTTATCCAGAAAGTTTCACTGTTTTAGAATCGGCACTCACCATACAGCCAGCCGATAGGATTATCATCATCATCATTGGTAACATTTTTTAACTGTGAACCTCAAGAGCACGTCTTGCTACACTAACTATTCGCGGTGACATTTTGTTCATACAGGGAAAATGAAACCATCAAATTCGGCGTCCACCTCATTAATCTTAGGTGTTAGAGGATGGACTGCGGCCAGTTTAGGAAATACACCTGACATTTTGTATATTCAGGAACCATTGTAATTCCAAGGGATATCCCCAAGAGTAGGTAAGCGTGATTGAGTGGCCACTGTATGACAGAGAGAGAGAGAGTGAATATTTTTCTTTGTTACAGGAACTTTACCAACATTGGATTTTTTTGCATAAACTTGTTTACTTTACTGGGTAGCACATAGAGGGAACTTGTTTCTTTACTGTCTATTCTGTAACATAGTGCTAACCTTTGACTTTTGGGTTATTACGATTTTGGGTTCTTTTCTCAAGAGAGGGAGGACACAGTTATTCTGCTATTTCATATGTATGTAAATCTGATTTTATTTGACTTTTCTTTAGATGTTTGATGTTGTCAAGTTTAATAATAATAAACAACAAAAGAAACTTAACTTTGTGTGTTGGTCAGACCCATACCCAATCAACCGTAGTTTTTCACGTTTGTGTGTCTTGTTGTCACATAGCTGTGTGTGTGTGTGTGTGTAGTTAAACTCATATTTATATATGAGGAGGGAAAGATTGTCTTGTACTAAATTATAGACGTATAGATAGGCTGGACTAGAGAAACTTACTCATTCCATAGACATATCTTCTCCTTAAACTATTCACCCGTGAAATCTATTTCTCACACTTTTTTTTCTCACCTACTTATCACCATCCACTCTACTCAGACGGGACCAAAATAACTCTTAAACCTATCCGTACGACAGTCTTGATGGTGCACTCGGATAGACTCTTTCCTGTCCATCTCTTGATGTTATCTTCACACGTGCCTTCCTCTTGCACGTTTGCCTTCAACTCTGCCTTTTAGTATGGTCTTCAGTAAGGTGTTATGTCTTTTTACTTGACAAAATATTTTAGCTAGTTGGATATACAAAAATCCAACAGCAACACTGGCTCACAGCGGTAAATGCAATACGTTTCATTCAAGAACAAAAACTTCAGCATCCCACTACGTTTCATGGCAATAGCAGACCAGACAAATGTAAAAGTAAAGTATATAATTGCTCGTAACAAAATTACGTTTTATTTTTTTTTTTCGTTTTAAATTAAATCAAGTAAAGTACACTATTGCTCATAACAATATTCTGTTTTAATTGTTTCTTTTTAACGTAAAAAGTTAAGTACACTATTGCTCATAACAATATTCTGTTTTAATTGTTTCTTTTTAACGCAAAAAGTTAAGTACACTATTGCTCATAACAAATTCTGTTTTAATTGTTTCTTTTTAACGTAAAAAGTTAAGTACACTATTGGGTCTGCAGGGTGTGGCATTTTAAGCCTTGACGTATCGTCTGGTTGCGGACCATACGATACGTCAAGGCCTAAAATGCCATCCCCTGCAGACCCAAGTTATTGCTCATAACAAATTCTGTTTTAATTGTTTCTTTTTAACGTAAAAATTTAACTACACTATTGTTCATAACAAATTCTGTTTTAATTGTTTCTTTTTAAAGTAAAAAAGTAAAGTTTTTGCTCTTAACAAAACTCTGTTTTAATTCTTTTCTTTTCATATTTTCATATCTGACCATAGAATCGAACAAATCTGTATTCCTATTGTAAGAATTTCTTAATTATTTTAATGAAATATAACTACATGGTGTTTCAAAATAATGTATACAAACTTCGAATGCTGATAACTTTATTATCATTTAAAACAGAATTATGGCATTTTCCCATTTAAAATCTCAAATGTCCAAAGTGTCGACAGCTTGTAACAATGCATTCTTTACAACTATTGTCCGTTCGGAAATTCGTGCCCACACATTGAACGTTGTAACTTTGCAACCCCTTGACGGATGTTATTGAAATTTGCTACGTGCCCTACTGATATCAATGCAGTTATTAATATATTTTTTGCCCTTACAAAACTCATGTCATGTTCGAATTTTCTTCTTTAAGTTATATAAAAAACTCTTACCGTTGTCTGTGTTAATTTTTATCAGTTCTACAGGAAAGTTACAAGATCAGTTCAAAAATTGCGCACTTAATTTTTGTTGCAGCACAGCACAAGCGATGAAATGTGCTATTCAATATTTTTTTTGTTTGAATTAGTGTAGTGACTACATGTCCGCACGAGTGCGCACCTATTGTACACAGTCGCGAGTAATTATTTCAGCGACGTATGCTAATTGCAATGAGTTGGCTGCAACGAGACAAAACGACACCAGCGTATAATATATTAATAAACTAAACTGCATAATTATGAAAAGCGCAATAAATCTGAAATGCAAATTTATCACTTTGCAGAAAGTAACTGTTATATTGTACAGGCATTTTCGCAGAGAGGCTAAGATGGGTTGTTTATACCACGACATCCAAGAACCAGGTAGGAGAACACGAAAGGCCCTGAGTGTGGATAGAAGATCTTTTCGACGTTGGATACAACAGAACGGTGATTGTACAGAGGCTGCGGTTAAGTAAGGAAGGAAGAAAAAAATTGATGATTTTGACAAGGATGTCATTAGACGTTTGATTTTGAATATGTTTAAAGCCAATCAACTTGTTACTCTCCGCATGCTGAAAAGTCGGCTGCAAGCAGAATGCGATATTAACGTCTCAAAAACAACTCTTTGGCAACTTGTCAGAAGTGTCGGCTTCACTTTTAGAAAAACGTCTGGCGGAAGGAACTTTTTATGTGAAAAACCACATCTGGTTGCAGCTCGAAGCAAATACCTTAGGCAGATTCGTGAGAGAAGGCAAGACGGCTATGATATAGTGTATTTGGACGGATCTTGGGTTAATGCTCATCATACGAACGAGAAAGAATGGCAATCTGTTGACGGAGACCATAGAAGGAAAATTCCCAGCAGCAAAGGTCAACGCATTATATTAGCACATGCTGGCAGCAGACAGAATGGGCTTGTCCGTGATGCAGAGCTTATTTTTTAATCAAAGTCTGTAGATGGTAGGGACTACCACAGTGAAATGAATGGGCAAATTTTTCGAGATTGGATAGTGTATACACTCCTCCCGACTCTAGATAGGCCGTCTTGCCTGGTGATGGATAATGCGTCCTATCATAATGTTCTAGCGCAGGAGGATAAAGCTCCCACTTCGGCAAGCACGAAAGACGAAATCAGGAGGTGGCTTGTGAATGAAAATATCTTCGCTGACAACAGCTATTTAAAACCAGAGTTGTTGCAGCTTGTGAGACAGAGGAATAAGACAAAAGTGTATCTGACTGATAAAATCATCCAAGAGCAGGGTCATGTTTCTCTTCGACTCCCACCTTACCATTCTCACCTTAACCCAATAGAGCTGGTTTGGGCTAGAGTCAAAGGGCAAGTATCCGCCCAGAACACCACTTTTAAAATGTGCGATGTTTCACGAATAGACACAGAGTACTGGGCTAAATGTGAAGAACACGTGCTACAGGAAGAAGAAGATTACTGGCAGCGAGATGGCTTGCAGTTTATCCAACCTCGGAATGAGGCACGTCGATCGCATTCCTTCGTTTGTGATAAACTAATTTCATATGCCAATCTATAATAACACATAAACAGTTACGATTCGTCATAGCTTCCTGATGATTTACTGCTATCATGGTTCATTATCAGAACATCATTCCTCGTATCAAAATCACGTGAACAACCAATCACACATTTAGGACACGCCTTTGAACCGTCGTGTCGCACAAATGTTGTGATTTACTGTAAGAATTAATGTTACGGGCAGATTTAGGCAAATGTTCCAAGAAGATCAAAGAAAATCGCCGTTTTGCAAATTTTTCGACAGCTGTGGATGTAATTATCGCAAAATCTTAACTGCATGGAAAATCTAAGACCGCATGCAAAAATTCATGTCCATACAACAAACAGTTTTGGAGAAAATTGACGCTTTCTGTGGGCGCGAATTTCCGAACGGACTATATGAACGATTGACTGCCATTCTGTATTGTTACTAAATGAATAGTGAAAGATGCAGTTTTAATGTGATGTCTCAGGTCCCTCACTGTGCGCCTTTTGCGATGAGCACAACCTTCTTTTAAAAAAAAAAAGTCACGAGTAATAGTCTAATGGCATTATTCATTTGTATCTTTCATTATTCCGCTCTATTCTTGCAAAGTAGTAACATTTTATGTTAAATTATGTGCGAGTTGTATGCATTCGCAACACCCCGTATATATTAATTGTTATGAGTAAAATTCATAACATGTCTGTCGATATGAAAATGGTTCGACAACGCTTCTCGTTTGTTTATTATATGTAGTCATTGGTAACACAGGAAGTGACGTCATTGCCTCATGGTGCAGATCGGCAGACGTCAAAGTTGCGATCAGCAAAAGTGGGAGATCATCTGCCGGGGTCTTCTATGTGTGTCGTTGAGGCAAGTGGACGTATGTCTCTAAGCTCGTGAAATATATATTAACTGTGTATAATTCCTTTGATGTTCCAGCACTAGATCATCAATATGCCTCTGTTAGATGATACTAGATATATTTAAAAAGGGAATATGGATTCTGATGAAAACGTGAGTCAGAATTAAATAAATTGTGAAGTCGATCTAACGACAGTGTTTCCGACATTACAGAGTCTCGTTTATGACGGCTTAAAGAATGCCATTATATATTGAATGGTTGTGTAACTGTGTCGTGTTTTGGTCTGTCTTACACCACGGCCATATTTACCGCTCAAAATAATAGGATAAAACGGACCCATATAACAACCAATGAGAACGCTCCTTTTTCTAGTGTGTATAAGGAAAGCTTTTATGCTTAGTCATATAGGTCTATTTTGTGTAACTGAAAATACAAAGATATTTTATTTCTTAAAGAATAAAGATATTTAAACTAAAAGATATAACTAGAGTAACAACGGGGATATTACTTAAGAGATATGGGTAAAGACTTCCTCGAATAGTGTTATTCTAAGAGAAAAATCGTTTTAATTGACATTTATACATCAGGGTAGTCCCCAATATAGTTAGTTAAAGGCTGCATAGATTTAAATGCATTTTCCTAACTAAACAAATTTTAGATAGACAGATAGAGATAAATTACCAGTATAATACTTACTTACTTACTTAGTCGTTCCCCTTCTACCGTGAGGTGTAGAGGTTTGGAAGAGAGAGAGCGCCAGACTACTCTATCGGCTGTCTTCCTCCTGGCCTGGTTGCATTCTAGTCCTCGGTCCTTCAAAGATTGTCTAATGTTGTCCTCCCGGCGGACTCTGGGTCGTCCTCGGGGTCTGGATCCTTGGCTCTTTGTTTCCCATGCTTGTCGTGGTAGCCGATCTTCTCCCATTCTGCAGACATGGCCAAACCATCTTAGTTGGGACTGTTCTACTAGGGTCTGTAGGGGGTGGTATTTTAGGCCTTGACGTATCGTCTGGTTGCGTACCATGTCTCTTCTTGTTACTTCAACCACCTTCCTCAGATACCTCATTTCTGAGGTTTGGATCTGGCTTTTATGGGTTGTAGTCATTGCCCATGACTCGCATCCATATGTCAAGACTGGGACATAGGTGGAGCGGTATACAGCCATCTTCGTTTTCTTACCAACCTCTCTCTTGCTGAGGAATCCTCGATTTATGGCCTGAAAAAGTCTCCCAGCTGCTGCTTTTCGAGTGGCCAACTCTTCTTTGATGCCTCCCTTTCGGTCTATAATAGCTCCGAGGTATTTAAAGTGGTCGACCTGCTCCAGGACCTGTTCTCCCAGCTTAATCCGATGTCTTCTTTCTTCTCGTGATATCACCATGGATTTTGTTTTAGAGCTGCTTATGACCATCCCTCTCTTCTCCAGCTCTTCCTTCCAGACTTGCAGGTTGGATTGGAGATGTGCCTCTGATTTAGCAATCAGGGCAACATCATCAGCAAATGCCAGCTCTGAAATATAGACCTGTCTCATCTTCCAGTACCCCACTGAATACTTTCTTGTTCTCTCCTTACATGCCTTGATGACATCGTCCATAAGGAGTATGAAGAGGTAAGGTGATAGGATATCACTTTGTCTTACACCAGTGGTGGTCCTGAACTCTTCTGACTTATGGTTTGCTGTCCTCACATAATTTCTGCAAGACTTGTAGAAGCTCTGTATAGCATGAATCAGAGGTGCTGGAATATTCTTCCTTGCCAAACAGTCCCAAAGTTTGCTCCAAGGGACCCTGTCAAACGCCTTTTCCAGATCTATGAAACAAAGATGGATCTCACTCTTATACTCAAGGGCCTTTTCACTCAGCTGTCTGAGTGTGAAGATTAGGTCTTGAGTACTTCGGTTTGCTCGGAATCCGCACTGGACCTCATCCAATTGTAGCTCAGCTAGGCGTCGGAGTCTCTGCTCTAGGATTCTAGAGTAGATTTTTCCAGGGACACTGAGAAGGGATATGCCTCTATGGTTTCCACACTGTCGATTGTCACCCTTTTTGAAAATTGGTGTTATGATGGCGATCTCCCAATCCTTTGGTATGGTCTTGTTGCACCATGCTGCCTGTAGGACCCTTAAGAGTAACAGGTGGCCTGATGCTCCCATGTACTTAACCATTTCTGGTGTTATACCATCATGCCCTGCTGCTTTGCCCATCTTGATTTTCTCCAGTGCTGCCTTCAGTTCTTCCATCTTTATGTCATCTTCATCACCATTGGTTTCCTCTTCTGTGCTAGTGGTTATCATTTCTGATGTTTGACCTTGCTCACCATCAAGGAGTTCTGAGTATAATACTAACTTTAAATAATTAAAATCGGTCCACTATTAAGAAAGATATTAGATATTAACATTTATACACATTGAACGAGAAGGCAAAAAGACGCATTGTTTTGAAATTCTCAACACCGTTTTACCCCTTCCCATCCGCGAGGTACGATGCGACACTATATAAGACCTTGAACTTGGCAGAAATTGAGGCCACAACATTTTCAAACACTACGCTGTACAGAAGAAAGCGGCAAACGCTTGCTGTCACATAATTTGCTGCTGTATCTAAGTAGCAGACCTAGACACCCATTTACCGCCTGTTATAGCTATTGAGTATTACCTGAGGGTAAGAGAAATATATATATATATATATATATATATATATATATATATATATATATATATATATATATATATATATATATATATATATATATATACACTCGTATATATATGTATATAATTATGTAATTTTCCTGTGTATAATCCATTTATGTGTTCGGTAGTGTGTTATCTGTGTTAAGAAAAAAATACAGGACGAGTGTGCTGCCGGCTTGAACGCAAGCATGTGTTAACTTTTAGAGACGAAAGTCAGCATTTAGAATGTGTAGTATAATTGAGAATTATGGCAGAATCTACGACTGCAAGTTTAATAATGTATTGGAAGGAGTATTTCATAAAGGAAAGTCACACTGTTCAGGAACATAAGATAGGATGTCAGGAATTGTTACCATGTATTCATCAAGGTTTCAATTACTAGTTTGTACTAAACCTAATCATTGTAAGGAAGCATATTATGGACAATGGATCGAACTTATGATTTATAAGGAAACTGTAATCACATCGAACTGGCTGTAAGTGGTACTGAAGTAAAGTGTCATGTGCAACTGTTAGCACATTATCTGAGATTGTTTGTAACGTTCATTGTGTGTGTGTGTGTGTGTGTGTGTGTGTGTGTGTGTGTGGGTGTGTGGGTGTGTCTGTGTGCGTGCGTGCGTGCGTGCGTGCGTGTGTGTGTGTGTGTGTGTGTGTGTGTGTGTGTGTGTGGATAAGATAGTGCTGGACCCTACAAAGTTTGCGATTATTTGTATTTTCCCAGGTTTTATCCTGAAAATGACTACCAGTCTTTGAGACATTCAATTCTGAGGAACTCTGTTGGTGTGAAACGTTCTCAAGATACTTAGAGCGAGACACCCAGTGGTTACAAGCCTGGAGATCAAGACACTGTATGATCCTGGCTATAATGGATGCTTCACCTTATAAAAGATAGGTGACCACATAACTCCATTGATCGGCACATCCAGACTCAAGTTGTTTAAAATTAAAACACACACCAAACAAACAATAGAGTGATGACTCATGAAATATTTAATATACTTATACCAACTTTACAGTCATATGAATACAATAATTGACATTTTAAATATAACTATCATATTTAGCTATTGTGGAAATGAACATTCCATACTTATTTATTTCTATTATGTAAAAAGCATTTGAATTTTATAATCATTTTTCTAACCGAAAAGAGAAACGGTATAGGATCAATTAATTGTAAATATTTACACTCAGTCTTACTTAATTATTCAAGTTGAGTTAGGTTCTGTTTGTATGTATATTACATATTTATTAAATTAATTTATCCCCTAGCAGAGTCAAAATAACTATATAACCATTATTCAGGGTGGAATCTGGAGAGGTAGCACTTAGACCTTCATTAACATTCACTATCATCAAACTTGAAGGTTTATACAGCTTGACCCTGCCTTGATTGTCGATACACCCTTACTCTTTTCATAGAAGGGGGTATTTCTTATAAGACCAGTCTCTTATCTGGCTCTATACTGGTATCCTTTGATACATCTATTTGTCTGGGATATCCTATATTTTAATAACATCTGAACCTCTCGCGACAAACTGATAATGGAGCATCGTCTCATGTTTTATTAAACATTTGTAAATCGTTTCCACTTCACTTTCAACTACTTGAATATGGCAGTTTGGTGTGGATTGTCTGCGGTGGTCTTGTGATAAAACCCTAGCAGTTCTTGGCCAGAGTAACTAGAAGGTTACTGCATATGAACATTATAACTATATAAATTTAAAAGACCCCGTAGCGCAACAGTGATATAGTAAATTTTATTTTATCTTTCATAAAAGTATAACAAAAAGTTTGGCAACAGTTACAGCTGGTTTTTATTGTTTTTGACTATAGACAATTATTCTTTACAATATGATCGAACTGCCATTGTGGTAAAACAGCTGACTAACAAATTAATGTAAATTTTCATTTATTGATGACATCCCCATTTCTGAGCAATCATTTGTGAGTTTGTGAGGGGGTTCTTCATCCACTCAATGACCATTTTAGGGGTAACCACCCACACGTCTTTATGGGTGAGCTGTAAATCCTGGAACCAGCTGATCAGGGCAGGGTAAGAAGGTGGCGACCGCAGAAACATGGAACCGTGGGTAAACAGATGCATAGGAACTCTCACAGGGTAGAAGTAATTATCAAAGTTTCTCCTGAAAGTAGAAGGAGAATAATTTCAATTGATTAAAGAAATTAAAACTTGAAAAGCACATTATGAGAATAATTATGGCAGTACGTATGATTTTATACTAATGTGTAGGAATTATAAATATGTGGAAAAGAATTGTTCGCGTCAGCTACGAGTATTCCACCAGACAAAGAAACCAATCGGAGTTGCTAAGAGGTATGGCGTCTGCCTCTAATTCTAAAAGGTACTGGGTTCGATCCAGCACAGGTAATATAATTGATGGACATTTTTTTCGGAACCAGCTGGTCCTAATGGTGTCATACTCCCCCTGATCTCCTGGGTAATGAGATCGGATGCTTAGCCGTCTCGGATAAGTGCTAAAAAACATGAGGTGCAAGTTGCGCACGTTAAAAATCCCTCATCAGTTGGAAATCGTAAAGAGTAGGCCACACGGCCGCTGCCCTGGCAAAATAAAAAAATCAGGAAACCTACCCACCACAAAAATATTTATAAAATATGTGATTGCTGTATACACACATTAGGATCCTCACAGGTGCTACGGAATTCGTGCACTGTCCTGAGATTCTCCTTGTGTGATCTAAGGGAGGAGATCTGAGCCCTAATGGAGTCTTCTGTGTGCAATGAAGATAGCCGGTAAAAACAAAACAAAACCAAAGAAACTAATGTAAATAAATACAATTTAGTCAAGTATTCACACTTAACATTGTTTTATACTTTTAGAATGATCCGTTTTCTTAACTAAATGAACAGGAAACTTTATTTTGATGGTGAAAAATGCCGTCAGGATTATCATTATTTCTTTCACGATCGATCGACATGAATTTCTTAACAGCTCACCCTAAATCTGTCGTCACGTGCTATACCTACACCATCATACCACAAGTTTTTTTATATATTTAGACTTGCGCCCTAATATAACCAGCGGACCTTGTGTCTAGGTTAACGGGGTCGCGCCTCGCCAAAACGAAACAAAACTCCTATGTTTTTTTTTTTAAACATGCTATACTTACTTGTAAAATGTGTACCATTCCTGTTCCGAAGCCGTGAAAACGTTAGAGCCGACACTGCATGTATCAATCATGCTACAGCTGTAGTTGTTACTTCCAATCCAGCCGTTTATCGGTACTTCCCAAAATCCTGGGTAAACCTTGGTCGGGCATGGAAGATTTGTACACCTGGAGATTGTATAGTTTATTTGAGAAATGCTCATGTTTTGTATTTCCATTTAAATTGCCTCGTAATACACAACACCTGCAAGGATTCTAGGCATATTAAATACTGTTTTCCAATGTTGTAGCGTTGAATACTACAGCTTATTTCTCAACAAAAATGAATGAAGACGTTAACATAAGATAAGCAGATACCAAACATTTACGAAACTATATTTCGGGACACTAAAGACCATACATAACATCTACTTGTAAGTAACCCGTCAAAATAAACGGGTATTTCATTATAGTGTGCTCGTTTTGTTACATGTCCTAAAGACGGAACTTGACAGTTTTTCGCTCCGATTCATGGCATTGTCTTAAAACTTTGGCATCTGGAGTACGATGTATGGCAGCATTTTAAGGCGATCCATTAGCTCGTTGTGATGCATGACATCTTTGCTATTTATAAATAAAAAAAAACTGCAGCTGGACGTAATGCAACGTCTTTCGGCGTTTATGTGGCTCGGTTTCGATTGACGCCAGGCTTGTTCTTTCTGCATCTACAGCTCGACCTAAAGCAGCATAGTCTGATGTTTTGGTGGCTCGCTTCGATTAAGGCCAGCCTTTGTCTTTCTGCATGTACAGCACGACTTGCATCAGCGTCTTGTAACGTCTCGCTCGTTTGCTGTGATGTATGACATACCCGATTTTAATCTTCAATTTTAGATCGTGGTGTTGTAACTTCGTCACGTACCATAGTAAATATACCTGTCAAAATAATGACAGACAGAGTACTAAAGGTGACGTCTTAACCCTTCAGTATCTGCAGCACATTTATGAGACTGGGGAACTCATTTGGTTGATATTTAATTATTGCATAAGTAACTATTTCATAAAAAGGAAGCATACGTAAAAGGTAATTGATCCACTTACATGCTCATTGAGGTATATTGGAAACATGGTGTTAGGTCTATATTTTTTTGATCATGCAGCACACTAGAGGCGAGTTGCTCTGCTACCAAATTCATAAGGCTGGGTCGACCCCTGAACCATTTGTGGTCTAACAAAAAATACCACATAAACTGGGCATCGAACCATGACCACCAAACTGGGAAGCCAGAGCACTAACCACTACGCTATCGTGTCATACTTTTAGTTAAATATAATTTGTGTAACTCTACTTCACTGCAAGCAAATATAACTTTGCTCGTTAACTACTACAATAACTTTAGTAGGTATAATAATATAACTCAGTAACTGAAGCAGGTGTAGTAATAAAACACACTCAGTACGTAAAATGAGTTCAACAACTGGGTGATTAACGTAAAATGAGTTCAACAACTGGGTGATTAACGTAAAATGAGTTCAACAACTGGGTGATTAAAAAGTCACTTCTTGTTTTTACATTTTTATGTCCTCACTTCTATCTATTAGGGAGCCGCGGTAGCGTAGTGGTTAGTGCACTGGCTTCCTAGCTCAGTGGTCTATGGTTTGATCCCCAGATGATGTGGGATTTTTTTAGGCCTCAAACGGCTCCTGGGTCAACCCAGCCCCAACTGTGTAGCAGAGCAACTTCTGGGAAGGTTAAGGCGGCCGGCGTGATGTTGACCACGACACCCCTAGTGTGCCGATGGTCAAGAAAATATGGGCCTAACACCATATTCCCAATATGCCTCAATGGGCGTGTAACGGGATCCTTTACATTTACCCCTTTACCTACTTGTATCTATTGGACACATATGAAACAAAAGTGAAAACCAGAAGAAATAACTGCTATTTGACAAATGAATTTTTCTTGTTATTTCTTTTATTTCCAAAAATAAAATAAAATGAAATAAAATATAAAATGCCAAAAAAGCTGACTTTACAAGAAACATTATGTACTGAACAGATCAGATTTAAAGCTGAACTGTGATGTTAATGTGATATAGCATTTTGTATTATAAAATTACAGTTAATTTTGTTTATTTGTTTTCTATAAACTAATTGGAAATGACTGAAGAAATAACAATTTAAAAATAGTAAGTAACTTATCAATTACCATGTATAGTTCACTACAAAAAAAAAACATCTTACCGTGGCATCACGTAGTCGAGTGTAAAAGGCCAAAGGGGATCTCTGCCGGAGCCGATTTCAACATTGGTAATTGATGTATCGTAGAGAAAGTTCAAGTCGCGCAGAGCATCAAACTGGACATTGTGAGCAACTCTAAGATAAGGGGACCTGAACCCAATCATTGAGTCACTAATGGTGCTGTCACCTGTTTCCTGAAGTACTTTGTCTCTCATGCCACCGATCTGCGAATGTAAATAAGATCATGATTCTGCGTATCTAAACTGAGCGCTTTGACATCAAAAGTTCCTTCCTAATGGATCTTCACATTTTCTAACTATTGCCTTGATGTCAAATTCGTGGTTCTAACCCATCGCCTTTTCCCCCATTAATATGGCAGCAGTTTTTTGGCCCCATTAAGGCGAACTCTGCACTATAAGGCTGTTCGTGGTATTCCCGGTAACGGGCCATTCCAGCTTACGTAGCTAGGCAGAGGTGCGTGTCTGTTTGAATGACGTTCTCAGACAAATTGTTTATAAATCTTTTTATCTGCAATAGCGTATATAAAGGACTCCTAAGTATGACAACTGTTGCTATTTTTAATATGCTAAAAATATACCAGTGAGAGGTTTAGACGTGCAGGCAACCTGTCATGTAGAATTTTGCTATATAAACCACCACTGTTTGTACTATTTTTGGCATGCATATGCTTGGTGAAGGATTCTTAGAGAATTAAACTTGCAATTTTGACTCCATGCTTCTTAAGGATATAATGAGTTAGTGCAGGCTCTCTAAAACCTACTACAGTGGTAGCTCCGTGCTTCACCGTTAGGAGCTATGTGGAGACAGGAGTAGAAGTCCTGAAGCCCGTTTACAATAACTTCACAGCGATACCTCCGCTTTATTTTTACTGCTCGTTTGAGATCAATACAAGCGAGCTACTCACAAACGAAGACGTGGGAATTATCATACAAATTACCCTTTAGCTACCCACAGTGCATAGATCTTCAACTAATTAACGCCAAAGCTCCCTACCCTATATCATTTGCTCATATTTTTCCATGTCTCCGTTATACGAGTACCATTTCATGTCAGTCTCCACATTCCTGTACTCAATGTGTGTTTATGTCTCCCTTGGTTTTTTTCACCCTGTGGCTTTTAAAAGAATGACCGGATTGTGCTACTATCGATAGGTTTACTTAGTTTTTGTTCTACCCAACATCAGTGTATTTTCCTAAATTCTTGTTCCGCTGGCATTTATTTGGTTATTTCAACCAATTCCGTACTGGTTATATATACTGTGGACCCGTGATAGGCAGAGAGAACTGAGAAGTGGCTCTGTGTAGGACGTGACATTTCCTTGAGAGAGCCCAGAACAAGAGCACAGTATTTTAACTCTGCATATTCCGAGAGCCTCGTGGATTGCCGGGAATGCACATTATGCCACGCGCTGCTTCCTCTTAGCTTGGGACCAGATGTGATGATCCATTAAATGCAAGCCAAGCTGGAGAAACTGAAGCTCATGACCTCCAACTCAACACGTTTCGGAATGGCAGAAAAGTCTAGTTCTACAGTGCAGTTTTTATTTTAAATATAAAATTGTTCCCCGTTTTGGCGAGGCGCGACCCGCTCAATCTAGATTCAGGGTCTGTCGGTTATATTAAGGCGCATATCCAAAAATATAAGACCTTGTGGTCCGTTTGATGCTCTATGCATATATTACCAAGGAATCTCCAGTTCCGGTAACTGCTGCAAAAGAGTGACAAGCTCAGCAGTTCTAGTTAAACTCGTCCATGTCCTTTCAAACGAAAGATACACGTGACTTATCATTAGAATGGAGACAATGCAAGTGATCAATGTCTTTTCCTTCTTTAAGTATATTTCTTCTTTCTCCTGTCACTCCTTGCCCGATCATAGAGCTACCTTACGGCGGGTCCGCTTACCGGAAGTCTGCACTGAAGCATTCATACGCTCTGGCAAATCCGGTTTCTATATCGATTTTGGACATAATGAGGTTATCTGCCCCACACTCAACCTCATTTCTATCGCCTCTTGCTGAGGGATCAGTGGGCCTATTCGTTTCTCGTCTCTCCAGAGACCGTCCAGAAATACACGGGGGCTTCAAGTACCTCGCAGACTGACGGAGAAGACGATAACGCGTTATATTCATCATATATTGGTAAGTATGTATTTCAAGAGAAGCATCGAGTGGTGAAATTAAACGCAAACATACGAGTTAATTGGTTGTCAGGCCTTCAGTACTGCTGGATTAGCTGCTACAATTTTGAGAAACTTTTCTACAAAACTGCGAGGATAAGCTTTATAGAACCATAAGACGAAAAGGTTATCGATCTTGCAGTGGAGGTCTTCGTCATGTCGACATTTTTTTTTTAAATGGGAAGAACTGAAAGAAAAAATACGGATAATTTGCATTGGCCAATTTTTTCGTAGAAGACGCTGGCGATGGATATGGCACACATTAAGGATACTAGTTAACAGCAGAACAAGGTAATGCTTGTTCTACAATCCCAAGGGTAGAAGAGATAAAGGGAGACAACAAACACACGGAAAAGAGAACTGGAGACATACGGGAAATAAATGAGAAAAACATGGTAAGCTCTTGAGCTGATAGCACGGGACAGGAAGGCGGCGTAAGTTTGTTGAAGGTCTATAATCCATGCTATGCTTGAAGGATGATAATGATGATGATGAATATTTGTGAATTCACTCATTACTCATTCAGTTTTTACTCTTCACCTCCCTAAGGAACATACACTCCCAACAAACCCTGGTCAATCCTTCGTCATGTGACATCTGTTCTAGGTTATTCTGTGTCTTTCTGATCCCCTTTAAGTCTACCTCCAATATCTGACTCCCTGTGTTTTTAGGTCTCACTGTTGTGTTTTTAGGTTTCACTGTTATGTTTTTAGGTCTCACTGTTATGTTTTTAGGTCTCACTCTTATGTTTTTAGATCTCACTCTTATGTTTTTTTTCACCATGTGGATTCCAAAACAAGGAATGTCTTCTAATGCCATCAGCTGGTTTTTTCCTCAATGTATGTCCTATCTAACGCCATTGTTTTCTCTCATCTTTTTGTCTTGATATCTGTTTGCTTCTTTCAATAAGTTACGCACTGGTTACGTTGTAACATAACTTCAGTAACCAAGCACCCGTTTATGAAATTCTTCTTCTTCTTCTTCGTCGTCGTACACTATCAGACGTCTACTTGAATATTTTCATATAAAGCAGTTGTTAGCTTGAAGCTGTTTTGTATCTCCATAGAGTTGTTTTTTTCGAAAATGGTACTCGTGACGGCCATATGTGCTTTCTATGTTCATCGTACGTTGGGTATATTTGAAGTAGATGTTCAGCAGTCATTTTATCAGTGCCACAGTTACACTCATCGGTAGTTCCTATCTTTAGCTTGTTGAATAGATGATTTCCAAGTCTGTTGTCGCCCGCGCTGAGTCTGAAGATTACCACTTGTTCTCTTCTGCTGAGCTGGTAATATGCATCATTTTGTGTGTGTGTCCTGGATGCTCTGCATTCCATTTGTTTCTTTATCTGATTCTGATAAAACTCTTTGCCTCTTCGAAAGTTAGGCTTGTTTCAGATTGAGGTAGCTTTCACCTTTCTTTGCCAGTCTCTCAGCCTCTTCATTGTCAGGGATGATATAATGAGATGGGATCCATTGTATCACAACCCTTTTGAATCGTTGACATAGTCTGTGGAGTATTACCCTTAGGTCATCCAGGTCTGCATTATTATGGCTCATTCAGCGTTGCAACTACTGACAGTGCGTCTTTGAAGAGAGCAACTTGTCTCTCGGTGCTTTCCTCTGTCATTAGCACCTCTGCTGCAGTTTTCAAGACCTCTGCCGCTGCACTGAAGTTACTTGAGAATTTTCCTGTTGCAACAGACATCTTTTTTGTGTACCAGGGCTACTTCCACCTCCATCAACTGTTGTATTTGTTGCTGTTCCATCTGTGTGTGCATGGGTCCTGTTGTTACTTGGGTAATGTTTCTTTGGGTCCTGGTGTTACTTGGGTAATGTTTCTTTGGGTCCTGGTGTTACTTGGGTAATGTTTCTTTGGGTCCTGGTGTTACTTGGGTAATGTTTCTTTGGGTCCTGGTGTTACTTGGGTAATGTTTCTTTTTGTATTTTTTTTTTAATAACTTTCCTACTTGCTATATTTATTGTTTACTATGTTTCATGGCCTTGACCATGCAGTAGGACCAGACGTTTGAGTTAAATGTTCCGAATTGACGTCTGTTTCAGATTCTTAATTTTATTTTGTATTTAGTTTGTTTGACAGTGTATTCATAGATTAGAGTAAAGGCCTTTTAACCAAAACATGAACTGAAATATTATAGCATTACTGTTTAACTCTCTTTCCCAGTGTATAATTATGTTCTTTACACACACAAAGGAATGCACGCAATAGAAAAATGTTGAAAATTATTTACCTCAACTGTAATAACAAAAGTAAATTTCATGGGGACGCTTTTTTAATTTTGGTAGTAAAATCTCTGCTGATAAAAAGTACATTTTTACCAATCCTTTGCTGTCAGTGTCGAACATGGTCCCAGACCAAAACGCAGGAGAGAAAAAAAATCACATCCTGTGAGATGAGGTGCTTAATATAAGCCGTTAATGTTACCAGGAGAAACAGAAAGAGAAATGACATCAGAAAAGTTGCAGGGACTAGATCCTGCAACAAGTATGTAGGGAGGCAGAGAATTAAGTGACTTAACCATTTCATGAGAATTGAGCTCGATATATTACCACTACGCGCCTAGCACAGTTAAAAAAGATCTTGTGTCACATGTGGAAGACCAAGAAGCAGATAGATAGACAACATCACAATTCTACAACAACCCGGGCTCACAGCGGCCAGTACGACACACGTGACTCAGGAATACAAACTTCAGCTCCCCACTACGCTTCACGGCAAATGTAGACTGAAATGGAAAATAAATTTAAGTAAAATCCCCGCAGCGTATTACACGCTCATTGCTGTGACTGTACTAGAAGCTGCTAACCTGGTTTACAAGATCAAGATAAAGAAAATCATTGACAGAGCCTCTCCAAATTAACACTCTTATTTATTTTCTCCTTGAGGAAGATGAGAGGAACTGCGGTAAGACATGGAGTACGGTTGATGAATATGACAAAACAGAATCGAAGATAAGTGATTCATCTTACTACAACAAAAGACACCAAAAAAAAAAAAAAATTCAAAGTTGCAGACACAAAGTATTTAGCTCTCTCTTTCCATTTCCCGACAAAACCCTTGTGGCCGTAACGCTGTCTATTTTTTTTTTTTTTTTCCTAGTAAGACAAATCATCTTTTTTCGATTTTTTTTATAATCCATCCATTATTTTCACCTCGACAACGAGTTAATCTCAGTCCATACGTTCTTAATCAGTCTCCATCTAGTCTCAGTTAAAATCTCCGGCTCAATAATTCCCGCCGCCCCAAAGCGGTATCAAGGAGTTACGTTTTGAAATTGTCTTCTCTATTAAGTTAGCTTGTCTACAGCACACTGTTAAACCAGTGCTTAAAAGTTGCCGTAAACAAAGGAGCAGTTCATGAAATCTCAAACTGTGATCGCTCTTGCATTGCACAGTGAAATCTGCAACAATTAGGTCGGTGAGTCCATAAATAAGTGATCTTCCGACTTCAATGAAAAGCTGCAGTCCTGTTGTGTGGCTCTGCAACATTTAGAACAACAGAAACAGCAACAACCAACAACAACAACAAAACTACAGACTTATAAATGGGTGCTATGTAGAGTTGAAGGATTAAAGTGTTGACAAGAACCAGACAAGTGCTCGTGGAACCAGAGATTAGGACAGACTTAAGGCGCTGGCGATGGATAGTGGACATACTGAGAAACTTGTTGACAACGTTACAAGGTAGTTCATATACTGGAATGCCCAAAGTAAGAGAGGTAGAGGGAGATCACAGAACACATGGAGTAGAGAACTTGAGACATAGAAAGTCATTAAGTTGATGGCATGAGACAAGAAGACATAGAAAGTCATTGAGTTGATGGCATGGGACAAGAAGACATAGAAAGTCATTGAGTTGATAGCACGGGACTAGAAGACATAGAAAGTCATTGAGTTGATGGCACGGGACAAGAAGACATAGAAAGTCATTGAGTTGATGGTATGGGACAAGAAGACATAGAAAGTCATTGAGTTGATGGCATGGGACATGAAGACATAGAAAGTCATTGAGTTGATGGTATGGGACATGAAGACATAGAAAGTCATTGAGTTGATGGCATGGGACAAGAAGACATAGAAAGTCATTGAGTTGATGGCATGGGACAAGAAGACATAGAAAGTCATTGAGTTGATTGTATGGGACAAGAAGACATAGAAAGTCATTGAGTTGATGGCACGGGACAAGAAGACATAGAAAGTCATTGAGTTGATGGTATGGGACAAGAAGACATAGAAAGTCATTGAGTTGATGGTATGGGACAAGAAGACACAGAAAGTCATTGAGTTGATGGCATGGGACAAGAAGACATAGAAAGTCATTGAGTTGATGGCACGGGACAAGATAACATAGAAAGTCATTGAGTTGATGGTATGGGACAAGAAGATATAGAAAGTCATTGAGTTGATGGCACGGGACAAGAAGACATAGAAAGTCATTGAGTTGATGGCATGGGACAAGAAGACATAGAAAGTCATTGAGTTGATGGTATGGGACAAGAAGACACAGAAAGTCATTGAGTTGATGGTATGGGACAAGAAGACACAGAAAGTCATTGAGTTGATGGCATGGGACAAGAAGACACAGAAAGTCATTGAGTTGATGGCATGGGACAAGAAGACATAGAAAGTCATTGAGTTGATGGTATGGGACAAGAAGACATAGAAAGTCATTGAGTTGATGGCACGGGACAAGAAGACATAGAAAGTCATTGAGTTGATGGTATGGGACAAGAAGACATAGAAAGTCATTGAGTTGATGGTATGGGACAAGAAGACATAGAAAGTCATTGAGTTGATGGTATGAGACAAGAAGACATAGAAAGTCATTGAGTTGATGGCACGGGGCAAGAAGACATAGAAAGTCATTGAGTTGATGGTATGGGACAAGAAGACATAGAAAGTCATTGAGTTGATGGCACGGGACAAGAAGACATAGAAAGTCATTGAGTTGATGGTATGGGACAAGAAGACATAGAAAGTCATTGAGTTGATGGCATGGGACAAGAAGACATAGAAAGTCATTGAGTTGATGGTATGAGACAAGAAGACATAGAAAGTCATTGAGTTGATGGTATGAGACAAGAAGACATAGAAAGTCATTGAGTTGATGGTATGGGACAAGAAGACATAGAAAGTCATTGAGTTGATGGTATGGGACAAGAAGACATAGAAAGTCATTGAGTTGATGGTATGGGACAAGAAGACATAGAAAGTCATTGAGTTGATGGTATGGGACAAGAAGACATAGAAAGTCATTGAGTTGATGGTATGGGACAAGAAGACATAGAAAGTCATTGAGTTGATGGCATGGGACAAGAAGACATAGAAAGTCATTGAGTTGATGGTATGGGACAAGAAGACATAGAAAGTCATTGAGTTGATGGCATGTGAGAAGAAGACATAGAAAGTCATTGAGTTGATGGTATGGGACAAGAAGACATAGAAAGTCATTGAGCTGATGGCATGGGACAAAAAGACATAGAAAGTCATTGAGTTGATGGTATGGGACAAGAAGACATAGAAAGTCATTGAGTTGATGGTATGGGACAAGAAGACATAGAAAGTCATTGAGTTGATGGTATGGGACAAGAGGACATAGAAAGTCATTGAGTTGATGGTATGGGACAAGAAGACATAGAAAGTCATTGAGTTGATGGCATGGGACAAGAAGACATGGAAAGTCATTGAGTTGATGGTATGGGACAAGAAGACATAGAAAGTCATTGAGTTGATGGCATGAGACGAGAAGACATAGAAAGTCATTGAGTTGATGGTATGGGACAAGAAGACATAGAAAGTCATTGAGTTGATGGTATGGGACAAGAAGACATAGAAAGTCATTGAGTTGATGGTATGAGACAAGAAGACATAGAAAGTAATTGAGTTGATGGTATGAGACAAGAAGACATAGAAAGTCATTGAGTTGATGGTATGGGACAAGAAGACATAGAAAGTCATTGAGTTGATGGCATGGGACAAGAAGACATAGAAAGTCATTGAGTTGATGGCATGAGACAAGAAGACATAGAGAGTCATTGAGTTGATGGCATGGAACAAGAAGACATAGAAAGTCATTGAATTGATGGCACGGGACAAGAAGACATAGAAAGTCATTGAGTTGATGACATGAGACAAGAAGACATAGAAAGTCATTGAGTTGATGGCATGGGACAAGAAGACATAGAAAGTCATTGAGTTGATGGCATGAGACAAGAAGACATAGAATGTCATTGAGTTGATGGCACGGAACAAGAAGACATAGAAAGTCATTGAGTTGATGGCACGGGACAAGAAGACATAGAAAGTCATTGAGTTGATGGCATGAGACAAGAAGACATAGAAAGTCATTGAGTTGATGGCACAGGACAAGAAGACATAGAAAGTCATTGAGTTGATGGCACGGGACAAGAAGACATAGAAAGTCATTGAGTTGATGGCATGAGACAAAAAGACATAGAAAGTCATTGAGTTGATGGCATGAGACAAGAAGACATAGAAAGTCATTGAGTTGATGGCACGGGACAAGAAGACATAGAAAGTCATTGAGTTGATGGCACGGGACAAGAAGACATAGAAAGTCATTGAGTTGATGGCACGGGACAAGAAGACATAGAAAGTCATTGAGTTGATGGCACGGGACAAGAAGACATAGAAAGTCATTGAGTTGATGGCATGAGGCAAGAAGACATAGAAAGTCATCGAGTTGATGGCACGGGACAAGAAGTCATAGAAAGTCATTGAGTTGATGGCATGGGACAAGAAGTCACAGAAAGTCATTGAGTTGATGGCACGGGACAAGAAGACATAGAAAGTCATTGAGTTGATGGCACGGGGCAAGAAGACATAGAAAGTCATTGAGCTGACGGCACGGACAAGAAGATTTAGAAAGTCATTGAGTTGATGACACGGGACAAGAAGATTTGGCATACGTTTGTTGAAGGCCTATGCTCCTTTTGCGGAGCTGACGGTTGATAATGATGATGATAATGATGATGATAATGATGATGATAATGATGAAATGCCGTAATGGTGGCGCCTTGCATTGTTTAGAGCGAAAAGGTAAATAGAAATTGAAGTTATGAAAACATCTAACACATGCGTTAATGGCACACAACTTCCTCACTCAGTAAACAAATCACGTGTGCAGATGTAACACTAAAGTGTGATTGAAAATTCCCTTGATATTTTAAAATTGCTATTTTTTCACCCTTGTGTAACTGATTTGTATGAAACAATTCAGAAAATTAAACGTCATTTTAATACATAAAATACTTTTCACATTACCATTATAGCTCAAAGTGAGATTCGACTTCTTCAATACGTGACTTCATGGCAGACATCATTTTTAGATGTTTATTGTAACGTCCTGTCTTGCCCATTTTAGAGTTTATTTTATTTTTATTTTGTTTCCGAAAAAAATGTAAACAATACAACTTATTAGTTAAATGGCAGATATAGAACCTTTCTCTCATATTTGTTTTCGTGTCTGTCCAGCAGATACAAGTGAGAATAGACAACATTTAAAAACCGTAAATGACATATCAATCACTCCATAATTGAAGATACAATTAGCATTTAATTCTACCCACCTCAGCTACAGCATCTGGGTAGTCAGCACTGGAGTCGCCCGGGGGTAGCCTGTGGTTGATCGTGTGAGATGCTATCTCATTTCCTTCGTCAGCCAGTGCTTTGACGAAACGGTAATCTGTGTAGTCATGGTTGACGTAGAACGCTGCCCTAGGATACATAAACAGTTCAAAGATAATAAATGTGTATAACTCACCTACACGTATGTATCCTATATAAAGTCAGCTGGAATGAAACAGACTTTAATAAGACCCAAAAAAATGCGCAGAGGTATTAAACTGAAAAACAGTACTCATATTTTCGGGGCGTGATAAGTGGGAAATAAAAAAATCTGGTTAAACATGAGCGCAGTCCTATTGACTGCCCCTTAATATACTGAAGCTGAAGGATATGTTAAAGTAATGATAGTGGGCCGTGTAAAGAATACATATAGAAACGTGAGGATCACAAGGTCAAGGCCTCTGGTTAGAATACAAAGAGACTAACCAGCAGCACAAGATTTTACCAGGGCATCGGAACAAAAAATACAAGGATGTCTCCGATAAAATTGTTGTATAGATTAACTAAAACACACACATGTCTCATAGAAAATTGTTGTATAGATTAACTAAAACACACACAAATGTCTCATAGAAAATTGTTGTATAGATTAACTAAAATACACACAAATGTCTCACAGAAAATTGTTGTATAGATTAACTAAAACACACAACAATATCTCAGAGAAAATTGGTGTATAGACTAACTAAAACTCACAAGAATGTCTCAGAGAAGATTGTTGAAAAGATTAACTAAAACTCACAAGAATGTCTCAGATAAAATTGTTGTATAGGTTAACTAAAACACACAATAATGTCTCAGAGAAAATTGTTGCATAGATAAATTAAACACACAATAATGTCTCAGAGAAAATTGTTGCATAAATTAACTAAAAAAACTCAAGAATGTCTCAGAGAAAATTGTTCCACAGATTAACTAAAAAACACAAGAATGTCTCAGAGAAAATCGTTCCACAGATTAACTAAAACACAAAAGAATGTCGCAGAGAAAATTGTTACAATATGTTGTAGATATCATCTGCTTTGTCTTTGGTGCACATTCACTGAGCATTAGCTCTTGGTGATTAGAAGTTCAGATACATAAGTTATAAGACAGCGGGTTAGGATTGCCCAGGATTTAGATGTTATCTGCCAGAAGTTTAGATGCGTACGTAATAGGACATTGACCAAGTTTTAGTTGTTATCCACTAGAAGTTTAGATACATACATAATAAGACAGCCGTAAGGATCACGCAGGTTATAGATATTATTTACCAGACGTTTAGATATATACATAGTAGGACAGCCGTTAGACATACGCAGGTTTTAGATATTTGTTTCTTATCAGAAGTTTAGATACATACATAGTTGGACAGCCGTTAGGATTGCCCTGGTTTGGATGTTATCTACTAGAAGTTTAGATACATAGGTAATAGGACAGCCGTTAGGAGTGTACAGGTTGTAGCTGTTATCTAACAGAAGTTTAGATAAATACATAATAGGACAGCAGTTAGGATTACCCATTTTTAGATGTTGTTTACCAGATGTTTAGATACATACGTTATAGGACAGCCGTTAGGATTGAACAGGTTGTATCTGTTGTCTACCAGAAGAGACTCGAAATAACCGTCGTAGACCGTCGTAGTGACAGCATCATCGAATGTGAGCATCAAAAACATGGGCGTGTCTTGTAGGGGGATAGTGGGGCGGGCGCCGTAGCAGAAACAGTTAGGCAGTTTGCACGTATCAGAGTTGCAAGGTCCTGAAGGTTGGGTCTGAGCTGCTTTAGTCGTTGTTGAACTTTTGAATGATACTGTACTTGTTTTTGATGTTGAACTTGATGTAGTGCTTGGCGGGCTCGACGTTGATTTTGCTGAGGACCTTATACCTGCTGTTGTCGTTGCTGTACTAATTGTAGGCTTGGAGGTGGTCGTGATAAATTCTGTGAAATTAAATATTAATGATTTTATTAATTTTTGTGTTCTATCCCTGTTTGACCTGCGATAACAGGATAGAGAGAGTGGACTCCAGAAATGATAATGTATCATTAATAGTAACACGTGTAATGAACATGAAGAAAGTAGAGAGGAATTCAAACAATAGCAGCTGGATTTCATTTCATTCATTTAATCATCTCCCTGAGCTCTTCGATGAGCAAGGAACCACCTCGCAGCAGGTATCCTTATTGCAAGAAGCCTGCTTTAAATTACGTGCTCCTCCTACAGCAATGGTTTATGTAACAATGTGTTTTACGTGATGAAGTTGCAAGCCCATGAACTACTTCGGAAGGGCAGAATGTTAGACGGGCCTGCGCGCCCAATTATTAACCCTTTGAAAATAAAGTTCGTTCACATTAGTCGACCTGTACGACATACCTGTGTGAGCAGTTGGCATGTGTTTTTTTTTTCTGCTCGAAGTCCACACGGGAACTGCATGGAGTTCAGTTAAATCTGGCTTCACTTAAATCAGATCAAAGCGTCCTATTGACAGAGTGGTTAAATCGCTGGTCTCTCACGGTAAAGTGTGCTGAGTTAGATTTACGGTTTCGTCACTCTCCAGTCTTTCCAGCTATAAATGGGTACCTGATTTTGCTCTGGAGTTAGGGGAGGAAAAAGGCAGCGAGAAAGGGAACTGGTCACCCCACCAATCGATCGTGGATCTAGTATTGTGAAGTCTCTAACACTTCACCACTATACGGCAGTATTTTGCTATAGAGCTGTCATTGCCTTTGCCTTTTTAAGTCAGATAAAGAGATAGTGATAAATAATATTGCTGTGAGAAATAGACGCCAATTCATATGCAAATATAGAATACAGACGACCAGAATCGGGACGACAAAAAAAAATCCAAATAAATTCTGCCAAGAATAAAAAGAACAAAGAAGAAATGGATCACCCATGAAGTTTTCACATTACTGAACACAGGAAGATGAAATTAACGAGAAAAACAACAATATAAGACTGCATGAGGAGATAGTAAACTAATGAGTGATGGTAAGAGGAGCGTTGCTATACAGAAATGAATGGAGCTTCGCGTGCTCCTCAGAGCGGAGACAAGATGTATGTATAAAAACAAGTATATGAGTTGACGGTCTGAGTAATGCAACTAGGATGCTGTGACGGTTTGATTAGAAATGTCTGCCCTTTAATCTGAGTGGTCGGTCTATTTTCTTTCTATTTTTGTCTCCGTCTCCTTTTCTGTCATTTTTTATCTTAACAGCTCTAATTCTGTCTTTGATCTGTCAATCTTGATAGAACCAAGCGAGACTCACCCTTTCGCACTATGCGAGGCGGTACTATGTCAAAAGGTCTTTTGTGTAGATATTCACAGGGAAAACTACAAGTACCCTGGTCTCTTTGATTAGGGGAGACACGGGGATTTCCTTGTCTCTTTTATCTAGTGCCGTCTCTCGGTAAAAGCCGAGCGTAAGTCGCTCGCAGAAACGGGCGAGTGGGTTAACATTACGCCACTTTCCTTCGACTTGGGGCAACCACAGAAGCTCTTGCGTCGTATTACGTTTTTTGTTCTCTTTTCATCTTGAACGGTCTGCGAATGCGAACCGAGCATCTGACATTTTTCTTACTATAATAGTGCTGGTCTCTAACACTTTGGATCATTGTCTCAAAACGAATTTATGCTAACTTGTACTTCGGTTGAGAGCCGTCTTGTAATTCATTCCTTGCGGAGCGGGTCACCATTGACGTTGCCTGTGCTCTCCTACAGGCACTAACGATTCTTCAGGATTATATTTGGGCATTTACCAGAACGTGCCCCTTGGATTGTATTTATTCGGCCCGGCATTACTAGTCAACACTACAGTTTGACCGCACGGCAGGTCAACCGGCGTGTCAGTCACCCAGTCTAACGGGCGTTCCCTGTGGAGTAATTTTCCTATCGCCCATCACAGTGCCTACTGGCCGTTGCCATCGCAATCTATCCCGTTGGGCAACATTGGCGTACCCATTTACACCTTGTGACCGTGGATTATGCTAGTTTACAGCCAAGAAGAATAAGCCAACGATTCTTCAGCCTCTGCACTTGTGGGTTCCAGGCTATTTATCACTCATCAGAGGCGCCTTAAGTGCAAGCTCTCACTCAGACTTGTGTGTTATTCGTCGGCAGAGGTCACTAGCGACCTGCTAGAGGAGGTTATTAATTGTGCTTGGATAAGCGCCCCAGCATTCGTCGCCTTCACGCGTGTCCTTTGAAAGTGGGTGCGCGCTCTGAGTAATTTAACACTTATTTTCAAGAGGGGGGTGTCATCTCCTCATTCACTGGATTACTACACCCAAGGACCCGTGTTAGGTCTTTAAGTAGGAGTATTTACATTTTCAGAATTAATTTAACTCAAGGCAGGAGAGGCAGTCTCCTTGTCCGTTAATAGCTGAATTTGTGTAGGACTTACTGAGTGACGGTGTAGAGTGAGTAAACGCTGGCGAGTATGCGATTGAGCCTAGTTGTGTGGTAAGGTGTGTGTTGGCCAATAACTTTGTTTGGTGAATTTGACTGTTCTTTTTCAACCTTCAGACGCGTTGAAGGCATACTGATTTTCCAATTCTTGTGGTTGTTGTTTTTTTTTGTGGTCAGGATATCTTCTCTTATAACTGTCCCTGGATGACGTGTCGTATGTCCCTTACTGCCTTAGTGTTATCTCTGAGCACAGGAGGGCGGGGCGAGAGATTGACTTAATAAAGGTTAGTCGAAGGAGGCTGAAGACGTAGCACAATCACTCTTCAGAAGTCATATCTGTCCCCATAATTTCATTAGTGACTCTATTCTTATCTACTTTCACACCTTCGAAATCATAATCTGTCTGAACTCAGACATAGTCTTTTCTCAATCTATACTTACCTGCGACAGATGCTTGAACATCAATAAGGAGCGACATCAATGAATAAAGAAGATGTAAAAAGAGGGACGGACTGAATATATCAGTGAACCAGAAGATAATAAAACAGCTGTGAATGAACACCAGTATTTACTGTTGAGTAGACGTTGGAAAAGCCACGAGACTATCCAATATGTAGGTAGGAGAAGCTGAGGATTTATGGAATGTTGGAAAAGAAATAATAAAAAATCTCTTCATCTGTAACACTTGATACAAAAGTGATCACTCACTAGAGTCGGTATTAAGGTCTCTACCAGGAAGCGAAGAGCACATTATTGCAAGGACCACAGCACAATTGATCTTATGAGCTTAAGGAGTAAATCACTTACAAGCAATAACAAATTAAACCGCCGCGGGCAAAATATAAATGGTTTTATACAAGAATATTGAGATTACAAGTGATTAAGAAAGGATTAATAAGGATGTCATTAAAGAGACGATTGCGAAATGGAAGTTTGTTACAAGCAACAGAAAGATCAAGGCCACTTTTTGGGCGTGCTCTGCGCAGATGACATAATATTTGGTTACATCGGGTCAAATTGATGGAAAAATAGACAGAGATTACTTGGGAATGTAAAATACTACAATGGAAACGCCAACAGTAGAATAGATAAACAGCGCAATAGTCAACAGGTTGTGGAATGACATGATCGACTACGACTATAGACGCAGCCTTACACGAAAGAAGAATAATAAAACATGTAAGAAAATCAATCAGTCTAATAATTAATTGGTTTTGTTCTATATTCCTACTGAATCTATCTTCGATTCCTGGCAGTAACAAGGTTGTGGAAATGTTTTAAAGAAATTAAATAAGAAAATCATACCTTGTGTGACCTCTCCGTGCAGACTGCATGTTGCAGATTCTGGATAGGTGCATGTTTTAGAAGCAGTGTCATACCTGAAAAACAAAACATATATGCGGTGGTTCATAAAGCTAGATGCAACGTGCATGAACAATATAACACCTGAAAAACAAAACATATATGCCTGCCCGTGGTTCATAAAGCTAGATGCAACGTGTATTAACATGAACACGATCTGAAAAAATATATTACACCGAATGGTTTTCAAGTTGATGATAAAAGGAACCTGGGACCAATGTTAGTCAATATGTTGTTATAAACCATACTGCTTTATTTATGAGTGGATCCGCGGTAGCACAGTGATTAGTGCCCTGGCTTCCAAGCTCATTGGTCCATGGTTCGATCCCCAGGTGAGGTGGGATTTTTTAGACCGCTAACGGCTCCAAGGCCGACCCAGCCTCAGGAATTTGGGTACCAGAGCAACTCTGGGAAAGTTAAGGCGATCGTCGTGATGCTGACCACATCACCCCTAGTGTGCCGATGGTCAAGAAAATAAGGGCCTAACATCATATTCCCAATATGCCTCAATGGGTGCGTAACGGGATCCTTTGTACTTTTTTACCTTAATTATGAGTAGAGTGTTGATGATGGTATGAGTATTTATCGTACATCATCATCAATTTTATTTGCGATCCTTACAGAGCATGGGGGTCCCAACTGCAACTGGTCCCCTTGCAGGACGCCTGCACCAAACATTCGTACGCTCTTGTCCTGGGGGTTTCTGTTACAATAAGTTTGACATAATGAGGTTGTCAGCCTCATACACAACCTCATATTAGTCACATCCAACAACTTGCCTAAGGTCGTAGTTTTATTCTGTCTTTGTTTCACCAGAGACTGCCGGAAACTTACTTAGTCGTTCCCCTTCTACCATGAGGTGTATAGGTTTGGAAGAGAGAGCGCCAGACTATCCTATCGGCTGTCTTCCTCCTATCCTGGTTTCATTCTAGTGCTCGGTCCTTCAAAGATTGTCTAATGTTGTCCTCCCAGCGGACTCTGGGTCGTCCTGGGGGTCTGGATCCCTGGCTCTTAGTTTCCCATGCTTGTCGTGGTAGCCGATCTTCTCCCATTCTGCAGACATGGCCAAACCATCTTAGTTGGGACTGACTGCCGGAAACTACACGGAGTAATTATCGCATTCAATCTCTATAAATTATTGGTTATCTTTTTCACTATATTATGTGGAAAATGTTGGGTTGTTAGAAATAAGGATACATGAAAAGTGTTCCTCGTAACAAAGTATGTACTGTTGTATTAGAAAATAAGTGCGACAAACTCATGTTTTAAGAAATATAATTCTGAATAGTTTTGATCAGATGTAACCATTCTGTATAGTGACATGGGAAACAATTTTGTGGTGAGTGCAGTCATTTCATATAACAACTTGTAATTAGATCGTATGACGAGTTGTAATCATTTCACGTAACGAGCTGTAATCATAGCATATATCGAGTTGTAATCATTATTTATCGAGATGTAATCATATTATATAACGAGTTGTAATAATATCATTTAATGAATTGTAATCCCATCATATAACGAGCTGTAATCATATCATTCAACGAATAGTAATCCCATCAAATAACAAGTTCTAATCATATTATTTAACGAGTTGTAATCACATCATGTAACGAGTCGTAATCATATCATATAACGAGATGTAATCATATTATTTAACGAGTTGTAATCATATCATGTAACAAGTTGTAATCATATCATATAACGAGTTGTAATCATATCATTTAACGAGTTGTAATCACACCATATAACGAGTTGTAATCATATCATTTAACGAATTGTAATCATATCATATTCCGAGTTGTAATCACATCATGTAATGAGTTGTAATCAGATCACTTAACGAGGTGTAATCATATAATATAACGAGTTGTCATCATATCATGTAACGCGTTGTAACCATATCACGTAACGAGTTGTAATCACATCATATAACGAGTTGTAATCATATCACGTAACCAGTTGTAATCATATCATGTCATGAGTTTTATCATATCATATAACGAGTTGTAATAACATCATATGACGAGTTGTAATCACATCATATAACGTAATTGCATCGTATAACGAGTTGTGATCATATCATTTACGGAGGTGTAATCATAAAATTTAACGAGTCATAATTATTTCATATAACGAGTTGTAATCATATCACATGACGAGTTGTAATCATATCATAAAACGAATTGCAATCATTGCATATAACGCGTTGCAATTACACACCATTGTCGTAAATTTATTTTGAGAGAAAGAGTCTTAGAAATAGTGGTCCCGTTTAGAGTGGAGAATGATAGTGAAGGCTCAGTGATAGTAAGGGTTAGAAAGTAAATAGTTGCTTCACAGAGTGTTGGGGAGAGTAAGGACAGACTCTTTTACGACAATCTGTTTCTCTCAATCTACTCCTTAAAGAACTCTCCTGGCTAAACAATTATTTGCCAGTATCAAACACTCAAGCGCTCACACCAATTTGGTGCTTCAAACACACGGACGCTACGTGAATACAGACTATGTTAAACAGATATGGGTAATTTGGGCTTGGGTATTCCAACACAGTACTAAATAAGTTTATGCTGTTTATTATCATTAAAATCAGTCACAACATTTATCATTTGTTACAGGCAAAATATCATAGGTACAGAAAATACAAATAACAAGGTGGGGGTGTTATGAAGAGTGGTATCAACTACGCCCTTCCCACTTGTATTAGACAAGGATAAACCCAGTCCAAAGATAGGTAGTTATCAGAAAAATAGGTAAGGTAACCCAACAGTAAATTTAATTACTCTGAAAAGAGAGGTGTTACAATACTAGGTATGGGGGGTAGAAAAAAATCCTGTTATCCTCAATTTGTTTTTCCCTTTACTAAGCAAATGAAAGGGGGGTGGGGGGTAAACAGAGTTAACAAGAATCCACACTTAAAGGAACAATGCAGGGAATACAGTAAAAGTATTACCCGGTAGGCAAATTAACAAAGGGTTTGCAAAAATTAAATCTCCTGTCATTCATGCACGCTCGTGAGGGCCCACACTCATATGCTCACACACACTTACCGATCGTAGAATCTGGCACTCCATAGAAATACAAAACCTCAATTAAACACTTGACGTAGGTAGAGTCTTTTCTTCTGTGTCCAGCCCCAGATTATCAGGGTTTGTGAGTTAGTACAGTCCCGAAATCGCTGGAAGGCGAAGACTAAGTGTTCTTTGTTTTAGTTAGGTTAAAAGGAAGGTTCTACGACATGGCACAGTCTTAGATATAGGTGGTGACTATGGTATGGTCTCATTGATTTCGCCGCTGGTGGTAAAATTCCTTCAATGCGTGATGATAACAACTGACCGGTAAGGTATGGTTTACTTCGAGGGTTTTAAAATCCAGTGAAGAAAAATATGCACAGTCAGTGTTCGGAAGATTTCTATTTTCTTTCGTTAATAGAGCAGTAAAATAATGCAAATAAGCTCTGGCACTGTTCTACTCCAGTTAATCTTAAATTTATTGATGATGTGTTAAATTGTTCTTGGGGGTACTTTCTTTCTGGTAATGTTAGATAGCTGAATCCCAACAGGATCGCCACAAGATTAAAATTTACACAGTCTCATCAAATTCTGGAGGGTTTTAAGAACCGAGTCTGCAGGACTCTAATACAATGTTTTTGCTGGAACGCAAAGGTTATGATCACCCTATATGAAAGACAGAAAACATGTAATTCATACCGAAAAATCAAATAACGTTCTAAAGCGCGATAAATTTACTATTATATACACTCGCGTATTTAATTATGTATTTAAGAAAACACTTACGGAGTTTAATGGTTAAAACACACATCTATATATAGGACTTAACTTAATTAATTAGTTAAAAATTCCTTCGCGACTTTAAAAGTTAATTTAAGCGTTTAAGCATCTATTATCTTTGGAAATATTATAATAGATATATCATTAAATTTTCAACTGGAAACTTTTGAGATAGGTTTAATTTAATAGATTTAAATCAACACAAAATCCAGTGAAATAAAAATGAATAAACTAGACCACTGATCACTAGAAATTAATATATATTATACCGTTTAGCACAGAATAACTACACTCCAATATAGCCAAAATCCAGAGGGAATTCTAGCAGGATTCAACTATATGCTAATGAATTTTAAAAGGTCTGGCAACGAGTGATAAAATGGCATTCTTCAGGGTCGCTATATATATGAAATGGAATGAAAGATTGGGGGGACATGTTAGAATCTAACACCTTTTCAGACCTCGGGGAAAATTCGAGATTCTAGCCGCCCGCTCCTCGTCCGATTATCCAATTCTGTGGTCGCTTCGTCTTCCCGTTCGTTCCGTCTCTTCGAGCGGTTTTCTGGTTGACACATAGATGCGAAATTCCTGCGAGAGACTAGCTTCGTCTGTGTTGCGAACGTCATTGTCTCAGATCGTGTGCCGCTTTCCTTCGTTTGATTTTGGCAATGCCTTTAAGGCAGGCGTACTGACCAAGGTAAGGAAAATAACTGCTCTTGATTGCTCTAGAGATAGCAGTGGGTGTGGTTTAACCTCCCCTTGAGACAATGCAATGTCCAGACTGCACAGAAGATAAACTGTCTCCATATTAATTAGCGAACGTGGTGTCGAGTTCCACTCTGCTCCGACGCATATTAATGAGCCCAGGTGGAGTTCCACGTTTCTGTTGTGCATCGCTAATGAGCCCAGGTGGAAGAATCCCCGTTTGACGAAAAGTTACAACAATATTCGGGGGCACTGATGCTACGAGGTGTCTACCATATCATCTAACAATTCAGGGACAGCTGAGTTTCATCGTCCGTCACAATCGTCCCCTCTTTTGAGACATGAAAACATCTTTTCATGTTTGATTTATGATCGGTAGCTTTTGGATGATTGGTATTTTCAACTTCCTCCTCTTCCTCCGTAGTCCAGTTTCTACTCAGGAAATTAGCCCCGACATTCTGTCTTCCCGGAATATATTCCACTTTGAAGGAGTAAACGCTTAAAAGGAGGGCCCAACGCATGATCCGTGCGTTAAATTCTTTATTAGCACCAAGAAAAGCTAATGGAGCGTGGTCTGTTTGCACCGTGAAAGATGTCCCATAGAGAAACTCATGATGGCGTCTGATGCCGTCAATCAGAGCGAGACATTCTCATTCGACTACGCTGTAGTTCCGTTCAGCTTTATTTAATTTCCGACTGCCGTAAGCCACTGGAAATAGCATATTCGGGTCACTGTCCTCGGCTTGCAGTAACGTTGACCCGATGCCCTGACCTGACGCGTCGACCCGCAGTACGAAAGGTTTCTTGAGATCAGGTAACCTCAAAATGGGGTATGCAGACAACTGTCCTTTCAAAGTGCTGTACGCGTGTTCGCACTTTTGATCCCAAATGACCTTATCAGGACAACCTTTCTTTGTGAGGTCAGTCAGAGGTTGAAGTTCTGGATGTATTTCTGATAGTATGCACATAGTGATAGGAAGGAATGAGTGTCTTTCTTGGTTCGGGGCCTTTTAGCTGCATGCAATAGAAACAGCTTCACCCTTCTCCACTGCACGCAAGCTGCCAGTTTGGAAGCGGAGGCGGAGGCTTTGGAGACTGCAGCAGGGGTCTTGGTGACA
Source organism: Oreohelix idahoensis (assembly GCA_024509875.1). Classification (NCBI taxonomy): domain Eukaryota; kingdom Metazoa; phylum Mollusca; class Gastropoda; order Stylommatophora; family Oreohelicidae; genus Oreohelix; species Oreohelix idahoensis. Next base: position 364,055 of record JAMPIV010017851.1, on the reverse strand, counting down.
GAGGAAGGCTCGGAGAGACAGGTTTCTCTCTTCACAGATGCACTGTCGGTAACTGCAATGCTTAGGAGTCAGGGTAGTGCCGGCCTGGATGACCTGGGAGTGACACTTCCCAAACTGTGTCGGCAGCTCAAGGGAGTTGTAATGCAGTGGATCCCTTCTCACTGCGGCATCCCCGGAGATTAATAGGCTGGCAGATTGGCAAGGAAAGGTGGGAAGCTACCTTAACTTGACGAAACATAACTTATGAAGAGGCCAAGACATTTATCAAGAGCAGATAAGGATCAATCAGGAAGACGAGCATCCAGGCCACAATAAAATGACGCGTATTGCCAGTTCAGCAGAAGTGAATAAGTGGTAATCTTCAGACTTCGCACAGGTCACAACAGATTGGGATATCATCTATCCAACAAGAAAGATGGGAACTATTGATGAGTGACTGTTGAACGTTTGCTTCAGGGGTGCCCAACATATGAAGAACAGAGAGAGCGCATATGGCCATCTCCAGTATCATTCCTGCAAAATCTCTACGGAGATATGAACAGCCTCAGACTGATCACTGCTTTCTTTGAATATATTCAAGTTGACGTCTGAGGGTGAACGAAGAAGAAGTTGTTTAGCCTATAGTTTTCACTTGGAAACAAATCATTACTCGGTTCCTACTTGTTAATGATTTGTGATAAACAGAAGAAGAAATCAAATCGTTCCTCGTTTAAAACAAACAAAAACTAAGGAGAAGATGAAGATTGGACCGAAACGTATCGCCCGTTCTGGCAGTGATGATTTCTGCAGCAAATTGTTTTAAATGATGAGATTACTAACTTCTTGCACACCAATTGTTTATCTTCTTTTGTGTCATGCTTTGTCTTATGAGTTGCTCAAAATACAACCCCGTGATATACACCATCATTGTTGGTACTGCAGCTTCAACAATTGTATGCATGTAAACCACAAACTAAACCCATTCTCTTAAATGGAATGGAAAATAAACGTAGACAATATGAGGAAAATACAAAGAAGATTTTAAGACAAAGCGCTAAGAAGAATATTTGGAGTCAAAGTAGATATAGGAGAAGACACACAGACGTTCGTGAGTAGACAAGAATAAAGAATATAAATCGTCAGTTTGGAAAAGGTGTTAAAGTGCTTTCCCCTCGTGACCAAGTCACTGGGTCCGTGGATCGAAATCCAGTATCGTTACGCTCTAGTCTACCCAGCTGTATTAAGTGTACCAGTCATTGATCTCGAGTTAGGGAAGATAAAGGCAGAGAGGAAGGGAACTTGTCACCCCCCCCTCCCACCCCTATCTCATAAAGCTAGACATAATATGGTGGAGTCTCTAATACTTCACTCCGCTACGGCAGTATCTGTTACAGAACGACCGTTAACTTTAAAAGATATGGAGCCTGAGATAAGACAAAGGAAATGGACTGGCCAGGATCTCATCATGTAAAGAAACAGAAAACTATTTAAGTAAATGGATTGTATGTCACCGGAGAACAAAACAAACATTCAGGCAGACAAAGCGAAAAAAGATGAAACGGCAGATAATACAGACAGCCAGACAGACAGTCAGACAGACAGATTGACAGACAGACATAGATAGATAGATAGATAGATAGATAGATAGATAGATAGATAGATAGATAGATAGATAGATAGGTAGGTAGGTAGGTAGGTAGGTAGGTAGGTAGGTAGGTAGGTAGGTAGGTAGGTAGGTAGGTAGGTAGATAGATAGATAGATAGATAGATAGATAGATAGAACGAACGAACGAACGAACTTTATTTTCAAAGGGTTAAGAATTGGGCACGCAGGCCCGTCTGACATTCTGCCCTTCCTCTCTCTCTCATCATATATACTATATCCTTTCATCCTCACATTTACTGTAAGCATAATTAAGGCATTTATCATTATAAAAGTAATATTACATTTGCAATAATCATCATAATTAAAGTACGTTTATAACATTAAAAAAGAATAATAATAATAATAATGAATATAAAAATAAAATAAATAAAAATAAAAATAAACATAGATAGATAGATAGATAGATAGATAGATAGATAGATAGATAGATAGATAGATAGATAGATAGATAGATAGATAGATAGATAGATAGATAGATAGATAGATAGATAGATAGATAGAACGAACGAACTTTATTTTCAAAGGGTTTAGAATTAGGCACGCAGGCCCGTCTAACATTCTGCCCTTCCTTTCTCTCTTCTTCCATAGTTAATCCATTTATTCTCACACGTATCCTAAATGTTACTTAAATAATAAAATAACAAAAAAGTACAATAAAATAAAATCCCAACATTGTAACAGTACAATAACAGTTACACAGATTTACAGATGCGTATCATAATTTATACTAAACAGGACAAAATTAACTTTAAAACCTACATATGATGTTATGTAATTATTTAAGAACATAACGAAATTAGGGTGGCATATAATCTGCACTCATGATGTATTTGAAAAGTCTGTGATTGAATGAATATGGACTAAGAGTATTTTTTAAGTCGTGTGGAAGAGTATTCCACAGATGAGCAGCAGAAAAAGCTAAACTTTTCTTGAATAAGTCGAGCCTAGGCTTGGGCATGTGTGTAGATAGATAGATAGATAGATAGATAGATAGATAGATAGATAGATAGATAGATAGATAGATAGATAGATAGATAGATAGATAGATAGATAGATAGATAGATAGATAGATAGATAGATAGATAGATAGATAGATAGATAGATAGATAGATAGATAGATAGAGGACCGCATTTGACGAAGAATTATTGTCTCGCCGTACGTGATTTTATGCTTCACTTGTTAAAATGTGACAAGCCGGACCAGGTTTAACACCTAACCCTGTCAAAAGTGTAAGTATAACGAACTTACTGACTTCTTTTCATCTACGTTAACACTCCTTTACACTGTCATGACGTATCCGTTTATAACCTGTTATTGGCAGCATGAGGACCTTAACTGAGGATCTTTTCATCTTCCACTTCATTGACGCCGGATGTCCTTTTAAGTACACATCTGTGTATTTATTTGTTAGCTTCCGTTATTTTTACGTAACTTAATATTCTTATTTTTAGAACAATAAAAACAGTACATTTGCAACGTGATGTCAATGCGTTTTAGCACACAAGACCTATTCTCAAACATTGCTACATCTCTATGATAAAATAATTCATTTGCAACCGTTACGGTGATTACGAGGGAGAATTCGGTTAGATGTATTTTAATGGGATTAATTTTTATGATTGATATTATCTGAGTCTAATAAAAAGGAAGGAATACATAGAATGTAAATTGGGAACAAAATACGTCTTACATTCCTTCTTTGTGTTTAGGGCATATGGCTTTGTTTGTGTTTTGAGATAGGCTAGGGGATCGTAATTCATGTGTTTTGAATGGAGTTGTTTGTCAGATAAAGTGTTCTGGAGTTTTCGAAATTATTCGTCGTTGCAAATCGACGTTTTAGATTAAATCAGTTTGCTCCGAGATATGAGAGAGTTAGCTTCTAGATGTGGTAGGGAGTAGAAGTTCCATCGGGTGATAAGCCAAATATTTTGGTTGCTTTTATGGTGGCAGATAAGATGAACTAACATCCAGACGTCTATCTCGATAATGTCCACGTTTGTATATGACAGTGTCAATTTATTCTGAGGACGAGATGTCAGTGATTCCAAGTGAGAGAAATGTATTGTGTTCGAAAGACCAGGTACGTTGAACATTATGAGTTTTATAACTAGAGTGAAGTACAGTAGACAAGCTGACAGTCTAGCGAGCAGTATAGCTTAATAAATGCACACCCCTGGCGGTTAGGCCAGTTTCCTTAACCAGATACGCCAAGAACAGTGTGACGGTATTGCCTCTCCTGCTTTGCAGTTGTGGTCCAACAGTGGCCAAAACTCAAGAGTATCTAATATGGGCTTCAATGGTATCTACCTTCGCACAAGATTACTCTTGGCAGAGATGTAGATAGAAGGGTAATGACACTTCTATCACAAGGTAGTGATCACAAGATATTCAGATAAGAGAAACAATGCTGCCTTGGCTGAGCACGTTAATTCTAGAATCTGCCGACAACCTTTGTGAAGAATTAAGCAATGATTAATTTTTAGCTCGTTCAAGCCCCCACCTCTGGTTTACTCAGTGGAATTCTTATTATTCTGGTATAGCTCTGTGCAGCAAATTGACTGAGACAAACATGCAGTACATTTAAAAGGATTAAATCGAAGTTAAATTTGTAAAATTACAAATAACAAAATGTAATAATAAATTAAGTTTGAACATAATTTGAATAGTTATGGATCAAGAAAAAGTTATCATCACGGTCGTGATAGGAAGTAGATTTTTACCAGAAGTTCAAATGGCAGCATATATATTGAACTTAGCTGCCAATGACAGTTCAGCTCCTTCTGATGGGTTGGTTCTTTTTACACAGCTCACGCTCGTCGCTGGTCATGGTTGTCGGATGTAGCTCGTTTCCCAGAAGTGTCACGGAGAGTCTACAAAGTTGGTCCCTCGTCTTAAAGCTTAGGCAACTGTTCCCTTATTGTTCCAAAGGTAGTACTTTCTGCTGGTATCATCAATAACTATGATAAAGAATAGAAACGAAACGCTCTCCTGACTATTGCGTTTTCCGACACATAGTTATGTGTCCCCTTTCTTATTCCACCATCCCAGTTACTCAGAATTTGATCTCGATGAGAATTAAATTTAATCCCTCGGGATAAAACTTTCTTTACATTTAAATTTAATAGCAATAGCTTTACATTACATTTAAACGAACAGGTTAATAGTACAGATAGAAAATGTTTACATTTACATTTCCACTGATTGAAAATTGTTCACAATATAAATTGCAACGTGTTGCAATATGTTTTCATTTACGTTTACACCGACTTGAAAAGTTTGAAACTTCCATTAATTTTAAAAGTGGATATGTTTTAATTTACGTCTACACTTGTTTGAAACTGTAAGTATTACAATTAGAATGTACATCATTTCTTTCATCTTTCCCTCCCTGCTTCATATAAAACCTGGGACTACTTTATGCTTTTAGTTCTCTTTAAGAAACTAGCAATAAAGCAATCACCAGCCCGTGCAGTGGTGGTTCATGAAATCATCATTCTATACGCTGAGGTTGCCAGCTTCAAATGACTTGGACATCCCCTAGCTATTTTCACATATTAATATTCACATGGTAATATATATATATGTATATATATGTATATATATGTATGTATATATATGTATATATATGTATGTATATATATGTGTATATATATATATATATATATATATATATATATATATATATATATATATATATATATATATATATATATATATATATATATATATATATATATATATATATATATATATATATATATATATATATATATATATATATATATATATATATATATATATATATATATATATATATATATATATATATATATATATATATATATATATATATATATATATATATATATATATATATATATATATATATATATATATATATATATATATATATATATATATATATATATATATATATATATATATATATATATATATATATATATATATATATGCTATTTCACATGTTAGAAATGAAATATAGAATGTAAAATCACAACTTGCTCCAATCCTGGCTCACAGACATTTTGCTCAGATGAATAAAGTTAAGACACTGGATCAGGTCTTATACACGTGTTTTTGTGGTTGTTAATTTAATAAGTTCCCTCTCTGACTTTGTATGTTTCCTTCAGTTTCCTCAGACAGCGGCTTTCCTTATTAAAATGATAGAGATTTCCTGGGCTGTGTTTTGTAACTCCGTCAAGATTCTCCAAAAAAGGTCCGTCCTGATAAAATGGAATTTCTGAATTCTAATTTCTGGCAAGTCTGATTGTAGTCTTCTTGGCAAGCGATTTCTCACAGTGCCTTAACACTAAGAAGTGTCAGGTTATGTTCTCTGTCCTACCCACGCATCTGTCTGTAACGAAGTTAAGAAAACGCCAATCGTTTCAAACAAAATGTGAGGTTGGGGTGATTTCAAAATATTCCTGACATGGAAAAATTTTGAACGTAAAGTAAAGGTCCCGTTTTCCATATATGGCAATCGTGACATTCAAATATTCTCGTCAATGATTACATATATCTTCTTATATCTACCCGGAAATATTACAACATTTCCGCTCAGGTGTGTCAGTCATCCCACCAGGTCGATACTTGACCGGCGCTCCTTGTGTAAACACAAACTCCAGTTTGACCATCTGTGCTGTGTCTTATCACGACAATAGTTAGTCGGTCACACGAGCCATATCAGCGCTAAATAAACTCGCTTGGCCATTTACGTGCGAAAACAGTCGCACCTTTTTGGTACAATAGGATTTCTGTCGGTCAACCTTGCATCACCCTCTACGTTATCCGCAGGGATAGACAGGTAAACCCACAGACATGACGACTATCGCTGAGAGGAGTGTAAGAATATTTAAAAATGAGAAAATATATGCTATACATAGCAGAGAAAGGAAGAAAGTGCGGCAATTGAAAGCACGCAATAAAATAAGTACAAAACTGTAATTGAAACTGCCATAGTGAAACAGAGATCGAGAGGGGTCGCCCCATTCTGTCACAAAAATTTACAAATAAACAAATGAGAACAAAATTGGGATATACAGTTAAAATAATGAATACAGTGGAAAATACAAAAAACTAGCAATAGTGGTTCTCAACTTATAGAACCAGTAGCCACCAGAACAGTTAACCAAATGGATGAAAGAAGCTGAGAGGTTATGATTGAACGTCGCACCATTGTGTTTGCCAGCCAGCATATTTTGTTGAAGGCTGAAGATGTTTTGATGTAAAATTGCTATGATCAAGATACAAGCTGAACTCAGATCAATTGTGTAAATAAAGTCACCTCGTTCATCATTACAAAAGTCTACTGTGGACGTCTTACAAAATGTCTTGGAGTGTGTGTCAGCAAGCATGTTATGAACGTAAAATATAAGCAGTCTACTGATACGATCAACAAAACAGAAGTAGAGTATAGTAGACAAGTCCGTACACGGCCATACATTCAACATCAGACAAATATTAACATCCAAATAAAAATTACAAATATATTAAGAATAAGAGTTACTGTGGCGTTCTACAAACTCATCATTACTGCCTGATGCAGAAACATGGACAGTGAATAAGTAGGGGAAAAGTCAACCCAAAGAGAGAGAGATACAGAGAGAGAGACAGAGAGGGAGAGAGAGGGAGAGAATAGTTGCAACAACAGATGTTTTCTTTTCTTTTCAGTTTTTTTTTTCTTTTTTTTCAGGATGCATTAAAAAGCAAACAAACAAACATATCGTTACCTTAAAGGAGAACTGCAGGGTTGTGTATACACTATTCCATTACTACAAGTTAAAAATCGTTTTCCCTTGTCTCCTTGATTCTCTCCTGCTTCTAAGGGAGCACATGCCATCTGTTCATGCTGTAAAGTTCTGGTACCCTCACTGGTTTCTACGTTGACACACTCGTTCGCACCATCGACTTCTACGAGATGTAGCAGCGCAACAAAAAATAGAACAAGGCCCCATTGTAGCATTTTCTTCTGCATGTTGCTAGTTGCTTGTATGCTGAGAAAACTCGCTGTGTTTTATACTTCAAGAACGTAGTTTAAATATCGAAAGTTATATGATAGTTGTGTTTTACTGCACCTAAAGTACCGTACTTTTAAAATATTTGTTCCCAATAACCATAAAGAGCGAACCGTAGAATTTATTGCAAGATTTATATACCTGTCTACGTCACGGATATAATTTTGAACATGACACGCTCTATGCTTCTTGAATGAGATCTCTTTTCCGGGTGCGACGGATAAAATGTATTTACGCAACAAAATATTACTTACACGAGTAAGTAACCCGCCAAAACGTGAGGGGAAGAAGAAAAAAAGGGAAGGGGGAATAATTACCTTGTGTAGTTTCTGCTGCATGCCCTGATTACCCAGTAATTCTTCTGTGGTCATTTCTTTCATTTTATGTTTCCTTCAGAAGTAAATCAGTGACACGCAAAGAGTGGCACGAAAGAATAGAAGCTCTAGAGCAATGATGCTTCTTTGGCTAAAGATATAAATATAACTTATGTTATGTAACTTAGGTGCAATGCGTGATGAGCTCCTCTTAATCCCTTCTTCTTTTGTCCTTGGCTACTGACTGATAAAGCAATCAGTAACCATCACGTCTGGTGGCCTCTTGTAGGGCAGTAACAAACTGTCTCCACCTAACTCCGTCGGCAGCCAATCTTCGTGTGGTGCTAGAGTTGTTGTTTATGCTTTGGATGTCTGCCTCCACAGTTCTCCGTCAGGTAGCTTTTGATCAGCCTCGCTTTCGATTAATGTAAATGGCAACAATTCCGGAAATTTTGTCACCCAAAAAAACAAAAACAAAAACATAAAAATATAAGCGTTAATTTATCTGAAACAGCTGCCTTGAAACAAATTGAAAGATATCCGCGTTATTTCGATAGGCACGCAATTTAGTTTCCAAGATGCAATGCGCGGCTTTTCCGTAACTTCCTGAAAATGCACCACGAAAAGATCGAAAGTTTGTAAGAATTTGTTATGGGACAGAACACTGAGAAAAATAGAATATTTGATTATATAAATCCTACAATACCTACATCTTACCTATCTGCTTATGCATCAGCCCAACTGAGTTCATTTGTTATTTTACCTCATGTCCTTTGTTTACCAAAATACATTCTTTTAATAATTTGCCTGAGCAAATCACTGACCAATCAAACAGTTATAAATCAACGCAGCGATATACCAGTTAGAAACTGCCTGATGATTAACAATAAAGATACAGGTGATCATCGACTTACGCCAGTGATCTCGCCTTAAGTCGAATTCGTTGTAAGTCGAATCACATCTTAAATGTGTTGACTTATTACATATTTTCAAGTCCGTATTCAATCATATCCTCTTGTGTTAAATGTAATACATTGTACAATACATAAAATTGTTGAAATAAATCGTTTTTCAAGCATAGATTCTTCGAGTGCCTTGTTGGTTCCGAATTTAAAAAAAAATGTGTTGAAAGTTTGGCTTCCCTGTTTCACCATCAGCATCATCATCATCATCATCATAATCCATCAGCTCCGTAAGGAGCATAAGCTCTCAATAGACCTATACTAAGTCCTCCTGTCCCGTGCCATCAGTTCAATATCTTTCCATATCTGCTTCATACTTTTCACATTCGTCTCCAGTTTTCGTCTCCAGTTTTCGTCTCCAGTTTTCGTCTCCAGTTTTCTTCTCCATGTGTTCTCTGGCCTCACTCTGCGTCTCTTACCTTGTGCACGCCAGAACAATTACGCATTGTTAATGCTGTCAGCAGGTTTCTCATTGAGTGTACTTGTAGCCGCGGGCGAAGCACAGGCGAATTTTATTCATGTTTAAGAAGACTAAAGATAATTTAGCAGATGTCAAAGAACGACAATTACAATCACCAATCAGATTTTCATTTTAAATAAAAGTATGCAGTGAGGTTACTGAAGTACAAGCAGATCATTATGACCCGCTATCTGTCAAAGTGATTAACAAATAGTTTGCACTAAGTGATTGAAAAAGTTCGCATCAGCAGTGGTTCTCAAAAGATATAGGAAAGGTCCCTAACTAAGTATGATGCTAGTAACTACAATAAATTTAGAAGCATTCGTAATCACTTGAAATTATAAAATAATAGTCAGCAAGAATTTAATAAAATAGGATGTCTGTCAACAGACAGAGCAGCGAGTCAGAACCGTTAACAAAATGTAGAAATATAAAAACTAAGATCACGTTGATGATAATCAGAGAGATCAGAGGGAGGGAGAGAGAGAAAGAGCAGGTAGAGATCAGATAGAGACATCAGCGCTAGTAACAAGTAGAGCAACTTTTTAGACCCTAATCTTCAAAATCTTAGAGGTAGAAAAAGAAATAGAAAAAGATCTCTCCAGCACTATTAGACAGCAAATCTTCAACATCAAGTACCGTGTCAGAGCAAGTTGTCATAACAAAGGAGAGGTAACAAGTATCTATATATTATTAGTTGTGCCTGCTCAAACATAATGCTTACATACAATTAAAATCTAGTGAAAAACGTATGCTCGTATAGTCGCAGTTTCGCTGATAACGTAGACCCTCACGTCAGAAGAAAGATAACATTACAGCTCTGCCTGAAAGAGTAAATTTGCCAGCTTATCAAATCCTGAAGAGATCTTACCAAAGTTATCGAATAGAGGAGAATCACTGCAGTTATATGTTTCTGAAGTTGATACAGCAGTGAAGTTATTCTTTGTAAATAACTTGGTGCAGACGTCGAATAAGAAAGAACGACAAGACTGACTTACATCGTTAAGAAATAGCCAACCATGTATTACACTGTTCTGAATTTGTAAACATTGTGAAAAAGAAAACTGGCAGAAATTGTTTAAAGGAATTATAAGCCAAGAAATATATAAACGACATATGGATTTTGTGACACATTATGCGTATTTCTGTCCTGACGTCGAAGAGATAAATGCTCATATAAGAAAGTCGGTAGCTTTTTGGTTGTTTTTTTCCCTCCAAGTTTCAGATTCATAACATGATATTGATGTGACATTCGAATTGAGGATTTTTTTTTCCTGTATCTTAGCAGGGGTCTACTTAATTCTTTATGCGTGTATGCTAGTCTGGCTTTCACCTAAATAACGTAAACAAGCTTTATATCCTGCAGTTGACGTTTACAAGAGCAATGTTTGATACAGTGTCAGATTAATAATGTTTACTAGAGCAAAGCAGCTGCTGAATTTTTTTATATTTTATACGGGCTTTAGTCTTTCGTGAAAAAATACAGCTGTTAATTATCACCATCATCTTCCTTTGCGCTACTTATGGATCATGAAGCATGCAGCTGGCCCCGTGTAGCACGCCTGCACCAAAACAATCACATACTATTTTAGTGGTAGTTTCTGTGGCAATTAGTTATATATGATGAAGCTGCAAGCTCCATGCATGACCACATATTAGTCGCATTGTGCGACAAACCTCAGGATGCTGTATTCCTATTCTGTCTTTCTCTCTTCAGACAACAGTTGTGACTAGACAGACAGAAAGACCTAAAAGATATGTCGCAGTTTGTGAACAGTTAATCGGAAATTTAAAAATTCATTTTAAAAAAAAGGACAAAATATGGTTTCAAATCTAAGTTTAAATTTTTTCTTGTGGTACAGTTAAGAGTCTAACCAGGTCTTCTCAGACATCACAAGACGTTTCTGACATCCTGTGTGTAGTTTGTGTCTCGGTGTAGACCTAGAGGATGTAAGTACTTCTTCTTCTTGCTCCTCGTTCGCCATCAGACTTCCACATTAATTAATTTAATAAAGGCAGTAAGCTCAAAGTTTGTGACATCTCCAAACAGTTGTTCGAGGCAAGAAATGTGTTGTTGCCATATGATACTGCTTTAACTGCTGTATATCAGGCAGGAATGCAGCTGATGTTCGGCTATCAAGTTGAACTCAACGAGCTAATATAAATAATGGGGTCTCGTCTTTGGATCAGCAGGTTACATTGAAACGTCTGTACCTGTGACAGACGAACGCAGCCGACCCTGAATGACCCTGAAGTGTTGGATGATATGATACGACCCTTCGTAACGACCCCTTGGATAACATCAGTGCCCCCGAAGATTGTAACTTTCGTCAAACGGGATTTTTCTTTTCACCTGGACTCATTAGCTATGCAACCGTTCCACACAGAGGGCAAACACGTTTGCTGATTAATATGTGGACAGTTTATCTACCGTTCATTCTGGTCATCGCATTGATTTAAGGAGAGATTAAATCACGCCCATGGTCATCTCTTGAGCAATCATATGCAGTATTTTCATTAACTTGGCCCAGAGGGGGCGGCGCCAGAATCAAACAGATAGTAGCGACCACGATCAAAGACACAGACTGGGGGATTTCAGGAAAGACTAGCGCCACGATCAAAGACAGTAGTGGTCCCTGAAACGAGCGACGCAAGTTCCTGCAGGTATTTCGCATCGCGGTGTTAAACACAGAACCGATCGCAGCAGCGAGCGGAGATACGAAGACCAGGGGCGGCATCTCTCTTTAGTCTGGCGGTCAGAACCCCAAAAGTGTCCGGAGATCTAAAAAGGTGTCAATTTTCTCATGTCCCACTCATCTTACAATTAAGTTAGATATATACAGACCACGTAGAAATATACTTTATCACTCGTTGGCCAGACCTTTACAGAAGCACTAGCTATATTTGAAATCTTGTTATAGATTATCCCCTGGATTTTTATATATATTTGCAGTGAATTCTAATTCTGTGCAAAACGGTAAAATATATATTGTGTAAAGTGATCAGTGGTCTAGTTCATTCATTCTATTTCACTGGATTTTGTGTTAATTTAAATCTATTAAATTAAACCATCTCAATAGTTCCAGCTGTAAATGTAATGATATATCTGCTATATTATTTTCAAAAAAAAAAAAATAATAGAGGCTTAAATGCTTTAATTATCTTTTAAAGTCGCGAAGGAATTTATAATTAATAAATTTAGTTAAGTCCTATATTTATAGATGTGTGTTTTAACCCCTAGAACTCGCGCAGTGTTTATTAAATACATAATTAAATACGCGAGCGTATATATCTATGAATAGTCTTAACGGGAAATTCATCGCGCTTTAGAATGTTATTTGATTTTTCGGTATATTACATGTCTTTTTCTTTCATACAGAGTGATCGTAACCTTTGCAATCCCAGCAATAAAGAAATCCTCTTAAGAACTTCCAGACATATTGATGAAACATTTTAAAAGTTAATCTTGTGGCGGTTCGATGCGACCTAGCTATCATAATTACATGAAAGAAAGCCTACCCAAGACTATTTAAAGAACAATCATCATATTAAAATTACACATCTGTAAGATAAACTGGAAGTTGAACCGTGCCAGTAACGATACTTGATTTACTGCCCTACTGTGAGAGAGTACATATTTTCCTGAACTGTGACGGCTTAAGTTTTCCTCACTGGATTAATAAACTTACCGGTCAGTTACTATCATCACGCATTGAAGGAATTTTACCATAGCGGAAGATTAAAGAGACCACTTCATTTTCACCCTTGTGTCGAACTGTGTCAGTGCCATCCCATAGACTCCTTTTTATATAATAAAACACAATAACTCTTAGGCTTCAAGTCCGGCGATAAGTGAGAATAGTTGCTATCAGCAAACATCGCAACATCTGGGGCGGGACACGGAAGTACCAGACCTTTTCATAGTTCAAGAGTATATTTGCTGTTTATATAATTCTATTGGAGTGTCTGATGCTGCAATCGGTAAGTGTGTGAATATATGAGTGGGGATCCTCACGCGCGTATATGAATGACAGGAAATTTAATCTTTTTTTGTAACCATTTTGTTAACCTGCTTACCTGGTAATATAATTTTCTGTATACCCCTACATTGTTCCTTTAAGTGGGATAGTCGATAATTTGTTAACTCTGTTAAAAACCCCCTCCTTTTTCATTTGCTTAGTAAAGGGAAGAACAATTGGGAAGAACAGGATTCTTTCTACCACCCATACCTAATTTTGTAACACCTCTTTCAGAGTAATTAACTTCACTGTTAGGTTAACGTACCTATGTTCCTGATAACTATCTATCTTTGGACTGGGTTTATCTTTGTCTAATAAGCGGGACGGGCTTAGTCGATACCAATCTTCTTCACCCCCTCCCTACCTTGTTATTTGCATTTTTCTGTACTTATGATAATTTTTGCTGTAAACACATGATTATTGTAGTGATTTTTTTTTAACTTTAATAAACAACATAAACTTAATCGTTACTGTGTTGGAATACCCAAAGCCCAAAATTTCCCCTATTTGTTTAAGATAGTTGTATCCACGTCGTCTGTGTGTTTGAAGCACCAAATCGGTGTGAGAGCAGGTGTGTGTCTGGAAACTGGCAAATAATTGTTTGACCAGTAGAGCCTGAAGAGTAGATTGAGAGAAATGATTTGTCCTAAATAAGTCTGTCTTTTCTCTATTCCAGCACTCTGTGAAGCAACTATTTACTCTCTACATTTCTATCACTGAGCTTTTCACCATCATTCTACACTCTAAACCGGACTACTATTTCTAAGACTCTTTTTCTCAAAATAAATTTACGACAATATTTGTGGGCTGGTCCTGGGATCTTGAGCTACATTTGAGGCAATCGCATAGCCGGGATAAAGATATTTTGAGTCTGATCTAAGTCTGCGTCTAACTAGATAGAGTGTGAGTGATCTGTCTTTGTGATTTAGGGAAATAAATAAATAATTAATTACACCCCTAGACAACGCCTTTTAGTATTTGGGTCGTCCACACAGCATATTTACAGGTTGTTTTCTTTCCACAGCAGTAGAAAGTACGGATAATCATAAATTCGGTTAGCTAAATTATCCTCTGGCGGAGAAAATTAAATTTTTTCTTTGTAAGATTTGCTGGGATTGCGTGATTGGTTTTACAGTCACTAAAGGTTTTTGAAGTTAAAAAGAGTTGAGCTTAGCTAAAGACGCCTTGTTCTGACTTTTTAAGTCTAGTTAACATCGTCTCTTCTCATAAATTGACTTCAGGGGCGAGTTTGTGACGGAGAATTAAACATTTTAGGGAACAAATATTTTTTTCCTTTTAAATGGTTTTAATATAAATTTTTGTCTACTGTTAGTAAAAGTAGATTCTTTTCTAGTGTAACTTACCATTTTAGTGGCATAGTCGCTTGCGTTAAGAGTCTTAAGTGACAATAATAGCAGCGATAAGTTTGCACATTTCAAATAGGAGGTAACACAAGTAAATTTATACTTTGTGTTTTTTTTTTCTCGTAGCGGCTGAGTTTTTCCTTTCTTGTTCTTTCGCACTATTTTCTAGTCATACTACATCTTATTCTTTGACAGTGGCAGAAAGGATAAAGATGAGATCCATCCTGAGGCTGGAAGCGAAAGAGGCAGGACTAGACGCAGAAGCTGCAAACCGGTTTGTCAACCAGGAACTGGAAATATATGACGCGGAGCAACAAAGAGCAGAAGCTGAAAGGAAGGAAGAGAAAGAGAGAGCAGAAAGGAGAGAAGCACAGGAGAGGGCAGATAGGAAAGAAGCGGAAGAACGCCTATTGGAACACAAGAAAATTGAGGCAGAGATAGAAGCCCGCAGGGAAAGAGAGAAGGAGAGACAACGTGAGGAGAGAGAGAGGGAAAGACAGCATGAACTGGCGCTTAAGGCTTTAGAGAGTCGGAACGCCTCTACTTCGAATAACGGAGAGCCGTCTTCGCCCCAGTCTCAGTCAATGGATCTCTCCAGCACTCAATCTGCCCAATTAACTGCGAGGTCTTTTGCTTTAGAGTCTTTTCCTAGCCCCAATGAGAAAATTGACAGCTATCTAGAAAAATTCGAGAGGCTCGCAAATCTTTATGGGTTAGAGAGTTTCCGCTGGGCACTTAAACTCTCAACGTCATTAAAAAGCACTGCTTATGACGTGTACACAAAGCTGGGAACCAACCAACATGATTACGACATGCTGAAGAAAGCCTTGCTAGAGCGGTTTGAGATGACCGCCCGAAAATTTCTGCAAATGTTCAGAAACAGCCGGAAAGAGAGCACGGAAACATTCCCGCAGTTCTCTTCACGTCTCTCGGGCTATTTGACAAAGTGCATTGAATTATCTGACCTACCTCTTACATATGAGGGACTACTTGAACTTGTTCTTGTGGAACAGATAAAGTCAACTTTGTCAAAAGAAACCCGTAGATTTTTGGCTGAACAGGGTGCAGTCAGGCTTGAGGACATACTCAATAAGGCAGAACGCTATACCAATGCAATGGCCGAACTTCCCAGCACTAAACGTAAACTCACAGATGAGCCATCTCGTAAACAAAATCTAGAGCAGTCATCCTATTCCTCTAATTCCTCTCAGAATTATAACAACGAGAAAATAATACCCAGAGACCTCGCCAGGAAAAATCGAAATTCTACAAAACCCGATACCCCCCCCCTAACAACAATTCTGATCAACCCACCAAGCCTACGTGGCAGCGCGGCCACCAAGGTCAAGGAAAAGGGAAGACCCCTACACCAGGAACGTCTGATCAGGGCAAACAAACCGGTCCAAACCGCGTCGGATGTTTGCATACAGCCTCGAAAGGTAGAGTCAATGTCAGTGATTCTCAACCTGAGGGGGACCGACCCTCAACTCGAGGAACTGTAATTTTGAATGGTACCTCAACTACTTGTCTCTTTGACACTGGACTAAGCTTTAGTTGTATTGTCGCTAGGCACCTAGTCAAACCCGGTCAGGAGACAGAGGAAACCGTCAAACTTAGTGGAGTTTTCAGGAGTGATGCACCCAGGACGCTTCCTATCGCACTGGTAGAAATACACTCTGACTTTGTCAGAGGGGTTATTAAAGCGGCCATTATGGATGATCCTATCTACCCAGTTATCCTGGGATGTAGATATGTGTTTATTGGGAGACCAAAGGAGCCGATTGTGGCAGCGGTAACCACAAGAGGGCAAGCCAAGAAGGAGAGGGAGCCTGCGCCAAATTTGTTGCCGAACGAACTGAAGGAGGCGCAACAAAAGGACCCTACTCTGGAGCTCTGCTTTAGAAAACTGCCCATGGCTAAGGACCCCAGACACAACGGAGACATCTTTTCTAAGGATGGCGTATTGTATCGTAGAACGGGCAACCCGGACACGGGGAATAACCAGCTCCTAGTACCGACGCAGTACAGAAGCCAGATCTTAGAAATGGGGCACTCTCTTCCCTTTAACGGACATATGGGACAAAACGCCACTATTCAGCGAATAAAAACCCACTATTGGTGGCCAGGAATGAACTCTGACATTATCAGGTATGTGAAATCCTGCGCCCAGTGCCAACGGGTAGCACCCAAGCACTTGACACCCCCAGTACCCATGGGGCAAATGCCAATAGTAGGGACTCCATTTGAACGGGTTGCTGTCGACATCATTGGACCCCTGGAAAGGACCAAAAGAAAGAACAGGTTCATCCTGACTTTAGTCGACACTTGCACAATGTGGGCCGAAGCTATACCGCTAACATGCACAGATTCCAAGCATGTCGCAGAAGCCCTCGTGCAAATTTTTACACGGTTGGGATTCCCTCAACAAGTTTTGACGGACAATGGATCCCAATTCCGTAGCCTGTTAATGGAGGAGATCTTTAAGATCTTGAGGGCCAAACATATCCACACAAGTCCCTACCATCCGGCCGGAAATGGGCTCGTGGAACGTTTTAACGGCACCCTCACCACCATGTTACGTAAGCTGGGTCAGGAGAAACCGGAAGACTGGGACCTATATATATCTGCTGCCTTATTCGCCTACAGAGAGGTTCCCCAAGCGTCTACGGGATTCGCGCCAGCTACACTTTTATTTGGCAGACCTATTAAGGGGCCACTAGAAGCCTTCCTTCGGTCCCTGACAGACCAAAAGGCTGACTAGACAGTTGTCTCTGCAAGCAAGTATGTATCTGAGCTCAAGGAAAAGCTAAAGCTAGGATGGGATCTAGCTACTACCAACTTTACGAAAGCCCGCGCTAAACATGCTAAAAGATACAATAAAGCTGCAAAAGACAGAGAGCTCAACCAGGGGAGAAAGTTTTGTTGCTACTTCAAACCGGAAGCAATAAACTTCGCATCGGATGGCAAGGGCTATTTACCGTCCTTAAAAAGATCTCACGTACCAATTACAAGATCTCCATAAAAGGAAAGGAGAAGGTCTTCCACGTAAATCTGCTTAAGAAATATTTGGAGAGACTGGTGCCATCCTCCGAGCATCTCCTGGCTGTCACCATAGCAACGGAAGACGAGGAAGATGATGATGGTTGCACGGAGTATCCATTGCAACCCACAGAATCCTTTAAAGATGTCAAGTTCGGCGACCATCTCTCACCAGAACAACAAACATAAACCAGGGCTCTACTAAAACAGTATAGTGCAGTCTTAACGGATGCACCTGGTCGAACAAATCTCATCGAATTTGATATGAAATTAACAAACGAGACCCCTGTTCGAACCAGAATTTACCCCATACCGTACGCTAAAGCTGATGCACTTCGCGGAGAAATAGACAAGCTGCGTCAGGCAGGAATTATCAGTGAGTCTACATCTCCTTACAGTTCCAGTGTAGTGCTGTTGCAGAAGCCCAATAAGGAAGTTCGGCTGTGTATAGATTACCAGCTGCTAAACGCTGTAACGGAATTCCAGCCCGAACCTCTCCAAACTGTTTCTGAGTTGTTCACCAAGCTTAGCAAAGCAAAGATTTTCTCCACGATTGACCTCAGTAAAGGTTATTATCAAATACCAGTCAAGAAGGAAATTAAACCTTTGTTAGCTTTCAGCACCAGTGAAGGACATTACACATTTAATGTGATGCCGTTCGGTTTGCATAACGCACCAGGAGTGTTCACCAGGATGATGAGGAAGCTTCTAGAACCTTTGCAAAGTCCCCCTATCCATAATTTCATGGATGACATATTAATTGCATCGGAAACCTACGAAGAACATATTGCTACGGTTGCTATGCTCCTCAGAAGACTACAGGAAACTGGTCTCACAGCCAGACCTAGCAAATGTCTCATCGGGTTCGAACAGCTAGACTTCCTGGGGCATACTATTTCTCACGGATGCAGTTGGCCTATTAAGAAGAACGTGGAGAAAATAGTGGCAGCAAAAAGACCCCGAACGAAGAAAGACGTACGTTCCTTCATATCACTATGTGCATATTATCAGAAATACATCCAGAACTTCAACGGACTGACAGCACCTCTGACCGACCTCACTAAGAAAGGGCGTCCGGAAAAGGTCATGGGGGATCAAAAGTGCGAACACGCATACAGCACTTTGAAAGGACAGTTGTCCGCATACCCCATTTTGAGGTTGGCTGACCTCAAGAAACCTTTTGCATTACGGGTCGACGCGTCAGGTCAGGGCATCGGGTCAACACTGCTTCAAGCCGATAACAGTGACCCAAACATGCTATTTCCAGTTGCCTATGGCAGTCGGAAATTAAATAAAGCCGAACGGAACTACAGCGTAGTCGAAAGAGAATGCCTCGCTCTGATTGACGGTATCAGACGCCATCATGAGTTTCTCTATGGTACATCTTTCACAGTGCAAACAGACCACGCTCCGTTAGCATTTCTCGGTGCCAATAAAGAATTTAACGCAAGGATCATGCGTTCGGCCCTTCTTTTAAGCGTTTTTTTCTTTCAAAGTGGAATACATTCCGGGAAGACAGAATGTCGGGGCTGATTTCCTGAGTAGAAACTGGACTACGGAGGAAGAGGAGGAAGTTGAAGATACCAATCATCCTAAAGCTACCGTTCAGGGCAGCTTCGTCGTCATAAATCAAACATGAAAAGAGGTTTTCATGTCTCAAAAGAGGGGACGATTGTGACAGACGAACGCAGCCGACCCTGAATGACCCTGAAGTGTTGGATGATATGATACGACCCTTCGTAACGACCCCTTGGATAACATCAGTGCCCCCGAAGATTGTAACTTTCGTCAAACGGGATTTTTCTTTTCACCTGGACTCATTAGCTATGCAACCGTTCCACACAAAGGGCAAACACGTTTGCTGATTAATATGTGGACAGTTTATCTACCGTTCATTCTGGTCATCGCATTGATTTAAGGAGAGATTAAATCACGCCCATGGTCATCTCTTGAGCAATCATATGCAGTATTTTCATTAACTTGGCCCAGAGGGGGCGGCGCCAGAATCAAACAGATAGTAGCGACCACGATCAAAGACACAGACTGGGGGATTTCAGGAAAGACTAGCGCCACGATCAAAGACAGTAGTGGTCCCTGAAACGAGCGACGCAAGTTCCTGCAGGTATTTCGCATCGCGGTGTTAAACACAGAACCGATCGCAGCAGCGAGCGGAGATACGAAGACCAGGGGCGGCATCTCTCTTTAGTCTGGCGGTCAGAACCCCAAAAGTGTCCGGAGATCTAAAAAGGTGTCAATTTTCTCATGTCCCACTCATCTTACAATTAAGTTAGATATATACAGACCACGTAGAAATATACTTTATCACTCGTTGGCCAGACCTTTACAGAAGCACTAGCTATATTTGAAATCTTGTTATAGATTATCCCCTGGATTTTTATATATATTTGCAGTGAATTCTAATTCTGTGCAAAACGGTAAAATATATATTGTGTAAAGTGATCAGTGGTCTAGTTCATTCATTCTATTTCACTGGATTTTGTGTTAATTTAAATCTATTAAATTAAACCATCTCAATAGTTCCAGCTGTAAATATAATGATATATCTGCTATATTATTTTTAAAAAAAAATAATAGAGGCTTAAATGCTTTAATTAACTTTTAAAGTCGCGAAGGAATTTATAATTAATAAATTTAGTTAAGTCCTATATTTATAGATGTGTGTTTTAACCACTAGAACTCGCGCAGTGTTTATTAAATACATAATTAAATACGCGAGCGTATATTTCTATGAATAGTCTTAACGGGAAATTCATCGCGCTTTAGAATGTTATTTGATTTTTCGGTATATTACATGTCTTTTTCTTTCATACAGAGTGATCGTAACCTTTGCAATCACAGCAATAAAGAAATCCTCTTAAGAACTTCCAGACATATTGATGAAACATTTTTAAAGTTAATCTTGTGGCGGTTCGATGCGACCTAGCTATCATAATTACATAAAAGAAAGCCTACCCAAGACTATTTAAAGAACAATCATCATATTAAAGTTACAAATCTGTAAGATAAACTGGAAGTTGAACCGTGCCAGTAACGATACTTGATTTACTGCCCTACTGTGAGAGAGTACATATTTTCCTGAACTGTGACGGCTTAAGTTTTCCTCACTGGATTAATAAACTTACCGGTCAGTTACTATCATCACGCATTGAAGGAATTTTACCATAGCGGAAGATTAAAGAGACCACTTCATTTTCACCCTTGTGTCGAACTGTGTCAGTGCCATCCCATAGACTCCTTTTTATATAATAAAACACAATAACTCTTAGGCTTCAAGTCCGGCGATAAGTGAGAATAGTTGCTATCAGCAAACCTCGCAACATCTGGGGCGGGACACGGAAGTACCAGACCTTTTCATAGTTCAAGAGTTTATTTGCTGTTTATATAATTCTATTGGAATGTCTGATGCTGTAATCGGTAAGTGTGTGAATATATGAGTGTGGATCCTCACGCGCGTATATGAATGACAGGAAATTTAATCTTTTTTTTGTAACCATTTTGTTAACCTGCTTACCTGGTAATATAATTTTCTGTATACCCCTACATTGTTCCTTTAAGTGGGATAGTCGATAATTTGTTAACTCTGTTAAAACCCCCCTCCTTTTTCATTTGCTTAGTAAAGGGAAGAACAATTGGAAGAACAGGATTCTTTCTACCACCCATACCTAATTTTGTAACACCTCTTTCAGAGTAATTAACTTCACTGTTAGGTTAACGTACCTATGTTCCTGATAACTATCTATCTTTGGACTGGGTTTATCTTTGTCTAATAAGCGGGACGGGCTTAGTCGATACCAATCTTCTTCACCCCCTCCCTACCTTGTTATTTGCATTTTTCTGTACTTATGATAATTTTTGCTGTAAACACATGATTATTGTAGTGATTGTTTTTTTAACTTTAATAAACAACATAAACTTAATCGTTACTGTGTTGGAATACCCAAAGCCCAAAATTTCCCCTATTTGTATAGTTGTATCCACGTCGTCTGTGTGTTTGAAGCACCAAATCGGTGTAAGAGCAGGTGTGTGTCTGGAAACTGGCAAATAATTGTTTGACCAGTAGAGCCTGAAGAGTAGATTGAGAGAAACGATTTGTCCTAAATAAGTCTGTCTTTACTCTCCTCCAGCACTCTGTGAAGCAACTATTTACTCTCTACATTTCTATCACTGAGCTTTTCACCATCATTCTACACTCTAAACCGGACTACTATTTCTAAGACTCTTTCTCTCAAAATAAATTTACGACAGTACCCATAGAGATAACTGAAAGTATGTCAAAGTAATAATTGAAAAGAGGTCGATATAGGGAGAATGAGGACAAGTTCAAGGAAAACCTACATGCAAGCCTGACTGTCTCTTCTACAGCCGGCCTGAACACACTTTAGCATGCCAAGGTCCACTTCTACTTTATTCAACGAGGCTGTGGTCTACCTAATACAATGTTTATTGTAGCTACTTTTACAGTTTTTAAACTGTAAATAATAAAATAACGCCGCATCCGTGTGAAAAACAATGACAGCATTTAAGTAACTAACATGTTTATATTTGTCTACTGTTGTAATGTCAGGGATGGGCGTGATACATTGTTGCCAGATTCAAGCGGCGTTGCCAGAGTTACTAAACTTACCAGTTAGGAGTGATATTATATTTCAAATAGCTATAAAATTCAATGAATCTACATGATAATTTTAGCGAAATGTGTACATGTTGTTTTTGATTTCATTTGAAATATTGCAATATTAAAACACAAGATATAATTAAATAATAAGAAAAAGAAAAACAACTTTTGGACACAATGCGGTCCTGCTAAACTCTCTCAGGCAGTCCATCGGCGGCACGCGGCTGAAGTCTTGCTCACCATTGTTCTAGATCGTAAATTGAAACAACGTAACTAAAAAGAACCCAAAGAAAGTACGCTGGGGCGAACGATGTAGTATACATATACCGAGTCACGCACACTAAGACCAAATGTTAAGTCACTATTAAACTGGAACAAACTCAAGTCCAGACAGGCAATCACGTGAAACTTTATAGCGAACAATATGTCGTTAAAGTAGCTGAAACCAACACGAGTAAGAGAAGAGTCAGACAAAAAACACCCACTGAGTGAAGAATTAGAGAAAGCAACGAAATAGATGTAGAAGACATGGAAACTGTTTGAACTGACATGAGTTTGTTGAAGACCTTTGGTACTTACTGGGCAGGAGTAATGATGAATGATGACAATTAATATTTACATATTCTCGTGGGTACTTTACAGTGATTGAGAAAGTCTTACAAGCTGCACAGTATCTGTTTTCGGAACAATTAATTGGGGGTAGGGTGTGGGGTAATTTACATTGACTGAGAATGAACAAAATCTCAGCACAATACACAAACAATAACTTTTTCTTTTTGTTCGAGTGGAATAGGCCATGCCCTTCTTCCGTACTTTCATTTTTCGCTCTTTATACAGAATAGAATGACCACTGCAGTAGCCTTCACCCAGGAAGCCTGTACCACGGCACGTATGAGACCCCACAACAGCAGTCACTGTAGCAGTTTGTTGTACATGTCATGATTGTATGTCTATGCACAACCTCACTTTATTCGCCTCTTACAACATGCCAGGTTCAAGCAGTGGGCCTATTATTTATGTGTCCAATCAAAGACCCCGGGAACAACTCGAGGCTAGGGAAATGTAGTTGAGACATATGGCGTGTCAATTAGATTCGATCAAATCATGTCTTTATATCTTTAGTTTTATTATTATTATTATTATGTTGACTTGATTTCTCGTAGTTTCTCTCTTAAATTATCATCACCAACATCATTTTCCTTTACGCTCCTAAACGGCGCATGGAACCCCAACAACAACCAGTTCCCTTACAGGAAGACTGAATCAAACATTCACATACTTTTGTAACAGTGGTTTATATGGCAAGCTGTTTTACATGATGAGGATCTTACATTATGTCCAGGAAATAAACTTTTCACGCTCTTCAGAAGCTCATCAATTATTTCTATATTTATTCAGACGCATACGCTGAAGATGAAAATATAAAACTTGAATAAATCGAATGTTCACTTATAACATTAGTTATAAAACAAGGTATTGGTTCATTTTTAACCCTTCTGTATTAAAAAATTTAATCCTGTATCGTGGGATGTTTGATGAAAAGAAAATAATATCCTATTTATTACACAAGTGAAAGCTCTCTCAATGGATTCAAATTAAAGCCATGCT
The DNA here is from genome assembly GCA_024509875.1 of Oreohelix idahoensis. Lineage (NCBI taxonomy): Eukaryota > Metazoa > Mollusca > Gastropoda > Stylommatophora > Oreohelicidae > Oreohelix > Oreohelix idahoensis. The sequence continues at coordinate 339,972 of JAMPIV010017851.1, read as the reverse complement.
CACGGGGAAGCAAAGTGAACAAGAACTGTTATCAATCAATCAAAGTGGTGTTATCAATCAATCAAAGTGCACTCAACGTTTTACCCAGTGCTGGAGGAGAGGTGACCCATAAATAATTTGTGAAGGTGAAAATTTGCATTATTTCTGCATGCGTACGCACTCAATCGATCAAGTCGTGGATTAGTGTCATCAAAGGGTGCTTCAAAAACTAAATTTCACATATAAATAATCAAATAATGTATAACTCGCGAAATACGTTACATAATTGTTCTCTTAATGCAGATTAGCAGAGATAATCTTTTTTACAATTTTTACGAGCGGCGTTATGTGCGTGTTGAACAACTAGGGTAGGTACTCTTTGTTCAGAGAAATGTTCACATTAACAAAATAATGTTTTTGAAGTTAGAAAACGCCATTAAGTGATAATAATAGTATAATTCTTTTGTTAAGCAAGATCCTCAAGGATCTACCTTTGGACAAAATGATACGTACAGATTTCACATCAACCATGGATGACTGAAAGATGACAGAAAAACGTGCACTTGTTTATATCCTGTTGTATTCATACGCGGAATAAGATAAACGCACACACACACACAAGTTGGCGCCGACAATATTGCTGATTCTAAATGGCAGTGTGAACGAGCCACTGGCGGTACTAGGGGGGTGCGGGGCGGGTGGGGGGTGCGGACTACACTGTGTGACACCATCAGAGGGGGTCACACCAAAATTTTAGTGCAGTGTTTCAGCAGAAATGTATCATTTTTTTTAATAAAATAATCCCTGTAGTTAGTTATAACTAGTTTTTACTTCGAATTCTATTGTTTTCTTACCGAATTTTCACTTTAACCACATGAAACTATGTAAATGTAAATACAATTAGGTTGTGTGTATGATATTGTAATTTAAAGGTGTAATTTTAATCTTGCTAGTTGCTTATGTCACTACTATTGCCATTACATTCAGTGATATACGGGAATTACGATTTACGAGTAAAATTAGTACAAAAACATTACTAAGGATTCTGTATGGTCTGGTACGGGAGGAGGTCCATGGGAGTTGTGAGGAGTTACTGTGATTTTATTTTCCCCAGGCCCCATTCTTTTTCTCCCGGTAATTATGTTCTGTAATTAATTGAGTTTAGTCTTCTTCTCACCTGGGTAGAGGTTCAACACCCACCCATCGATTTACCCGGTAGGGGTTACTAACGTCGGAAAATTAATTGCGTTTTCAGGAGGGTCGGTTTTAATTTTTAAGATTTGCACCAGTCTTCCGTTATCTAAAATAACTGCGGTAAATTTTTATTGTATTAGGCGCTTGAGTATTATTAGGCTGGGTATAAGTTTTCAGACGTTAGTAACCCCTACCGGTAAATCGATGGGTGGGTGTTGAACCTCTACCCAGGTACGTAAAAACGGGCGCTACAACGAATCAGAGTTAATTTTGCTCACGCCAACGGTAGTAACATTATCTAACATGACGCAAGAAAGATGCGCGCGATCAGAATAAACATGACTCATGAGTTTGCTTACAATCTAATTGGTCGGGGTCAGTTATTAACTAATTCCGGCAAGATTATTGGTTTAAGAGAGACGCGACGCGATGACGTATGGCTTGGGTCTTAGCGTGGGTATTCCAATTATAAATAACAGAGCAAATCTAGTAGCGCTCGTTTTGTCTCCAGAAATATCAGCCGTGAAATCTAAGTCATATTCGTCTGCTCTTAAGTGAGAAATTTGAGAATTGGGTATGTAGGCAACTTAATTTAGCGGTGTAGAAATGCGTTTCTTAAATAGAATCTTAGCACGTTAAAGTAAAGTTCTTCGGGAAGTTAACTTAAATTTTATAAACGAAAGTGCCATCCATTGCTATCTAATAATAACGTAAGTGTGCATATAATTTTTTCTATGATAAGCTAGTACTATCTTTGGTTGGTGTAGAGGCTTTTAGATATTAACTGTGTGAGGTTTAGCTCTTAGATACACGGGCGCTCTGTAGTATGTAGAGTGTTGTGTAAAATCTCAATTGGATTTTGATTTTTTGCGGTGTAAATACGCTAAGCGTAATTGTGTACGTTAAGTGATTGTGTAATTAATTATTATTGAGATGGGAATTAATATTTCCTCATCTTTGATTTATGATACCTTGCAGCGTATATACGCTAGTGTATTCGTGTAATTTTAATTAGTAGGGTATTTTCTAGCGGGCTATTTTGGTAATGTAGTTGGAGTGAGGGGTGTAATTACATTTTAGACGGAGATGGGATTTAATTATTCCTAGTGAGGTCTAATTTATTTTTGTGTTAATCGATGACTCACCAGGGTCAGTCTGCAAAATAAAGTAAGGCCAGGAATTTTACCGTAAGAGATTTCCCTCAGTGAATGAAGTGTTTTGACGCCTACGGCTAGATTTAAGTAAGAGATCTAGATCAGCCTGTGTCGGGGGTTTGTTTACTTACCAGACAGATATTTACAGAAACGGAGGAGAGAGAGAGAGAGAGAAGAGGGGGGAAGTGTATGGTAGAGTGACCGGTGGTTAGGAAATTGTTTTTATCGCTGTGCGTAGCTTGCGTAGGGGAGCTGTATGGATTTAGGGGAGAGGTATTTATTTAAGGGAGTTATGTGTTAGAGATGAGTATATTTTGATGTGTTGTATATCTGTTGTTATTATTTGTTTCACAGCATTTTTTCACGGCACACAGGGAGGGGCGCGAATTTGCCTTACAGCTTGCCAAGATATTCAGGCATTCTCAGGGAGGAGAAGGGTCGAGACATCGCCAGAGGTGAAAGAAAAATTGGTGACGCAGTAGATACCGGCGCGAGTACGTCTGCACCAGAAAAAGATAGCAGTTCTCATGCAGTGAAGCCCCATGCTTCAGCGGGAACGGTGCATCTTTAAAATCCAGAGCTCTTAGCTTGTTATACCACTCCAAAGAAGGCGCGTGGCCTGGAGGTTGGGTTTGGGTTTGTGTGTGTGTGTAAACTTGGCCATAATAAAGCTGACGGTCCTAAACCCGAAGAGGGGTAACAGGGCATTTGAATTCAGTTTCGTCAGCAGTGAAGCATCTTCATTCCGAGTCAAGTACCTAGTTCAAATAAAAAATCCCAAGTCATCAGTTACAATATTCGTGGGAAGAGATAGGGTCAACATTCCTTCCGAATGCTTTAGAGAGGAGAGACATAGTTTATGAAGTTAGATAGTCAGAACAGAAACAGAGGACAGACAGAATTTATGAAGTTAGATAGTCAGAGCAGAGAACAGCCTCCGAGGTTGCACTGAAGAAGTCCGTTAGCGGATCAGTGCTTGTGGTTAGCCGTGTAGGACTTTAGAAAGTTTCTTAAGATTTGTGTAGACAGTGAGTTAGGTCTACATCCGGACAGTGGTGTTAGATTTTGGTTTAATAATTTATAATAAGATAGTTAGGAGTGGTGGCTCGTACTTAGAGACACCACCAAATTACTGTGTGTTTAATCCTAAATTCTTTTTCCCATGCAGGTTTAATCAGTGGGTGAAGGGATTGGGGTTTATTATTATCTGTCATTTTAATTGTTTGGTTTTTTCCAGGAGTGCGACCTCACACGTTATTTATTTTGATGTGTTATTTATTTTTGTTTGTGTAAATAAACTATTACCTGTATACTGGATCAGTCTCTATAACTATACTGTACGTATATGTTGTCTGTATAGTTGTGTCTGTGGATTTCTTTAGTGAAACCTTATCTCCTTTATGGTAGTCAGAGGTGGTGAGTCTATAGCTATCAAAGACGTCAGGAGTGGCGAGGGAGAGTCAATCTCGGTTCTCACCCTCGAAGCTAATAGTCTCATTTTTCCACATTCACTATCATTCTCATCTAAAAACTATCTTCTCAGTCTTTCTCATACTAGGGTCTTTTCTATACACTCAGACATAACTCTGTACTTAAATCCACTTCGTGACAGGAGTGACACCAACCCTAGTGACGCCACTGGAACAAGCCCTGAATTATCATTATTTCATCATTATTTTTGTGTGTGCTCCTTACAGAGCATGACGTTACTACTGTAGATGGTTCCCCTGCAGGAAGCCTGCACCAAGCAAATAAATAATCTTGCAGCAGTGGTTTCCGTAGCATTTAGTTTTACATGATAAGGTTGCCAGCCTCATGCACCACAGAATGTTAGTCGCCTTGTACGACACGTCTGAGAACCTAGAATCATTTTAGTTAAAATTATCGTGTCATAAGTATTTACTATTGCACCGATTATTCACAAACGTATTGATACAACCAAACGTAACTCGTCAATTGTTACGTTTCTCACATCAACAAAAAAAAGTGTGAGATTCATCAGTCTGGCAGTACTTTCGCTCCGTCTCGGGTATGAGCTATGAATTTCGCCCATCATCATCATCATATCCTGATCGGCATTCTCATCATTATCATCAACATCCACCTCACCATCATCAACATCAACATCCTCACCATCATCATCAACATACTCACCATCATCATCACCACCATCGTCATCATCCTCATCTGTTACGGGTGCTGTCTCCTGTAACCAGATGTTACGGGTAATCTGTTGTTAGTTCCCTACCAGATACAGCCCCGTTGGACGTGAGTTATTTTGTTGCTCTTCAATAATTCTTTAGGTATTATATTCATCTCTACCATTTCGGCTTATAGTTCAATTGCAGATTTAGAGCCGTTATTGTGTGATTCAATTATTATTATTAAATCCATTTTCGTTCATTACTTCATATTAATTCTCCAGCAGTGTGTATTATTTTTATGATTAATCTTGTAAATAAATGTGATAGTCTGGACTGACCTTGCAAGGGTTACATCAACAGTCACAGCACATAGTTGAACTTGAATAATTCAGGCAATTAAGACAAGTTCCATTGACGACTGAATATTTAATACATGTCCTTTCTCCCAAATGAATACAGAACGTTTGCACACAATTAATACTTGGCATTAAACATAGTTCTAGGATATAGTTCTAGGATCTACTCAATGTTCATCCTACAGACATTACATGTCTGAGTTAACCGTTAATTCTATAGCGTTTTAGAGTCTGCAACCAATTCTTTCCAATCCGTCTCTTGGAATTATTATCCCTTATTAATGCTCGTGATATCCTTATTTAATATTCACATATTCCGTCTATGTCCAATTATTCAATATTTTGGCTTTCCTCGCCAGGCTTTAACTGCCATATATATATATTCACTTGCGAACGTATCCTCCGATATTCGCGATTATACTTTGGACTCTCTGGCCCTATCCATTTGACTTGAATGCTTTCCCAGCATGATCTATACGGATTTACGCTATTTATAATTCACAATGGGTATACCATTTAATATACACAATCCTTAATCAGTGGCCATGCCACACATTATACACAATCCATAAGTGGCTCTGCCACACTTTGAAAACACTGCCGGACGGCACTACGGCCATACATAAACTGCGGTTACTAGGCTTGACGCGTCGTACCTCCATATTCGCGATTTTCCAGTACTTATTCAGCTGAGGTGGTTCGTGGTGCAACCATGCGAATGCTGCAGACATTCACATGCTTGCAAACCCCGAAACAATCCTCAACATCATCATCAACCTCACCATCATCATCCTCATCATCAACCTCACCATCATCATCCACATCATCGCCATCATCATCATCACCATCATCAACATCCTCCTCATCATCATCATCATTATCCTCAGCATCATCATCATTTTCATTGTCGGCCGGAATGGAGCATAAGCCACAACTGAAGTAACTACAATGATGCTGTTGTTGTAAACTTGAATAAGGCGTTATTTGTTCGTTCTCTAATACTGAAAGATGTGTTTGTTGATAGCGACACATATAAACACTTACAGAAAGGCCTTTACCTGTAAAGGTTGGTAATGCTTTACCATTTTCTTTATTAATGTGCTTGTAAGCAGTTGAATATTGCACTCGTTCGCTTGTTATGTAACATGGCAGATATATTTAACATATATGTATATGCATAGACGATCACTAATTATAATGATTCAATTGTAAAGACTTCAAAAACTTGAACAACTTTACGGTTGAGAAATCCGGGTTATTGCATGCAAGCGCTTAACTGTTGGTTTGGTTTGGTTTAAGGACTGTCTTCATTGCACACGGACTACTCCATCAGTGCTCCGATCTCCTCCCTTAGATCACACAAAGAGGATCTCAGCACAGTGCACGAATTCCGTAGCACCGGCGAGAATCCAAACGTGTGTATATAGGAATCACACATTTTATAAATATTTTTGTAGTGGGTAGGTTTCTAATTTTTTAATTTTGCCAGGGCAGCGGCCTGATAGGCCTACTCTTTTCGATTTCCAACTGCCGTGGGATATTTAACGTGCGCAACTTGCACATGGGACCTCCTATGTTTTCGCCCTTATCCGAGAAGGCTAAGCATCCGATCACACTACCCAGGAGACCAGGGGCAATATGACATCATTAGGATCACTGGTTCTGAAAACAAAATGTTGTCCATAAATTATTTTTCCTCTACTTGGAATCGAACCCGGTACCTCTAGAACTCGAGGCGAACGCCATACCTCTTAACCACTCCGACCCCCTACTAACTATTGATTCATCATGATCACTTTCCCCTTTGCTCCTCATGGGTCATATCATTACAGCTGATCCCATTACAGGAAACCTGCTGCGAGCATTTACATGCTCCTGCTGTAGTGGTTTCTGTAACTATTTGTTTTACGCGATAAGGCTTCCAGCCACGTACACAGCCTCATATTAATATCCACGTACGACATACTTGACGATGCATTAGCTTATTCTTTCCTTGTCTCAATAGAGACCCCGGAGAACTTCGCGGAGCCGCTTAAATATTAACTGCATAATAATTAACGGTTTTCACATTTTCAAAATTTGCTAACAGTAATTTTATTTATTTTTATTGTTACTTGTCATTAATGACAAGCCATAACATTCCGTTCTGTTGACTGACATCATTGACATACCATAAACTTCATTTACATTATACGGCGTGTCATGAACTAAGGGTTCTTCATTGTACTCTTTGACATGTAGATGAAATACTAAAAGTCACAATCAAATTGGATAAAGTTGGTCAAGACGTGAAAAATTGAAATATATCAAGCAAGGGAGCAGCGTGCAAATAGGCAGCTTAGTACGATGAGTGGAACATAATGATTTTGAGCGTCAAAGATTGTCAGGCGTCACAGTTATGTAAACCCAAGGTTGCCAGATTAAATTTATGAGAACAGAACAAATGCTGCCACTAAAAAGTCAAAAAAAACAAAAAAAACGTCAAACTCATTTTAAGCAGATTATGTCATACTTCTATCACAATAAAGCTCAAGATTAAGGATATCACTATCATTTCCATTAGAACCTGCACATGCACATTGCCAGATGTGCTGTGTTTTCAAAATTTTCTGAGAAGTCAGTGAAGTCCTTAAATATTCTACTCTAATTTTCACAATAGCATCAAGAAGCTGCGTTCTGTATTTGTTTGTTTTTTTTTTTTTTTTTATCAGAGAATACAAGAAAGAATATTCTATAGACTAAGCATTACTCAGTGAGGTTATTAAACTAAGAAAGGGCAAAGGTTGCGAGCTCTTTGAAAGTCTCATGTTAAAGTATGCCAATCAAAAACAGTTCGCTGCCTGTGGGGAGTCCATAATTCTTAAATAGGGCTTCTTTTCTCCAATTGTGACGTATAATCGAAATATAGCCCAGTAATCCTACAGAAATCCGACCACCTTTGCTTCCCCATTTAGTGTTTATAATTTTGCTACGCAAAACCCACGAATTCCTCTGATCTGTCAATCATTTTGAAGCCACGCCTATTTTTCCTATTTTACATGCGCTGAAGAGTGTTTACCAACTTTCGCACTTGACAGTCTTAACAAGGGGAGCGAAACTGGTTTGTTTATCTGAGTTCTCACGCGAGCTGATCTGTCAATCATTGGTCATTAGACAGACGCACGTGGGGAAAAGACCAGATCCTTGAAGAAATACAAGGGTGATAATAATACTTCCCGACCACCTTTGATGTCCGTGCATTTCAGGGGACGTAAAGCTTTGATCTGCGGAAACGGACGGAAATCTAAAAGGGGCCCGTTCGCACGGCCCATGTCTTTTGATGTCGTTCGGCATCGCGAGTATAGCGAAGGGTAAAATCCTTTATCTCGGAAACGAAGTTCCTTGATTTTCCCTGCTATGAAGAAGGTGTGAATTGTCACATCCTTTAGAGATAATTACACAAAATCTGTATATATTCGGCGTTCTCTCGAAGTCAGTTATCAGGTCTCTCAGAAAATTTTGGATAATCTGATCGCGTACGCTAGAACCTATGTGAAATAGTGCGTTAATAGCCTTCGCGGGTATTTATTCTGTTTTCTGGTAATAATAATAAGTTGTGCTTAAGCGTTAAATGTGTTAAAGTTTTACCATTTTATTCACTGTGATTCCCTAGCGTTAAGACTAGTGAAATAGCAAACGCGTAGATATTTTCTTACCAGTTGTTCAGTTTAAAGTAAAATCCACCAACCATTTTTTTTACACCAGAAGATACGGTTTAGCTGACTAAGTATAATGCTATGAGTGACGGATAAAGTGACAGAGTAGAATTCGCATTATATTTCATTGTGTGTAATTTTCTAAATGATTAGTGTTTAATATCATGTGTCAAAACAATAGACGCCGACAATCAAATAGCTAGTAATGACAGGCGATACTTGTTAAGGGCGTGTAGTTATAATTAAATTATAACTGACATTGTGCGCTGATTGTTTTACCGGGGCGGGGGGGGCGGCATGCCTAAAACCAAACCTGTACTCGCTAAGCGAAGCGGGATAAGATAGGCTAAAACCCGTGTGCCTTTTAATTTAATTAGGTGACGGAGAGGATAAGAGATCATACCTTTACGCGTGATAAAGTAGGATATTGGCATTTTTTGTTAAATGTTCTTTTTCTTCCTAATATAGTACCGGATCAAAACCAGTGGCCAGCGGTTTTCTATTGTGGTCCTTTCTCAGTTACTGAAGGAATAATGGTTGTCGTTTTTCCTTGTCGTTCGCCCCAGTACAAGTGTGAACAGGAATTGCCAAGGCGACAAACTAACATTTTAACTGTAAATTTGAGTTAACTGGACTTACCAAATACCCAGATTTTTCATTCAATTTTATCAGCCCGCTGTGGCAATATACATAACGTTTTTCCCGACTTCTGGCAGTCGTTTTTCCCAAGTAGATTTTATCCAGGAGAATACGCTGTTTCATAATCGGCACTCACCCCAGAGCAAGCCGATGGGATTTATCATCATCATCTTAACTCTTTAACCCCCAAGAGCCAGTATACTGGCTCTCCTCCTAGACGCATTTGGCCCAATCAACAGTATACTGGCTTTCGTACCTCTTGATCCTTTCTAGAGCTGTTTTCAATGAAAGCTGTTATACTTGTAGCACAAGAGTAAAGTACATCCAATTACCTTCAGTTTCATATACAACAACAAAGTTATTTATACATTTGAACATTATTAAAAATTATTTCCAAACAACAACAATAAAAACACACAGGGTTGACAATTTCCTCTGTTTTACAACAATATGACCTGTTTTTCTAATTTGTGAAATTAACAATCTTCTGAGTGTTTATTGATTAAAAACTGATTGTACTTTGCTAGAATACTTCATTTTGTGACATTTTGAAACTTTACACTTGGATATTCTCATGAGGAACAATTGTAGAAGAATTTTAATGAATACTTTTCCTCTAATTTTGCACCGGCTTCTTCTTTTGTCCTCCATTTTACCTTGAATAATGTGACGGTCAACTCAGCTGTCCCTGAAAGTGTTGGACGATAGGACCCTCGTATAACATCAGTACCCCTGAATATTGGTGTAACTTTTCATCAACGGGGAATTCTCTCCTCTTGGGCTCATTAACAATGCACAATAGAAACGTGGGCTCATTAGCAATGCAGCATTTCCACGTGGATTGTCAACACGTTGGATCATTAATATGTAGACTGCTATCTTCCGTGCATTTTAGAGATCGCATGGCCTTTAATAGGAGGTTCAATCACGCCCACTCCTGTTTCTAGAGCGATTATAAGCAAGCATTGCGCTACACCTTTTCGTTCGTGCCTGCCTTAAAGGCGTTGCCAGGATCAAACGTACTAGCGGCATGAGATCTAAGGGATCTCAGAACGGACGATGAAGTTTCCTGCTGCTAGATAACATGGCAGCGTGAACCAGAGTGGACGAAACAAGCTTCTTGCAGACATTTCACATATCTGTGTCAATCAGAGAACGCTCGAAAGCCTGAGACGAACGGGGGAAACGCCGGGCGGCTAGAATCTCGATTTTCTCCGGAGATCATATAAAGTGTGAAAATCTCACACGACCCCTTTAAGTTCCATTCCAGTTAGATATATACAGAACTTTGAGAAATGCAATTTTATCACTCGTTTGCCAGACATTGACAGAAGCACTAGCATAGTGAAATCTTGTTTGACTCCCTCTGGATTTTCAACTTATTGCAGTGAATTCTATTCTGTGCTAAACGGTATAATATATTTGTTTTAAAGTGATCAGTGGTCTAGTTCAGTCATCTTATTTCACTGGATTTTGTGATTAATTTAAAGCTATTAAGTTAAACTTATCTCAAATTGTTCCAGTTGAAAATTTAATGATATATCTATTATATTATTTCCAAAGATTATAGATACTTAAATGCTTAAAGTAACATTTAAAGACGCGAAGGAATTTATAACTAAATTTAATTGAGTTAAGTTCTATATATATATGTGTGTGTTTTAACTATTAAACTCGCGGGGAGTTCTTCTTGAATTTATATGATTAAAGACGCAAGTGTATAAATAGTTAACTGCAAATTTATCGCGCTTTAGAATGTTATTTGATTTTTCGGTATGATTACATGTTTTATCTTTCATATAGGGTGTATCACAACCTTTGCGATCCCAGCAAAGAAAAACCTGGTATAAAGTCTCCCAGACTCAGTTCTTAAACCCCTCCAGAACTGGTTGAGACTGTTTAAATTTTAATCTTTGAGGCGATCCTATGTTGGGGATTCCGCTATCTAAATTATAAGAAAGAAAGCACACCCAAAGACAAATTTAACACCCCATCAAGCAAATTAAGTTGTATTTGGAAGAAGAACAATTGCCAGAGCTTTTATTAGTTTACTGCTACTGAGAGAGAGAGTACATATTTACCTGAACTGTGAATGTGCCTAGTTTTTCCTCATTGGATTTAAACCATACCGCACTGGTCAGTTGCTGTCGTCTCGTTTAAGACGTTTTACCACCAGTGGCAAAATCTAAGCAAACCACACCCCATTCTCACCTGTATCTAACTGTGACAGTGCCATCCCATAGACTCTTCTTATAGAATAAAACACAAGAACACTTAGGCTTCAAGTCCGGCGATAAGTGAGAATAATTGCTACCAGCCAACCTCGCTACATCTGGGGCTGGACATCGAAGTAACAGACACTTTCACATGTCAAGTGTTAATTGATGGTTTTTGTATAATTCTATGGAGTGCCTGATTCCAAGATCGGTAAGTCTGTGTGAGAGTTTGTGTGTTGGCCAGCACGAGCGTGCATGACTGAATGAGTTTTATGTGCAACTATTTTAATTGCTGTACCTGGTAGACACTTTGTTATTTTATTCCTCGTATTGTTCATTTAAATCAGAGGCACATCTCCAATCCAACCTGCAAGTCTGGAAGGAAGAGCTGGAGAAGAGAGGGATGGTCATAAGCAGCTCTAAAACAAAATCCATGGTGATATCACGAGAAGAAAGAAACATCAGATTAAGTTGGGAGAACAGGTCCTGGAGCAGGTCGACCACTTTAAATATCTCGGAGCTATTATAGACCGAAAGGGAGGCATCAAAGAAGAGTTGGCCACTCGAAAAGCAGCGGCTGGGAGACTTTTTCAGGCCATAAATCGTGGATTCCTCAGCAAGAAAGAGGTTGGTAAGAAAACGAAGATGGCTGTATACCGCTCCACCTATGTCCCAGTCTTGACATATGGATGCGAGTCGTGGGCAATGACTACAACCCACAAAAGCCAGATCCAAACCTCAGAAATGAGGTATCTGAGGAAAGTGGTTGAAGTAACAAGAAGAGACATGGTCCGCAACCAGACGATCCGTCAAGGCCTAAAATCCCATCCGCTGCAGACCCAACTAGAACAGTCCCAACTAAGATGGTTTGGATATGTCTGCAGAATGGGAGAAGATCGGCTACCACGACAAGCATGGGAAACAAAGAGCCAGGGATCCAGACCTCCAGGACGACCCAGAGTCCGCTGGGAGGACAACATTAGACAATCTTTGAAGGACCGAGGACTAGAATGGAACCAGGCCAGGAAGAAGACAGCTGATAGAATGGTCTGGCGCTCTCTCTTCCAAACCTCTACACCTCACGGTAGAAGGGGAACGACTAAGTAAGTAAGTAAGTATTGTTCATTTTATAAGTGGGATTTCTTAACTCCGTTATTTTAACTTCCTAAACTGATTAGTAGAAGGAAAACCAGTTAAGGATAATAGGACTAGTTTCCTAATCCCTCTTTTCAGGATAGATCAATCCACTGTTGGGTTAACTTATCTATTTCTGTTAAATACCTGTCATTTGGACTGGGTTCCTTTTCATTTGTCTGTACAAGAGGGAAGGGCATATGGGATATCAATCTTCACCCCCCCCCCTCCCTCCCCCAATCTTGTCATTTGTATTTTATTTCTGTAAACTATGATTTTTGCCTGTCAAATGATTAATGTTGTGATTTGATTCTTAGTGATAAATAAACAGTATAAAACTTCTAGTATTGTATTGGAAGGCCCAAGCCCACAATTACCCCATATCTGTTATATTCGTAGTTTGTATTCACGTGCGTCTGTGTGTTTGAAGCACCAAATCGGTGTGAGCGCAGGTGCGTGTCTGGAAACTGGCAAATAATTGTTTGACCAGGAGAGTTTGAGGAGAAGATTGAGAGGAACGATTGTCGTAAAAGAGTCTGTCCTTACTCTCCCCAGCACTCTGTGAATCAACTATTTACTTTCTAACCCTTATCTGTCACAGAGCCTTCACCATCACTCTACACTCTAAACGGGACCACTAGTTCATAGAATTCTCTCAAATAAATTTACGACAAATAACTAATCATTTTTCAATGAAAGCTTTTATACTTGTAGCACAAGAGTAAAGTACATCCAATTACCTTCAGTTTCATATACAACAACAAAGTTATTTATACAGATGAACATTTTAAAAAATTATTTCCAAACAACAACAATAAAAACGCACTGGGGTGGCCATTTTTGCTTGGACCAAACCCACTTTTTTGCTTGGGACTGAAAGAGTTAATGACCAGTTTTTAGCAACCAGATGTTTTCTTTAGCTATTGGAAGTACTGTCTACTGTGAACACCAGATCGCGGTTTTTTTGTTTGTTTTTTTTTGCTACATGAACGATTTGATGTGACATTGCATATCCAAGAATCAACCACCAAATTAGGCGTCCCCCATTATAAAAATTAACTTTTAGTGGAGGGACTGGGGCCCACTTCGGAGGATAAAACTACTGGATCATGATACATATGCATGGATGTTTACTTTCAAGAGTGTTACACCAAGTTTAGGTAAGGCGTGATTGATGTGGCCACGAAGGACAGAGTGAGAGTGAATATTTTCTAAGTTACGGAAACTGTACCATCCTTTATTTCCTTTGCAAATACTGTTATTTTACTGGATAGCTTAAGTAAGAACTTTGTTCTTTTCTTTACTGTCTATTCTATAACCTAGTGTTAAATCGTTGACCTTTTGGGTTATTAACTTCTTTTGGGATCTTTTTTTTCTCAACAAGGGGGGAGGGCACTTATTGGGTTATTTTCCTATGTCTGTAAACATGATTATATGGATTTCTATATGTTTGATGTTGTAAAGTTTAAGTGATAATAAACTAAACAAGAACTTAACTTGTGTGTTGGTCAGACCCATATCCATTTACCATACTTTTCACGTTTGTGTGTCTTGTTGTCACATAATTGTGTGTGTGTGTGTGAGTAGTAAACTTATAATTATACTTATAGGGAGGTTTGACAGATCGTCTTATACTAAAGATAGTCGTATAGATAGGCTGGACTAGAGAAACCACTCATTCCAGAGACTGATCGTCACCTTAATCTATTCACTCGTGGAATCTATTCTAACACCTTTCTTTCTCATATACCCCTACCTTCTGCTGTACTCAGACGGGACCAAATATCTCTCTAATCTATCAAAAAAATGTACGACACCAATCGGCAAATGTTAAGTATCTCTCGTGGAGAGAGGTCGACATCTGACATGACTGAGAGATCCTTCTAGAATAGACAAACATTTTATGTTGGTTTTAGATTCTCTATTTTTGGATGTGTCTCGATGCTGGAAGAACGTATTCTGCTAAGAATTTGACACCAAAATGAAGTTGATGAACATTTTTGTTTATGTTCATTGACATCATCTGTTCTCTGTAGAATATATTAGTGCTAATATAGTTTTTGGTAAAGTTTGTGAGGGTTAGCTTTGTTTTGTTGGGAAGAAGACCATTCAGTCTTTCAAACTCGGCGCAGCAGCCATCGTTAATACAAAGAACAAATAACATTTGTTGTCTGACAAGATTTCCTTTAACGGTCAAGCTTTGATTTTTTTTTTTTTTTTTGTATCTAGCTTTGTTTGGGCTAGCTCATCAAAATATTTAAAACAACATATTCTCGCACAAGCCAAAAGATTAAGCTTTTGTTTCAAAGGGAATGAAGCAATGTCAGCAGGCTCAGATTACGTAGATCTATTTATTGCTCTAAACAAGTGGTTCTCAACTCTTTTTTTTTTCTCTCATTGCCCTCCTTCTGGGCCTCCATTACCTCTGCCCCCCCCCCCCCTCCCCATAGTCGTGGTTAGCTGGAAAAAAAAAGATACTTTACCATCTTACTGCGGCCCCATAGAAATATAGCAAGGCTCCCTGACGGCATATGGTCCACGTTGACAACCACTGCTCTAAACAATTCTGTTTATAATTTTCTTCTTAAATACTATGAGAAAACCAGCGAGGTATTTGTCATTTAAAATCCAGTGTTTTATGGTATTATGGATACTACATGTTGAATGCACAATGCAGGGGAATGGCAGATACATAGGAGCTACGCACAGTGACGAGACACATCTTTCAAACTAGACCTCACGGAGCTGTTACGACGAACCACGGTTGATGCATCATCTGATGAAATACCAATGCAGCTCCGAAGATTCTGTACATATCGTGTAATTTCGCCTGGAATCAAATTAATATCTTGTTTTCCCCGAAGCCTCTCGACTCGGAATTAAACTTAGAAATCGACTTGAATTTGTTTTTGTTCTATCTCGCAAAAAATTTAACACAGATACGCAAGCGTTTATGTTTAAATATCAGTAGATTCACCTAAAACGATAACACGTTTCTTGCTCTTAATATTTTCAATGTGAACACACACGCGCAATTTTAGCCTGCTTAAAAATAAAAGCCAGAAAAATGCCAAAAGAATTTTCTGACGCCAAATGATCTATTAAAAAGCCTGATTTGTGGAATTTGGCATAAACAACACAACGGGCAACCCTGTGTAAACCTCGAGTTAAATAAAAGTGGAGGACACGACACTTGAGGTCGAAAAAACAACGCCTTCTCCCTCCACCGCACTCTGTTCCAGAAACAGACCTTGTCAAGCTAAATTTATTTCAAGAGTAAGCAATAACTGGCCACTTGTCGTGCCAGTGATTCGACGTGGTCTAAAAAAATCACGTGATTCAGAGACCTTTGCAAGACCTGATGGACATTTAAACGTTATAAACGTAAATCATAAACGTGGTAAATGTGATCCCTGGACAGAGAGTTAGAAGAAACAGGATTTCTGCAATTTATTTTCTTATGCTCGAAGAACTAAGCCTGAACATACTAACGAGATTCCACAGTAATTCTCAAACTATAGTTATCTGTCAAGACTGAATAACAATAAACCTATCCAAAGATAAAATAAATACAACACTGTCGTAGCTTCTGCTTCCATACAAGCCGATATCACAGCACATCTACTACAATGACAGTACTGCTTTAGTAATCATGGTCACTTTTTTTTTTACATAAACAAATTAAAACTAGGTTAAAGTGGATGATATCCGGTCAGAAAAATAATGAGAAAGCAATGTAAGAAGTTCCAATGTAAGGAAAGAGAATGGACAAAATAGGAGAGGCGAGAGAAAATTCCTCAGAAAAGGCGAATTTCTTGAGGCGGCGAAAATAAGGAATGTCTATGATGAGACGGACTGTGGCGTCGTGGTGCGAAGCTGTTGAAAAGTAACAATGCGCTTATAGAAACATGAGTTATAGATTCAGTAAACATAAATAATATTATTATACTCCAAATACCACTTAGCACATCATATACTATCATGCCATTTAAACCCAAGCGTCCGATGATGCTCCCTTTAATATTAACATTGACTACTACTGTTAACAATTGTCAGGGTCATACTGTTGAGATGTATGTTTTAAACAGTTTGGAGCCAAAACCAGTTTTAAATTGATGTCTCGAGAGTGAGTTCATTTGAGTTTCCAACTCATGCTTCAACAAATGAAGAGGTTGCCTCGTTTGGTTCTCAGGGGTATCCGAAGAATCAAAGAAAGAATAGGTCTCCTGCACCTTCATGCATGTCGTACAAGGCGACTAATATGAGGGTGTGGATGTGGCTGGCACCTCATCGTGTAAAACGGATGACCACTGACGCTGCTGCGAAGGCCTACGAGTGCTTAGTAAAGTCTTCCTTTAAGTGACCGAGCTGCAGTTGTGGCTGCGTGCTCTATTATGGGCGCCAATGAAAATGATAAAATGATGATGCAATTAAAAAATTGCAAATTTTATGTCAAACAAAATTGTTGAAACCAATCAATAAAATATTAGTGCGCAGATGTTTTTCATTCGTACTGTAACGGAATTGATTTTTGAGAAAAGATTGAGCGTTAATCCCCAAGTATGAAGACGTCATGAAAACAAAAACATTCGTGAAAATATCACTGGAAAGAAAGTCGTGTTGAATCATCAGACGTGTAGAAACGGTACGATGTAACAGTTGTGTGAATGCGTGCTTAGTTTGACAGGAATATCGAAGGAGTGTACAGCAATTTTCACTAGTGGTAACTTAATATAATATGTCCGGGTAGCTAGCAGAATCTCTGAAGCGTGTATTGCGTGTTATAATTTAGACCAGAATATGCCAATCAGAAAACAGTACCCCACAAACTAAAGTACATCCTATTTCATAAATGCATGTCAATGAATACAAGAAATATAATTCTAAAGAGTTACATCGAAATATTTTCTTTGTGTGGTACTGAGTCAAGGCTGGAAAATAGGCAATAATAAATAAACAAAATAAAACACAAATAATTTAAGGCAGCAGTTGGCAACTCAGGAGCTGTTGAGATCCACTTTAGAAACACCAAGCTATCTCAAGATACACCTTGATAAGACATGCCTGTTTTCATGTTTCAGAGGATTTGGAATTTATGTGACTAAGTGCAGCCTTTACTTTTATACTCTGACAAACGATCTACTTTCTGCAAAAGCACCGACAGTGAAATGGAAAATTAAAACTACGTATACATTATATTTTATCAAATGCGAATTCCCTTCGAAAGAAAGATTTTAAATGTTGGCAGAACAGGGTTGTTCCGAAATTTCCCTAGCTTAAAATTGTTTTTCTTCCCCTCCCCCTACCGCGAAAGATGTACCAAATTATCCCCTGTGATCGATCAATAAGTCAAGATCGACCGGTTGCAAACCCCTGATTTAAAGCAATAGATATGTTATTTCTCCGGAGAGTGTGAACAATTCATGGACAGTTAAGATAATTAATGAAAACCGTTTCAGAATAAATAATGTCCAAAGTGATAAAATAACAAATATAAAGAGAAAACAGTCAACCTTCACTGGAAATGTAATAATAAGAGGAGCTCTAGAAATCATCATGACTGCTGTGAATAAAGAGCAAAAGAGAAGCATAGGAAAAAAAACAGATAATATGTAATGGATATCTTGACACCATAGGGTGGGAAGAGATCAACAACAGAGCTAACAAAGAGTATCAACGATCGAGATCTGTGGAGGGACATGATGGCCTATACCTCGAGGCGCGGCATCTGGCGGATGTGTTAACAGTATTAAGTCTTGGTAAGCAGGGCTGTATAGATGGGAGATAGATCATGCCTATGTTGAAAATAGCGAGATTTATCTCGGTGTTAACAAAGAACGTGAAGATGAGGATCATTAATGTATATCGAAAGACAAACAGACTAAGGTGGGATAGAGTGTTACACTGTTGTAGAATCCCATCTAACTGCATTGAGTTGATCGCCCATAGTTATTTTCATGTGAGAAGAAATGTAATGGCAGAAAACAGGTCAACGATGAGAACGGTTTATGCGGGCGGAGAAACCACGTGCTTGATCAAAAGCTCTAAATTGTCTATAGTTCTTGTTGGAGACTTACTTCCTGCTTCGCAGAACAATAATATATATCAGAGTTGATCCAATTACATGCTTCTTTGAACAGTGATCCATGTCAGAGTATGATCTAATCACTTACATTATTCCTGTGTACAGTAAGGCTCCAATCATACGGCGGGTTAGGTTCCAGACCCCGGCCGAAAAGGAAAACTTGCCGAAAAGCGAAACAAATCCTTTTTTAAACTTGCAAATGAACATAAAATCCTAGTCACATGTTATACTATCATAAATTACGTGCGCAACAGTGCTAAGCCTTTAAAAAACCCCTGCAATCTGAAGTTGTGGAGATGGCTTTTACTTACTTAGTTGTTCCCCTTCTACCGTGAGGCGTAGAGGTTTGGAAGAGAGAGCGCCAGACTATCCTATCGGCTGTCTTCCTCCTGGTCTGGTTCCATTCTAGTCCTCTGTCCCTCAAAGATTGTCTAATGTTGTCCTCCCAGCGGACTCTGGGTCGTCCTGGGGGTCTGGATCCCTGGCTCTTTGTTTCCCATGCTTGTCGTAGTAGCCGATCTTCTCCCATTCTGCAGACATGGCCAAACTATCTTAGTTAGGACTGTTCTACTAGGGTCTGTAGGGGGTGGGATTTTAGGCCTTGACGTATCGTCTGGTTGCGGACCATGTCTCTTCTTGTTACTTCAACCACCTTCCTCAGATACCTCATTTCTGAGGTTTGGATCTGGCTTTTGTGGGTTGTAATCATTGCCATGACTCGCATCCATATGTCAAGACTGGGAAATAGGTGGAGCGGTATACAGCCATCTTTGTTTTCTTACAACCTCTCTCTTGCTGAGGAATCCTCGATTTATGGCCTGAAAAAGTCTCCCAGCTGCTGCTTTTCAAGTGGCCAACTCTTATTTGATGCCTCCCTTTCGGTCTATACTAGCTCCGAGGTATTTAAAGTGGTCGACCTGTTCTCCCAGCTTAATCCGATGTCTTCTTTCTTCTCGTGATATCATCATGGATTTTGTTTTAGAGCTGCTTATGACCATCCCTCTCTTCTCTAGCTCTTCCTTCCAGACTTGCAGGTTGGATTGGAGATGTGCCTCTGATTTAGCAACCAGGGCAACATCATCAGCAAATGCCAGCTCTGAAATACAGACCTGTCTCATCTTCCAGTACCCCACTGAATGCTTTCTTGTTCTCTCCTTACATGCCTTGATGACATCGTCCATGTGGAGTATGAAAAGATAAGGTAACATGATATCACCTTGTCTTACACCAGTGGTGGTCCTGAACTCTTCTCACTTATGGTTTGCTGTCCTCACATAATTTCTGCAAGACTTGGAGAAGCTCTATATAGCTTGAATCAGAGGTGCTGGAATGTTCTTCCTTGCCAAACAGTTCAAAAGTTTGCTCCAGGGGACCCTGTCAAACGCGTTTTCCAGATCTATGAAATGTCGTAGATTTTTGATAGAAGAATTAAGACTTGGGTTGGTCCCTTCTGAATAGTTTAGAATAAGTGATAGTCACAGTGAGGAGTAGTAATAGCAATAGAGTTCCACGAGTGAGATGGTAGACTGTGATATAGGCTGTCTCTGAAATCGAGAAAATCTTCTCTCTTTCACTTATCTTCTACGACAGATTTTGAGGAGTCAGACAGTCTAAACATATATATATATATATATATATATATATATATATATATATATATATATATATATATATATATATATATATATATATATAACATATATAGTTCTATCCCCTCACGTGCACGCACATTCAAGTGACGACAGTTAGACACACACAGATGTGGGAAAACTATAACAATGATTATATAGATATTCTAGAACGAGCTGACCAACACGCTGATTAATTTTAAGGGGCAGTTTAATTATCAATATAAAACTTCCACCACAACACATAAAATTACATTTAAAAAAAGGCATATACACAAAGTCATTAAAAAAAAATCAAGGAAGGCTACAAGAATTGATAGACCCGTTGGTATGATCCTTCCCCTCGATGTATAGCTCACAGTCCCGTTAGAAGAGAGTGATAGCCCAAAGAGTCATAGATACATATGAGTGAGTCTCAGATTTTCCCCTTTTAAGGTATGGACAGACTTGATACTCTGCTCTATTCTAGGGGAAAATATAGTTAGCAATACTTGTCTAAAGAAAGTTAAAAAAAACCCAGCAAAATGGCTGCCAAAAAATATAACAATAAAGGAATCACTCAGTCCTGCATTCACTCTATTCATTCAGCCGTGATCACGTGCATTTGTTCATACTCACAGCTTTGATAGCCACTTCTGGAAACACAATTTTTATGACACTCACATACAGAATCGTCAATGGCAGTCTTTGACCAAGAAATCCCCAGTTCCAAAAAGACGTGTTGAATTCTCCGCCTCCGGGAACGATTCCTTGGGTGTTCTTATCTTTCGGATGTCTGTTTAGGTCACATTAAAATGGTCCAGGCACGAACATCAACTACGAGCACAGTGTCACTAGTTTTGGTTTCTAGAAATGAGGAATGTCAGGTCGGGTGCCTTATCTCAGTATAGGAGTTTAGTTGGTCACACCACCACTTGTCAACAGAGTCGGAAAAGTTAATGCCTTTTCTGTAGTTAGTCTCTTGCCACAAAGGCTGAAAATGTACTAGAGTTTTCTCAGGAAGAATCAAATCAGGCTCGCTGGGCCTGTTACTTCTTTTAAAGTTCTGGTACAGGTTATGGACCCAGTCTTTAAGGAAAGAATGTTTTTGTTCTTCACATATATTTACTCTGTACTTAACGCTGGCAAAGTTTGGGTTAACCCCAGTATTCACTGAATAAAGGAAAAAACACATATAAAATAATTTGCATATTATGTACTCAATATAACTTACATTTTTTAAACTGCAAGCGTACAGCTTGACTTATCGTTTAAAACTTTCCCGTGAAATAAGTTATATTCATAAAATCAATCATCATGAATTAGAAATACATACGTATTTCGTCAATACTCAATGATGTAACGGTTATAAGTTAGTGTTTAAAAATATTCTCGTCTGATTATTAGCGGTTAAATTAAATGTATTAATAGCCGAATGATCTTAAGCTAGAAATTGTAATTTATTCTGTTTTTCCCACTGTAACTCATCAGCTAGAGAATATTACAGACTTATAAATTAATCAATCTGCACAAAAGAAACTAGTGGGATATGAAATAAGCGATATCACTTTAAACACTTCACAAAATATTAGATACTTAATATAATACTTACCTCCACACAGAACTACAGGTGATCGCACACTTTAGAATTATACGCTGATATATTTATTTGAAGTCTAGAAGCTCGGCAACTTTTCGAACAAACTCAGAGCTTCGCTATACAGCTTATTCTATTCACGAGCCACCTGTCTACTGCGAATTTTGAGGACTGAATAAAATTAAAGTTCACAAACTCTCGTTAATATATTAAACGGACAAAGGATGAGCGTTATTACAAAATCCGAAATCATCTCCCCTTTCCCGTCTTTAACACTGCCCATATCCAGACACCAGCCATAGCTGCCAGCCGCGTCTTAACACCTTCTCCCGACGTACGGCTTTCCTGAGCTAAGTAAGTCTGGCGCTGTTCGCGCCTCATGCTGAAACTTTAACCGTGGGAGCGTGAGTGTCATGGAAAAACCGAGACGCATGTCTGCCATTCGGTCTCTCGAGAGCGAATTTCTGTCACCTCAGGCCAAAACCCGGCCGAAGAAACACTGTGACAGGGGAAACTGTAGACAGATGTCTGCTCTCTATGTCTGACCAGCCCGTATAACCACAGTTATTTCGTCTAGTGCAGTGTCTCTCACATTATGTCATAAATGCGTTCTCAGTAAGAGAAAGAAACAGGTAAACGTTAGAATGGGAAAGAAAATATTTCTCGCAAACGAACGAATGCGAAAAATACAGGAAACGGATAAAAGAGCGATAATACGTAGAGGACACGGGTAGAAAAAAGGGAAATATAGAAAATTTATCGATCATATATCTCTATGCGACAGAACGTCCCCCCTTTAAGATATGGAAGCACTCCATGTCTACGTTATGGAAATAAATTTCCTATATCAGTAGCTTCGGGGTGTCTATCTTCTTCCCTCTCATCTTCCCCTCCATCTCTCTCCAATTCCGACTCAAGTCTCCTCCCAAAGTTTCCTTTCTCTGGAATGTCTCCCATGCGCGCTTGAAAGAGTGTCGCCGTTTCTGACATTTGTGAAAGATTTCGTGTGTGTGCAGTGGAATCTCCCTGCCACTATCGTCATCTTTGTCAGTTTTGGCGATCGTCAGGAGATGTTCGGAGGTGGGCACTGGTCTTTCCGAGTATCTCTTTAACAGATTTAAATGGAAAACCTTCTCCTTTCCTTGAATAGAGATCTGGTAGTTAGCCTTAGAAATCTTTTTCAGGATTGTAAACGGCCCTTGCCATCCGATCTTAAGTTGGTTGTTTCCGGTAGGGAGTAACATCAAAACTTTCTCTCCTGCTTCCAGTTCTCTCTCTTTCGCGACTTTCCTGTATCGGTTAGCGTGCTTTGTGTGTGCTTGCTTAAAGTTAGTCGTTGCTAGGTCCCATCCTAGTTTCAACCTTTCCTTTAAATCCGATACGTATTTACTGGCTGAGACAACTGTCTCATCTGCCTTCTGGTCTGTCAGCGACCAAAGTAAGGCTTCAAGCGGCCCCTTGATAAGTCTGCCGAATAAAAGCGTAGCTGGCGGAAATCCTGTGGAAGTATGAGGAGATTCTCTGTAGCCAAATAAAGCTGCAGGAATACAAAGATGCCAATCTTCAGGTTTCACTTGTGCCAGTTTACTTAACATCATGTTGAGGTTTCCATTAACACGTTCCACGAGCACATTTGCGACCGGAGTATAAGGCTTTGTGTAGATGTGTTGGGTCCTCAAGATCTTCACGATCTCATCCATCAACAGGTTTCGGTATGGGGATCCGTTATCCGTCAACACTTGTTGAGGGAATCCCAACCGAGTGAAAATCTGCACGAGGGCTTCTGCGACATGCTTGGCATCTGCGCATGTTAGCGGGATAGCTTCTGCCCATAAAGTGCATGTGTCGACTAAGGTGAGGATATACCTGTTCCTTCTTTTAGTCCTTTCGAAAGGCCCTAAAATGTCGATCACAACCCGTTCGAATGGTGTTCCCACTATTGGCATTTCACCCAAAGAGACTGGGGGTGTCCGTTGCTTGGGTGGCACACGTTGGCACTGGGCACAGGATTTGACATATCTGATAATATCAGTATTTACTCCTGGCTACCAATAATGAGTGGTTATCCGTTGGTTTGTGGCGTTCTGTCCCATATGTCCGCTGAAGGGAAGAGAGTGCCCCATTTCTAGGATTTGGCTTCTGTACTGTTTCGGTACTAGGAGCTGGCTGTAACCTTGGTCAGGCTTGCCCGTTCTGCGATAAAGTACGCCATCCTTAGAAAAAATGTCCCCGTGCTGTCTGGGTTCTTTAGCCATGGGCAGTTTTCTAAAGCAGGGTGCCAAAGTAGGGTCCTTTTGTTGCGCTTCTTTAAATTCCATAGGTAACAAATTAGGCGCAGGCTCCCGTTCCTTCTTGGTTTGCCCTCTTGTAGTTACTGCTGCCACAATCGGCTCTTCCGTTTTCCCAATGAACACGTATCTACCGCCAAGTATGACTGGGTAGATGGGATCATCCATAACAGCTGCTTTGATCGCGCCTCTGACAAAATCAGAGTGGATCTCCACCAATGCGATGGGAAGCGCTGTAGGTGCATCACTCTTAGAAACTCCACAAAGTTCGACGGTCTCTCCTGTCTCTTGACCGGGTTTAACCAGGTTTCTGGCAACAATGCAATCATAAAAAAGCCCCGTGTCAAATAAACAAGAAGTTTGAGAACCGTTCAAAATAACAGTACCTCGCGTTGAGGGTCTATCCCCAACAGGTTGGGAATCACTGTTAATAATTCCGCCTTGCGAGACTGTTAGTAAGCATCCGATGCGTTTAGGTTCGGTGTGCTCACTCTGATCACACTGGCTAACAAAAAAAAATTTATTTTTTCTTTCTCTAACATTTCTATGTTTTTCTGGTCAATTTTAATGCCCTGTTTTTAAATCTGCAAACCGTTTTTCTCTATCAGGTCGGGATCTCTAGAAATACGCAATTGAAGTTTTTTAACAACCCATACAGTATTACAACATCATTTGTACAAGAAGTATAACAGTTATGTAGGCTTGAATTTCTTTGCAGTCGACTTTCGTCGGTGAATGGCATGTGGTACATCGCGATGAAGCATCCAACAATAATCGGCAAGCATGGTCACACTCCACCGTCCTTCATAACGTGACTCCATTACGGCGATATCTTGATGGAATCGTTCTCCATGTTCATCGCTGACTTCGCCAAGTTGTCAGGGAAAAAGTCAAGATGCGAATCGAGCAAATGGATTTTGAGGGACATGTTACAGCCCATAATTCTGTATGCATCTATGCACTGCTTAACAATATGCACATAGTCGACAGATTTGTGATTTCCCAGAAAGTTATCGACGATCGATTTGAATGCCATCCATGCGCGAAGTTCACTACCATGTAACAAGTTCTCGAATTGTTTGTCTGCAATAACTTTCCTAATCTGAGGTCCTACAAAGATACCTTCCTTTATCTTTGCATCGCTAATTTGCGGAAACTTTTCTCGAAGATAAGTGAAAGCTTTGCTCGTTTTATCTAACGCTTTTACGAAATTCTTCATGAGCCCCAACTTTATATGTAACGGTGGTAAAATGATGCTGTCTTTGTTAACTAATGGCTCGTGTATTACATTTTTATGCCCGAGCTGCATACGATCCCTGATAGGCCACACCTTTCTTGCATAATGTTCCTGTCTGTTGCGGCTGTCCCATTCACATAGGAAGCAACAAAATTTAGTATACCCAGTCTGCATGCCCGTGAGAATTGCAATGACCTTTAGGTCTCCACAAATCCGCCATTGGTAGTCATTGTACTTTATTTTTGCCAAAAGTATAGCCATATTGTCATAAGTTTCTTTCATATGAACAGAGTAGGCGACTGGAATTGATGAAAATAAATTTCCATTATGCAATAACACGGCTTTTAGACTAGTCTTGGAAGAGTCGATGAAAACCGCCATTCGTTGACTATGTGCTCATGACCGAGGTGCACCATTAGACCGTTTACATCTTTGCAATAGCAAATGTTATCATCCATCTCAAAGTATTGAACAAGTTCTCTGTGTCTATGACGAAATTTAGATATCGGAGTATTGGGCGCTAAAAGATTCCATTCTTTGAGTCGCGAACCGAGTAATTCCGCTTGTCCTTTGGTGAGAGCGAGATCACGTATTAGATCTGAAAGTTCTGAATGGTTAATTAAGGGAACACCATCATTCACCGGTATATAATCCGAGTCAGAATTAGTTTCTAAAGCAGGTAAACTATCAATTTCTGATGGTTCATTCACGTCCAACGGATATTGTTCTGGTGGAACTGGGATCGGACACGTGATTGGATCATGAGGCACTGGTTTCGAAACCGATTCAATATTTGGATAAACCACAGACTTTCTAGTTTTAAAAGTGAAACCATAGATATTTGTCAAGCAGAAGTAACAATCAGTAGCGTGATTTGTCGGTTCACGCCCTATTACTGGCACTCCAAAAGGCATCGACTTATGCTTCGGCGATTTTAGTAACCAACCTGCCAATGTATTTGTACAAGTCGAACAAACTGCATTTGGCATCCAAGATTTATTTGCATCATCAACTTTCGAATCGAAATAAAGTTCATATGCTTTCTTTAGCAATGTTGTAAAGTTTTTCTGGTGAACACGATCGGTAAAATATCCGCACACGTAACAGAACAGATCAGCCGAATTTCTACAACTTCTAGAAGCCATATTTCACTCAGAATTATTTCAAAATACAGTAACTATTTGAAATATAACGTAACATATGTCATGCATCTTTTAGCAGTATAAAAAGTAGAATTATTTTGCATTTTATTAATTTTTAAAAAGTTATATAGTAAAAATGAAACGGAGCCAATAACGGTTTCCCAAAAATATATTTATTCACAAATATCTTAAGAACCCGACGTGATAGAGATAAACGGATTTCAAATTTGAAATCAGCGCAAGAAACTGACCTAAGAACACTTATTCTTATATAAGAAAGAAAAATGTTGTTTGTCAGTGTCATTAGTCCCGTGCTCAGGGGTTCTCCCATTGCCACCTTGTCTTTTCTAGCTGCGCTGCCATGTAGGGCGGTCGGGTTGATCAGACTGTTTACTGTGGTTGGGGTACTTGTTTTTGTAGAACTTGGATTTTTCAGGAGGGGGGTTTTGAGGTCCAGTTTCTCTGTGGTTATTCTGATTAGAAGCATGAGAAGCATGAGAAGATTGTTCTAGATTATTTTTCCGAAAATGCTCTTCTGTTGGTTTGAGTTTTGTGGCCGGTAGTTCAGCCAGCGCATTGTGATATCGCTCAGACTTTTCCAAAATGTCTTCAAGCTTTTCTGCCCCCTGCTCAGCTAGAAATCTCCGGGTATCAGCAGACAAAGTGTTCTTTATTTGTTCTGTTAAAACAAATTCCTCCAGACCTTCATAGTTAGAGGGGAGCTGTGAAAGCTCAACTCCCTTTGTCAAGTATCCCTTTAAACGAGATGAGAACTGCTGAAAAGTTTCTGAGCTCTCCTTCCTGCTGTTGCGAAACAGTTGCAAAAATTTGCGAGCATTCATTTCAAAACGCTCAAGCAAAGCTTTCTTCAACATGTCGTAATTGTCTTGTTGGCTGCTTTCCAGTTTGGCGTAAACATCATACGCACTACTTTTCAAAGACTGAGAAAGCTTCATAATCCAACACGACCTCTCTAACCCGTACAGAGTTGCAATTTTCTCAAATTTCTCTAACCATGTGTCAATCTTCTCATTAGGACAAGGGAAAGACTCAAGAGTGAAAGACATAGCGTTGAGTTGAAGAGATTGAGTGTTAGGAGGATCAGTTACAGAGGAATGAGAAGAAGACTCTCCATTGCTGGAGATAGAGGCAGCGCCACGACTTTAAGAGCTAACTCATGCTGTCTTTGTTTCTCTTTTTCCTCACGCTGTCTCTCCTTCTCTCTTTCCTCATGCTGTCTCTCTTTCTCTCTTTCCTCCCTCTCCTTCTCTCTTTCCTCCTGTTGTCTCTCATTCTCTCTTTCTTTCGCCCTGCGAATTTCCATTTCCTCGTCCATCTTCCTCTGCTCTCTAGATTCGGCTGCTTTCCTCTCCGCATCATATCTTTCCAGTTCGTCCCTGACAAACGCTTTCGCTTCCTCGCCTTCCAAACCTTCTTCTCTTGCCTCGTCCCTGGGGATCTGTCTAAGCTTCGCCCTCTCTGCCATAATAAGTTAGTGGCTGAGATTTAGACGGGAAAGAGATAAGAAAAGGATACACTGGTTCCTACCACTTGCGAGAAAATACCAAACAAAAAATGATATACTTATAACCTGGGATACCTCCTCCAAAAAATATAGTGTCTAACTATCGCTGCTATTAATCGGCAATAAAGCACCTAATGGCGACGACTACTCCAAATAAATGGTAGTTAATGTTACTCACTGAAAAATACGTTACTACAGTGGAAACAAAATAATTATTTCAAAAATTTGTTTAAGGAAGAAAAAATATTCCCTTAATTTTAAATCCACTATCAAGTTCACCCCTGAAGACAGTTAGGGTAAGGGAGGCAATTAGCAGGACGTAATTGTCTGAACGCACTCCTTAGCTTAGCTCAAACATCTACTTCTTCAAAACCCTGTGAATGTTATACACTCACAAACTTTACCAGCGTTTAGTATTACAGAATCAGTAATTAACATATATTCCGACAAAATTAACCTGTAACTCAAATGTATAATGCTCCAAATGCTGTGGAAAAACACTTATCAGTTTGTGTGGTCAGCACGCCCGTAAAGAGATCGATTTGTGTAGGGGAGAAATTATTTTTAAAGATATAACAACTTACAAGACATCACACTCTTACTCTATATCAGAATACAGAAAATGTCAGACGAGCTGATATTTGCCGTCTCGTCTTCCTATTCTAAGTTAAAAAACCGGAAACGAGACCCCAATTGTCGTAGATTTTTGATAGGAGAATTAAGACTTGGGTTGGTCCCTTCTGAATAGATTAGAATAAGTGATAGTCACAGTGAGAAGTAGTAATAGCAATAGAGTTCCACGAGTGAGATGGTAGACTGTGATATAGGCTGTCTCTGAAATCGAGAAAATCTTCTCTCTTTCACCTATCTTCTACGACAGATTTTGAGGAGTCAGACAGTCTAAACATATATACATATATATATATATATATATATATATATATATATATAACATATATAGTTCTATCCCCTCACGTGCACGCACATTCAAGTGACGACAGTTAGACACACACAGATGTGGGAAAACTATAACAATGATTATATAGATATTCTAGAACGAGCTGACCAACACGCTGATTAATTTTAAGGGGCAGTTTAATTATCAATATAAAACTTCCACCACAACACATAAAATTACATTTAAAAAAGGCATATACACAAAGTCATAAAAAAAATCAAGGAAGGCTACAAGAATTGATAGACCCGTTGGTATGATCCTTCCCCTCGATGTATAGCTCACAGTCCCGTTAGAAGAGAGTGATAGCCCAAAGAGTCATAGATACATATGAGTGAGTCTAAGATTTTCCCCTTTTAAGGTATGGACAGACTTGATACTCTGCTCTATTCTAGGGGGAAATATAGTTAGCAATACTTGTCTAATGAAAGTTAAAAAACAGCAAAATGGGTGCCAAAAATTATAACAATAAAGGAATCACTCAGTCCTGCATTCACTCTATTTATTCAGCCGTGATCACGTGCATTTGTTCATACTCACAGCTTTGATAGCCACTTCTGGAAACACAATTTTTATGACACTCACATACAGAATCGTCAATGGCAGTCTTTGACCAAGAAATCCCCAGTTCCAAAAAGACGTGTTGAATTCTCCGCCTCCGGGAACGATTCCTTGGGTGTTTTTATCTTTTGAATGTCTGTTTAGGTCACATTAAAATGGTCCAGGCACGAACATTAACAACGAGCACATTGTCACTAGTTTTGGTTTCTAGAAATGAGGAATGTCAGGTCGGGTGCCTTATCTCAGTATAGGAATTTAGTTGGTCACACCACCACTTGTCAACAGAGTCGGAAAAGTTAATGCCTTTTCTGTAATTAGTCTCTTGCCACAAAGGCTGAAAATGTACTAGAGTTTTCCCAGGAAGAATCAAATCAGGCTCGCTGGGCCTGTTACTTCTTTTAAAGTTCTGGTACAGGTTATGGACCCAGTCTTTAAGGAAAGAATGTTTTTGTTCTTCACATATATTTACTCTGTACTTAACGCTGGCAAAGTTTGGGTTAACCCCAGTATTCACTGAATAAAGGAAAAAACACATATAAAATAATTTGCATATTATGTACTCAATATAACTTACATTTTTTAAACTGCAAGCGTACAGCTTGACTTATCGTTTAAAACTTTCCGTGAAATAAGTTATATTCATAAAATCAATCATCATGAATTAGAAATACATACGTATTTCGTCAATACTCAATGATGTAACGGTTATAAGTTAGTGTTTAAAAATATTCTCGTCTGATTATTAGCGGTTAAATTAAATGTATTAATAGCCGAATGATCTTAAGCTAGAAATTGTAATTTATTCTGTTTTTCCCACTGTAACTCATCAGCTAGAGAATATTACAGACTTATAAATTAATCAATCTACACAAAAGAAACTAGTGGGATATGAAATAAGCGATATCACTTTAAACAATTCACAAAATATTAGATACTTAATATAATATTTACCTCCACACAGAACTACAGGTGATCGCACACTTTAGAATTATACGCTGATATATTTATTTGAAGTCTAGAAGCTCGGCAACATTTCGAACAAACTCAGAGCTTCGCTATACAGCTTATTCTATTCACGAGCCACCTGTCTACTGCGAATTTTGAGGACTGAATGAAATTAAAGTTCACAAACTCTCGTTAATATATTAAACGGACAAAGGATGAGCGTTATTACAAAATCCGAAATCATCTCCCCTTTCCCGTCTTTAACACTGCACATACCCAGACACTAGCCATAGCTGCCAGCCGCGCCTTAACACCTTCTCCCGACGTACGGCTTTCCTGAGCTAAGTAAGTCTGGCGCTGTTCGCGCCTCATGCTGAAACTTTAACCGTGGGAGCGTGAGTGTCATGGAAAAACAGAGACGCATGTCTGCCATTCGGTCTCTCGAGAGCGAATTTCTGTCACCTCAGGCCAAAACCCGGCCGAAGAAACACTGTGACAGGGGAAACTGTAGACAGATGTCTGCTCTCTATGTCTGACCAGCCCGTATAACCACAGCTATTTCGTCTAGTGCAGTGTCTGACACATTATGTCATAAATGCGTTCTCAGTAAGAGAAAGAAACAGATAAACGTTAGAATGGGAAAGAAAATATTTCTCGCAAACGAACGAATGCGAAAAATACAGAAAACGGATAAAAGAGCGATAATAAGTAGAGGACACGGGTAGAAAAAAAAGGAAATAGATAGAAAATTTATCGATATTATATCTCTATGCGACATGAAACAAAGATGGATCTCACTCTTATACGCATGGGCCTTTTCACTCAGCTGTCTGAGTGTGAAGATTATGTCTTGAGTACTTCGGTTTGCTCGAAATCCGCCCTGGACCTCATCCAATTGTGGCTCAGCAAGGCGTCGGAGTCTCTGCTCTAGGATTCTAGAGTAGATTTTACCAGGGACACTGAGAAGGGATATGCCTCTATGGTTTCCACATTGTCGATTGTCACCCTTTTTGAAAATTGGTGTTATGATGGCAATCTCCCAGTCCTTTGGTATGGTCTTGTTGCACCACGCTGTCTGTAGGACCCTTAAGAGCAATAGGTCGCCTGATGCTCCCATGTACTTAACCATTTCTGGTGTTGTACCATCATGGCCTGCTGCTTTGCCCATCTTCATTTTCTCCAGTGCTGCCTTCAGTTCTTCCATCTTTATGTCATCTTCATCACCATTGGTGTCCCTCTTCTGTGCTAGTGGTTATCATTTCTGATGCTTGACATTGCTCACCATCCAGAAGTTCTGAGAAATATTCTTTCCATCTTTCCATTACTTCCTTCGGGACAGTAAGCAACTTGCCTTGCTTGTCCTTTATAAATTTGAGAGGGCTGATAAAGTTGATAAAGTTCTCTTTTTCTTGGAAGACAGACCAGTTGATAATGTCTCTATGGTGTTGTTTGCTCCACTGTAGTGTATGGAATGTCAACTTGACCTACGCAGTGGTGTGTAGACATGGATTGAGTGTATAATGTGCGAATGATAATAAGGGTTCGTGGTGTTGACAAATGTTCTTTCCTCACACTCATGTATGGCTGGAAGTCATCGACACCAACGACTGTGTACCTTTACTAAAGTTTAATTGGACGTACACACTCGACAGCACAGATAGTGACAAATCACAGGTTGGCATAATACATCATAGTACAGTGGATAAATGGTCTTGCAATGTTACATGGGCACTCATGTAGAATAATTGTATAATGGACTGTCAGTAGCCAAGCACTCAGTATCGCCAATACATATATATCATCTGACTTCACTGACTGAGCACGTCAGCTTATAAACAATATTTCAGATGGCTTCTAAACCTAATCTCGTTTAGCGACGATTCTCCCACATAATGTTCAGCACATATTTTTCCATATAATAATATTGAACCGCTGATAAAGGGTTCTCATGTGTAGCAGTGATCTCTGGACTAAACAAGCGATAATACGGGCATCCCCTTTTCTCTTCTTGAAAGTCACTACATGTTTGGTTCCAAGATGGCTTCACTCGTGAGCTGTCACTCACGTTTGGATACAGATAATGAATCTGTCCTAAAGTTAGTCATTCATAAAACATTGCATTGCTCTGTAGATTTGATCATGAACAATTGACTGCATTCTACAGAATATAGTGCTGCTAGGAATCGAAGTCGTTTTCATCGAGTCAAATATATTCTCTTATCGAAAATGGTGGCTTCGTACGAGAGTTCATAAAAGTATCTTTGATTACCTTGGTATAAGAAATATGAAACTGCCATTCCTTGGCAATACGAATAAACACTGGGGTAAAGCATACACGATAGGTCTAGACGACTATCACTTTCCCCACAAATACTGAGATCACTTTTTCCCCGGCGACAGGCCGACATAGAAAACACAGTCCCTATCAGGACGAAGCCAAATCACACCACTCTCTAGCGACACATCCGCCGAATAGCCTTTGACCTCTCTAGAGACAACAGAACATATAGTTCGACTTAGATATGTAAAGATATACAGATATAAGACAGACTCGTCCTACTCAGACAAACAATACACATAAATTCAGGCCATAGATATTCTGAAGCAAGAACAATCTATTACTACCCAAACAAAGAATAAATCGCAGTAAAATGGATTTATCCGCGGAGTTTGATCGAAAGAGCCGACACAACTTTCAAGGGAAGTAACTCAATAATGACTTTTCCTTAAGCACTATTTTGTTTACAAAATATTTGCGAACATAACAAGTATACCAATGTATAATATTGTAAGATATCAAAGACTGCACGTAACAGTCTTACCACACCTCCCGGGAAAAAAAAAATGGAACATTTTTTTTTTTTGAAATACATCTAGGAGCAACGTACAATAGGCTCACAACGCATGAATAATGCGCAGATGAAAATATCAGGAATACCTATAACGCCTAATATGAGGCTAAGTCGACTTATGGAGCGACTGGTGAGAATGTGTCTCATAAACTGAGAGAAATTATTTCTCTACAAGTATATTTTTCCAGGAAGGTGTCATCAAAGTATAATACAATTCTGGCAATTACACAATGCCTAAAAAATTCATATCATCATTTCGTATTAGATATCTTAAATTTATGATTTATGAAGAAAAAATCATCAAAGCACAGCGGTGAATAAACATCAATGAACCGCTATGTAGTGATACAATCATTATATTATTAAATTACAAATGTGTATCTATCATGATATAGAAAAGGAACTACTATAGAACTAGACATATCAAGAAGTCTAAGCCCTAATAGTTATGTGGAATCATGTGGGCATCTTGACAGAATGTCTGCCATCACATTATCTGATCCACGAATAGCTCGCACAGAGAAATGAAAAGGTTGAAGAGCAATTGCATATCGAGTAGACCTCGAGCTCTTCAAATTCTTACTCTGTATAGCAGTAAGAGCTTTTTGGTCGGTTTCTACTATGAAATGTGCGCCTAGAAGGAATCTCTGTAGTTTGAGGATCGACCAAACCATAGCTAATAGCTCACGGTCTAAAACCGAATAATTCCTTTCTGCCGCATTAAGTTTTCTGGAAATATACATTACAGGATGCAGAGTTCCAGAGTACTCTTGCATTAGTGCCGCTCCAATCCCAGTGGATGAAGCGTCACTACGAAGAACGAATGTCTTATCTTTAGTGGGTAGCACTAAAATAGGTGGTGTTGAAAACAGTGTTTTAATCTTATCCAGAGAGCATTGGCATTCCTGAGACCAGTGGACCACATTAGGCGAACCTTTCTTTAGAAGTGTTGAGAGAGGTGCCATGATAGAGGATAGATTCTGAATGAATCTGCCATAAAATTGAATAAGACCTAACAGACTTCTCACCTGTTTTTTAGTCTTAGGGATTGAGATGTTAAGTATCTTACTAGTATTATGGTCCTCTGTCTTTAGGAAACCATGACCAACTCGGTGGCCTAGGAAAGAAATTTCGCTAAAACCAATATAGGCTTTAGAGGGTTTCGCTGTCAGGTTGTGCTCACGCAAAGTAGACAGCAATTCATCTAACCCTGAATAGTGATCTTCCCAAGTATCGCTGAAAAGACAGATGTCGTCTAGATATGCAATGACATCTGACCGATAAGATAGGATTCGGCGCATCATGCGTACGAACGTAGCTGGTGCGTTCATAAGACCGAAAGGCATAAAATTCCATTGGAACAAACCTCTAGGTGTTGAAAAAGCCGTGAGAGGTTTGGCGCGTTCAGATAAAGGAACTTGCCAATATCCTTTAGACAAATCAAGTTTAGTGAAAAAATGAGATTTGGAGAGTCGAGTAAGTAGCTCTTCCAGTAAAGGCATAGGTTCGGCATCGAACTTCGTTACTTGATTCAATTTTCGATAGTCAACGCAAAGACGTATGTTATTGTCTTTTTTACGCACAATAACCATCGGCGAAGAATATGCAGAGGTGGATGGTTCGATTATTTTCAAATCTATCATCTCATCCAACTCTTTCTCGACCTGTGCTTGAAAATGTATAGGTATAGGATAAGGTCTAACCCTAATAGGAGTATGGTCAGTTAGAACAATGTCATGTTGAATGACATTCGTTTGTCCAGGGATGTCAGTGAGTACATCCTGAAATGTTTGCAACATAGTTGAAACTTGTCGCTGTTCTCCTAGAGACAAATCAGGAGAGACAGTAACGTTCTTCCATGATTCACTGGAATGAAGTGGGATCATTGGAAGAGGAAGATTTACATCTGAAAAACTTGTTTCCTCATCCTGTATCACGGACAGTGATGAGTAATGACCATGTTGTACTGGAGAATTGTCCGTTGCTTGGAAAATGGGTTGCAAATAATCCGGACGTTCATGGAATTCAGTAAGCATATTGATGTGGAAGGTTTTATGCTTCCCATCAATATCGACAATATAGTCGACATCGGAAATTTTCGATATTATATCGTACGGACCTTTCCAAGAAATAAGTAATCTGTTTTCCCTACAAGGTAGTAATACAAATGCTTTGTCACCAGGACAAAGTTGTCGTAAGCATCTCTTCTTATTGGCAAATTGCCTTGCCTTCTGTTTCGCAAATTCAGAAGAAGTTGCTAATTTGCATGCTTCGATAATTTTTTGTCTCAACGCGATGACATATTCGTAGGATGACTTTGTGTCATCGTCAATATTGTCAGATGTTATGAGATCGTGAAGCAACGACATAGGGCCACGCGGACGCGCGCCAAAGACGAGTTCAAAGGGAGAAAATCCCGTATGTTCATTGGGTACCTCTCTGTAAGCGAAGAGGGCCGCAGGTAAAACTCTGTCCCAGTCTTGAGGATGATCCTCAGTTATCTTCCCCAGTAAGTTTTTAAGTGTTCTATTAAGGCGTTCGACCATACCATTAGACATTGGATGGTAGATACTACTTAAAGATCTATCTATCTGCAGAGTAGACATTACTTGAGACATGGTATCTGATATTAGTTGGGTGCCATGGTCTGACAATATCTCTCCGGGGAACCCCAGACGAGAAAATATAAGCCAAAGAGCATCTGCAATATCAGCAGTAGTAATGCTCTTCATAGGAATAGCCTCTGGCCAACGTGTGCACATATCAACACACGTCAAGATAAACTGATGTCCTCTGGCAGACTTGATCTTAAATGGACCAATAATGTCTATGGCCATTTTTTGGAACGGCCGAATAGGAATGTCCGCCGCCTGAATGGGTGCAGCATGCCGTGGACCTTTGGATTTAACTTCCTGACATACTTTACAAGATCGACAATAAATCCGTATGTCCTTGTTTACCAATGGCCAAAAGAAAGCCGCAAGGACTCTTGACTTAGTACGGGAAAAACCCATGTGTCCAGCACACTGAGAGTCGTGAGCGTGCTGCAAAATTTTAACTCTCAAATTCTTGGGAACCAGGATTTGAGAATGACTTGACGTAATGGAGTCTTGAACCATACGTACAAGTACGCCATTCTTCTTTGTAATCCACGATTTACGACTTGTGTCTTTATTCGGATCACCTTTAGTTGCAAGAATGAAGAATTTCTTCAGAGTGGGATCATCTTCTTGCTGTTTTATAAACGAGTCACGAGAAATTACCAAGGGATTATCTTGGTTATGCACTTCATTATCTTCAGTAGATGAAGTTTGAGGCATATTAAGAGCCTGAGCTCTAGTGACTACAGCGTTAGCAATCTGCATGTTTTGCCTTTCCCACGTGGAAATTTGTTGCGGAGTGCATTCCTTGACTCCATGAATGCGACCGATGATGAGGTCAGCGATCGGATTCGGAAGAAGACATGCGTGTACATCTCCTGTAAAGAAAGGAGTAGCAATCCTAATGATAGCAGTAGAGTATTTCTCTAATGTGCCGCCAAATGTTACACATTTGACTACTTGTCCAGTGGCACGGGAAGGATCTACGAGTGACTGCCTAACACCAATTGTGGTGCATCCAGAATCAAATAGCACAGAGACTGGATTGTTATTCACTAAACCCTTATGTAAGACAAGAGAACCTCTTCCATCATGCGCGACTGATGCCGGAAGAGCAGGAAGAGGATGGCCACAGCTTAAAGTAGACACTGTGGTTGGCTCAAATAACGTTTTGCATTGGGGGCACTGAGATGCTCTCCCAAAATCAAAAGCGGCACATGCCATATTACTAGCATCATTATTATCTTTACTCTGTTTATAGGCTTCATGGGACTCTTGTTGTGCAGAGTTTGCCTGAAAATGTGGTTTATGTCTTTTGTTTTGAGATCTACCTCGGTTATTATCACCTCTGTAGTTATTGTTACCTCTATTGTAACCCCTATTTGGGTTTGAGTCATAGTTCCCTTGGTTACCATTATCATATTCATTATAATGAGTATCTCTGTAATTATGATCTTGTTGACTCCAAGACGGATAACCCTGATAGTTTCTATAATTACTTCCTCTACGGAAATTCCTATAATTATGACCACCCCTGTGTCGAGAGCTATCAGGTCGTCTCCAGTTCTTTGAAGAAGAACCCTGAAATGATTGGTTACCTTGGTTTTGATAACTATTATGGTTACCTTTTTTATCAAATCTGTTTTGAGGTCCCTGAAATCTGTGTGAATAATTGGGATTGTATGGTGTTGCTGAAGCAACTGGCATACTCTCCTTAATCTTAGTGTTGCCAAAAGTCACGTCGGGGTGTGCAGTGACATATTGGGAACAATATTCTTCCATTTCTTTTAGAGATTTGGGTTTACGCTCATGTATAAATTCAAGGAAAGGTTTGTTCACACATGACATAATCTTATCTCTGAGCAACAAATCCATAAGTCCTTCATACGTTTTTTCTGTTTTGGAAAGCTCAATCCAACGATCAACTGTGAGACGTGCCTTTGCAGTGAATTCTGAGAATT
This sequence comes from Oreohelix idahoensis, assembly GCA_024509875.1. Lineage (NCBI taxonomy): Eukaryota > Metazoa > Mollusca > Gastropoda > Stylommatophora > Oreohelicidae > Oreohelix > Oreohelix idahoensis. Next base: position 302,106 of record JAMPIV010017851.1, on the reverse strand, counting down.
CTACACCCGTCTCAGGTACCATCGTTTTAAATAAAAGGCGATAGCCTTCCTCACTTAGCTGATATTTTTTTATCAAAGCCGCCCTAATGACATCATAATTATCCTTATCTGCTTCTCCTACAAGGCATAATCTAGTCAAAGATTCACCTTTCAAGTTTTCTGATAATTGATTAGCGTATTGTGATTTATCCACATTATGTGTACGACAAGAACGTTCAAATCTATCCAGCCAGAATGTAATATCGTCACTGGACTGATTGAACGGTGGAACCTTAACCTTGTAAGTAGAAGGTTTACCATTACCACTAGATGCCTGATTAACATTACTCATACTTGTCAATCTCAATTTCTCCAACTCAAATTCATGTTCTCTTATTGCTTTTTTCTCTTCAGCATCTAATCTTTTTTGTTCAGCCTCCCTGTCTAATCTTTTTTGTTCAGCTTCAGCTTCTCTTTCTAATTTTTTTTGTTCAGCTTCAAATCTCCTTTCCTCCACCTGCATCTGCAATTTCTTTTGTTCAGCAGCAGCCTCAGCTTCTCTTTCTAATCTTTTCTCTTCCGCCATAGCTTTTCTTTCTTCTGCAGCTAATCTTTTCTCTTCTGCCATATCTCTTCTCTCTTCTGCAGCTAATGCTTTGTCATATTGAGCAACTGCCCATTGTTCTAATTGTTGACCAGTCTTATCAAGGGCTTTCCCTTGTGTAATGAAGTATTCTAAAGTAGACATGATGTCTAACAATAATACTAATCACCTGAACCAATAATAATACCACAAGTTCTCAATGACTTGATTAATCAGTATACTATCCCAATATCTGTGGGTCACAAGCCTTTAATAAGGTCTTGTATAATAGTAATAATAATCAGGTACTGGTTTATACCATAATCCAAGTGCAGTGCACAGGCAATTGTGTCTTATGAAATATACCTATATAAAACATATGTCAACCAACAGAATACATAAAGTACAAATAGGACTGACAATACAAGAACGTTTGCAGAAATCAAAATAAATCAAATAGGGAAATCAATGAAAATAATCACTGAATCTGCAAAGAATAACAACACAAATGACGTCACAATATATGAATATAAATTGTGAATAGAACTGAAAGATAGAAAAGGTTAGACCAACAAATTACAAACAAATCAAAACAAAACTAAAGAACAAAGAAATATTACAAAAATAACAATAATTACAGTCTTCACAGCTAACACAAAAGCAACAGTTGTCGCAGCAAATTTTCAATCAAGAAAATTGCACCTATAGAAAACGCCCACAACGGACCCTCTATGACGTGGGATATTCTGTTGTGAGGACGCCGCCCAACCTTAAACACAACCCGCTGACATAGAAACTAACATACTATACAAACAAATAACATGTAAACATAAATATATATAAATTATGTGTATGATAGTATGTGTTGCAAAATAGGCTCAGTTTTACAGTAATGGCAAAGTTATTTTTATGAAAATAAACAAACTGCCACTTTATTCAATTAAACATTCTGGCCTTAAATATTAAAGTTCATATACAGAAAACAAGAAGATCCATCGATGAAAATAGGACTTCTTAGTTCACAAATACTGTCTTCCTGTTAACATTGACAAGAATTGATCCAACTGTTCTGTGAAACTCTGTAATGTCTAATGTAAAAAATGTCAACAACGCTGACCTACATACTGCATTCACTTGACAGGTCACGTGACAAAGTGTTGACAAAGAGCAAACCAATACTGCAAGTGTGTCGTATCAGCCACAGGAAACGGTCTGGTATCGGTAATCTGTTGACTTCTGAACTTCTGCGAGGTCAAACCCAGAAAGCTGGTCCACCAGTTGATAAAGTTGATAAAGTTCTCTTTTTCTTGGAAGACAGACCAGTTGATAATGTCTCTATGGTGTTGTTTGCTCCACTGTAGTGTATGGAATGTCAACTTGACCTACGCAGTGGTGTGTAGACATGGATTGAGTGTATAATGTGCGAATGATAATAAGGGTTCGTGGTGTTGACAAATGTTCTTTTCTCACACTCATGTATGGCTGGAAGTCATCGACACCAACGACTGTGTACCTTTACTAAAGTTTAATTGGACGTACACACTCGACAGCACAGATAGTGACAAATCACAGGTTGGCATAATACATCATAGTACAGTGGATAAATGGTCTTGCAATGTTACATGGGCACTCATGTAGAATAATTGTATAATGGACTGTCAGTAGCCAAGCACTCAGTATCGCCCATACATATATATCATCTGACTTCACTGACTGAGCACGTCAGCTTATAAACAATATTTCAGATGGCTTCTAAACCTAATCTCGTTTAGCGACGATTCTCCCACATAATGTTCAGCACATATTTTTCCTATATAATAATATTGAACCGCTGATAAAGGGTTCTCATGTGTAGCAGTGATCTCTGGACTAAACAAGCGATAATACGGGCATCCCCTTTTCTCTTCTTGCAAGTCACTACATGTTTGGATCCAAGATGGCTTCACTCGTGAGCTGTCACTCACGTTTGGATACAGATAATGAATCTGTCCTAAAGTTAGTCATTCATAAAACATTGCATTGCTCTGTAGATTTGGTCATGAACAATTGACTGCATTCTACAGAATATAGTGCTGCTAGGAATCGAAGTCGTGTTCATCGAGTCAAATATATTCTCTTATCGAAAATGGTGGCTTCGTACGAGAGTTCATAAAAGTATCTTGGATTACCTTGGTATAAGAAATATGAAACTGCCATTCCTTGGCAATACGAATAAACACTGGGGTAAAGCATACACGATAGGTCTAGACGACTATCACTTTCCCCACAAATACTGAGATCACTTTTTTTCCCCGGCGACAGGCCGACATAGAAAACACAGTCCCTATCGGGACGAAGCCAAATCACACCACTCTCTAGCGACACATCCGCCGAATAGCCTTTGACCTCTCTAGAGACAACAGAACATATAGTTCGACTTAGATATGTAAAGATATACAGATATAAGACAGACTCGTCCTACTCAGACAAACAATACACATAAATTCAGGCCATAGATATTCTGAAGCAAGAACAATCTATTACTACCCAAACAAAGAATAAATCGCAGAAAACTGGATTTATCCACGGAGTTTGATCGAGAGAGCCGACACAACTTTCAAGGGAAGTAACTCAATAATGACTTTTCCTTAAGCACTATTTTGTTTACAAAATATTTGCGAACATAACAAGTATACCAATGTATAATATTGTAAGATATCAAAGACTGCACGTAACAAGGGCATTGTTTTTCCTTCCTCGTGTTCTTTAGGGTCTTATAGAACAATTTCTGGTTTTCTTGCGTATCTTTTTCTAGCTTTTCTCCAAATTCTTCCCAGGACTTATGTTTTGCTTTTACTCTTAAATCTATTAAACCAGCCTCTGTTAGCTTCGAATTTATCCTCAGCAGCTTCCGCGTCTCTCTTAGCCTTCATAGCATTGATGAGACTTAGGGCCACGTCCTGGATGATGGCTCGGCATACAGGCACGTTGTTACCGATTGGTTCTTCAATTCAGACCAGTAAAAGTGTTTCCTTGTCAGCAGTAAGGCTATTATGTTTTATTATAATTTTTGTGTTCTCTGGTGTAACAATTTAAATTTCCTTCAACACTTTCTCCTTAGCGTTCACATTTATACTATCTTGTGAGCCAATTCTCGTTTACGGCCTACGTCAGCCAAAAATGTCTTGCTCACTAAGTTTAGTCATTTCTACCTTGGCATTTAAAGTAAAAGGCTTACGATTTCTCTTTTAATCACTGCTATACTTAGATGCCATTGTAATTAATAAAATAAATATATGTTATGTAATATTATATATTTTAAAAGTTTGAAAGTTTGAAAAATTGCTAGACTACAGAGAGACACCGAGCGTACAAATTCTGTAAACAGACTGAACTACAGACAATATAATGGCGCCCAAAGCCATACTCGAACTCAACTGCTAAGCGCATAATGCCGAAAAACGCCGAAAGAGCAGAGCAAGCGCCGAACATAAGAAACATGTATATAACTGAAAACCGCCGTATTAGAGGAACGCCGAAAACGTATCACGCAAAATATTAACGCCAATTTCAAAAAATATGAAACATAATTATTTATTTAGTTAAAATAGAGTTAACAATTGTCAGAAAAATCAACATGTTAAACAATATATTTTTGTAACAAGTCAATAGATTCAATTCAAATAACATCAGGTGGAAGATTCATCTCAAAGCGACAGAGAACAGCTCAAAACATAGCGTTTAAAAAAAATGTTACGCAACAAATCTGTGTCAACGGAACTAAGACAGAGAGTTTGTCGTAGATTTCCGATAGGAGAATTAAGACTAGGTTTGGTCCCTTCTGAATAGGTTTGAATAGGTGATAGACTCAGTGAGAGTTAGTGAAAGGTAATAGAATTTCCACACACGTGAGATGATAGATTTGATATAGTGGCTGTCTCTGAAAGCGAAAAGAATTCTTCTCTCTCTCACCTATCTTCTACAACAGTTGTTACAGCGTCGGACAGACTACACCAATATACATATTACGTATATTTCTATCACTCACAGGCACGCACATACACGTGACGACAGGTAAACACACAGACGTGGGAAAACTATAACAATGATATATATCTAGAACGAGCTGACCAAACACGATTATTAAGTTCAAGAGCGATTTTATTATCAGGAAAAATCGGCTCACAACATCAAAGAAAGTACATCAAGGAAAATACATATACACATAGTCATAAAAATCAAGGAAATGTTGCAAGGATGATAGCCCCGTTATAGTGTTAACTCTAGGTTTAGCCCGGCCCCGTTAAGAGAACAGATGATGGCGCCCGAGTCACAGATACATAGGGTTTGAGTCTAAGAGTTTTTCTTTGTTTTATCTCGTAATTATATGCACAGAGTTTGAAAAAAATCTGATTTAACCTAAGACAAAAACACAAGAACTCTAGCCTTAGCAACAAATTATGCAGATTGGAAAAAAAAATTAGGACAGCAACAGGGTGTCAAAGATAAAATAGTGAAAATATCACTCAAACCAGCGTACACTCATTCATTCCGCCATGGCTTCTCATACTAGTACTCACGACTTTGCTTGCTGCCTCTTGGAACACATTGATTTTAGATTTTCACACAGACTCAAAAAATGCAGTCTTCTGCCAAGAAGTCCCCAGTTCCAAAAGACGTATTTAACTTGGAGTCTCCGGGAACGACTACTTGGGTATGCAAATTTGTTCAAATGTCTGATTAAGTCACCTAACAATTATTCCAGGCGCGGGAGTTAGCAGAGCACAGTGTCAATAGCGTAGGTTTCAAAAAAATGATGAATGTCAGGTCGGTGCCTTCCCTCAGTATAGGATTCACTTTAGTCACACCACAGATTTGTCCACAAGATATAATCTAGTCGGGAAATGATTGTTAATATTCACGCCACCAGGCAGCAAATTATATAGAGTTTCTAGAAGAAATTAAGTGCTGGCTCCAAGGTCCAGTATTTATCATTACAGTCTTTGAAAACCCGTTATAGGGATATTAGTATTTCTGTCTAACTTGCACCGTCAGATCAGTGTTACTTGAGAAAACCCACGTGGTTCAAAATAAGGACTGTCTATTTCTTCACAAGTATGGAAACTACTACTAGGTGCTGGTAAAGTTAGGGTCACCCCAAAACTTTCACTGTGTGGAGGAAAAATAACACATATAATATAATAAACAGAATCTGTACTGGTTAAAACTTACATTTAAACTTGCAAGCAGAGAGCTTTGCTTATCATTTAAACTTCCCGTGACGTAAGTTATATTTAAAAATCAGCAATCCTCATAAATTAAGAACACGTGCGTATTCCGTCACCATTCATGAGGCTGGATTCTAGAGTTTATACGTTAGTTTAGAAAAATACACTCGACTGAGTATTAGCAGTTAAATTAAATTCATAAATAGCTACAATTGCCGTTATAAGCTAGAAATTAAATTTTTAGTCTGCTTTCCACTGAATGCTTCCCTAGAAAATATAATAGCCTACCACTTTATTTCTCTTCTGCGCTAAAGAAATAGATTAAAATGAATTAAGCGATTTAACACTTTAACACTCACAAAATCTATATATCTATCATATTAATTACCTCAACTACAGAATTACAGGTAGTCGCACAACTTAAGAATAAAAATGCTGAAAATATTTCTGGAAGTCTAGAAGTTCGACAAATTGCCGAAACAAACTGAGATCTTCGCTAACAGCTATTCTGTTTACGAGCAACCTATCTACTGTGAGTCTATGAGCGAGAATGAAATTAAAGTTTCAAACTTGGCCAATATCTTAAAATCAGACAAAGGGCCCAAACTTATTTCGCCAAGCGAAATTATCTCCCCTACTCCCAACATTTACGTCCGCTTAACGCGTGTCGTAACTGTCACCTACTGACCACGATGTACGCGTGTCAGTTTCAAATCCCAGACAGCCTGACTCCAATGCAGGGCAGTTTTCACACTACAGCTGACCATGGCCCGCCGTGAGCGCCGTGTCAGTTTGGGATTTTCCAGACAAATGTCTGGATACTGACCGGTGCAGATGTAAAGTATCACACCTCACCGGGACTTATGCCGAGAAGAAGCTCGCGCGCTCGGTGAGAATGTAGACGATTTGCTACGTCCTATGTTCAGCGAACCGACTTATCACGCCTTCTGACGCCCTGCAGCCCTGACATCTACGTAATATCGTCCTAGCGCGATTCTCAGTTTAAGAGAAAGGAAAACAGGTAAAGTTTGCGAATTATATGAAAATAATATTCGCAAAACGAATGGATGAAAAATATACAGGAAAAAGGAAATACAGAGATAATAAAAGAGAGAATTCGGGTGAAAGAATAGGAAGAAGATGTAGGAAATTAAATGAATATAAACCCTACGTGACAGAGCCTCCCCCCTTTAAGATATGGAAGCACTCCATGTCTACGTTATGGAGTTTAATTTCCTATAACCGTAGCTTCGGGGTGTCTGTCTTCTTCCCTCTCCTCTTCCCCCTCCATCTCTGTCCAATTCCTACTCAAGTCCACTCCTCAAAGTTTCCTTCCCCTGGAATGTCTCATATGCGCGCTTGAAAGAGCGTCGCCGCTTCTGACATTTTTGAAAGATTTCCTGTGATAGCGGTGGAATATCCCTGCCACTATCGTCATCTTCGTCAGTTTTGGCGATCGTCAGGAGATGGTCGGAGGTTGGCACTGGTTTTTCCAAGTATCTCTTTAAGAGATTTAAATGGAAAACCTCCTTTCCTTCAATAGAGATCTGGTAGTTAGCCTTAGAAATCTTTTTCAGGACGGTAAACGGCCCTTGCCATCCGATCTTCAGTTGGTTGTTCTCGGTAGGGAGCAACACCAAAACTTTCTCTCCTGCTTCCAGTTCTCTCTCTTCCGCGACTTTCCTGTATCGGTTAGCGTGCTTTGTGCGAGCTCGCTTAAAGTTAGTCGTTGCTAGGTCCCACCCTAGTTTCAACCGTTCCTTTAAAACCGACACATATTTACTGGCTGAGACAACTGTCTCATCAGCCTTCTCGTCTGTCAGAGACTGAAGTAAGGCTTCAAGCGGGCCCTTAATGGGTCTGCCAAATAAGAGTGTAGCTGGCGGAAATCCTGTGGAAGTATGAGGAGATTCTCTGTAGCCAAATAATGCTGCAGGAATACAGAGATCCCAATCTTCAGGTTTCACTTGTGCCAGCTTACTTAGCATCATGGTGAGGTTTCCATTAGCACGTTCCACGAGCCCATTTCCGGCCGGAGTATATGGCTTAGTGTGGATGTGCTGGGTCCTCAAGATCTTAACGATCTCATCCATCAACAGGTTTCGGTATGGAGATCCATTATCCGTCAACACTTGCTGAGGGAATCCCAACCGAGTGAAAATCTGCACGAGGGCTTCTGCGACATGCTTGGCATCTGCGCATGTTAGCGGGATAGCTTCTGCCCATAAAGTGCATGTATCGACTAAGGTCAGGATGAACCTGTTCCTTCTTTTAGTCCTTTCGAAAGGCCCTAAAATGTCGATCACAACCCGTTCGAATGGTGTTCCCATTATTGGCATTTCACCCATGTGGACTGGGGGTGCCCGTTGCTTGGGTGGCACACGTTGGCACTGGGCACAGGATTTGACATATCTGATAATATCAGTATTCACTCCTGGCCACCAATAATGAGTGGTTATACGTTGGTTTGTGGCGTTCTGTCCCATATGTCCGCTAAAGGGAAGAGAGTGCCCCATTTCTAGGATTTGGCTTCTGTACTGTTTCGGTACTAGGAGCTGGTTGTAACCTTGGTCAGGCTTGCCCGTTCTCCGATAAAGTACGCCATCCTCAGAAAAAATGTCCCCGTGCTGTTTGGGTTCCTTAGCCATGGGCAGTTTCCTAAAGCAGGGTGCCAAAGTAGGGTCCTTGTATTGCGCTTCTTTAAGTTCCATAGGTAACAAATTTGGCGCAGGCTCCCGTTCCTTCTTGGTTTGCCCTCTTGTAGTTACTGCTGCCACAATCGGCTCTTCCGGTTTCCCAATACACACGTATCTCCCGCCAAGTATGACTGGGTAGATGGGATCATCCATAACAGCCGCTTTGATCACACCTCTGACAAAATCAGAGTGTATCTCCACCAATGCGATGGGAAGCGCTGTAGGTGCATCACTCTTACGAACTCCACAAAGTTGGACGGTCTCTGCTGTCTCTTGACCGGGTTTGACCAGGTTTCTGGCAACAATGCAATCATAAGAAAGCCCCGTGTCAAATAAGCAAGAAGTTTGAGAACCGTTCAAAATAACAGTACCTCGCGTTGAGGGTCTATCCCCAACAGGTTGGGAATCACTGTCAATAATTCCGCCTTGCGAGACTGTCAATAAGCATCCGATGCGTTTCGGCTCGGTGTGCTCGGTCTGATCATATGTCCCGTGCTCAGGGGTTCTCCCTTTGCCACCTTGTCCTTTCTGGCTACGCTGCCATGTAGGGCGGTCGGGTTGATCAGACTGTTTGGGGTGGTTGGGGTACTTGTTCTTGTAGAACTTGGATTTTTCAGGAGGGGGGTTTTGAGGTCCAGTTTCTCTGTGGTTGTTTTGGTTAGAAGCCTGAGAAGATTGCTCTAGGTTATGTTTTCGAAAATGCTCCTCTGTCGGTTTCCGCTTTGTGGCCGGTAGTTCAGCCAGCGCATTGTGATAACGCTCAGACTTTTCCAAAATGTCTTCAAGTTTTTCTGCCCCCTGCTCAGCGAGAAATCTCCGGGTATCAGCAGACAAAGTGTTCTTTATTTGTTCAGTTAGAACAAGTTCCTCAAGACCTTCATAGGTAGAGGGGAGCTGCGAAAGCTCAAGGCACTTTGTTAGATATCCCTTAAGACGAGATGAGAACTGGTGAAAAGTTTCAGAATTCTCTTTCCGGCTGTTGCGAAACAGTTGCAAAAACTTGCGAGCGTTCATTTCAAAGCGCTCCAGTAACGCTTTCTTCAACACATCGTAGTCGTCTTGTTGGCTACTTTCCAGCTTAGAATAAACATCATAAGCAGAACCTTTTAGGGCCTGGGAAAGTTTCATATTCCAACGCGACCTCTCTAACCCGTACAGAGTTGCAATTTTCTCAAATTTTTCTAACCATGTGTCAATCTTCTCATTTGGACAAGGAAAAGATTCAAGAGTGAAAGACATAGCATTTAGTTGAAGAGATTGAGTGTTAGCAGGGTCAGTTAAGGAAGAATGAGGAGAAGACTCTCCATTGCTGGAGGTAGAGGCAGCCCCACGACTTTGGAACTCTAGAGCTTTAAGAGCCAACTCATGCTGTCTCTCCTTCTCTCTTTCCTCATGCTGTCTCTCCTTCTCTTTCTCCTCATGCTGTCTCTCCTTCTCTCTTTCCTCATGCTGTCTCTCCTTCTCTCTTTCCTCATGCTGTCTCTCCTTCTCTCGTTCGTTCGCCCTGCGAATTTCCATTTCTTCATCCATCTTCTTCTGCTGTAAAGCTTCAGCTGCTTTCCTCTCCGCATCATATCTCTCAAGTTCGTCTCTGACAAAAGCTTTCGCTTCCTCTCCTTCCAGTCCCTCCTCTCTCGCTTCGTCCCTGAGGAGTTGTCTAAGCTTTGCCCTCTCGGCCATATTATGTCAGTGACTGAGACACGTGGAGATAGAAAATAGGAAAAAGAATAACCTGGTTCCTACCACTTACGAGAAAAAAAAAAACCAAAATTCAAAAGATGATATCCTTAACCCTGGGATACCTCCTCCAAAATAAAATCTAACTATCGCTGCTATTATCGGCAATAAAGCACTTAATGCAAAACACGACTACGCCAAATAAATGGTAGTTAAGATTACAACTGAAAAATAAGTTGCTACAGTGGAAAAGCAAAAGAATATTGCAAAAATTAAAGAGAAAAATAATCCCTTAATTTTTAAAAATCCACTATAAGTTCGCCCCTGAAGTCAGATCGGGTAAGGGAGGGAATTAATCTGGACAAAAAGTCCGAAACACACTCCTTAACTTAGTTCAAACGCCGTTCTGCCTCAGTACCCAGTGAATGTTATACACTCACCACTTTACCAGCATTTAGTATTACAATCAGCAGTTAACATATATCCCGACAAAATCAACCTGTAACCAAAATGTATATTATTCAAAGATGCTGTGGAAAAAAAAAACTTATTAGTTTGTGTGGTCAGCACGCCCGTAAACAGATCGCTAGTCTAGGGGGTAATATTTAAAGATATAACAACTCACAAGACATCACACTCTTACTCTATATCAGAATACAGAATCTTAAGTTCAAAATCCAGATAGACGAGTCCACGTTTGTCGTACTCGTCTTCCTATTCTAAGTTCAAAGACCGGAAACGAGTCCCCATTTGTCGTAGATTTCCGATAGGAGAATTAAGACTAGGTTTGGTCCCTTCTGAATAGGTTTGAATAGGTGATAGACTCAGTGAGAGTTAGTGAAAGGTAATAGAATTTCCACACACGTGAGATGATAGATTTGATATAGTGGCTGTCTCTGAAAGCGAAAAGAATTCTTCTCTCTCTCACCTATCTTCTACAACAGTTGTTACAGCGTCAGACAGACTACACCAATATACATATTACGTATATTTCTATCACTCACAGGCACGCACATACACGTGACGACAGGTAAACACACAGACGTGGGAAAACTATAACAATGATATATATATCTAGAACGAGCTGACCAAACACGATTATTAAGTTCAAGAGCGATTTTATTATCAGGAAAAATCGGCTCACAACATCAAAGAAAGTACATCAAGGAAAATACATATACACATAGTCATAAAAATCAAGGAAATGTTGCAAGGATGATAGCCCCGTTATAGTGTTAACTCTAGGTTTAGCCCGGCCCCGTTAAGAGAACAGATGATGGCGCCCGAGTCACAGATACATAGGGTTTGAGTCTAAGAGTTTTTCTTTGTTTTATCTCGTAATTATATGCACAGAGTTTGAAAAAAATCTGATTTAACCTAAGACAAAAACACAAGAACTCTAGCCTTAGCAACAAATTATGCAGATTGGAAAAAAAAATTAGGACAGCAACAGGGTGTCAAAGATAAAATAGTGAAAATTATCACTCAAACCAGCGTACACTCATTCATTCCGCCATGGCTTCTCATACTAGTACTCACGACTTTGCTTGCTGCCTCTTGGAACACATTGATTTTAGATTTTCACACAGACTCAAAAAATGCAGTCTTCTGCCAAGAAGTCCCCAGTTCCAAAAGACGTATTTAACTTGGAGTCTCCGGGAACGACTACTTGGGTATGCAAATTTGTTCAAATGTCTGATTAAGTCACCTAACAATTATTCCAGGCGCGGGAGTTAGCAGAGCACAGTGTCAATAGCGTAGGTTTCAAAAAAATGATGAATGTCAGGTCGGTGCCTTCCCTCAGTATAGGATTCACTTTAGTCACACCACAGATTTGTCCACAAGATATAATCTAGTCGGGAAATGATTGTTAATATTCACGCCACCAGGCAGCAAATTATATAGAGTTTCTAGAAGAAATTAAGTGCTGGCTCCAAGGTCCAGTATTTATCATTACAGTCTTTGAAAACCCGTTATAGGGATATTAGTATTTCTGTCTAACTTGCACCGTCAGATCAGTGTTACTTGAGAAAACCCACGTGGTTCAAAATAAGGACTGTCTATTTCTTCACAAGTATGGAAACTACTACTAGGTGCTGGTAAAGTTAGGGTCACCCCAAAACTTTCACTGTGTGGAGGAAAAATAACACATATAATATAATAAACAGAATCTGTACTGGTTAAAACTTACATTTAAACTTGCAAGCAGAGAGCTTTGCTTATCATTTAAACTTCCCGTGACGTAAGTTATATTTAAAAATCAGCAATCCTCATAAATTAAGAACACGTGCGTATTCCGTCACCATTCATGAGGCTGGATTCTAGAGTTTATACGTTAGTTTAGAAAAATACACTCGACTGAGTATTAGCAGTTAAATTAAATTCATAAATAGCTACAATTGCCGTTATAAGCTAGAAATTAAATTTTTAGTCTGCTTTCCACTGAATGCTTCCCTAGAAAATATAATAGCCTACCACTTTATTTCTCTTCTGCGCTAAAGAAATAGATTAAAATGAATTAAGCGATTAAACACTTTAACACTCACAAAATCTATATATCTATCATATTAATTACCTCAACCACAGAATTACAGGTAGTCGCACAACTTAAGAATAAAAATGCTGAAAATATTTCTGGAAGTCTAGAAGTTCGACAAATTGCCGAAACAAACTGAGATCTTCGCTAACAGCTATTCTGTTTACGAGCAACCTATCACTGTGAGTCTATGAGCGAGAATGAAATTAAAGTTTCAAACTTGGCCAATATCTTAAAATCAGACAAAGGGCCCAAACTTATTTCGCCAAGCGAAATTATCTCCCCTACTCCCAACATTTACGTCCGCTTAACGCGTGTCGTAACTGTCACCTACTGACCACGATGTACGCGTGTCAGTTTCAAATCCCAGACAGCCTGACTCCAATGCAGGGCAGTTTTAGCACTACAGCTGACCATGGCCCGCCGTGAGCGCCGTGTCAGTTTGGGATTTTCCAGACAAATGTCTGGATACTGACCGGTGCAGATGTAAAGTATCACACCTCACCGGGACTTATGCCGAGAAGAAGCTCGCGCGCTCGGTGAGAATGTAGACGATTTGCTACGTCCTATGTTCAGCGAACCGACTTATCACGCCTTCTGACGCCCTGCAGCCCTGACATCTACGTAATATCGTCCTAGCGCGATTCTCAGTTTAAGAGAAAGGAAAACAGGTAAAGTTTGCGAATTATATGTAAATAATATTCGCAAAACGAATGGATGAAAAATATACAGGAAAAAGGAAATACCGAGATAATAAAAGAGAGAATTCGCGTGATAGAATTAGGAAGAAGATGTAGGAAATTAAATGAATATAAACCCTACGTGACAGAGTTCTTCGTTGTTATAAAAAGTCAATCCTCCTATTTGAATGCCGGTCACGGACAGTAAGTTAACATGCAAAAGTACAGTGTAACCACTTATGTGGTTTTATAGAAAATTTTGTGAATTCCATGGACAGCAGAAGAGAAGTAATGAGAATGTGCGGAAAGTGGCCAGTGCTCAAAAGTATTTTATTATTCACATTAAAATGGGAAAAACATGTAAGCCGGAATTTATTGTAACAATATGAAGGATTGAAAAAAAAAAGATAAAGAAACAGACGACAACAAAGGTTACTAGGGAAGTTTAACATCGTGGTATGGAAAACAATTCAACAACACAACTGTTTTTTATCAATGGGAACATAAAGACATGATCGCCTAAGCCAGAATGCATTGTAGGCGGAAAACAAAGTTCTTTTTGCTGTTTTAGATTAGATTAATTAGAACATTACAAAGAATTTTAAAATGCCTAATATGATTTTTTTTTTTTTTTTTTGGTCGGCTGACTCGAAGCCGAATGTGTATGTTCTTACTGGAATTTGATACATATAACCTTGAACCCAGAGGTGAAACTTGTAATAACATCGGTTCTCTTATAACCTGCTTAATGTGTTGAGTTTTGGACGGGTGGGCTTGTGTTTATCTGCTATAATGCAGTCAATGTCATTCGTTAAGTCTCGATTCTGAGGTTGATTTGTATTGTCAGTTTTCCATCTATTGTATCGTGTCTCAAGGCTGTGCTACCATACATAATGGCAAAGAACTACGCAATTTTTACTGCAGTAACACTGCTCATCTTCATTACTGATGTTGCATGTGAGTGTCTGAACGTTGCTACCAGCGAGGGATATACAACTCTTCAGAATGGACAGATGGCGTGTGCTCCATTGATAAACGGTGAGACCGAAGACGTCAAGGGCACGACATTTGTGATCTGTGATAACGGCAACGTGGTTGTGCAGAAGTGTTATTCTGGCCTCAGGTTTGTCAAACACTTGTTATTCATCATCATCACCATCACCATCATCATTACCTTTTAACTCCCAAGAGAGAATAGGTCTTGAACAAACTCATGCCACGTTTGTTTGTTCTTTGCCACCTCTTCATACCTTTCCATCTCTTCTGTATACCTTTCATGCATGTGTCCAGCTTCATTCTCCCAGTGTTTTTTAATATCCCTCTCGTGCTCTGGGGAGTCTAGAGCATGGACTACTTTGTAATTCTGTCAGCTGGTTTTCAAAGTGTGCCACATCCAAAGTTACCGCCTTCCTCTCACCTTTTGTTTTTAGATCATTAATGGGTTCTTCTTACGTATATATACGTGTAAGTATATTTTCTAGAAGTTAGTATACTTTTCTTATCGATAACGTATTGTTATTATTGCAGTCGATACATTCTGTGCTAAATTAAATTATTAAAACAGTTAATCGTGACAAAGTTCTTCACTGAGAAGTTTTTGTGAACTCACTAAAGAACGACAGAGTGGTTTATTAATTGCTTGCACAGGTTTATCGTAATCATTATAATCATTATCACGTTTGTCGTGGAATTCGTCGGCCCTTAACATCATCACCACCAAAAATGTCAGTATCATCATCACCACCGTCGTCATCTTCGACGTCATCATCATCTTTTCAAAACTATTATCACTAAAATTGTCCTCAGCAGTTAACATCATTATGGCAGTCAAATCTATCATCCTCACCAGCATTGCTACTCACGTCATCAACGTCATCATTATCATCATAATTAAACCACGTTGTGCCTTTTTCTGCGGACGCATGACAATCAAGGATCTACATCCTAGTCTTCAGCGTTGTTCTACAGCAGCTCAATTCAACCGTGCGTAGTGGTACCTTCACTGTGTTTCTCTACAATGCTTTTCAGCAGCGTAAGCGGGTACCTCCAATATTTATTTCTACAACAGCGCTTTTCAGCCCTGTGCACGGGTACTCTCCGTGACTCTCCAAATTGTTTGTCAATTTTAGTTCTCACATTTTCTTTTCAAGTAACCTGATGAACAAATGTTCAAATATTTTTCGTCTATCTTATGGACAAAGAGCCAGACTGCAACAGAGAGAAAATCCATAACGACAAAATACATAGAGAAACATTACCCATGCAACACCTGGACCCATGCATACACAGATTGATCAGCAACAAATGCAACAGAAAATGGAGGGGGAGGTTTCTTTCTGACCTTAATCACTGGTGCAAACAAAAAAGCTGTCAGAGGCAACATGACAATTCTCAAGTAACTTCAGAGCAGAAGCAGAGGCCTTGAAAACTGCAGCAGAGGTTATAATGACAGAGGAAAGCACAGAGAGACAAGTTGCTTTCTTTACCGATGCACAGTCAGTAATTGCAGCGTTGACAAGCCAAAATAATACAGACCTGGATGACCTCAGAATAGTGTTCCACAAACTATGTCAACGATTCAAAAGTATTGTGATCCAATGGATCTCATCTTGTTGTAACATCACCGGCAATGAAGAGGCTGATAAATTGGCAAAGGAAGGTGGAAACCTACCTCAGTCTGAAGCAAGCGTCTTTCGAGGCAAAGAGTTTTATCAGAATCAGATACAGAAACAAATGGGATGTAGAGCATCCAGATCACACACACGATGATGCATACTACCAGATCAACAGACGAGAACAAGTGGTAATCTGCAGATTCCGCACTGGCCACAACAGATTGAGATACCATCTATTCAACAAGCTAAAGATATGAACAACCGATCATCAGTGTAACTGTGGCACTGATAAAATGACTGCTAAACATCTGCTTCAAAGATGCCCAACATATGCGAAAGCGCATATGGCCGACATCAGTACCATGCGTAGAAAAGCTCTATGGAGATTCAAATAGCCTCAAACTCCTTTCTTTGAGAACATTCAAGCCGACTTCTGAGAGTGTACGAAGAAGAAGAAGAAGAAGATCTTATGGATATGTGAAACCAAAGATGTTTCCAAATACACAGAGAGCATAACTTCGTTCTTAATTGAAGAAAAAAAGTTCACACTATGGCAATCACTGCAAAACCTACTGCTGCATCTGACAGTCTCACTGCTTGCGGCGAAAAGATTATATTTCGCCATCTGCCTATTCTCCACTCCGTTCCTGTTACCCGAAATTTTTTTCAGGATGCCCCTTTGGTGGAATATCATTGGGATAAGAATTTTCAGAATATTCTTGTGTACAGCCGCTCGAGGAATACTACCCCTTCATTCTTTGGTACAAAACCATGACAACACTGGATATGTAAGATTTGTCTGTTTGTACTGGTCACATAATTTGGTTCGCTCTCTTTCCCTCTCCGGCAGTACTGAACTACCTTTATTGTGCGTACTAATTATTTACACTATTCGGTTGTCGGCACAATCTATTTTCCTACCTTCCGACACTATTTGCTATTTTCGAGTCAATGTTTACACTCTGTTCAATCATTTGTGTCGTGTTTGTTTTCCTGAGAGTTTGATACAAATCAGACCACTTTGGCTGGCAAGGTCATTTTCATGTAGTGACCAGTTTTATGTTTCACGGGGAGCGCCAGTTCATTATCGAAACTGGTGACAGATTACAGACACATGGATGATGTAAGAGGGTGTAGATGTAGATATTTTCGAGAAAAGACGGATATAGCAACTCCTTATACGGAAAATTGACCATTTGAATTTTACAAACGCATGAGTCATGCAGAAAATTCTATCAGGAACGTTGTCATAACATGCACTTTTGAATTTTATTGGCTTAGCAGTTTAGAAGCTGATAGCCATTCACGTTGATTGGAAGTTTGGTGGAAATGCCCTGTAGTAAACAACATGTGAGCGTGAGTCGAGAACTAAGATATATATATATATATATATATACATATATATATATATATATATATATATATATATATATATATATGTGTGTGTGTGTATATATATTTTAACGAACGCCCGCTATTACTCGAGGCGAGAATCTCCGGTTAGTATATCTAACCTGAGACTGATTTTTACGTGAGTAACCCTTTTTCCCTGTACACTGACAGGTGTCCACTCGCCATTCAGGCAGATACTCGCCGTCTTCAAAGGGTACCCATTAGACATTAGAGCTGGGTCGGCTCAGGAGCCGCCAGTCCCTGGTCGACGACACTCTTTCAAATGTCTTCTCCAGGGCTTGAATTAATCCAGTCCATGTCCAGGTTGACGACACTTCTTTAAATGACGTCGCCCGGGCTTGAACCTGGATCACCCGATTGCCAGCGCAGTGTGGTAACCATTACACCAGCGTGGCTCCCGAACTAAGGTATAACGTAGAACATTTTAGATAAACGACACTGCATTCCAGAATCATCAAAAGCAGACAGCTTGGACTGAGGCCAGGAAAGAGTAGAAGTTAGGATTCTGAACTTATAGGAACGGAAAACAAGTATTGGAACACCTTTTGAATAAAACAATAAGGAAATTCTACTTTTTAATACGGAAACCAGACTCCTACTGGACCTACTCACAAAGTCACAGAGGGATTCTATAATAGAAATAATATCCCAGATGTTCGAGGCATCTTTATCAAGTGCCAAGACTATTCTACTGAGCAAGAAGTCTAAGTCCTAACTAGTTTGGGGTGAGTTGTAGCATATTTTATATACTTTAAATTTGACATGTTTGTACTTGCTGATTGTTATACATGTCCTTAAGAGGCTGGCAACCTCAGCACGTGAAAATGAAATATTCATGAACCACCACAGCAAAGCGTTGGCGATTACTTTATGCGGGTTTTCACAGAGAAAGAAAAAAGGGAGGTAACCCCAGACTCCAAGTGGAGCTAGGAGTGGAAGATGATACCATCATATGTATATATATATATATATATATATATATATATATATATATATATATATATATATATATATGTATATAGATATATATATATATATATATATATATATATATATATATATATATATATATATATATATATATATATATATATATATACGAGGTGTGTTCAAATGAAACCCGTCCCAGTGGCTTTATAAGAAATATATGTAAGGTACATCAGCAGGAGTAGTAGAATTAAATACAGCAATTGTTATGAAGCAAGTACTCACTTGGACTCTTTAGAAATAGTCACCATAGGCATTCAGACACGCATCCCACTGCTTGGGTAGACGGCGGATGCCGTCCGAGAAAAATGACTTTGGTTGCTTATTGAACCATTTGGTCACCGATGCCCTGACGTCTGCATCAGAGTCGAATCGTTGTCCCTTTAGAGATTTTTTTTAAGGGTCCGAACAAATGAAAGTCACATGGTGACAGATCGGGGCTGTAGGCTGGGTGTGGCAGAACTTCCCACCTTTTCCTTGCTAACGCTTCCTGCACAATGTTCGCAACATGTGGACCAGCATTGTCGTGCAACAGAATCACACCACGCGAAATTTCGCATGCCGGGTCGTTTATTCTTGATGGCTGTATGCAGGTTGTCTAGTGTGTCTTTGTAGCGGATGGCATTGATGTTCACGCCAGGCTCTTTAAAGTCTACCAATAGAAGCCCTTCATGGTCAAAAAATGCGGTCAGCATAACCTTACCGGCGGAAATCTGTGACTTGAATTTTTTGGGTTTTGGTGATCCGGGATGTTTCCATTGCATGCTCGCTGTTTTGCTGCACGGCTCAAAGTGGTGGCACCACGACTCATCGCCCGCCACTATGCGCAACAGAAATGCACCACCGTCCTCTTCGTAATGCAGCAGGTGGTTCAAACTCCACCCCATGCGTTCTTCCTTATGGTGATCGGTCAGCATCCGTGGGACCCATTGTGAACACACCTTTCGATACTTCAGTTTCTTCCTAACCACCATTTGAACTGTCCCAAGAGACACAGCGAATTCCTCTGCTAGCGAACGTAAGCTCCGACGACGGTCCACCCAAATTGCTGCATCAATCTCGGCGATGGCTTCTTCTGTCGCAACAATATGCACCTGACCTGGCCGCGGAAGATCTTTCGTTAACTGACGTTCTTCTCAAAACATTCGTGCCCAGTATTTCACTGTAGTCTTAGACCCACTTCTGTCACCATACACTGCTTTCATTCGGCGATGAATGTCGACTGGTCGACATCCGTCGGCTGATAGGAACTGAATCACCGCTCGCTGATCGACCTTGGACGGATTCCTTATCACACCGGCAATTATTTTAACGGTCTGCAGCACAACCAATGAATACTAGGAGAATGAACACTTACACACTTGTACATTCGTATGTGCTTATTACGTCAGATGTGACGTCATCATGCTCCCCCTACAAATGTCCCCTTGGCGCAGCACGGTCGGGTTTCACTTGAACACGCCTCGTATATATATATATATATATATATATATATATATATATATATATATATATATATATATATATATATATATATATATATATATATATATATATATATATATATACTATCATTTGTAATAAGTGTTTGTACAAGGGGATTGATATAAGTCTTGGGGCTGACCATGAAGGACATGTCACAGAGAGCTGAAATTGTGTATAGAGTTTATTCCTTTTCAATATAGCCACCGTCTGAATTGACACACTTCTGCCATCTCTGCTTGACCTTGAAAAGACCTTGGGAGTAGAACACCCTATTTTTCAAACTAAACCAGTCATCATATGCCAGT
Source organism: Oreohelix idahoensis (assembly GCA_024509875.1). Taxonomy (NCBI): domain Eukaryota; kingdom Metazoa; phylum Mollusca; class Gastropoda; order Stylommatophora; family Oreohelicidae; genus Oreohelix; species Oreohelix idahoensis. The sequence continues at coordinate 281,943 of JAMPIV010017851.1, read as the reverse complement.
ATAAACTCTTCAACGCTGTCAAAATGATTTTTTTTAGCTGTTTTTTAAGATTTGGGAATAGAAAAAAGTCTGATGGAGCCAAATCTGGAGAATATGGTGGGTGTGGAAGAATTTCAATATTCAAATCGTTGGCTGCTAGCTGCACAAGCCGTGCTTTGTGAGAGGGCGCGTTGTCTTGAAGCAAAGGAAGGTTTTGAGTGCGCGTTATCCCTCGTTTCCTGGTCTCAACCTTTCTTAGTTTGGTGAGAAGATCTGCATAGTACTGACCATTAACTGTGTTGCCACGAGGCAGATAATCTTTCAAAAGGACACCTTTGCCGTCCCAAAAACTGTCAGTATCACTTTTCCTGCAGATTTCTGCGCTTTCGGCTTGACATGTGTTGGGGAGCCCGGGGTTTTCCATTGCATGCTGGCAATTTTGGATTCGAGGTCATAATGGTGTATCCAAGTATCATCTACTGTGACCATGGTCTCCAAAAAATTTTTTGACTGACACTTTTTGAGCAACTGTTGACAGCAATTTACCCTCGTTTGCTTCTGTTCACGTGTCAACAGTCGCGGAACCCAGCGTGCACACACTTTTTTCATGTTCAGTCTGTTGTGTAAAATTCTATAAACTGTTCTTTCATTTAGTTTTACTCTACTAGCTATCTACACGATTGTCATTTTTCGATCCTGGTCAATGATTTTCTTCACTCTTGTTGCATTTTCATCGTTGCACTCTGAGGCTGGTCTACCAGATCTTGGCAGATCAGCAACATTTGAGCGGCCGCACTTAAACTGTTGACACCAGTTTTTTACCGAAGGACAAGACTCACGAAACACTGGTTCCATCTCCCTGTGTATTTCTGTAGGTGTTTTTCCCTGAAACATCAGAAATTTTATCACAGCTCTGGCCTCCTTCTTTTCCATTGTTTAACAAATCTTTGGAGCAGCAGATCCGGTCAATAGGATACATTGCGCCGTTCACCGTAGCGGGAAAACCCACTGAAGAAACAAACGCGTACTTTACACATTCAGTGCAAATATAATGAACTTTAAGCGTGCCAAGTTTCATCTTCCTCCTGTGAATCCTTCATGGTCAGGCCCAAGACTTATGTCAATCCCCTTGTATATTTAAACATGTCCAACCAGGCACAAGCCACTTGCCGCTGTCCAGTACAAATTTTCCCCAGTAAATTAACTTAAAGAATGGAGATTTTCATCATATCCCCTGATATACGCTCAGGGAGAATTAAATTCGGAGAAAAGATTCGGTTGACGGAGAGCGTGAAAGGCGCCTGATTAATATCAGATAAACAAAGATTTAGCAGCGGAATTTGTTATTTTATTCCCTCTAACGTTTGTGGTACCAGTTTACGAGACTATTTGAGTTACGATTCTACGATACCAGCTGTACTGCTGTTCTGTGGTTCAAAGCTTGCGATCGACACTTGAAACCTACATTCTACGGGTTGTGAAACTACCATACCTGCCTTGACCAGGAAAAGTGCCCTCGCCACAGAGACGAATTGACGGAAACAGCAGCATCAACACTTCAGCAGTTTGAAAGCTAAGTGACAATTTTAGCAGGCCAACACAACAGAACTTATTCATCTATATTCCACAACTAAGCTTCCTAAAGCCGATTTCAATGATGAAACCTATTTGTTAGTAATCACTAGTTCATATTTATTTATTTGTGTTCCAAAGTAATTGATCATTAAATTTTGTTATATGTTGTTTTTTTAACAAATTCATAGTTGATTTAGTTATCACAGAGAGAAGTGCACACGGATGAATGAGCATCTTTAATATATCTATATTTACATCTATAGAGCCAAATAATAAGAGTTTTACTGTTAATTCAGTTGGGGGGGGGGGGGAACCTTGTACGAGCTAAATTAAAATATATAATACCTCTTCACAAAAGTTGTCGCGCAGATAGAAGTTAACATTGCTAAGACACATTCAGCATTGTTCTTGACTTCTGAAATATCTTGTGAACACTCCCTCAATGAAGAAGCATCTTCATTCCTCTATCTGCATCTCTGCCAAGAGTAATCTTGTGCGAAGGTAGACACCTTTGAAGACCCACATTAGGTTTTGGCCATTGTTTGACCATCACTGCAGAGCAAAGGGAAAGCAACCCGTGACAGTACTTCAAACTAAAACTTTTTCTTTTTCGAAGGATGTTTTTTTAGCGTCATTAGTGAGTCATTTACTTGCGATTCCAGCAATCTAATTTATGCCATCGTTTGTAAAAGGTGTGGTATTGGTAAAACTGGCAGACATTTAGCAGACAGGTTTCTTAAGCACGTAAACGACATTTATCATGACATACCTACACATATGGCTCTTCATTTAATGAGCATGGTCACTCAGTTAAATCCAATATCCTAATAACGGCCATCCGCTCATGCTTTGGTGATGACCGGACTCCCTTTTTCTTGGACAGTCGTCTTATTTTTCAGAGGGTTGTCTTTCTCCTTATGGCTTGAAAGCCCAACATCATTTTGCTTAAATTCTAACACTTTTTCACAATCTGTCATTTTTGTTGCATCAATATTGATTTCGTATTCTATATACGTCACATGATATAGTTTGACTTTGTTACATTTTTTTTTTTTTTTTTTTTTGAATTATTGGTTGAATTATTTGAGTTGTTACGTTTTTTTTGCTTGTTCCGTGTTTTTGGATTTTCTATCTTTCTATATCATACTTCATAGCGTTGTTTCATTCATTTTTTCCCAATTATTTACAGTGTCCATTGCCTTTGTCTATTAACTTGTCTATGTTTATCTGTATCACCTGTCTGTGACTGTGGCTGACGAAGGGTGAATCCCGAAACGTCCCGTGTTTTCTGTATACGTTAATTTGTAAAACTGATTCCATGCTCTATTATTTTTAATTTATAAATTAGAATTCAGGTTTGGATTTAGAGTTAGGTTTAGGATATCTAAACATACTCTAACTCTTACGCCATTTTACAGTGTCTCTGAATTCTTTTTATAAGATCGTATCGAACAGTCGGCCCACTGTTCTTCTTTCAACCTTTATTTCTTAGAAAAATCTGTGATATATTATTTTTATACGCTGCATCCTTTAAAGCAGTCTTCCCAAGTTGATTGAAGTAACAAAAAGAGACGTAGTCAGCAACTAGACGATACGGCAAGGCCTCAAAACCCAGCCCCTGCAGATCCAAGTAAATCAGTGCAAACTAAGATGGTTTTGGCCATGTCTGCAGAATGGGAGAAGATCGGCTACCACGACAAGTATGGGAAACTAAGAGCCAGGGATCCAGACCTTCATGACGACACACAGTCTGCTGAAGGGACAACATTAGACAATCTCTGTGGACCGAGGACTAGATTGGAACCAGGCTAGCAGATACACAGCCGATAGTAAAGTGTGGTTCTCTCTCTGGCAAATCTCACCACCCCATGGTAGAAGAGAAATGACTAAGCAAGTAAGTAGTTCTCCAGTTGAAATGCAACTGTCACAACGATCATGCAACATACTGAAGCATTGCTGCAACTCAAATGTGATGTGACTACGTTATGCCTTCACATTATTATGGGCATTAAGAATGTCATCAAATCTCCTTCATTATAGGTTCATTATGATTTGGGAAAGAAAAGACCTTGAACAAATGACACAGTACGGAAACGCTCAGCATTAATTTTCTGAACGACTATGCTCCTTCGCAAGGGGAATAATCATAATTTGCTGTTTTGTGAGATACATTCATATTTTTCATCAGTACAGACCTTAGTGATGTACGCTGCTACCACCCTGTTGCTTACAATAGACCAGATCTTAGGACTTGTTGATAATAACACCTCATATTTAGTGTCTACTCAAGACATGACAATTCAAACGCACAGTTCTACAACTCTACAACAATGCTGCCGTTTAACCTTACCAACAACATATTGTCTTCGACTTACAAAGTATGCGACTTACGAACACTCGTGCTTACTACCGCCTTCCCATTAATACTGCTATAGTATTTTTATTCTTTTTAATTTTCGACTCATAACGTTATTTTTGTGAATGTTATTTCTTCATTGCATGTATTTATTGCAGTACAGTACAGTAACGTTATTTGTAACATTGTATTATGTCGCTATTAAGAAAGAGCAAAATTAGTTTGAAAATACAACAAAACAGACTATGTATTTTAGCATTCAGGCATTTTAAATATTTAAATAATCTTATGGTTCATATAGTTTTTAATGATTTTCGACTTACGACCATTTCGATTGACGACGTAGTCGTCGGAACGGAACCTGTTTTAAGTCATGGACAGTATATTGCGAACTGTGCAAACTTAAAATCAATACGCAGAAAATTGTATACACCATTTTATCGCGCAGCCACAAAATAGCGAAAAACCCATCAACATCAAACAGAATGGGGAAACACTAACAAAAGAGGAGTCCCTAATCTATCTAGGAGTAAAACTGGACAGACAATTTAAACTAGATGGACACATCTACAACCTCAGAGAAAAAGCATCTAAGCGCCTAAACCTCACCAAACGGCTAGTTAGTACAAATTGGGGAGCTGATAAACAAACTCTTCGCCAACTATATCTCGGCTATGTGTGATCAGTGATAGACTATAACCTCCCCCGCCAGACCATTGTGAGTACTAACACCATCTCATCTCTGGACCGTGTGCAGAACCAAGCTCTCAGGTTAATTTGAGGAGGCATGAGATCAACACCCACAGCCATATGTGAGATGATGCCAATATAGAGCCGCTAGATATCAGGCGTAAAAGAGCACTGACTGAAGCTTCAGAGAGATACAGGAGACATGAGAAAGCCCACCCAAACAAAGTACTTATTGACACTTGGAAACAAACACGAAGACTGAAACAACTATCTCTCCTGGACATAGCCAAAGAGGAAAATGATAAACATCATCTCCCACAAGAGAGAGAATTGGAAAACAAATACTTTGGACAACCCCCTTGGGAGAACTTCCACCAACCAACCGTCAGAATACAACTGATAGATAAAACGGCCAACAAGGAAACACTACCCACAGTCTTGAAGACGTGTGCCTTGGATACCATACACAGATACTCAACATCAGCAATCCAGGCCTACACAGATGGCTCGGCTTTCAAAACCCCCTCTTTTGCATATGGTACACGGATGGATCGTCGTTTGAGTTCTGTGACTCCTGTGGTGAAAATTGTTCAAATTACGAAGCGGAGGCTGAGGTCATCAAGATAGCCATTGAATTACTACAGCAACAGTTTGACTTTAAGGAACAAAAGCCTTCAGACATAGTGATTTTCAATAACTTCATGTCTGTTTTGGAAGCACTTAAACAGACTCCATATGAAAGCCAAGACATCTTTCTTATAGGAAGAGTGATTCACAACTTGATCACAGCCTACTCCATCGGTGTAACCCTACAATGGATCACTGGACACAGTGATCTAACAGGAAATGAGACAGCTGATAGACTTGCTAAAACAGGAGCCTCTAAACAACAAAAAGACAGACACCGCAGCATGATAACAGTCAAACAAATTCTCAGAAACAACACAAGGGAAATCTGGCTGAACAGATAGGCAAACTGGAAGAAATGTCTTTAATGAAATGACCCGCCCAAAAGACAACGACAACATCAACAGACTCAACAGGAAAAATCAAAGTCTTATCTTTCAGTTTCGAACAGGACACGCCAGAGTCAATAGCCATTTAACCGCATCAACCCTCAGCACCTACCCATGTGTGGACACTGCTCTCATCCTTATGAAACAACCAGACACCTCCTCTTGGAGTTTCCATCACTCACAAATGACAGGAAAATACCATTACAGATACCTCTGACAATCATCAACTCACTATATGGAACCTTGAAACAACTGAAGAAAACCTGCACTTTTCTAAGAATGGCATTGGGCTGCCAAGAGTAGACATGCTCAGCAGCTATGGGATATCGACAAAAACAACAACAACAACAACAAGTCATGGAAAGTCTGTACTTAATTTCATAACACATACTGTTCTTATCCTTACTTTGTACAGAGAATCGTTCAACAATTCGCACCTGTCCTGTAGCTCGCCTGACGTGACATATCACTTTCTGTTGTCTTTGTAGTTTAGTAATGCTTTTTTCTTGTTACTTTAACTTAATATTGTTTATGATTAGATTAGGAAAAATACTGGAAATTTCAGATCATTTTCAAATTATTGTTTTGTTAATATAGTGGCATGTCATGTTTGTGACATTTTTTTAGTTTAACGATTCAGGCTCTGATTAAGACTTCTAGTAAATTTGTTTTTGTACTTAAATATATTTGTTACACAAATTGTATAAAATAATTATAACTGTGTACCAGAAACACATCTTATTATTTATGCTAATGTGACTTTGCGGCTACGGGTGTAAAATTACATATTTAGAAAGGACTGCCTGCGTTAATAACAAAGGGCAACTGTAAGCCCTTGAAACGAGTTTACGGAGCTCGAATATTGCGTTGCATGAGAATATACAGTTCCAACGTCAAATAGCATAGATACACGTTAGCATGACAACACGTTAGTATACACACTGTTAACATCACATGTGAACATAAAGTACACTAGGGTAAGGGGAGATGTGTATTGGAGTTTCAGGAACTGCATGACTTTAAAGATTAAATTCTTGCTTTTTTAAAAGAGTACCAGGTGTTTTATTTTAAAGTGTGTTTGCTACTGTTACGTGCAGTCTTTGATATCTTACAATATTATACATAGGTAATTTTTTAGTGCTTAAGGGAAAGTCATTATTGAGTTACTTCCCTTGAAAGTTGTGCCGTCTCTTCGATCGAACTCCGCGGATAATCCATTTTACTGCGATTTATTCGTTGTTTGGGTAATAATAGATTGTTCTTGCTTCAGAATATCTATAGCCTGAATTTATGTGTATTGTTTGTCTGAGTAGGACGAGTCTGTCTTATATCTGTATATCTTTACATATCTAAGTCGAACTATATGTTCTGTTGTCTCTAGAGAGGTCAAAGGCTATTCGGCGGATGTGTCGCTAGAGAGTGGTGTGATTTGGCTTCGTCCTGATAGGGACTGTGTCTTCTATGTCGGCTGTTGCCGGGGAAAAAGTGATCTCAGTATTTGTGGGGAAAGTGATAGTCGTCTAAACCTATCGTGTATGCTTTACCCCAGTGTTTATTCGTATTGCCAAGGAATGGCAGAGGCATATTTCTGATGCCAAGGTAATAATAGACACTCTTATGAACTCTCGATCGAAGCCACCATTTTCGATAGTTACGATTTGAATGTCTAAGAGAATATATTTGACTCGATGAAAACGACTTCGATTCCTAGCAGCACTATATCCTGTAGATTGCAGTCAATTGTTCATGATCAAATCTACAGAGCAATGAAATGTTTTATGAATGACTAACTTTAGGACAGATTCATTATCTGTATCCAAACGTGAGTGACAGCTCACGAGTGAAGCCATCTTGGAACCAAAACATGTAGTGACTTTCAAGAAGAGAAAAGGGATGCCCGTATTATCGCTTGTTTAGTCCAGAGATCACTGCTACACATGAGAACCCATTGCTAGCGGTTCAATATTATTATATGGAAAAATATGTGCTGAACATTATGTTGAAGAATCGTCGCTAGACGAGATTAGGTTTAGAAGCCATCTGAAATATTGTTTATAAGCTGACGTGCTCAGTCAGTGAAGTCAGATGATATATATGTATGGGCGATACTGAGTGCTTGGCTACTGACAGTCCATTATACAATTATTCTACATGAGTGCCCATGTAACATTGCAAGACCATTTATCCACTGTACTATGATGTATTATGGCAACCTGTGATTTGTCACTATCTGTGCTGTCGAGTGTGTACGTCCAATTAAACTTTAGAAAAGGTACACAGTCGTTGGTGTCGATGACTTCCAGTCATACATGAGTGTGAGAAAAGAACATTTGTCAACAACACGAACCCTTATTATCATTCGCACATTATACACTCAATCCATGTCTACACACCACTGCGTAGGTCAAGTTGACATTCCATACACTACAGTGGAGCAAACAACACCATAGAGACATTATCAACTGGTCTGTCTTCCAAGAAAAAGAGAACTTTATCAACCCTTTATCAACTGGTGGACCAGCTTTCTGGGTTTGACCTCGCAGAAGTTCAAAAGTCAACAGAGTACCGATACCAGACCGTTTCCTGTGGCTGATACGACACACTTGCAGTATTGGTTTGCTCTTTGTCAACACTTCGTCACGTGACCTGTCAAGTGAATGCATTATGTAGGTCAGCATTGTTGACACTTTTACATTAGACATTACAGAGTTTCACAGAACAGTTGGATCAATTCTTGTCAATGTTAACAGGAAGACAGTATTTGTGAACTAAGAAGTCCTATTTTCATCGATGGATCTTCTTGTTTTCTGTATATGAACTTTAATATTTAAGGCCAGAATGTTTAATTGAATAAAGTGGCAGTTTGTTTATTTTCATAAAAATAACTTTGCCATTACTGTAAAACTGAGCCTATTTTGCAACACATACTATCATACACATAATTTATATATATTTATGTTTACATGTTATTTGTTTGTATAGTATGTTAGTTTCTATGTCAGCGGGTTGTGTTTAAGGTTGGGCGGCGTCCTCACAACAGAATATCCCACGTCATAGAGGGTCCGTTGTGGGCGTTTTCTATAGGTGCAATTTTCTTGATTGAAAATTTGCTGCGACAACTGTTGCTTTTGTGTTAGCTGTGAAGTCTGTAATTATTGTTATTTTTGTAATATTTCTTTGTTCTTTAGTTTTGTTTTGATTTGTTTGTAATTTGTTGGTCTAACCTTTTCTATCTTTCAGTTCTATTCACAATTTATATTCATATATTGTGACGTCATTTGTGTTGTTATTCTTTGCAGATTCAGTGATTATTTTCATTGATTTCCCTATTTGATTTATTTTGATTTCTGCAAACGTTCTTGTATTGTCAGTCCTATTTGTACTTTATGTATTCTGTTGGTTGACATATGTTTTATATAGGTATATTTCATAAGACACAATTGCCTGTGCACTGCACTTGGATTATGGTATAAACCAGTACCTGATTATTATTACTATTATACAAGACCTTATTAAAGGCTTGTGACCCACAGATATTGGGATAGTATACTGATTAATCAAGTCATTGAGAACTTGTGGTATTATTATTGATTCAGGTGATTAGTATTATTGTTAGACATCATGTCTACATTAGAATACTTCATTACACAAGGGAAAGCCCTTGATAAGACTGGTCAACAATTAGAACAATGGGCAGTTGCTCAATATGACAAAGCATTAGCTGCAGAAGAGAGAAGAGCTATGGCAGAAGAGAAAAGATTAGCTGCAGAAGAAAGAAAAGCTATGGCGGAAGAGAAAAGATTAGAAAGAGAAGCTGAGGCTGCTGCTGAACAAAAGAAATTGCAGATGCAGGTGGAGGAAAGGAGATTTGAAGCTGAACAAAAAAAATTAGAAAGAGAAGCTGAAGCTGAACAAAAAAGATTAGACAGGGAGGCTGAACAAAAAAGATTAGATGCTGAAGAGAAAAAAGCAATAAGAGAACATGAATTTGAGTTGGAGAAATTGAGATTGACAAGTATGAGTAATGTTAATCAGGCATCTAGTGGTAATGGTAAACCTTCTACTTACAAGGTTAAGGTTCCACCGTTCAATCAGTCCAGTGACGATATTACATTCTGGCTGGATAGATTTGAACGTTCTTGTCGTACACATAATGTGGATAAATCACAATACGCTAATCAATTATCAGAAAACTTGAAAGGTGAATCTTTGACTAGATTATGCCTTGTAGGAGAAGCAGATAAGGATAATTATGATGTCATTAGGGCGGCTTTGATAAAAAAATATCAGCTAAGTGAGGAAGGCTATCGCCTTTTATTTAAAACGATGGTACCTGAGACGGGTGTAGAATTCTCAGAATTCACTGCAAAGGCACGTCTCACAGTTGATCGTTGGATTGAGCTTTCCAAAACAGAAAAAACGTATGAAGGACTTATGGATTTGTTGCTCAGAGATAAGATTATGTCATGTGTGAACAAACCTTTCCTTGAATTTATACATGAGCGTAAACCCAAATCTCTAAAAGAAATGGAAGAATATTGTTCCCAATATGTCACTGCACACCCCGACGTGACTTTTGGCAACACTAAGATTAAGGAGAGTATGCCAGTTGCTTCAGCAACACCATACAATCCCAATTATTCACACAGATTTCAGGGACCTCAAAACAGATTTGATAAAAAAGGTAACCATAATAGTTATCAAAACCAAGGTAACCAATCATTTCAGGGTTCTTCTTCAAAGAACTGGAGACGACCTGATAGCTCTCGACACAGGGGTGGTCATAATTATAGGAATTTCCGTAGAGGAAGTAATTATAGAAACTATCAGGGTTATCCGTCTTGGAGTCAACAAGATCATAATTACAGAGATACTCATTATAATGAATATGATAATGGTAACCAAGGGAACTATGACTCAAACCCAAATAGGGGTTACAATAGAGGTAACAATAACTACAGAGGTGATAATAACCGAGGTAGATCTCAAAACAAAAGACATAAACCACATTTTCAGGCAAACTCTGCACAACAAGAGTCCCATGAAGCCTATAAACAGAGTAAAGATAATAATGATGCTAGTAATATGGCATGTGCCGCTTTTGATTTTGGGAGAGCATCTCAGTGCCCCAATGCAAAACGTTATTTGAGCCAACCACAGTGTCTACTTTAAGCTGTGGCCATCCTCTTCCTGCTCTTCCGGCATCAGTCGCGCATGATGGAAGAGGTTCTCTTGTCTTACATAAGGGTTTAGTGAATAACAATCCAGTCTCTGTGCTATTTGATTCTGGATGCACCACAATTGGTGTTAGGCAGTCACTCGTAGATCCTTCCCGTGCCACTGGACAAGTAGTCAAATGTGTAACATTTGGCGGCACATTAGAGAAATACTCTACTGCTATCATTAGGATTGCTACTCCTTTCTTTACAGGAGATGTACACGCATGTCTTCTTCCGAATCCGATCGCTGACCTCATCATCGGTCGCATTCATGGAGTCAAGGAATGCACTCCGCAACAAATTTCCACGTGGGAAAGGCAAAACATGCAGATTGCTAACGCTGTAGTCACTAGAGCTCAGGCTCTTAATATGCCTCAAACTACTGAAGATAATGAAGTGCATAACCAAGATAATCCCTTGGTAATTTCTCGTGACTCGTTTATAAAACAGCAAGAAGATGATCCCACTCTGAAGAAATTCTTCATTCTTGCAACTAAAGGTGATCCGAATAAAGACACAAGTCGTAAATCGTGGATTACAAAGAAGAATGGCGTACTTGTACGTATGGTTCAAGACTCCATTACGTCAAGTCATTCTCAAATCCTGGTTCCCAAGAATTTGAGAGTTAAAATTTTGCAGCACGCTCACGACTCTCAGTGTGCTGGACACATGGGTTTTTCCCGTACTAAGTCAAGAGTCCTTGCGGCTTTCTTTTGGCCATTGGTAAACAAGGACATACGTATTTATTGTCGATCTTGTAAAGTATGTCAGGAAGTTAAATCCAAAGGTCCACGGCATGCTGCACCCATTCAGGCGGCGGACATTCCTATTCGGCCGTTCCAAAAAATGGTGATAAGGGTGGATTTGAGCTGAAGTGGTAACTTGCCACCCTTATCGACACCTGGTATTAAAGTGCAAGATGTAGGTGTCTTCTCTGATTTAGGATGTTGCTGTGTATGTGGTAGTGGAACAGTTCACAGGGTTATCACACAGGCAACATGACGTGTAGAGTCATAGAAAGGGTAACTTCGTTGTATAAGTTTCTTCCATTTATTGCACGCCACAAAACAGTCATGATACTTATGACATCAACATAGTTAACGAGTTCAGCAAGATGATATGGCACATTGAAAACAATTTCTGTAGTCAGCAATGACAGCTGTTGTATATATGCGTCATAAGACATCACAGTTCAATAGATTCAGAAATTCATAAATCATAGAGTTCTAGTTCGTGAAGCTGTATAAATAATAATAATTTCTGCAACAGTGTCAACTGCAGGTTATCACTGTTCATAGACAATAATAATAATATTCCCTTCCTGATGCTAGCAGATCAGATGTATACAATCAGTCCGTTTACTGTCTGCACGTGAATAGCCTACATGGGCTACAGGTCAGCTCGACCTTTATAATGTTCCTAAGTCTAACCATCTGACTTGGACGTGATCTCTGATATAACGAATCCTGGAACACAGACAATAGTCTTGTTGGTCTAGAGCGACCCATATATATTTAACTAGTTCAGGTATAAAGATACCGGTGACTTAATCCTAGTCAAAGTACCTCTCCATTTTGAATCACACAGGCGAGCAAATAGGCGACAAAATGACGAACCTCTAGATGATAGCATAAAGTTCGATACAAGAGGAATTACCTTATTTCGGAAAATCAACCATGAACATATGCCTCCAGGCAGGCGTGAATAATACTGGGAAATAGTCTAGTTAGCTAGCTAACTCACAAAGACAACGTATTTCCCTCAGCAAATCACAAGACGCAGTTGCGTCTGCTCGCTTCTTAAACCATTTCTCAACTCCCGAACTGGGCGGAACACACAGAACGAACTCCCAGCTTTTGACATGCGCAGAACGACAATCTCTGAGTTGCCGTTCACAATAAGACGATTCTAAGAACATTCGAGATAAAAGTCTTACACAGTCGCGCCTTTTATGGTCATGAAAAGAAGCGTTAAGAAAGGTTTCAGACATCTACCATAGTTGACTGGTACTACCAAATAAGGAGATGTGGTCACGCTTCGTTCAAGAAATTATAGACCGAACGTGTCTCTATACAAGAGAAGGCAAACTCCTAAAAAATTGTAGTCTCGATAACTCGGATTATGTCCCTTTGACCATAGAAAACATAATACACACTTCAGTCAAAAAATGATCATACATATGAAAAATGTTTATACAAACGAAAAATAATAATGATCCGTGCGTAACATTACCGCACCCTCCCGGGAAAAAAAAATGAAACATTTTTTTTTTTTAAATCCTGGAGCCGGAAAAAATCTAGGCTCCTAACGCACGTATGATGCGTGGATATATACCTAACAAATTAGCTCAACGCATGGAGCGACACTGAGATCATATCTCAGATCCTTAGAGAAAAAATTTATCTAAGTATACGCTGATATATTCCAGGAAGGTGCCACCAACACACGCCACAATGATGGCAACAACATAATGACAATCAAATTATTCTCATACCAATATATGAAATTAAATATATTATGTGTTATCATACAATGTGTTGCAAATAGCGGTGTAATTTACTAATATACCGCACTATATTATTACATTATATAAAGTAACAGTAATTAATAAGTAATACATGTGTTGATCTTCGTTGACATAAAACATTCAATAGAAGAAGATGTGGACATCATCCGCTCCCAATGTAGGACAGGACTTGATATCCTCAAAGTTCCACAATGGACATAAACTCGCAGACTTCAATGATGTGCTGCGAAAATATCAATAACACAAATCTTAAAGACAACTGGTAAATTTCTTAATACAATCCTGAAAATAATTTATTTAAATGTGGCCGAGTGATCTTTTGGCCCGTATATCACTAACTAAGCCTTCTTAGATAATTACATGGTACAATGTTATAAATTTCCCTCAAAAAAAAAGTGAGACAAAATCTACTAACATGTCATTATAACATTGGACTGTATATCAGGAAATATATATATATGACAGAAGAATCATGTGGAATCGTGTGGACATCTGGACAGAATGTCTGCCATTACATTATCCGAACCACGGATAGCTCGAACCGAGAAATGAAATGGTTGAAGAGCTATGGCATAACGAGTGGACCTCGAGCTCTTCAAGTTTTTGCTCTGAATAGCAGTAAGCGCTTTCTGGTCGGTTTCCACAATGAAATGTGCGCCTAGAAGAAATCTTTGTAACTTCAGAATAGACCATACCATAGCCAATAACTCACGGTCTAAAACCGAGTAATTCTTTTCTGCAGCGTTTAATTTCCTAGAGATATACATCACCGGATGCAAAGTATCAGAATACTCCTGCATTAGTGCTGCCCCAATCCCTGTTGACGAGGCGTCACTTCGAAGAACAAAAGTCTTCTCAATAGTAGGTAACTTAAGAATAGGTGGAGATGAAAATAGGGCTTTAACCTGGTCCAATGAGGATTGACATTCTTTAGACCAGCGGATCAGATTAGGCGACCCTTTCTTCAATAAAGTAGAAAGCGGTGCCATAATGGAGGACAGATTCGGAATGAATCGTCCGTAGAATTGAATCAAACCTAATAGACTCCTTACTTGTTTCTTCGTCTTAGGGACCGAAATGTTAAGTATTTTTGAAACATTGTGGTCCTCTGTCTTTAAAAGACCATGACCAACCCGATGACCTAGGAAAGAAATCTCGCTAAATCCTATAAAGGCTTTAGAGGGTTTTGCAGTCAAGTTATACTCGCGAAGAGTAGACAGTAATTCGTATAAACCCAAATAGTGATCTTCCCAAGAATCACTGAATAGACAGATATCATCTAGGTATGCTATGACATCTGTACGATATGCGAGAATTCGCCGCATCATGCGTACGAATGTAGCAGGGGCGTTCATAAGACCAAAAGGCATGAAATTCCATTGGAATAAACCCCTAGGTGTAGAAAAAGCTGTAAAAGGTTTGGCACGTTCAGTTAGCGGGACTTGCCAATAACCTTTAGACAAATCTAGTTTGGTAAAGAATCTAGAATTAGAAAGTTTATTGAGTAGCTCTTCTAATGAAGGCATAGGTTCAGCATCGAACTTCGTAACTTGGTTCAATTTGCGATAATCTACGCAAATGCGAATGTTATTATCCTTCTTTCGAACAATAACCATAGACGAAGAGTATGCTGAAGTGGATGGTTCAATGATTTCCAAACGTATCATTTCATCCAATTCTTTTTCGACTTGAGACTGGAAATGGATAGGTATTGGATATGGTCTGACTCTGATAGGATTGTGATCAGTTAGCACAATGTCATGTTCTATGACATGTGTGTGTCCCGGGATGTCTGTAAGAACATCCTGAAATGTTTGCAACATCGAAGAAACTTGTCGATGTTCCTCAGCGGAAAGATTTGGAGAAACGGTCACGTTTTTCCAAGATTCCGTAGAATAAAGTGGGACCATAGAAAGAGGAAGATTGACATCAGAAAAAGTAGTTTCCTCATCCTGTATAACTGACAGAGATGAGTACTGACCATGAGTTGCTTGTGAATTGTCCGTAGCCTGGAAAATAGGCTGCAAATAGTCAGGTCTTTCATAAAATTCCGTGAGCATATTTATGTGGAAAGTTTTATGCTTTCCATCAATATCGACAACATAGTCGACATCAGAAATTTTGGAGACTATTGCATATGGACCTTTCCATGCAATTAGAAGTCTGTTCTCCCTTGAAGGAAGTAGAACGAGAGCTTTGTCACCTGGACAAAGTTGTCGTAGACATCTATTCTTATTTGCAAACTGCCTTGCCTTTTCTTTAGCAAATTCTGAAGACGAAGTTGCTAGTTTGCATGCCTCGATGATCTTTTGCCTAAGAGCAATGACGTACTCATAAGAAGATTGAGTCTCATCGCTAATATTATCGGCAGTGATTAGATCGTGAAGTAAAGACATAGGGCCGCGCGGTTGCGCGCCAAAGACAAGTTCAAAAGGGGAAAACCCCGTATGTTCATTGGGGACCTCTCTATACGCAAAGAGAGCCGCGGGTAAGACCCTGTCCCAATCCTGAGGATGATCCTCAGTTATTTTACCAAGTAAAGTTTTCAGAGTCCTATTTAAACGTTCGACCAACCCATTAGACATTGGGTGATAGATACTGCTGAGAGACCTTTTAATGTGTAGCATAGACATTACCTGTGACATAGTGTCTGATATAAGTTGAGTGCCATGGTCTGACAATATTTCTCCGGGAAAACCCAAGCGAGAAAATATCAGCCAAAGAGCGTCTGCGATATCAGCAGTTGAGATGCTCTTGAGAGGTATTGCCTCTGGCCAACGTGTGCACATATCGACACATGTAAGGATAAATTGATGTCCTCTAGCCGACTTAATTCTAAAAGGACCGATAATATCTATTGCCATTTTTTGAAAAGGGCGAATAGGAATGTCAGCAGCCTGGATAGGCGCAGCATGTCGTGGTCCTTTAGATTTGACCTCCTGACATACTTTGCAAGAGCGACAGTACATTCGTATGTCCTTGCTCACAAATGGCCAAAAGAAAGCCGCAAGAACCCTCGACTTTGTACGGGAAAAACCCATATGTCCAGCACATTGCGAGTCATGAGCATGTTGCAATATTTGCAATCTCATGCTCTTAGGCACAAGAATTTGTGAATGAGTGGACGTAGTCGAGTCTTGTACCATACGTACAAGTACGCCGTTCTTCATAGAAATCCAAGATTTCCTATTAGTGTTCTGATTAGGATCACCTTTTTTTGCTAGAATGAAGAATTTTTGTAAAGAAGGATCTTCTTCTTGCAATTTGATAAATGAGTCACGTGTAATAGTCAAGTGACTATCTTGGTCATTTACTTCATCATTATTAGTTAATGAAGTTTGAGGTGGATCCAGAGCATGTGCTCTTGTGACCACCGCATTGGTAGCTTCAATGTTTTGCTCTTCCCAAACAGCAATCTGCTGTGGGGTACATTCCCTAACTCCGTGAATACGACCAATAATAAGGTCCGCAATAGGGTTTGGAAGTAGACACGCGTGGACCTCTCCCGTGAAGAAAGGAGTAGCAATGTGTATTATAGCAGTAGGATACTTTTCTAACGTGCCACCAAATGTGACACATTTGATGACTTTTCCTGTAGCACAGGATGGATCTACAAGAGATTGCCTAACGCCGACAGTAGTACATCCAGAATCAAACAACACTGAGACTGGATTACTATTTACTAGCCCCTTATGTAATATAAGAGAACCTCTCCCATCATGAGCAACATTAGCAGGAAGAGCGGGCAAAGGATGACCACAGCTTAGAGTACTAACGGTTTTCGGATCAAATAAAGTACTGCATTGGATACATTTATTTGCCCTACCAAAATCAAAAGATGAGCATCCGATAGCATTATGGTCTTTATCATTATTAACCTGTTTATCTGCTCCCTGAGATTCTTGTTGAACAGAGTTTGTCTGTTGATATCTTTTTCTCTTATGTTGCGATCTACCGCGACCATTATTGCCTCTGCAATTATCATTAAAGTCCCTACTGTAATTTTTATCCTGGTTTGAGTTCCAGTTTCCATAACTGTCATTACTATCTCTATGCTGTTGAGAACCTCTATTATCTTGGTATTGAGGTCTCTGCATAAAATATTTTCCTCTATACCGATTACCTTTGTGAAAATTTCTAAAGTTAACCGGAGTAGAATAACGTGTAGTATTAGGTTGTCTCCAGTTCTGGGAAGAAGAATCACCCTGGAATTGATCACTATGGTTCTGGGCATAATTACGATTACTCTTTTTATTGAAATTTTTCTGGCTACCCTGAAATTTACGCATAAAATTTGGGCCATAAGGTGCTGCCGAAGCAACTGGCAGACCTTCTTTCACCTTAGAGTTACTAATGGTTATGTGCGGATGCGCAGTAACATACTGGCTACAGTATTCTTCCATTTCTTTTATGTTTTTAGGCTTACGCTCATGAAGAAAAGATAGAAAAGCTTCATTAACAGAAGACATAACCTTATCTCTAAGTAGTAAATCCATAAGAGCTTCAAATGTATTTTCTGTCTTAGACAACTCAACCCATCGTAAAAAAGTAAGACGGATGCCTGAGATGAATTCAGAGAATTCAACTCCAGTTTCTGGTAACATGGTTTTAAATTTAAGACGATATCCGTCCTCGTTAAGTTGGTACTTCTTTAACAATGCCGCCCTGACAACCTCATAGTTGTTTTTGTCAGGCACATCTACCATACTCAACAAAGTCAAAGCATCACCTCTAAGTATCTTGGACAGATGATACACATATAATGTTTTATCTATATTATGCACATTACATGCACTTTCAAATCTATCTAGATAAAATGTTATATCATCGATTGAGGGATTAAATGCTGGTAGATTAAGCTTGAAATCCTTAGCATTAGTCTTATTTGACACCTTATTTGCATCATTAGCATTACCAGTGTTCAATAACTTTAACTTCTCTAACTCTAAAGCTAAGACTTTTTCATCATGTTCCATTTTTGCTTTTCTCTCATCAGCCTCTCTTTGTAACCTTCTTTCTTCAGCCTCAGCCTGTAACTTTCTTTCTTCAGCCTGGGCCTGTAACTTTTTTTCTTCAGCCTCTATTTCAAGTCTCTTATTTTCAGCTTCTTTTTCAAGTCTCTTATTTTCAGCTTCTTTTTCAAGTCTCTTATTTTCAGCTTCAGCCTGAAGCCTCTTCTCCTGAGATTCTGCTTCTCTTTTTTGTTTTTCCATTTCCATTTGAAATCTTTTTTCCTCCACCTGCATCTGCAGTTTCTTTTGTTCTATTTCAGCCTCTATTCTCTTTTGTTCAGTTTGTTCTTTCATTTTCTTTTCTTCCGACTTCAATGCCTTGGCATATTGAACAGTCGCAAATTCTTCTAATTTATCACCTGTCTTCCCAAGGGCTTTACCCTGCTCAATAAAGTACTCAAATGTAGACATGATGTCTAAAATGTGAGTACAGAACCTGAAATAATTAATTATCTTATTTCAATGTTAAATAGCAACAAGACTTAATAAAGTGCTTGTATAATCTCTATGTTGAACCCAATCTCTGTGGGAAACAGGAGTTGACACCAACTTGTATTATCAAATGTATAATAATATCACAAGTCACCTCTTAATTAACAGTGCACTACCCAAATCAGTGCATAACCATCAGTTATTTATCATAACTGCACTACAATAGTGCATAAGCAAAAAACACCAGTTAGTTATGATAAGTGCACTATAGACCAATAGTGCATGAGCATATATTAACAATAGTGAAAGCTAACTATGCAAGAACTATGTAAACAATAACAAGACAATGTAAACAATAACAAAGGTCACCAACAATGTAAACAAAACAAAGATCAAAGTCAATGTAAACAACAACAAAGATCAAAGTCAATGTAAACAACAACAAAGATCAGAGTCAATGTAAACAATAACAAAGATCAGAGTCAATGTAAACAATCAACAAAGATCAAAGTCAATGTAAACAACAACAAAGATCAAACAATACGAAAACATTCGCATAAGTCAAATACACAAACAGCAAAACTAAAAAGAAATATGCGAAGATATGACTAACAAATGACGCTACAGTGTATACACAAAAATATACGTAAAGAACTGAATAATAGCAAAGGGGAGACCTACAAATACAAACAATCGAAATCGAAACTAAAAAACACAAAGAAAGAGAGAAAAGAAAAAAGAAAAAAAAAATATATACAAGAAACAAAAATAAAGCACAACTCGTCACAACTAAACAGATATAGCAACGATTGTCGCTAGCAAATTTCACTGTAGGAAATTCGCACAGTCCCTAACGAAAACGCTAACAGTAGAACCTCTGTGACGTGGTATCTTCTACTGAAAGACACCGCCCAACCGAGAAAACCCGCTGAAATATAAACATATAAATATACAAATAACAAATAACATATAACATATAAACATGTATCATGAAAACAATAGGAGAAAGTGTGAAAGTACAGAAGGCTCAGTTAGAACATAAGGGCACAGTTCACAAACAAAACAGGCCACTTAACTTCTATAAATCCAGCGTCAGCACGGTGCAGAACAGGATGTAATCAGCATTCTGAGGATAATGATCCAACGTTGATTAACTTCTGCTCCCATAAACAGCCATGACGAAGGAAATGAGCTTCTAATACTGCAACAGTTGTTACGGCACTTGACCTTCTGAAT
Source organism: Oreohelix idahoensis (assembly GCA_024509875.1). Lineage (NCBI taxonomy): Eukaryota > Metazoa > Mollusca > Gastropoda > Stylommatophora > Oreohelicidae > Oreohelix > Oreohelix idahoensis. The sequence goes on along the minus strand of JAMPIV010017851.1, from coordinate 261,901 downwards.
CTTCTAAATTGATTTAACCGGCACTTGACCTTCTGAACCCGCAACAGTACCCCTGAGACCGGAACAGTTGTTACGGCACTTGTCCTTCTTTTCACCAGATCAGGAAATCCATTCGCTCGGTACTTGTCCTTCTAATTTTACATAAACTTCAATATTGCCGAGCAGCGCCGGGTAGTTTCAAAATCAGCAACTGTCAGAAAATCCGGATACTTTCAATAAAATTTCTTGTAAGGTGGTAGTTGATGCTGTAGTTGTATCTAGTATGATGATGATGTCTGGGTTTGCTGACCCCCTTGATAGCTGGAATCAGAGTGAACCAACCTATGGCCACCAAAAATGATATGGTGCGCCAAAATATCAGATGATAGAACCAGCTCTGGCCACCAAAAATGATAAGGGTGGATTTGAGCTGAAGTGGTAACTTGCCACCCTTATCGACACCTGGTATTAAAGTGTAAGATGTAGGTGTCTTCTCTGATTTAGGATGTTGCTGTGTATGTGGTAGTGGAACAGTTCACAGGGTTATCACACAGGCAACATGACGTGTAGAGTCATAGAAAGGGTAACTTCGTTGTATAAGTTTCTTCCATTTATTGCACGCCACAAAACAGTCATGATACTTATGACATCAACATAGTTAACGAGTTCAGCAAGATGATATGGCACATTGAAAACAATTTCTGTAGTCAGCAATGACAGCTGTTGTATATATGCGTCATAAGACATCACAGTTCAATAGATTCAGAAATTCATAAATCATAGAGTTCTAGTTCGTGAAGCTGTATAAATAATAATAATTTCTGCAACAGTGTCAACTACAGATCTTCAATGTTCATAAACAATAATAAATGCTCCCATTCTGATGCTAGCAGATCAGTTGTATACAATAAGTCCGTTCACTGTCTGCACGTGAATAGCATACATGGGCTACAGGTCAGCTCGACCTTTATAATGTTCCTAAGTCTAACCATCTGACTTGGACGTGATCTCTGATATAACGAATCCTGGAACACAGACAATAGTCTTGTTGGTCTAGAGCGACCCATATAGATTTAACTAGTTCAGGTATAAAGATACCGGTGACTTAATCCTAGTCAAAGTACCTCACCATTTTGCATCACACAGGCGAGCAAATAGGCGACAAAATGACGAACCTCTAGATGATAGCATAAAGTTCGATACAAGAGGAATTACCTTATTTCGGAAAATCAACCATGAACATATGCCTCCAGGCAGGCGTGAATAATACTGGGAAATAGTCTAGTTAGCTAACTAACTCACAAAGACAATGTATTTCCCTCAGAAAATCACAAGACGCAGTTGCGTCTGCTCGCTTCTTAAACCATTTCTCAACTCCCGAACTGGGCGGAACACACAGAACGAACTCCCAGCTTTTGACATGCGCAGAACGACAATCTCTGAGTTGCCGTTCACAATAAGACGATTCTAAGAACATTCGAGATAAAAGTCTTACACAGTCGCGCCTTTTATGGTCATGAAAAGAAGCGTTAAGAAAGGTTTCAGACATCTACCATAGTTGACTGGTACTACCAAATAAGGAGATGTGGTCACGCTTCGTTCAAGAAATTATAGACCGAACGTGTCTCTATACAAGAGAAGGCAAACTCCTAAAAAATTGTAGTCTCGATAACTCGGATTATGTCCCTTTGACCATAGAAAACATAATACACACTTCAGTCAAAAAATGATCATACATATGAAAAATGTTTATACAAACGAAAAATAATAATGATCCGTGCGTAACAAATGGCCATAGACATTATTGGTCCATTTAAGATCAAGTCTGCCAGAGGACATCAGTTTATCTTGACGTGTGTTGATATGTGCACACGTTGGCCAGAGGCTATTCCTCTGAAGAACATTACTACTGCTGATATTGCAGATGCTCTTTGGCTTATATTTTCTCGTCTGGGGTTCCCCGGAGAGATATTGTCAGACCATGGCACCCAACTAATATCAGATACCATGTCTCAAGTAATGTCTACTCTGCAGATAGATAGATCTTTAAGTAGTATCTACCATCCAATGTCTAATGGTATGGTCGAACGCCTTAATAGAACACTTAAAAACTTACTGGGGAAGATAACTGAGGATCATCCTCAAGACTGGGACAGAGTTTTACCTGCGGCCCTCTTCGCTTACAGAGAGGTACCCAATGAACATACGGGATTTTCTCCCTTTGAACTCGTCTTTGGCGCGCGTCCGCGTGGCCCTATGTCGTTGCTTCACGATCTCATAACATCTGACAATATTGACGATGACACAAAGTCATCCTACGAATATGTCATCGCGTTGAGACAAAAAATTATCGAAGCATGCAAATTAGCAACTTCTTCTTCTGAATTTGCGAAACAGAAGGCAAGGCAATTTGCCAATAAGAAGAGATGCTTACGACAACTTTGTCCTGGTGACAAAGCATTTGTATTACTACCTTGTAGGGAAAACAGATTACTTATTTCTTGGAAAGGTCCGTACGATATAATATCGAAAATTTCCGATGTCGACTATATTGTCGATATTGATGGGAAGCATAAAACCTTCCACATCAATATGCTTACTGAATTCCATGAACGTCCGGATTATTTGCAACCCATTTTCCAAGCAACGGACAATTCTCCAGTACAACATGGTCATTACTCATCACTGTCCGTGATACAGGATGAGGAAACAAGTTTTTCAGATGTAAATCTTCCTCTTCCAATGATCCCACTTCATTCCAGTGAATCATGGAAGAACGTTACTGTCTCTCCTGATTTGTCTCTAGGAGAACAGCGACAAGTTTCAACTATGTTGCAAACATTTCAGGATGTACTCACTGACATCCCTGGACAAACGAATGTCATTGAACATGACATTGTTCTAACTGACCATACTCCTATTAGGGTTAGACCTTATCCTATACCTATACATTTTCAAGCACAGGTCGAGAAAGAGTTGGATGAGATGATAGATTTGAAAATAATCGAACCATCCACCTCTGCATATTCTTCGCCGATGGTTATTGTGCGTAAAAAAGACAATAACATACGTCTTTGCGTTGACTATCGAAAATTGAATCAAGTAACGAAGTTCGATGCCGAACCTATGCCTTTACTGGAAGAGCTACTTACTCGACTCTCCAAATCTCATTTTTTCACTAAACTTGATTTGTCTAAAGGATATTGGCAAGTTCCTTTATCTGAACGCGCCAAACCTCTCACGGCTTTTTCAACACCTAGAGGTTTGTTCCAATGGAATTTTATGCCTTTCGGTCTTATGAACGCACCAGCTACATTCGTACGCATGATGCGCCGAATCCTATCTTATCGGTCAGATGTCATTGCATATCTAGACGACATCTGTCTTTTCAGCGATACTTGGGAAGATCACTATTCAGGGTTAGATGAATTGCTGTCTACTTTGCGTGAGCACAACCTGACAGCGAAACCCTCTAAAGCCTATATTGGTTTTAGCGAAATTTCTTTCCTAGGCCACCGAGTTGGTCATGGTTTCCTAAAGACAGAGGACCATAATACTAGTAAGATACTTAACATCTCAATCCCTAAGACTAAAAAACAGGTGAGAAGTCTGTTAGGTCTTATTCAATTTTATGGCAGATTCATTCAGAATCTATCCTCTATCATGGCACCTCTCTCAACACTTCTAAAGAAAGGTTCGCCTAATGTGGTCCACTGGTCTCAGGAATGCCAATGCTCTCTGGATAAGATTAAAACACTGTTTTCAACACCACCTATTTTAGTGCTACCCACTAAAGATAAGACATTCGTTCTTCGTAGTGACGCTTCATCCACTGGGATTGGAGCGGCACTAATGCAAGAGTACTCTGGAACTCTGCATCCTGTAATGTATATTTCCAGAAAACTTAATGCGGCAGAAAGGAATTATTCGGTTTTAGACCGTGAGCTATTAGCTATGGTTTGGTCGATCCTCAAACTACAGAGATTCCTTCTAGGCGCACATTTCATAGTAGAAAACGACCAAAAAGCTCTTACTGCTATACAGAGTAAGAATTTGAAGAGCTCGAGGTCTACTCGATATGCAATTGCTCTTCAACCTTTCCATTTCTCTGTGCGAGCTATTCGTGGATCAGATAATGTGATGGCAGACATTCTGTCAAGATGCCCACATGATTCCACATAACTATTAGGGCTTAGACTTCTTGATATGTCTAGTTCTATAGTAGTTCCTTTTCTATATCATGATAGATACACATTTGTAATTTAATAATATAATGATTGTATCACTACATAGCGGTTCATTGATGTTTATTCACCGCTGTGCTTTGATGATTTTTTCTTCATAAATCATAAATTTAAGATATCTAATACGAAATGATGATATGAATTTTTTAGGCATTGTGTAATTGCCAGAATTGTATTATACTTTGATGACACCTTCCTGGAAAAATATACTTGTAGAGAAATAATTTCTCTCAGTTTATGAGACACATTCTCACCAGTCGCTCCATAAGTCGACTTAGCCTCATATTAGGCGTTATAGGTATTCCTGATATTTTCATCTGCGCATTATTCATGCGTTGTGAGCCTATTGTACGTTGCTCCTAGATGTATTTCAAAAAAAAAAAAAAATGTTCCATTTTTTTTTCCCGGGAGGTGTGGTAAGACTGTTACGTGCAGTCTTTGATATCTTACAATATTATACATAGGTAATTTTTTAGTGCTTAAGGGAAAGTCATTATTGAGTTACTTCCCTTGAAAGTTGTACCGTCTCTTCGATCGAACTCCGCGGATAATCCATTTTACTGCGATTTATTCGTTGTTTGGGTAATAATAGATTGTTCTTGCTTCAGAATATCTATAGCCTGAATTTATGTGTATTGTTTGTCTGAGTAGGACGAGTCTGTCTTATATCTGTATATCTTTACATATCTAAGTCGAACTATATGTTCTGTTGTCTCTAGAGAGGTCAAAGGCTATTCGGCGGATGTGTCGCTAGAGAGTGGTGTGATTTGGCTTCGTCCTGATAGGGACTGTGTCTTCTATGTCGGCTGTCGCCGGGGAAAAAGTGATCTCAGTATTTGTGGGGAAAGTGATAGTCGTCTAAACCTATCGTGTATGCTTTACCCCAGTGTTTATTCGTATTGCCAAGGAATGGCAGAGGCATATTTCTGATGCCAAGGTAATAATAGACACTCTTATGAACTCTCGATCGAAGCCACCATTTTCGATAGTTACGATTTGAATGTCTAAGAGAATATATTTGACTCGATGAAAACGACTTCGATTCCTAGCAGCACTATATCCTGTAGATTGCAGTCAATTGTTCATGATCAAATCTACAGAGCAATGAAATGTTTTATGAATGACTAACTTTAGGACAGATTCATTATCTGTATCCAAACGTGAGTGACAGCTCACGAGTGAAGCCATCTTGGAACCAAAACATGTAGTGACTTTCAAGAAGAGAAAAGGGATGCCCGTATTATCGCTTGTTTAGTCCAGAGATCACTGCTACACATGAGAATCCATTGCTAGCGGTTCAATATTATTATATGGAAAAATATGTGCTGAACATTATGTTGAAGAATCGTCGCTAGACGAGATTAGGTTTAGAAGCCATCTGAAATATTGTTTATAAGCTGACGTGCTCAGTCAGTGAAGTCAGATGATATATATGTATGGGCGATACTGAGTGCTTGGCTACTGACAGTCCATTATACAATTATTCTACATGAGTGCCCATGTAACATTGCAAGACCATTTATCCACTGTACTATGATGTATTATGGCAACCTGTGATTTGTCACTATCTGTGCTGTCGAGTGTGTACGTCCAATTAAACTTTAGAAAAGGTACACAGTCGTTGGTGTCGATGACTTCCAGTCATACATGAGTGTGAGAAAAGAACATTTGTCAACAACACGAACCCTTCTTATCATTCGCACATTGTACACTCAATCCATGTCTACACACCACTGCGTAGGTCAAGTTGACATTCCATACACTACAGTGGAGCAAACAACACCATAGAGATCTTATCAACTGATGATGATGATGATGTCTGCTTCCATCCACTTATATCTATCTTTTGGTGGATATCATTAACGGGAATAAAAATCCAACTTTATCAACCTTTATCAGCTACGTTTCTGCGTAGGGCGACCCTTTCAACCGTTATCCATATGCACAGAAGTGTTGGTTATATCAGGACGCCCTCTTTAAGTGTTATATATTTCCTGATTATGCGAACTTTCTGTACTGTGCTGTATTAACTCTATTCATTTCTATCCTTAGAAAACCCGCCAAATTTGACAGGTAAATTCCGAAGTCGCAGAAAGAACCTTAAAACATTGTTTAAAAAAAATCAATATCGTTGTTTTATAATAAAATACTACATAAAATTTATTAAAAACGTAAAAATATTCTTTTAAAACAAGTTTTATAAGAAAATAATCAACGTTATGAAATATCATTTTAAATTAACCAAATTATCGCTGTGAATTTACTCTGCATAGTTCCAGCATTGCGTGCAATAGCTGGAATACCTAAATCAACATCAATAGGAATCTACAGTAGAAGTAGTTTTAGCAATAATGCCGTTGGAATTACGTAGAAAAGAACTAAAATCAAATTATATGACGAAAGAAATACTAGACAAGAATCATCCAGCTTGTACAGCTTTTATTAGGAGTCAGTGGTCAGTTTGTAACATCCCAATAAAAACATATATACAGAGGGGTCCAAAAAAAATGTACTCACACTTCCATTGTGCGTATCTATGCAAGATTTTCAAATCCGAATTTAATTATGGTGGCAAAGTGTAGTATTATGTTGTCTCTAAAGAGGGCTACAGTCGCCACGCCATCACGTGACCGGCAGGAGAGCCAAAGTGACGCAGGCACGCTTGACGTTGAAGTGTGAGTACATTTTTTTTACCCCTCTGTATATATCCAACATAGTGGAAATGTATGGAGGAACTAAAAAACTAGATAGATCTATTGAAATCAACTATCAACAGTAGTAAATAGATACCAGTTACCCAACCTTGGGAACTCATCAAGCTGACTTCTACCTGCTAGAAAACTTGATAAAAACAGACATATACATTTTCAAAAAAGAAACATTGCCAGCAAATATATACTAAATTAACAAAAGGCATTTTACGGAATACGCAGATGGGTATAAGAGAGAATATGACAAATTACAGATATGGATATACATACCAGCAAAGAAAACGAGCAAAAAAGCTACAGCCGTACGGAAAATACAATTGTTTGACAGCTGAGATTGTGGCAAAAGTAGAGGCTGCAGAAACTGTTTCTCTGACACCCTCCAGCCCCTCCCCCTCTTTTTCAAGAAACTAACGGTTTAACGGATTCATTTTCAACAATTAAAGTTCAAAGATTGTCTGAGTGTGAAGATCAAGTTTCTAAAGAACAAAAGAATATGCAGTGGACCAAAAAGTAGAGATATTTTTGACAAATATGCATTTTTGGTAAATATTTATAATCCAGTTCTAACCGCGTAGATACCCTCACGTTGGCATAGAATGGAAACGATAAAGCAGATAAAGAAGCGAAGACAGGTAGAGATACAATAAACGAAAGAAAATTAGTTTTGGACTTACGGGATATAAAAATATTCAATACAAGTATAATACTAGACCAATGGACAGTACCGGGGAAGAGGGGTCTCTGATCAGAGAATGAAAGAAGAGGACTATTGTTTCCTTAGGCATGTCGTACAGGACAACTAATATGCGGTTATGCATGGGGTTGGCTATCTCATTCTGTAAAACACACTACTACATAAACCACCTCTACAAGAGCATGGGAATGGTTGGTGTAGGCTTCCTGCCTGGGGACCAACCTCAAGTGGTGATTACATGCTCCATGTGGAGTGAAAAGAAAAATGAATGAATTAATGGATAATAATACCTTGTGATAGAAGTTGACAAGGAAAATGAATTAATGGACAATACCTTGTGATAGAAGTTGAAAAGGAAAATGAATGAACTAATGGACAATAATACCTTGTGATAGAAGGTGAAAAGGAAAATGAATTAATGGACAATACCTTGTGATAGAAGTTGAAAAGGAAAATGAATGAACTAATGGACAATAATACCTTGTGATAGAAGTTGACAAGGAAGACATGCACTTACGCTGCTCAAAGCTCCTACAAGAACGCATTAATTAGCTAGAAAATTAAAAATACCCAGCAGTAAAAAACTCCTTACATTCTTCTTCTTGGATCCTTAACCGCTGACTGACGAAGAAGTCAGTGGCCATCACGCTTAGTGGCGTCTTGTAGGGCAGCAACAAAGAGGCTGTCCTCATTTTGCTCGGTCGGTTGCCATCCTTCGTGCCGTGCCCCAGCTTCCGGATGCCCATCCCGCAGCAAAATTTATTCATTTGTTGCCGTTTCTGTAACTTGATTTCTTTGTTACACGGACAGGGGTGTCGGCCCTGTACTAAAACCCCCAACCTGGGGGACCAGGGTGTCTGCTTTAGTCTGACCCCTACCCGCACAGACCTGTCCAACTTAGATTAGCACTGTGAAAAAAGATATTATACAATAACAGAACATTACTGGGCAGAAAGTCTTCAAGACAATACTAAAGAGCACTTTCTTGTAAAACAAAAAAATGAATATACGATAAAGACATCCTATTGGCTAAGCGTGAAGATAACAAACAAATCTGTTCATTAAGAACAGAAAATTATATTTCTTTTTCCAGTATAAGGAAGCACGAGTGTTTAAGAATAAAAACAAACAAACAGACAAATACACAGTTATCTTTGCTACTTTTAACACATTATAGCAGAACATTTACTCTAAAAATAAAATTTCTTGTCTATTACTTGATATATCAAAATACAAGACCAGTGGTCGTGAAGTTTCTGTTCAGTTGACTTGCTGCGCGTTATCTGAATCAAGAATGTACAAGGCGCTTGTGCTAGACGTTGCATATTTTGCTTTGATTTATTTTGTTTAGTTTGCTGTTGCTTTTTATTTCTATTGTGCATTTCTTTATAGTAGATCCGCTGAGCACCTGTATTTTCTATATTTCTCATTGATGTAATGTCTGAACTTGAATAAACCCATCTGAAGTCTCTTAACTTGTTTATATTGTGACAACAATGTAAGATAATTCGACGGCCCTGGCGATGATATTACATAGTGGTAGGATTGTCTCCCCTGTCTCGCAGTAGTGGTCCAACAATGGCCAAACTTAGAGACTAATGATGAGGGTCTTCGAAGATCTCAACCTAGGCTCTTGGCAGAGATATACCTAGAAGAATGATGCTTCTATTTAAGGGAGCATCACAGCATTTTAAAGAAAAGAAAGCATAACAACTGTTCATCTGAACTGTCATGAGCGTATTATTCTCCCGCCCCTACTGTAATGTAATATATTTTCGCTCTATTTCTGAGCCCCCAGCAGAAGGTGATTCAGCAAAATCTTAATAGCTCTATCTGGTTATGTATTTAGAACAAAATTAGTCATATGGGTGCAGAAATACACTTCACTCAATAGCTTTACAGTTACAGATACACAGGTTTAATAATCACTTAAGTTTAACAATGTAAAATAAATAAAGTTGTTAATAAAAAGGAAACAATAATATATTATCATCGGATGATGTTAAATTTTGGTGGCTGACAAGAACATTTTTGAAATGTCCATTAGTTGCGCTGTAAAAAGTACTTAGCTTCCGGTGTGGGTTCGGTTGGCGTCTGCTTCCCACAGGAACTTTGGACTGTACTTCTCTACAATAATCAGGTCTGGTAGCTGTAACACGTCTCATACATTTTTAAGATTGAGGTAATTACAAAGGTTGCCAAGCATCTTCAGGACCTGTCTGATGTTTGTGTCTAGCGTCGCCTGCTGGCAACTTGTACCATAAACTGAAAAGAGGCAAATGTATCTGCTAAATATTGGGTCTATTGACACAGTCATAAGGCGACCTCTGTTTCCATACACCAGTTCATCTTCTTTAGAAATGTTACCCTCCCTGAGCGTTTTTTTTTTACCCCATTGATTCGAATGAAAGTGCTTTTGGACAGCGGAAGAAAACAATTCGAATTATATATATATATATATATATATATATATATATATATATATATATATATATATATATACACACACATATATATATATATATATATACATACATATATATATATATATATATATATATATATATATATATATATATATATATATATATATATATATATATATATATATATATATATATATATATATATATATATATATATATATATATATATATATATTTTATATATTTTTTATATATTTATATATTTTTTATATATTTATATTTATATATATATATACATATTTATATATTTGTGTGTATATATAATATTTACTAAAGTAAAATAAAGAGTAAAGGATCCCGTTACACGCCCATTGAGGCATATTGGGAATATGGTGTTAGGCCCATATTTTATTGACCATCGGCACACAATGGGTGATGTGGTCAGCATCACGCCGGCCGCCTCAACCTTCCTAGAGTTGCTCTAGTACCCAATTGACGAGGCTGGGTCGACCCCAGAGCCATTTGCGGTCTAAAAAATCCCACCTCAACTGAGGATCGAACCATGGACCACCGAGCTAGGAAGCTAGTGCACTAACCACTGCGCTACCGCGGCTCCCATTTACTAAAGTGCTTGTAAAATAAATACCATCATCCATTCTCTGTTATCTATTTAGCCTGGGGCCACGTCTGCTGTTAGTTCCTCGTGAGGAAAATCGCACGAAGCCGTCACCAGCTGTCGCAGTGGTGGTTTATATCTCAGGTTATTTGTAGTGATGCCAGCTTCATATGCCACTGTACATCCACAAGCAAATTATACATGTCAAAATGCAAATATAAAATGATAAAATGTACATGTTACAACTTACCCCACAGCACAGACTTTTTGCACATGGAATGTCCGAATATTGCCGGGCAACTGATTTAAGATGCGTCTCTTCAGGTCTGTTAGGTGTCTAATTGAGTGCACATGAAGTTGGATCCTAGAACTTAAGGCGCAAAATGATGTGTCTGGGGTTACTCTCTTATAATCTTAGAATTTACTTCCAGCCCATGGCCTGTCCTATATTTGGGTCATAATATTCCGTGTCCTTGGCTGTTTATAATTTCTTCTTGACGAAACTGGAAGTCAGTGAAGTAGTCTTACAACGCTGTAGAATACAAGAGAAATGTGTGCCTATACACCCAGGTTCCTACTTCGGGGTGAAGTCTAATCAACCAACATCTACGTGACATACCAAACGAACATTATTACCGCACTCTTGCGTTCCCTGCACGCCTCGTCCTGCCCTGCCACACCTGTATGTACATGGATACATGATAGTAAATATATATATATATATATATATATATATATATATATATATCGTACATGGTCATTGAAGCACATAGATTAAATGATATTTCTCCTGGCCGACTGTATTCATTAGTTACCATGCTGGCGTTGTCTCAGACGTGGAGGACCTCTGCTACTTTAGTAGCTAAAGAGATGACATCAAAACGTATCTGACAGTGTTTTAGCAGTATGGGTGACGATGAATCGTATTTGGAGTCGCCAAATGCAGACACGACAAGACGGATCTGATTACCTAATGCGATTACAAATCAACAAAGACTAAGTAGGTGTAAACAAGAGAGGTAGGGGGAAATGATTCCAGTCACCACTTTTAATGTCGCTTAGTGATGGAGAGAAATGATGCTCCAGGGTTATAAGTAACATTATACTGAAGCACATTAAAAACACACCACCTGTATAATCTAGGAACAGAGTGTGAAATGTAAATATAAGTGTTTACAAGTTTACATATTTGGAATCTTTATTCATTTTCCTATGAATCCATGCTGGTCATTAATTTGTACATTTGATTGTTATGAAATTCATTGCATTCTGTGCAGGCAAGGGAGGAAACCAAAAATGAAACCAATAAAAAAATTCATTCACACTATCCTCAGTATCTGGTATGTCAACCGTGTGCTTGCAAACAAGCTTGGCAGCGGCTCCGCATGGAACGCACAAGTCTCTGAAGGAAATTCCGGGGAATCAAGTCCCATTCACGTGTAAGAGCAGCTTCGAGCTGTTGCAGATTAGCTTGAGAACCTTGCCTGTAGGCTCTGCGTCCAAGCTCGTCCCACAGATGTTCTATAGGGGACATGTCTGGTGATAGGGCAGGCCAATCAATCGTCACAATGTTCTGCTGCTGTAGATATTGCTGCGTAATGCATGCGGTGTACGCACGTGCGTTATCCTGCTGGAGAAGCTGCAAGTCGGGATAATTTGTGAACGCAGGAGCAACCAATGCATCCAGAACCTCATCTCGATATGTCACAGCATTAACATTTCCACGGAAGACGTGAAGAGGCAAGCGATAGTGAAAACTGAATCCTCCCCAAATGTGAATACTGCCACCTCCAAATCGGTTGTGCTGACGAATACAGCAATCTGCTAAGCGCTCTCCACACCGTCGCCAAATCCGCATATGTCCACCAGCAAAGGATATGTTGAATCTGCTCTCGTCTGTGAATAGGACAGCATTCCACTGCAGTCTAGTCCATCTGACATGTTGCTCTGCCCATTGCAGGCGCTGCTGACGATGTCTGTGAGTCAAGTTTGGCCCAACATAAGGTCGTCTTGCAGTAAGGCCTGTATCTCTGAGTCGTCGTATGACTGTCATTCGAGAGACTTGCCCACGTCTACCCACTATTGCTCTTGCTGTTTGACTTGCCGGGAGAGAACGATTCCTTACGTGACTCAACACAATATGACGATCTTGCGCAGGGGTAGTAACTCGTGGTTGGCCACTCCGAAGTCTATCCCGGGCACTGCCAGTGGTTCCGTAACGTTCATTGAGACGTACAATAGTGCTGGGGTGGCAATTCGTCCTTCTGGCAATGGCCGGCGAGCTCATTCCGGTCTCCAACATACCAATGGCTCGTTGGCGGTCGTTTTCAGAAAGTCGTGGCATTTGAAGCACATGTACTGGGTGTTTTGTCTCAACGGCCTTTTTATACGGAGTATACTGCCACAACGCGTACTCATTTTCAGGGTCATAGCTGTTCGGAATCGTGTTGTGTGGCAGGGCAGGTCACGGCATCAATTAGAGAGGTGTAACCCGGCTGTGTTTACTGAATCAATGTGAGAATGTGTGTGACTGTCAGTTGGCCGGGTCAGTTCAGTTAATGGTGTTGAGCGCAGGTAAATATACTACTCGTCAAAAGTCAAGGGCCACCCTATTATTTCCAATACACTTTTATATAAGCGCATAGAATGATTAAATGAAGGAAGTTTTTAGTAAAAAATGGGTGCAATATCTTCCTCTGACAGTCCTCTATGCACGTTAAGCATAAAAACAACTCACCGACAACTATGGTGATCACGTGCAATTTGGTTTGCTGACCATAAATTCACATTTTTAATCTGTTTTTTCAAACTTCCGTAGAACCAAACAGGTGAAGTAATCGTGCTGATTGAAATTCCACGTGCAATGGCGACTTTTCGTGAACAGAGTTCACTCTTAATTTGTTTTACAATCAGCAGACTTAGGGTAGTTTCATCACTTGCAAAAACCATGCCACCGAGAAGAAGTCTTGACACCTTACAAAGAATGAGGGCTATAGCGTGGGTTGACAGTGGTTTATCTGTCCGTGAGGTTGCTAGACGGCTTGCAGTGTCACACTCTACTATCCAAAGAATTTTGGAGAGATTTCAGACCACAGGAAGTGTGGAGGATCGCCACCGGCCAGGTCGCCCTAGATGCACCAATAGACATGATGACCGGTACCTCTTGTTGTCAGCCCTGTGCCATCGAACAGTGACTTGTTCCACTCTGAGATGATAGGAAACTCTTTACAGAGCGATACAACAGGAAGCAATCTGATCATCAGAAGAAGTCCACCCGTCCGACAAGTGTTTCGGTCCTATATACATGTCAGCTGAGACAAACTGTAAACGTTAATGTCTGTCAAAGCACCATTCGTAGACGTTTACATGAATTTGGAATGGCTGCTCGACGTCCTGCAGTCAGAATTCCTCTTACTCCTGCTCATCGCATAGCCCGTATTGCTTGGTGTCGCGAGAACATCCGATGGACAAGGCAACAATGGAGTCAAGTTATCTTCACTGATGAATCTCGCTTCACTGTGTCATTCAATGATGGCAGGACACGAGTTTGTAGACGACCAGGAGAGCGATTTACTGATGACACAATTCGAGAGGTAGATCGTTATAGTAGGGGTTCTGTCATGGTCTGGGGAGGCTTCTACAGACACGGCAGGACCCCACTCTACATCATCCAAGGCAACTTGACCGGCCCAAGATACCAGAACGAAATCTTGAGACCAATTGTTCAGCCTGCTCTGGAGGCCATAGGTGGTAATGCCATCCTCCAAGATGATAACGCTAGACCCCATCGAGCTCGTGTAGTGAATGAGTTTATTCAGCAACATGGGATCATCAGGATGGCGTGGCCAGCTCATTCACCTGACCTTTCTCCGATTGAGCACCTCTGGGATGTCTTTGGTCGAAGATTGTCAACAAATCACCCCCTGCCAATGGATGTTGCACGGCTAACTGCATTTCTGCTTCCGGAATGGCAAGCTGTTCCTCGGGATACTCTTCGGACCCTTGTGGACTCGATGCGTCTACGCTGTCTTGAATGCCTTGCTGCAAACGGTAGTCATACCCGATTTTGAAATGTCTATTTGTCCAATATCTATTGTGTGACTTTTAAAAAGGTGGGTGACTGTGGTAAAGTGGGATGATATAAATATTTATAGGGACTTAGTGTACTGACTGAGATCAGCTGTGAAGGTATCTGTATCTAATAAGTGTGGTGTATTACAGATGACCTTACTTGCTACCACATTTATACCTCAGTGAGAATTATTCTGGAATATTGTGATGGCTACGTTGAATGTCTAGGGTTATGAAAATGATGAAGAGTAAGTCACAACAACAACAGACAGATAAACAATTTAATTTATTCCACAACACTTTACAACACTGTGACACTCACACACATAAAACACTCTATAAGACTATCTTAAATGAGTCAAGTGTTAAAGTTTAAAAATATATGTATTAATTCCTTTCAATAATAGATATCCTGATTCAACTACACAGTGAACCAGGAATCACAATCAAATGTAATTACAAGTTATATGTAGACAATTTATAGTTATGATCTTTGTATTGACATATTTTATTATTATTATCATATGTGTGTAAGTTGTGATGTAGTACTATGAGGTAATACTGGCTTGTTCAAGCTTGGTGGTTATTTGTCATCATGACTTCAAGTGTTTGCTTATGGTGGAAATAGTATTGGGAAAAGTTCACAGTTCCTGTCAATTGAAACAATTTATTGTCCCTCTTTATTTACTATATTGTCAGTTTTAGAGGGGGCACATAAAATTGAGCTGCTCTGGCCACAGAATCTTATCTTCTGTGATGGCGGCAGGAACCAGTATCCTCTGCTCGCGTGCTTCACTGTGTTCTTGAGACACCTCACTAGTCGCTATCTGGACCAAGGGGTATGCTATCAGCCTCTGGATTCAGCAAAACTCAGACCAGGTGCTGCTTCAATAAGTTAGGACCACGGTCCCTGAAACAAGAAGGTTGTACCTCCTACTTCAGAACTAATTTATAATCTGTTTCCACACTGAACACAATACATAACAAACACTGAGTTCAGAGCGGTAGGCCAACTGCTAGCTTCATCTGAAACAATTTACACCAGTATTCTCCTCCTAAATGGTTACTACGCCTCTGCAATTCCAGCACCAGTTCCTTCTAGTCAATAAGATAGGTGTCAGTGTACCATTTGGTGATCCCATGCATTTATACTTCTCTCCAACAAGTTTTGTTCAGGTTGGAGCACTATCTAGGCTTTGCCTCATGTTTGCTACCGAACCACACACATATACAGACATAAATTATCAATTCACATTCAATTTTCATCAAAAAGACATCAAATATGTCAATCTTACCACAATTAATGGAAATAACAAACAAATACGTTGACTGGCGATGAACCATGGCACAAATTCCGATCTGCCTCTGTCCCAAGCTTTTACCTAGAAAAATAGGAGCTGGATCTCAACGCACTGATTCTTAGTAAGTTTATTTTAAAATGTGGCACTGAACAGACGCTCCTAATTGACTATATCAACGGGTCTAGCCAATAGGGCCATGTTTACAAAGCTTTTGAAAAAATTTATCCTTCCTACTTTTCCCCTAACAACCAAAAATAGTATTTGCAATCCGACTAATCAGGTTTTGCCTTACATATCATTCCCGCCAATCAAATCGGATTTAACATGGTGGCCTATTTCCCGTAAAATGGTGGTTTCAAAACATGCCACTGTGCGATTATTATTTGGTGTTGTCTGACAGCACCACTCTAGTATTATGGCTATAATTTGTTAATTATTAAACTAATTTCTTAACACCTAACATATTCTTTGTCAGCAAGTCCTAAGGCACCCAAATATATAAGTTTTAATGGAGCTAAGTGGCTGCGTTCAAAATATGTATTTTCTAGGATAGTCGTGTATTTTTTATTTTTTTCGATTTAGAACCGGCACCTGTCCTGCCTTTTCGACTGTTCTGTCAGACTAATGTCAGGATTTCAGACATAAAACAGTAGAATGTCATGTTTCCTAATAAGCATTAAACAGTTTTTTAAAACTTAACCCTCGTATTGGTAGTGTTTTTTTATCACTGTCTATTTGAAAAAAAGTAAGTGCTTCATGCCTTTCGCGTTGGGGGTGGCATTAATTTTATATCGCGAGACGCGTGTTAGTGTTGCATACGTTCCCCCGTTCAGCCCTCTCTCTCTCTACATATCCTAAGTCCATCTGCATTTCATTACGCAGTGTATAAAATGAAATTAATGCCAGCACTAATCTAGGTCATCAATCAGCTTGCGTATCTCAAGGTTCTCCAAGAAACACAGTACACGTTTTATTGTTTTGTTGAAACGCGTGTATGCTGCTGTAGGCTTTATTAGTAAACGTGACAGCGTGAGAATATGCAGACGAAGCAGAAATAGGGGGATCTCGAGTACAGTCATTGTGACAGCACTGTTCTTTACCATTCTTCTTTCCCTTTTATTGAATTATGTGTTAGGCCCTACATTTACCTTTTAAGTTATATATGTGGATTTAGAATGCCTCACGACAAACTCTCCCCTCCTAAAACAGACGCTATATGTCAGTCTATAATTCTATATACACATAGGGAAATTTATTATTATTTCTGGGACTTACGGTGATTCTCATCACACGGATGGCGGCTTAAAAAATCCGCTCCCAGATTTGTTTTTCCAGAAATATACTCTATGCTCAACTCAAATGGCTGCATAAGTAAGGACCATCTGAGTAACCTAGAATTTTCATGCCTAGCCTGCGCTAGAAACGACAATGGTTTGTGATCCGTTTGCAACTTAAATGCCTTCCCATACAGATAAATATTGAATTTCTTTATCGCCCATACTACTGCAAGACATTCTTTTTCGCTAGTTGAGTAATTGGTTTCAGCTTTATTCAACGTTCTGCTAGCATATGCCACTGGGCTTAATTCCCCATCCAGTGCATCTGATTTCTGTAACAGGGTCGCACCTAACCCGATATTACTGGCATCCGTCCTTACAATGAATTCTTGACTTAAGTCAGGTAATTTCAAAATAGGTTTGCTTGTGAGCTTTTCCTTCAATTCCTGGTAAGAAAATTCACATTGTGATGTCCATGTAATTCGATCTGGATTTCCTTTACGTGTCAAATCAGTTAACGGTGCACATATGGAATTAAAGTTTTTGATATACTTTTGGTAGAAACCACATAATGAGACAAATGATCTCACGTCTTTCTTGGTTTGTGGTCTCGGTGCTTTCTTTAGTTTCTCTAAATTCTTGGGTTCAGGGGTCATGTTTCCCTGATGGACTGTGTGTCCCAAGAATCCTAATTCTTTGCATCCAACGCAACATTTGGTTGGTCGGGCTGTTAAATTCGCTTCTCTAAGTCGATTAAACAGCATGTTCAGAGAGTCAATGTGTTCCTCAAAGGTTTCTGTTGCTATAAGAATATCATCCATGAAATTTGTGATGCATGGGTTATTCAGAGGATCCAACAATTTTCTCATCATTCTAGAGAAGACACTAGGCGCATTCTTCAATCCAAATGGCAATCTGTTAAACTCATAGTGTCCCTCTGAGGTACTAAAAGCTAGGTAAGGTCTAACCTCAGGCTTTACTGGAATCTGATAGTATCCTTTACTCAGATCCACTTTTGAGAAATATTTAGCTTTATTTAGCCAGGCAAACAACTGATTTGTATCCGGCAATGGATCCACCTGTCCTTCTGTGATAGCATTCAGTCTCCTGTAATCTATACAGAGTCTATGTTCTCCAGAGGATTTCCTTAAGAGCACCACACTGGAACTATACGAAGATTCACTGTGTGAAATAATTCCTTCCTTCAACAAATAGTCTATCTCTTCCTTCAAAGCTTTCTCCTTAGCAAAAGGAATCGAATAGGGTTTCATACAGACAGGTGTGGGGTCTATCAGTTTCATATCATATTCCAATAAATTTGTATGCCCCGGTCGGTCTGTTAACACCTCTGTATGATTATCGACCCTCGAATCGGTCGGTTGGATCGGAGGGTTGATCAGTGAGTTAACAATTCACTATCGTAAAACAAGCTATTGTTACCGAAACAGAACCAGGCTCGACAGTAAACATGACTCACTCTAATATCTTGGGGGCTAAGGAGATTTCTAAAATTGGATACTGGAATGTAAGAACTATGTATCAAGACGGAAAATTGGAAGAAGTAATTAAAGAAATGGATAATTATAAGTTGGACTTATTGGGTGTCAGCGAGTGTAGATGGACGGGGAAGGGCATAAAATATATTTCAGAAGAAAAAAAGCAAATTATATACTCTGGTAGTAATGATAATCGTCACACAGAGGGAGTAGCCATCCTAATGACACAGAAAGCAGCAGCATCGCTTATCAGCTGGGTACCTATCAATGAGAGGCTAATATTAGCTAGATTTCAGACACGATTTTTCAAGCTCTCAATTGTACAATGTTATGCACCAACTAACGACGCTCTTGATACCACAAAAGATGACTTCTATGAAGCACTTCTAAGTACCATCAACACAATACCCAAGCATGACATAATAGCAGTCATGGGTGATTTTAACGCCAAAGTAGGTGACAACAACGATGGAGTACAAAGATATCTCGGTACTCATGGCATAGGCTGTTTGAATCAAAATGGCGAAAGACTTCTAGAACTTTGTGAAATATCAAACCTCGTTGTGGCAGACACCATCTTTCCACATAAGAATATCCACAAGATAACATGGAATTCACCTGATGGCAGAACTAAGAACCAGATAGATCACTTCTGCATAAGCGCTAAATTTCGCTCATCAGTTCAAGACGTCAGAGCATACAGAGGTGCAGAGATCGGAAGCGATCATAACCTCTGCATAGCTAAAATGAGAATTAAACTGAAGAAGTTATACCAACCGAATAAAAATAGAAGAATAGATGTACACAGACTGCAATCAAATGATATAAAGAAGGAATATAATGTCAAAATGAACAACTATTTCGATGCTTTAGGCAAAATTGACAACGATATCACCACCAAGACAATCGATACTAAATGGGAACAACTGAGAACAGCAATGACAGAAGCAGCTGTAGCGACCACCGGATACCTAGTACATAAAAAGAAAAAATGGATGAGAGAAGATACTTGGGATAAAATACAAGAAAGGAAAACAGCAAAACTTAAACTACTAGCGGCAAGTACACATAATGCAGTTGAATCTTGCAAACTAACTTATAACTTGTTAAATAAAGAAGTGAAGACAAAAACTCGAAGAGATAAAAGACATTTCATCAATGAACTGGCCGTAGAAGCTGAAAATGCTGCAAGAACTGGTAATAGTAGGTGCCTTTATCAAATTACAAAACAACTATGTCACCAGCCTACTGCTATGGAAACACCTGTTAAAGGTAAATTAGGGAATTCAATACCAACAGAAAAAGAACAAATGAAGAGATGGGCTGAGCACTTCATGGAGGTGCTAAACAGACCACCACCAACAGTAACACCTGATTTTAATAATGAAACATCCACAACCACCTTGCCAATAACTTGCGATGAATTCACGCTGGACGAGATCAAACAAGCCGTTAAAAGATTAAAAAATTTTAAAGCTGCTGGAGTTGACGAAATTTCAGGGGAAATGATTAAAGCAGTTAATGACAACAACCTCTTGAGAATTTTAGATATTATAAATGAAGTATGGAGAGAAGAACAACCACCACAACAATGGAAAGACAGTATTATTGTAAAGTTACCGAAGAAAGGTGATCTATCAGACTGTAATAACTGGCGTGGTATATCTCTATTATCAGTACCTGGAAAATTATTATGTTGCATGATGTTAGAAAGACTTAAATTGCATGCTGACGAAAAGATCAGAGAAGAACAAGCGGGTTTCAGGCCGAAACGATCATGTATTGATCAAATATTCACACTAAGAACAATTATAGAAGAATCAGTGGAAAGGCAATCGCCACTTATTATCACCTTCGTCGATTTTCAAAAAGCCTTTGATAGTCTACACCGCCCATCATTGTGGAAGATACTTACAATCTATGGTTTTCCAACAAAATATGTGAATATAATCAAAGCGCTATATGACAATGCAAGATGTTGTGTTAGAACAAATAAAGGGAATACAGAATGGTTTACAGTAGAAACAGGGGTGAAACAAGGCTGTATTATGTCACCACTACTTTTTGGAATAGCTATTGATTGGGTTATGAGAAACTATACCCACAATGAACAATTGGGTATAAAATGGACAAATGGAAAATTCCTGGGGGACCTGGATTTCGCAGATGATGTAGCATTCTTAAGTTCAACACCAAGACAATCCCAAGAAGCAATAAATAATTTGTGTCATCTCTCGGTTAAAATTGGTCTCCAAATAAATGCCTCTAAAACTAAAGCTATGAACTTTTCTAACGAGACCTTTGATATCATCTTGAACGGGGAAAAACTACAGAAAGTTGAAAGTTTCAATTATTTAGGCAGTAAAATGACTCAGGATGGTGACACAACAAGAGAAATCCATACTAGAATTGCTTTGGCAGCTAGCGCCTTCAATAGATTATCTAACATTTGGAAATTACGATCATTGAATATACATACCAAGCTTCGTCTGTTTAATTCAAATGTTATCTCAGTGTTAACATACGGCTGTGAGAGTTGGAAAATAACAAAATCATTGGAGAACAAGCTGAATACATTCGAGAACAAATGTCTTAGAAAACTCATGAACATCAGTTGGAAAGAATTCAAGACTAATCGACAAATAAGAGAAGACTCTAGGCAGAAATATGTCTCCGACTATATAAGGAAAAGACGATGGTCATATATCGGTCATGTCCTACGAATGCAAAACAACAGAATACCACTACAGGCGCTCACTTGGGTTCCTGAGGGTAAGCGGAAAAAAGGAAGACCAAAAGAAACACTCAGAAGAACAATAATAAGAGAAGGAAGAACGTTGGGCCTAAATAATGTGCAAGAGCTAAGAGGAGTGGCGTCACAACGAACAACCTGGAGAGCACTGGTTTCTGCCTTATGCGCCGTGTTTGGCGCTTAAAGAATTTATTATTATTATTATTATGATTATCTAGAACCTGTTGCACTCTCTCTTTCTGATTTTTCGTTAAATGTGTACTGATTTTCACCTGTGCCGCTGTCTCACAGGGGTTTAATGGATATTCAAATGATGAAAGTGGTTCCTTTTTCATCTCCATTGCAATGGACAAGGTCAACAAGTGTGTCTCTTCCTGATTTTCTCTTTCCAAATATTTCTTCAGGAGATTCACATGATAGATTTTTTTCTTTCCCCTTCTTATCTATCTTATAATTGGTTCTAGACACCTTCTCTAGAACTGTATATGGACCTTGCCATCCAATTTGTAACTTATTCTGACTACCAGGTAGAAGAAGCAGTACCTTCTCTCCCATAGCCAAATCTCTGTCTTTAGTTTTCCTGTTGTAATAGGCAGCATGTTTCTTCCTGGCTTGTCTCACATTTTCATTGGCAAGTTTCCAGCCAGTTTTTAAACGAGTGGTCAGCTCATTCACATATTGGTATGAGGATGTAATATTTTCCTCTGCCTTTTCATCAGTCCACGTTCTTAACAGCGCTTCGAGTGGACCTTTTATTGGCCTTCCAAATAATAATGTTGCCGGGGCCATACCGGTTGAACTATGGGGTACCTCCCGATAAGCAAAGAGGGCGGCGTGAAGGTACTGGTCCCATGTATCTGGTTTTTCGTGTGCCAACTTTCTCAGGATCGACATCAACGTGCCATTAAATCTTTCCACTTGGCCGTTCCCTTGGGGATGGTACACACTACAATGGAAGTGTTTGGCCTGGAAGATCCTGAAAACTTCTTCTGTTAGTTTCCCCTTGAACTGAGAGCCATTATCAGTCAAGATTTGATTGGGAAACCCTAACCTTGTTAAAATTTGGAGTAATGCCTCTGCCACATGCTTAGAATCAATCGATGACAGGGCTACCGCCTCTCCCCACATAGAACAAGTGTCCACCAGAGTCAGAATGTAGCTGTTCCTTCTCTTAGTTCGAGTGAGAGGTCCCACAAGATCCACGGCAACTCTCTCAAAGGGTGTTCCCACTATGGGCATTTCCCCCAGAGTTGCTGGTGCAGTCCAATGCTTAGGTGCTACTCGTTGGCACTCTGGACAGGATTTTACATATCGTTTGATATCTTCAGTTATCCCTGGCCAGAAATAGTGACAAGCTATACGCTGTCCTGTTGCGCTGATCCCCATATGACCACTGAAGGGAATCGCATGCCCTAGTTCCAACACTTTAGTCCTATATGAAGTGGGAAGGACCAGCTGTCCGTGACCATTGGATTCAGATCCAGCCTTCCTATAAATCAGCTTGTTCTTCATATAAAATTAACCCTTGCCTGGAGGTGTATGAGATTTGGGCAACTTCTTGAAACACGGCTTGAGTGTTTTGTCCTCCGCTTGTGCCTTCCTCATCTCATCTGGATGAGTATTTATTGGATTATCCTCCTCCTTTTTAGACTGTGATCTGGTCTGCACTGTTGCCAATATCACAGGTCTCTTGTGATTCCCCAAGAAGACATATCTACACCCCAATATCAGAGGGTAGATTGGCTCATTTATCACTGCTGCTTTTATGATTCCTTCCACATATCGCGTTTTCACCTTTATCCGGGCGACGGGAAGTGTCATGGTAGCTACATCCTTGGTTGCAGTTTGAATCTCTACTGTTTCTGTGGTGTATTGATCTGCCTGCACCAGGTGAGAACTCACAACGGAATCATAATCTAAACCTGTATCATATAAACACCTTATGGTGACACCATTACAGATTACATCTTCACACACTGGGGGTGGTATGGTTCCTGTAGTTCCACAGGTTTGACCTTTTTTTTTCTTTTTTCCAGATGTCATAGCAGCACAATGAGGAGGTTTCCTTCTACAATGGTCAGTGTCATGATTGTTCATCTTACAATTTTTACACCACCTCCTTCCTTGGTTGAAAGATTTTCTTTCATCAAATTTCCTTTCATCGAATTGTGGGGTTTTATTTTTATTGTCATACCGTGGCCTATCAAACTGGTGCTTACCTTTGTTATGATCTCTAGGATCAAATTTATTAAAGTTCTGTGGTGCCTTAACATTTTCTACATGTTTCTTTTTATTACCTGATACCTCTGCCTGAGCTGCTTGATACCTTTCAGCTACATTCAGTAACTCACCCAGTCTCTCTGCACCTTGTTCCATGAGAAAATTTATCAGGTCTGGAGCCATGGACTCTCTTAGTTGTTCTATAAGGATCATTTCCTTAAGATCTTGGATTTTCCCCAGAGAAGTCCATTTCTCCAAGTATGTCTCTAACCGTGCAGAGAACTGGTGATAGGTTTCACCTGACAGTAGTTTAGCATTCCTAAATTTTCTTCTATAAAACTCACCATTCTTTTCATATCTTAACAAAAGAGCCTGCTTTAGCATGTCATAATTTTCTTGATCATTTCTGCTCATTTTGGCAAAAACTTCATAAGCTGCACCACGAAGTCCTTGTGACAACTTTAAGCTCCACCTTTCTCTCTCTAACCCATACGTGGTAGCTAATAGTTCATATCTATTTAGATAGCCCTCAATATCATCTTCTTTCTCAACAAAATGATCCAAATGAAAGTTCATAGCTGAGGTTGAGGCTCCCTGACTAGCAGTAGCATCGGAGGTAAAGGGACTGGCACCATTTTCAGGAGCATGGCCTTGAAACTCAAACTCCCTTAGTCATAACTCATGTTCCCTTTGTAATCTCTTCTCCTCCTTTTCTGCCTCCCTCTCTGCAGCCAATCCTCTTTCCTCGGCTTCTCTTTCTGCAGCTAATCTTTTGTCTTTCCTTTCTGCAGCCAATCTTCTTTCCTCGGCTTCTCTTTCTGCAGCTAATCTTTTTTCCTCTCTTTCTGCCTCCAATGCCTTAGCCTCAGCCTCAATCTGCAACCTCTCAATTTCCCTCTCAGCCCCCAACCCTCTCTCAGCCTCAAATTTTCTTTCTTCACGTTCAATATATTTGTCACATTCTGTAGTGACATAAGCAATCACAACTTGCCCGTCCATTCCCAACTCCCTCGCAGTCCGCACAGCAGCAGATCGAAATTTTGCCAAGTCGACCATTTTCTACCAGGCAAATGTAAACAATTCAATCTATCAATAATTATCTAAGGACAACCACAAGCACTGAGAGATCAAACTTATTTATTTTCACCCAAGGATACCTTTTAAATTTTTATTATTCCCAATATATATAATAGGAGAAAATTCAATTACCCGGGAGCGAGACCCCAATATATGTGGCAAAGTGGGATGATATAAATATTTATAGGGGACTTAGTGTACTGACTGAGATCAGCTGTGAAGGTATCTGTATCTAATAAGTGTGGTGTATTACAGATGACCTTACTTGCTACCACATTTATACCTCAGTCAGAATTATTCTGGAATATTGTGATGGCTACGTTGAAAGTCTAGGGTTATGAAAATGATGAAGTGTAAGTCACAACAACAACAGACAGATAAACAATTTAATTTATTCCACAACACTTTACAACACTGTGACACTCACACACATAAAACACTCTATAAGACTATCTTAAATGAGTCAAGTGTTAAAGTTTAAAAATATATGTATTAATTCCTTTCAATAATAGATATCCTGATTCAACTACACAGTGAACCAGGAATCACAATCAAATGTAATTACAAGTTATATGTACACAATTTATAGTTATGATCTTTGTATTGACATATTTTATTATTATTATCATATGTGTGTAAGTTGTGATGTAGTACTATAAGGTAATACTGGCTTGTTCAAGTGTTTGCTTATGGTGGAAATAGTATTGGGAAAAGTTCACAGTTCCTGTCAATTGAAACAATTTATTGTCCCTCTTTATTTACTATATTGTCAGTTTTAGAGGGGGCACATAAAATTGAGCTGCTCTGGCCACAGAATCTTATCTTCTGTGATGGCGGCAGGAACCAGTATCCTCTGCTTGCTTGCTTCACTGTGTTCTTGAGACACCTCACTAGTCGCTATCTGGACCAAGGGGTATGCTATCAGCCTCTGGATTCAGCAAAACTCAGACCAGGTGCTGCTTCAATAAGTTAGGACCACGGTTCCTGAAACAAGAAGGTTGTACCTCCTACTTCAGAACTAATTTATAATCTGTTTCCACACTGAACACAATACATAACAAACACTGAGTTCAGAGCGGTAGGCCAACTGCTAGCTTCGTCTGAAACAATTTACACCAGTATTCTCCTCCTAAATGGTTACTACGCCTCTGCAATTCCAGCACCAGTTCCTTCTAGTCAATAAGATAGGTGTCAGTGTACCATTTGGTGATCCCATGCATTTATACTTCTCTCCAACAAGTTTTGTTCAGGTTGGAGCACTATCTAGGCTTTGCCTCATGTTTGCTACCGAACCACACACATATACAGACATAAATTATCAATTCACATTCAATGTTCATCAAAAAGACATCAAATATGTCAATCTTACCACAATTAATGGAAATAACAAACAAATACGTTGACTGGCGATGAACAATGGCACAAATTCCGATCTGCCTCTGTCCCAAGCTTTTACCTAGAAAAATAGGAGCTGGATCTCAACGCACTGTTTCTTAGTAAGTTTATTTTAAAATGTGGCACTGAACAGACGCTCCTAATTGACTATATCAACGGGTCTAGCCAATAGGGCCATGTTTACAAAGCTTTTGAAAAAATTTATCCTTCCTACGTTTCCCCTAACAACCAAAAATAGTATTTGCAATCCGACTAATCAGGTTTTGCCTTACATATCATTCCCGCCAATCAAATCGGATTTAACATGGTGGCCTATTTCCCGTAAAATGGTGGTTTCAAAACATGCCACTGTGCGATTATTATTTGGTGTTGTCTGACAGCACCACTCTAGTATTATGGCTATAATTTGTTAATTATTAAACTAATTTCTTAACACCTAACATATTCTTTGTCAGCAAGTCCTAAGGCATCCAAATATATAAGTTTTAATGGAGCTAAGTGGCTGCGTTCAAAATATGTATTTTCTAGGATAGTCGTGTATTTTTTTATTTTTTTCGATTTAGAACCGCCACCTGTCCTGCCTTTTCGACTGTTCTGTCAGACTAATGTCAGGATTTCAGACATAAAACAGTAGAATGTCATGTTTCCTAATAAGCATTAAACAGTTTTTTAAAACTTAACCCTCGTATTGGTAGTGTTTTTTATCACTGTCTATTTGAAAAAAAGTTAGTGCTTCATGCCTTTCGCGTTGGGGGTGGCATTAATTTTATATCGCGAGACGCGTGTTAGTGTTGCATACGTTCCCCCGTTCAGCCCTCTCTCTCTCTCTCTCTACATATCCTAAGTCCATCTGTCTTTTCATTACGCAGTGTATAAAATGAAATTAATGCCAGCACTAATCTAGGTCATCAATCAGCTTGCGTATCTCAAGGTTCTCCAAGAAACACAGTACACGTTTTATTGTTTTGTTGAAACGCGTGTATGCTGCTGTAGGCTTTATTAGTAAACGTGAAAGCGTGAGAATATGCAGACGAAGCAGAAATAGGGGGATCTCGAGTACAGTCATTGTGACAGCACTTTTCCTTACCATTCTTCTTTCCCTTTTATTGAATTATGTGTTAGGCCCTACATTTACCTTTTAATTTATATATGTGGATTTAGAATGCCTCACGACAGTGACACACTTCACAGCTTCATTGCGCTTGAATGTGTGTTTCCATTTCTTTACGTGACATGTCAATTTGTTATTCAATAAATGCCGTTTTGACTGATACCAATTACGTTCATATCAGATTTGTTTTATGGTTTCAACCAAGGTTTTTCTAAGTGGCCCTTGACTTTTGACGAGTAGTATATTTTAGACGTGAGCTAACTTTTGTACGTTCTGGTTCAAGTTGTTACACGCCTGTCCGCCTGAGATGGAAATTCTTGACCAGTATTCTTCTTCCCAGTATTCGTTCGAACCCTTTTTATGCTTAGTGAAAAGCAATCTCGTATAATGGTTTTGTCAAAGTATCCAACTGTAATATTCCAAAGAAAACTCAGCAATGTAAAAAAATAAAATATAGTTTATTAACGTGATTAGAACAGCAATGTTATTGACACAATGGTGAAGTACTTGTTTCTTGCTTACACAAAGTAGTGAGTATCCAAAAATAAAAGTGTAAATCCACAGGAATAATATATCCAATAGAGTAAAATACAAACTTGTCTACTTAAAAATACTTGTCTAACTTGAAAAAAACTTGTCAAGTTAAAAAAAAAAACTTGTCTTGATAATCTCAAAGACGAAGTTCTGTAAAATTCCTCTCGCCTAATGAATCCTAAAAATCTGTAAAAACCTGTCTATCGCCCACGTTTCTCCTTTTTATACTATTTCTTTTTTTCCCGCCAATTTTCAGACACGATGCTTTATTTTTCACACGGTACAAAACATCTAAATTTGCACACGCTTTTTCAGCTTTTCGACTTTTTCCACAGGTCTCTCACTCTAACAACGGGAAAAAAACCCAGATTAGCAACTTCTCACAAAACTTTCCATTCAAAAACATGCATTTACTATTTTGTCATTCTGGGACAGCTTCTCTCAAAGCCGTGAACTTTCCATGATACTGTGTTTTGTGCACAAATGTCTTAACTGCTTTTAACGTTGTTATTCTCATTCTATGTGGTTTTAACACGTATTAATGGTAGTGTATGTCAAGCGGTCACAGTTGCACGGGTAACTTTCATTGTTTTCATGCAGTCTGTACACACACCCGTGGGTTGAATCATGCCCTTTCCATTCCAGCAGCCATTCGCTCTCTACCTCATGACAAACACGGGGAAAATCCATTCTCACACTTTTTTTCCAGCTTCTCGGCATCAGTATATATATATATATATATATATATATATATATATATATATATATATATATATATATATATATATATATATATATATATATATATATATATATATATATATATATATATATATATATATATATATATATATGTCACAGTGACTATTAACTATTAATTTATTTTACCATTTCGTTCCATATGTTATTAACTCTTTTAATGTTCTGTTTTCCTGGACATTTTGTATTTCTTTTCTTTCATTTTTTCACCTTTTCAAACCCCACCCGCGTTTGGTTACGTTTGGCTGGCCTTCAGAATTAAAAATTCTTCAACAGTCAGCGTAGCGATAACGTAATGTTATCTAAACGCACCTGTGGTCCGTCCGAACAGGGGGAATTTCTCTGGTCGTGCTAAGCCTTTGATCACGAGCGAGAGACGGTTTCTGTAAAAGAAACCGCTTGTCTATGGGAGGTAACTTCTGCAGGTGGTCTCTGTGTTTGGCCTTCAGAACGCATTAGTGATCATAATATTATGTCTATCGGGGAAATTTTCTCAAAGTTGTTGCTTCTGAAACCTTTTGTCTTACTCTAGATTACGTCTTTCGCCGAACATCTGTAGAAATATGCAGGCCAGGTGTCCGGGGGGGGGGGCGTTCTTTGTAATCTATAAGAGTAGAGGGGTTTAATAAGCCAACACACTCATGAATAATCCTGGCCCGTAGATGACCATATGAGACTTAGGCAGAGATAGCACGGCAGTACTAGAATGTGTTTGCCTATGTTCTAGTCATTTTCGGGGTGAGTTGACATATCTTATAATTATAATATGATATATTCATGTTAGCTTATATATATCTGATAGGAAGTGACGTGAATTCATTTCTGAGGACTTCTAGTAGTAATTTTATTCAGTGATAAGGTAGCGCTGTCTACGGCCTTAGTAAGAGTGCTTAACCTGTTACGGTTTATCATGGGTTAAATGTTAAACTTACAATAACAGATACTAGGCGTAGAATCAGTCCACAGATGCTTATCATGGGTTAAGAATAGGCTAATTAACTGTCATTTCTGTAAGATAATGTCAGGTGTGGAATGTTCACTTAAAACTGAATAGTGAGATGCAGGCAATAACTCTGAATTATAGGAGAAAGTCACTTATTCCTTTTTTTATATATATTTCTAGTGGCAAGGGAGAATCATTTTATGCTTACTTGTGTGGCTAGGCACTAGTCTATAACTTTCACAGAAAGCAGTCACCAGGCATAGATATAATTATATCTTATGATTCAGCCACAACTGTATTATTATAGCAAGAACATTGCACTTTCTATGTACTCATTTTGGGGATGTTATATATATTTCCCCAAGGGGGCATACGGTTATTGTGTAATGTCAGATGCTGTATTTTATGTAAATTCACTTAATGTTGTAAGATGAATAAGCATTTTCATTCAACTGTAACTACAAGATTAGGTTTCCTGTATGTTGAGATTGGGAGAAGAGGAGGAGATTTTGCTGTCAGAACATTTACTGACAGTTACATGGGTGTACAAAAGATATTAAGCCTATGCGGGCACATGCTATAATTGACAGAATGGAAGGAGCGGAGCATGACTAGGTTATAAAACATTAGATTGATTTTGTTGTTGCTTGAGGTAAAGGGTGTCTTTTTTGGGTCTCAGTTTCAGGGAGATCGAATCGCTAGAGCAGACTCCAGTCAGGCGAAGAACGTCATGTTCTCTGCGATCTAGAGGGTTTCTGAATACCGCTAGCAATCACGAGTCGTCAACCCCCGTTCCTGAATCAAAACCCCTTTTTGTCAACGCCAAGTTAAGCTCACGCAGTGCAATGAGCCAACGCTAAATCTGAAATCATCTATTGCAGTAGTAGTTCCCTACTTGCCTATTAGATTACCAGTCAGAGCATTGCGGCTTTCAGAATATCAAAACCGCCCAGCATGTCTATAGCAGAATCTGATATCACCCGACTTTGTGTGCCAAAACGGGGCACTCAGCCAAAACCACAGCCAAACCAGTTAAAACAGGATTTACAGCCAAGCAAGCAATAGCGCCGGATAAGAGAGCCTGGGACTCTTTGTCCTCAAGTAACTTCGTCTGGTGTATTTCTGGGTTTATGTAGAACTTCGCACTTAGGAGCGGCCAGCAAAGATAAACAGCGTCTTCCAGCCTAACTCGCGCAATTAGAGGTAACCAAAGTCAGCACCAACAAGAAAGTTTTACAGGTCAAGTCCATCACCCATGGAGTATTTTTTTACGTAAAAGACACTTTCTGGAGCTGGCACATTTGGTCCCACGAAAGCGGACGGACTGACACGCAGTTTATTCATTTGGTAAACCAGAGGTAAATACAGAGTTCCAGCCCCTCACCCAATTAGGGGTCACTAAAGATAGCGCCTACATTGGATTTACAGGTCAATTCCATCACCCATGGAGTATATCTTTACGTAAAGACATTGGAGCTATTCCATTTGGTCCCACGAAAGCGGACGGACTGTAGCTCAGTTCGTTTATTTGGTCAGCAGGAGATAGGCAGTCTTCCAGTCCCATCGCGAAATCAGGGGTGGCACCAACAATAGCGACTACAGTGGATTTATACAGGTCAAGTCCATCCCCCATGGAGTATATTTTTACGTAAAAGACATTGTCGGAAGCATTGTACTTGGTCCCACGAAAACGGACAGACTGTCAGACAGTTATTTCATTTCTCTGTGTTCTACAGGTTTTATGAGTGTTGGTGGTGTGTGTGTGTTTGTGGGTGTGTATTTGCATTATTGATGATTATTGATGATTATTTTGATTATTGATGTAATTTTATGTTGTTGGTGATGAAATGCATTATTTTCATACATGCTTCTTCATTTAATAAAGTTTACACCTTTATTAATGCGCTGTTCATGACCCTTCCATCCATAATTAAACTTGCTTTAGCTCTTTACTATAATCTCTATGTTTGATAAGAGAAAAGAGTGAGAGCAGGAGGTGCTTAGACAGTAAAAGTGAGTTGAGGCTTGGAGAGAGATCACTTTGATAAATCTTCTTCCAGGTTGTCACAAGTCCATCTCCTATTTACACCTTTCTGTGTGTGTAAGCTATAACTCTGTCAGTCTACTATCCCTTGTCGATTTCACTACTATTGTCCAACTCGACAAATACTCTACACGTTACTCAACCACGACAATATATATATATATATATATATATATATATATATATATATATATATATATATATATATATATATATATATATATATATATATATATATATAATAGTGGTGCGTTTTTAATGTGCTTCAGTATATATACAGGGTGAGCCAAAAGTCACGAATGGGTTTTAAAAACTCTGTTTTTTTAATTAATTTTTTTCCCCCAAATATGAAGCGGCCCGTAAGAATTCATTATGGAAAAGTACACTACACAACAACAAGTCATAATTATTTAATTTTATTATTCAAACGAACGCACCGTTATTCTTACTCAACAGATAAGATAAAACGTTTGCAATCTGCAGTTGCTATTCCAGAATTGGTGCAGGAAAATGCAAATTTCATTGACAAGTTAATAATGAGTGATAAACTCATTTTAATTTAAATTATGTTGTTTATAAATAACACTGCAGATTTTGGGGTTCCGAAAATCCAAGATGCATTGTCGAGCGACAAAATGAACCCACTTCATGTACACATCTAATCTGCGGAATAACATCTCAGAAGATACTGTAACCGAGCTGTGTTTACTGCATCAATGTGAGAATGTGTGTGTCCGTCAGTTGGCCGGGTCAGTTCAGTTAATGGTGTTGAGCGCAGGTAAATATTTTAGACGTGAGCTAACTCTTGTACGTTTTGGTTCAAGTCGTTACAGGCCTGTCCGCCTGAGATGGAAATTCTTGACCTTAGTTTATTCTTCTTCCCAGTATTCGTTCGTACCCTTTTTATGTTTAGTGAAAAGCAGCCTCGTATAATGGTTTTTCAAAGTAATCCACTGTAATATTCCAAAGAAAACTCAGCAATGTAGAAAAATAAAATATAGTTTATTAACGTCATTGGAACAGTAATGTTATTGGCACAATGGTGAAGTACTTATTTCTTGCTTACACAAAGTAGTGAGTATCCAAAAATGAAAAAGATATATCCAACATGAAAATGTATCCAACAGAAGAAAATATAAACTGGTCTACTTAAAATTACTTGTCTAACTTTAAAAACTTGTCAAGTTAAAAAAAAAAACTTGTCTTGATAATCTCAAAGACGAATTTCTGTAAAATTCCTCTCGCCTAATGAATCCTAAAAAATCTGTAAAAACCTGTCTATCGCCCACGTCTCTTTTTTTTATACTATTTCTTCTTTTTTTCCCCCGCCAATTTTCACACGGTGCTTTCTTTTTCACACGGTACAAAACATCTAAATTTGCACACGTTTCCTCAGCTTTTCGACTTTTCCCAAACGTCTCTCACTCTAACAACGGAAAAAAAACCCAGATTAGCAACTTCTCACAAAACTTTCCATTCAAAAACATGCATTTACTATTTTGTTGTTCTTGGACAGCTTCTCTCATAGCCGTGAACTTTTCATGATACTGTGTTTTGTGCACAAATGTCTTAACTGCTTTTAACGTTGTTATTCTCATTGTATGCGGTTTTTAACACGTATTAATGGTAGCGTATGCCAAGCGGTCACAATACTTAATCCGTATTTCTTTGTTGACGAGAACGGCGAGGCTGCGACTGTAAATGGCCATCGATACTGGTCCGTGATACAAAATTGTTTCGTGCCGAGGTAAAAATACACACCTGACATAATTTAAACATTTATATAAAATCATCCACAAAGGTTTTAGTGAAAATAAACATACAGAAATGTGGGCAAATGAATGTACTTTCCAGTGCAATATATATCTAAAATTTGATATTTTCAATGAAATTCTTCATTTTGGGGGGTGAAACCTCCCCTTAAAGAAAAATTATGAATTAAATTTTATTTTGAAATGCATTCATTGTGTTTTTATTGAATATTTCAAAAGTTATAAGAATATAAAACCGGGTCGTGACTTTTGGTCCACCCTATTTGTGTGTGTGTGCGTGTGCGCGCGCACGTGTGTGTGTGTGTGTGTGTGTGTGTGTGTGTGTGTGTGAGAGAGAGAGAGAGAGAGCACAACATAAACATCTGCTGGCAAAGCTTAAGACATCACACAAACATCACAAAAAGTCAGGGTTATTTTATAAACACTACACTGGCTAACAAAAAAAAAATTTTTTGTTTTCTTTCTCTAACATTTCTATGTTTTTCTGGTCAATTTTAATGCGCTGTTTTTAAATCTGCAAACCGTTTTTCTCTATCAGGTCGGGATTTCTAGAAATACGCAATTGAAGTTTTTTTAACAACGCATACAGTATTACAACATCATTCGTACAAGAAGTATAACAGTTATATAGGCTTGAATTTCTTTGCAGTCGACTTTCGTCGGTGAATGGCATGTGGTACATCACGATGAAGCATCCAACAATAATCGGCAAGCATGGTCACACTCCACCGTCCTTGATAACGTGACTCCATTACGGCGATATCTTGATGGAATCGTTCTCCATGTTCATCGCTGACTTCGCCAAGGTTGTCAGGGAAAAAGTCAAGATGCGAATCGAGCAAATGGATTTTGAGGGACATGTTACAGCCCATAATTCTGTATGCATCTATGCACTGCTTAACAATATGCACATAGTCGACAGATTTGTGATTTCCCAGAAAGTTATTGACGATCAATTTGAATGCCATCCATGCGCGAAGTTCACTACCATGTAACAAGTTCTCGAATTGTTTGTCTGCAATAACTTTCCTAATCTGAGGTCCTACAAAGATACCTTCCTTTATCTTTGCATCGCTAACTTGCGGAAACTTTTCTCGTTTTATCTAACGCTTTTACGAAATTCTTCATGAGCCCCAACTTTATATGTAACGGTGGTAAAATGATGCTGTCTTTGTTAACTAATGGCTCGTGTTTTACATTGTTATGCCGGAGCTGCATACGATCCCTGATAGGCCACACCTTTCTTGCATAATGTTCCTGTCTGTTGCGGCTGTCCCATTCACATAGGAAGCAACAAAATTTAGTATACCCAGTCTGCATGCCCGTGAGAATTGCAATGACCTATAGGTCTCCCCAAATCCGCCATTGGTAGTCATTGTACTTTATTTTTGCCAAAAGTATAGCCATATTGTCATAAGTTTCTTTCATATGAACAGAGTAGGCGACTGGAATTGATGAAAATAAATTTCCGTTATGCAATAACACGGCTTTTAGACTAGTCTTGGAAGAGTCGATGAAAAGTCGCCATTCGTTGACTATGTGCTCATGACCGAGGTGCACCATTAGACCGTTTACATCTTTGCAGTAGCAAATGTCATCATCCATCTCAAAGTATTGAACAAGTTCTCTGTGTCTATGACGAAATTTAGATATCAGAGTATTTGGCGCTAAAAGATTCCATTCTTTGAGTCGCTTGTCCTTTGGTAAGAGCGAGATCACGTATTAGATCTGAAAGTTCTGAATGGTTAACTAAGTGAACACCATCATTCACCGGTATATAATCCGAGTCAGAATTAGTTTCTAAAGCAGGTAAACTATCACTTTCTGATGGTTCATTCACGTCCAACGGATATTGTTCTGGTGGAACTGGGATCGGACACGTGATTGGATACTGAGGCACTGGTTTCGAAACCGATTCAATATTTTGATAAACCACAGACTTTCTAGTTTTAAAAGTGAAACCATGGATATTTGTCAAGCAGAAGTAACAATCAGTAGCGTGATTTGTCGGTTCACGCCGTATTACTGGCACTCCAAAAGGCATCAACTTATGCTTCGGCGATTTTCGTAACCAACCTGCCAATGTATTTGCACAAGTCGAACAAACTGCATTTGGCTTCCAAGATTTATTTGCATCATCAACTTTCGAATCGAAATAAAGTTCATATGCTTTCTTTAGTAATGGTGTAAAGTTTTTCTGGTGAACACAATCGGTAAAATATCCGCACACGTAACAGAACAGATCAGCCGAATTTCTACAACTTCTAGAAGCCATATTTCGCTCAGAATTATTTCAAAATACAGTAACTATTTGAAAAATAGCGTAACATATGTCATGCATCTTTTAGCAGTATAAAAAGTAGAATTATTTTGCATTTTATTAATTTTTAATAAGTTATATAGTAAAAATGAAACGGAGCAAATAACGGTTTCCCAAAAATATATTTATTCACAAATATCTTAAGAACCCGATGTGATAGAGATAAACGGATTTCAGATTTGAAATCAGCGCAAGAAACTGACCTAAGAACACTTATTCTTATATAAGAAAGAAAAATGTTGTTTGTCAGTGTAATTCATTGAACAGCACAAAAAATCTGATGTGATCTTTTCTCAGGTTCGATGCACCTGCTGGTGTTTGTAATTGGCCGCAGTTAGCAACATGCCAGCTCTCTGGACGGAACACAGGAGGTAATGATACAGTGTGGACAATTTTAATTAAACACCCCACCCTTGTTAAACGCAGTCAAAGGGTTGACTGGTTATTGTAATTTATGTTTTTGTCCTTTCATCATCATTGTTTTTTTGCTGCCTACTAAAATACAGTGCTCTTTTATTCTGCTCACACCTTCTCTTTGTAGATGTAAGTTTTAAGTCTCCTATTTCCTCATTCCGATTAACTTTTATGACACGCCATAACCAGTTGGCACAGTTTAGTATTTTGAGCAGTCAGGTAATTGGTGCTGTAAAGCGGCCTCAAAATGAGTGGGATTTATGCCCCAGCCCACCAATACTACTCTAATATCAACATATTCACCATTTTCAATCCCTGACATGCTTCTATCCCAGTTGTCGTGTGGATTTCCACTCTTTCTCGTAATATTGTTTATGAACTGTTTATTGCTAACAAAGTTAGGTCAATTGTTTATGAACAGTTTGTTGCTAACAAAGTTAGGTCTATTGTTTATGAGCTGTTTATTGCTAACAATGTTAGGTCTATTGTTTATGAACCGTTTGTTGCTAACAAAGTTATGTCTATTGTTTATGAACAGTTTATTGCTAACAATGTTAGGTCTATTGTTTATGAACAGTTTGTTGCTAACAAAGTTAGGTCTATTGTTTATGAACAATTTATTGCTAACAATGTTATGTGTATTGTCGATGAACAGTTTATTGCTACCAATGTTATGTCTATTCTTTATGGACAGTTTATTGCTAACAATGTTAGGTCTATTGTTTCAATCAATATCCTTTAGCTTCCCAAGGAGCATAGGCCTTCAACAAACACATGCCATGTCTTCCTGTCCTGTGCCATCCGCTCAAGTTCTTTCCATGTTTTCCTCATCATTTTCACCTCTGTTTCCAGTTCTCTTCTCCATGTGTTTTTTGGTCTACCTCTGCCTCTCTTTCCCCGTGGATTCCAGAACAAGGACTGCCTTGTAATGCTATCAATAGGTTTCCCCAATGTGTGTCCTATCCATCGCCAGCGTGTTCTTCTCAATTCTGGTTCCATTGGCACTTGTCTGGTTCTTGTCATCAATTCCACATTTGTGACTTTGTCATACCGTTTCAGTCCTTCTATTCTACGCAAGCACCCGTTTATAAAAGTCTGTTGCTTTTTGGTTGCTGTTTTTGTTGCTCTCCATGTCTCAGAGCCATACAATAGGACTGACTTGACATTTGAGTTGAAGATTCTTATTTTCGTGTTGGACTCGATTTCTCTTGTTCTCCATATATTTCCCAATGCAATGAAAGTTCCTTTTGCTTTTTGTATTCTTATTTTGATATCACTGTCTATCCCT
Organism: Oreohelix idahoensis; assembly: GCA_024509875.1. Taxonomy (NCBI): domain Eukaryota; kingdom Metazoa; phylum Mollusca; class Gastropoda; order Stylommatophora; family Oreohelicidae; genus Oreohelix; species Oreohelix idahoensis. Next base: position 224,457 of record JAMPIV010017851.1, on the reverse strand, counting down.
CTAACTTTGTCTATATTACTTCCAAGATATGTGTACGATTCTACATCTTTTAGTGGTGTTTCTTCAAGTTCAACCTTGTTATCATTTCTTGCATTTATTCTCAAAATCTTTGTCTTTTCCCTATGTATTTTCAGGCCCACTTGTTGTGACCTCTAATCGAGAATTTTCATTTTCTCTTGCATCTGATTATGGCTATGGCACAGAAGAGCCAAGTCATCTGCAAAATCCAGATCATCAAGCTGTTTAGTCAGATTCCACTGGATTCCATTTCTGTTGTGTGATATCGATGTTTTCATAACCCAATCTATTGCTAGTAAGAAAAGAAATGGAGACAAGAGACATCCCTGTCTCACTCCCGTTCTAATCCTAAACGGCTCTGTAAGTTGTCCTTCATGAAGAACTCTGCATGTCATGTCTTCATAGGTCTTTTTTATTAAGTTAATGATCTTCATGGGAACTCCATAATGTCTCATCAATTTCCAAAGCAATTCTCTGTCTACACTGTCAAATGCCTTTTCATAGTCCACCAATCCAATGTATAGCGGTGAATTCCATTCCAGACTTTGTTCAACTATTATTCTCAATGTGGCTATCTGGTCTGTACAGGATCTGTTTTGTCGAAAACCTGCTTGTTCATCTCTTAGTTGCTTGTCTATGGACTCTTTTAATCTCTCAAGGATGATTCTGTTTAATACTTTTCCTGGCACTGATAGTAACATTATTCCTATATAATTTGTGCACTCTTGTAAATTTCCCTTCTTAGGCAACTTGACCAGATAGCCTTCCTTCCATTCTGCTGGTATTTCCTCTCTCTCCCAGACTTTGCCAAGTAGTTTGTATAATATCTCTGTAGAGGTATCAATATCTGTTTTGATGGCCTCTGCTGGAATGCAATCTGAACCAGCTGCTTTTCCATCTTTCAGAAGCTTTATGGGTTTCTTTATTTCTTCTCTACTTGGTCGTTCACAGCTGATTTCTAGCTCCTCTTCTGCTGGCTGGATGTCTCGGGGATTAGTTGGAGATGGTCTATTGAGAAGTTCCTCAAAATGTTCTGTCCATCTCTTCATTTGTTCTTGTATATTACTAAGCAATTTTCCATTGTTTATGAACAGTTTGTTGCTAACAATGTTAGGTCTATTGTTTATGAACAGTTTATTGCTAACAATGTTATGCCTATACAGTACTGTTTCATATTTACAAGTTAGTGTTTCTTTTTCCATTCAGTAAATCAAACAAGGCAGCATCACGGCTCTGCAGCAAGAGCTCTGTTTAATAATCATATCCGTAAAATTACAATGTTGATCAACAAATATTACCACGATATAATATAATTAACCAAGTAATGCTTACCATGATATATTTCTTTTTTTAAGCCAATATTCCCCTGAGATCACACTTCTTCTTCTTCCGTCCTTAGCCACCGACCGTCAAAGCAGTCAGTGGCCATTACGCCTAGTGGCGTCTTAGGGCAACAGCAGATAGGTTTTCTTTGCCATTGTTTCCCATCACGCCTATTGGCGTCTTTAGGGCAACGGCAAATCAATCCATTTGCTGTTGTTTCCGTAATCGAAGTGACTGGCAAACGGGTGATCAGCCCGTTGGTACCTGAGATCACACACTGTAGATTATTAACAAACGTTTAGCAGAATGTCACATAGTTTTTTTTTTAACTATTGTTTTCCAGGGGGATCACATACTTTGTTAATAAAAGTTTATCAGAGGGTCATATAGTTTATTAACAAAAGTTTACCAGAGGGTCATATAGTTTATCAACTAAAATTTACCAAAGGTCACGTAGTTTATTCGCAAATATTTATCAAAGGTCACAAAGTTTATTAACAAATGTTTACCAAAGGTTACATAGTTTATTAACAAATGTTTACCAAAGGTTACATAGATTATTAACAAATGTCCCTGTGAGGAGAACAAAGTAATCGGTAGGGTAGGGTAGTGTACCAATCAGACATATCGTAAGAGGCTACCAAGGTGAGGTTGTGCATGGAGCTAACAACTCCGCCATGTATAACACGTTGCTAGGCTACCCCTGCAATGGCTAATCAGTGCGTTGGTGTTGACTCCTGTATTGAGGCAACTGCAGTTCTGTTCTATGGGAAGTGGGAAAATGAAAAAAAAGATTATGGGAAGTCTTACTGAGATAAAGGACCCAAAACAAAGCACATGTTACGAACGCGAAATCTTCATCGGGAATCAGACGAACGAAAAGAATACAGAAAAGAAAGTAAGAACTAATCTAAATAGATAAGAATATTAACTGAAAGGAGTTTGGAATATAAAAACACCACGATTCGTTTGCAGATAATCGCTAGAGGTAACTCCGACTGACAGATTTGTGCTCTCAAGCATGGTTAAACACTTCCCGCTGATAACACGGTATACTTGCCAATAGTCACTTCTTTAATCACTTCTTTAAACTAATATATTTTGTTGCCAGCTTCTGTAGCCACAAAGACAACGTCAGCAACGAGAATACACATGAAGACGGCACATTCTATCCAAGCGCCACCTCCACCACCTACGAGGGAAAAACCACCGGTGAGACGATGTAACGCCACAAACTGCAAACTGCCCAACTGTTTTTGTTTCGGTCACCGTCCCTCCAACTTCCCCACTGCAGATCTGCCCATGTTTGTTATGCTCACTTTTGACGATCACGTGTCCACAAAGTGGTACAACAAATACTTTCGGGCTCTTATGGTCGACAACGAGTACAATCTTAGTAACCCCAATGGCTGTCGACCAAAGTGAGTTTTAATTGATTACAAAAGATGCTATCAACATTATATGACTGATAACTGAAATCTGAAATCATTTGTTTTTAATGAGAGATTATAAAACTAGACGTAATTATCATTAATTTATGTGTTTGTCTTCTAGGTGCTCACATGTGAGTACACTATTCATCGTAGACGTTCTCCAACTCCGCAGAAACTCCTGGTTTGTTCTTTTTGTTTGTTTGTTTGTTTTTTTTATTTTTGTTCTTAGCAGTTCTGATATTGCAATTCTGTATAGTAAGTAAGTTGATGTTCACTTTTTCTACTTTCATTCACATGACGATGATATTTTTTTTTAAAGACGGCATCATATAGTTTTAGCGTTATCTTCCATTTGTATAATGAAATATTGCAAATAAAATGTAGTTTTAGTGCAACGTTTTAGTAGCATAATTTCACGCTTCTTCAGTAATTCAATAATGCCATCTGTCTCCCTTCATCTCATCTTAAAATGTAATCAAACATTCTGACACTGGAGGTTTTCGGTATTCTGTATTGAAAATGACGTGGACAAACATGTTATTTCTGAGACTTCCGACCTATCTACCTCTAATTTGGTGGACAGTTCTGTTACGGGGTTGAGTTTCGCATGATTAATAATTCAGCTTTGATTTACAATTGAACAATATCAACTCCAAAACCTGGCCGCATTGTAAACATCTAGGCACTGAACTCAACTTCCTCGTAACAAATACAGTGAGTAACATTTATCTTCCACTTTGACTTCGCTTTACATCGTTGCTACACAGAAATATATAAGTATTATATGTTTATCTTTCGTCCTGGCAACTCATTCAGATATTGTGTATTCCTGTGCATATCCTCAGTCAAAGTTTACATTACGTGACACTTGTCCATTTGTGAGACGTTATTTTAATACTCCTTAAATCACAGTAGCTGAGACACTTCGACTCTTGTTTATCGTCAACTCATATTACGTTATATATGAACATAAGCAGTGAGTACATCAGAGCACACCAAGAACATACTTCCATACACTAGGATTCGTACACTAGGATCCCCCGCAAGTAAACACCTTGTCCCACTAAACGCTGAGTATAAACTAAACTGTTGCTATACCACACAAAGACACGTCATTCTTCAACCTTACTTACGTACTTAGTCGTTCCTCTTCTACCGTGAGGTATAGAGGTTTGGAAGAGAGAGCGCCTTACTATCCAATCGGCTGTCTTCCTCCGGGCCTGGTTCCATTCTAGTTCTCGGTCCTTCAAAGATTACACTAGTCAACAAATTTTCAAAAGTTATTTGTACCAGAAATTAAATATACCATTTCTTATTAATTTTGACATGCTGATTTCAAATATCATAATGAAATTCACCAATTGGCTCTGTTTTTTTTTTAAATGATGAATTTACATTACAGTAGTGCAAATAATGTGTGCTTGTTTAATTCTCTGGGGTGAACAGCTAGTCTTTCTACTTTAGCATTATAAAAATTGTGGTTACATACTCAAGTAATTGATATTTCAACATAAAATGATAGAAAAAATAAAAACATTATTTAAAGTTCACATATCATGTTTTAAAAAGGCACATTTGAACCCATTCCCTCATTATTCAGTCGCTGTTAGAGCTCTCTTTGCTTGCTTCTTGTAGTCCATCGAGGAGGTGTCTCTTGTCACCGTCCAAAAGTAATCAGTCCAAGCAAAAGAGCGACCACTTTTAAGTCCCCGCAAAGTGACCAATGATGATGATCGTAGTTTATACACTTCAAAAGCTGCTTAATGTTTTCATACGTTTCTTTCATATGAACTGCGTGACCAACTGGAATTGACGGTAACAAATTACCATTATTCAACAAAACAGCTTTAAGACTCGTCTTGGATGAATCAATTAAAAGCCTCCACTCTTCCGGTATGTAATTGATTTTGAGGGCTGCCATTAAACCAGAAAGGTTGTGGCACGCAGAAAGAAAAAGAATGTAATAAGCGGCTTCTGGCGGTTCCTATACACAGAAATTGTAACATCTTCTGCCAGGAGATTCCACTGTTGCAATCTGGAACCCAAAAGCTCCACCTTGTTCTTCGGTAAATTCAGATCTCTTACAAGATATTCAGTTCACCTTGGGTTATTAAGTGTGGTTTAGTGGATGTAGTTTGCTCAAAATCTGGGTCGCTTGAGGTTGATGGTTCAGGACCACCAATGTCCTCTTCTCCATCAATGGAAGCAGCTGAAAATGATTCTGGCACTTTGGGAACTGGTAGGTCATCGCCATGTGGTACCGGACGTATTGCAGAGGGGATGTTTGGATATTCCAGAGTGTCGTGAAATATTCTAATCCACATATATAAATTATTAGGTAAATATAAAGCCTAACAAATAAAATTAATAAAGAGAAGAGCAATGGGAAAATAACAGTGCTGTCACAAAGAATGTACTCGAAATCCCCCTTGTTTTCTGCTTCGTCTGCAAATTGTAACGCTTTCACGTTGATATAAAAGCTTACTGTATTATTACCCGCCTTCTTCAATGAAACGTGTGCTGCATTTCTAAGAAAAACATTGAGACGTACTGCGTAATGACCTAAATTAATCCTAACATTAATTATACTGCGTTACCAAAACGAACGAACAAATGGACAAAAGGATAAAGAGAGAGGGGAGGGCTGAAAATCAGGAACGCATGCAACACGCGTCGCGCGATACACAAATGCTGCCATCACGCGTGTAAGTCTACATGCACTAATTTTTTTTCAGACGGACAGTGATAAAATACACTACCCTTTCCCAGAGTTAGGTTTATAAATCATAAAAAACTCTTATTAGAAAAGATAACATTAGATGGGTTTACGGTTGAAAACATAACAGTACCCAGACAGCACATCTTCGAAACAGGAGGTAGAAGAAATTGCATATTTTGAACGCAGCCACGTAGCTCCTTTAAATTTGTATTTTTGGGTTCCTTAGGGCTTGCTGACAAATAATATGTAAAACGTTACGCAAATAGTCCAGGAATTAATAAATTATACCCAAAATAAAATATTGGGGGTGCCTGACAGCATAAAATCATTTCTGCTCATAAGATTTTTTTTTAACGTGTTTGAAAAAAAAATTACGTTACAGAAATAGCCTACCATGTAAACTCCAAATTGATTGGAGCGCAACAAATGAAAGCCTAACCACGATTGGTCGGGCTATAAATACTATCTTGGTTGTTAGGGGAAACGGGGAAAGGTAACATTTTTTCAAACACTTGTCGAAACGGGGCTCATTGGTCAGACTCGCTGATATACACACTTGGGAGCGTTAGTTCGAAACCACTTGTTTAAATAAGATTGATAAAGCATCAGTGCGTTGAAGCCAGCTTATATTTGGCTAAATAAAAGCCTGGAAGATAAGCAGATGGGAAGTTGTGCCAGTTTGTGCCAGAATTCATTGCTAATCAACGTATCTGTGTTTATTTCCATGAAATTGTGGGACAGTGGTCTTGATGGTACTGAGCAGCACCTAGTCAGAGCTTTGCTGAATCCAGTGTCGGACAGCATACTCCTTGGTCCTTTTAGCTATCAGTGAGGTGTCTCCAGAGCCCAGAGGAGAATTCGAGCAGAGGAGTCCTTTCCTGCCGCCATCACGCCAGATAAGCTAACTTGGCCAGCTGAGCTCAACATTATGTCCCCTCATCTTGAAATAACTTTGTAAAAATAACATTCAGAGGGGAATTTAATTGTCTTAATATCAGGAACTGAGAACATCTCCAATACTAGTCCCTAAGACAAACTATTGAAGTCATGATGACAAATACCAACAGAGCTTGAACAAAACAAAACCAGTATTACCTCATATTACTACTACACAACTGACACACATAGGATATTTTTAATAATATATGTCACTACAATATTCATATTAATACATTCTGTACATAACTTGTAATTAAAATTGATTGTGATTCCTGGTTCCTTTGTATTTGAATCAGGACACAAATACATTATTAACAGCACTGAATACATATTGTTATTTGAAAAGTTACGAGTGACTTCTTTAAGATATTCTCATAGAGTGTTATATGTATGTGAGTGTCACAGTGTTGTTAAGAGTAGTGGATTAAATTAAATTGTTTATCTGTCTGTTGTTGTGACTTACACTTCACCATACTCATACCCTAGACACATAACGTAGCATCACACTATTCCAGAATAATTCTGACTGAGATATATAGATATGTGGTAGCAAGTAAGGTTATCTATAATACACTACTCTTAATAGATATAGATACCTTCACAGCTGATCTCAGTTAGTACACTAAGTTCCCTATAAATATTTATAACATCCCACTTCACCACATATATTGGGGGCTCGTCCGGGATTTTGAATCTTTCACTATTAAAAATATTGGGGGTAATTCACTTCAGGGAAGATAAGAATTAAAAAGTATCCTTGGGTGGAATTGAATAAGGTTGAGCTCACGGTGCCTGTGTTGTCCATTAGATATTTAGAGATTAAATTGTTGGTTAGACATTTTATAAATTTACCTGATAGACAATGGCGGACCTGGCCAAATTTCGATCTGCCGCTGTTCAGACTGCAAAAGAGTTAGGATTAGATGGGCAAGTTATGGTTGCCTATGTCACGACGGAATGTGACAAATTTATTGAACGCGAAGAAAGAAGATTAGAAAAAGAGGCCGAAAGAAAGTTAGAGGCTGAGACTAAGAGGTTGCAGATTGAGGCTGAGGCTAAGAAATTGGAGGCAGAAAGAGAAGACAAAAGATTAGCTGCAGAAGAGAAGAAATTAGCTGCAGAAAGGGAAGAGAGGAGATTAGCTGCAGAGAGGGAAGCAGAAAAGGAGGAGAAAAGATTACAAAGGGAACATGAGTTACGACTAAGGGAGTTTGAGTTTCAAGGCCATGCTCCTGAAAATGGTGCCAGTCCCTTTGCCTCTGATGCTACGGTTACTCAAGGAGCCTCAACCTCAGCTATGAATTTTCATTTAGATCATTTTGTTGAGAAAGACGATGATATTGAGAGCTACCTAAATAGGTATGAACTATTAGCTACCACGTATGGGTTAGAGAGAGAAAGGTGGAGCTTAAAGTTATCTCAGGGACTTCGTGGGGCAGCTTATGAAGTTTTTGCAAAAATGAGCAGAGGTGATCAGGAAAATTATGACATGCTAAAGCAGGCTCTTTTGTTAAGGTATGAAAAGAATGCAGAGTTTTACAGGAAAAAATTTAGGAATGCTAAACTACTGTCAGGTGAAACCTATCACCAGTTCTCTGCACGAATAGAGACATACTTGGAGAAATGGACTTCTCTGGGGAAAACCCAAGATCTTAAGGAAATGGTCCTTATAGAGCAATTAAGAGAGTCCATGGCTCCAGACCTGAGAAAGTTTCTCATGGAACAAGGTGCAGAGAGGCTGGGTGAGTTGCTAAATGTTGCTGAAAGGTATCAAGCAGCTCAAGCAGAGGTAACAGGTAATAAAAAGAAACAGGTGGACAACTTTAGGGCACCACAGAACTTTAATAAATTTGATCCTAGGGATCAAAATAAAGGTAAGCACCAATTTGATAGGCCACGGTATGAAAATAAAAATAAATTCCCACAATTCGATGAAAGGAAATATGATGGAAGAAAATCTTTCAACCAAGGAAAAAGGTGGTGTAAAAATTGTCAGATGGACAATCATGACACTGACCGTTGCAGAAGGAAACCTGTGTATATGGCAACCCTTCAGGTCAGGTCGACCTCAAGACAGGAGGAGGATATTATGTTAGATACCACTCCAGAAGAGATGAGGAAGGCACAGGCTGGGGATAAAACACTCAAGCCTTGTTTCAGAAAATTGTCAACTTGTCATACAACTCCAGGCAAGGGAGATTTTTACATGAAAAACAAGTTGATGTATAGGAAGGCCGGAACTAGATCCCATGGTCATGGACAGCTGGTTCTTCCAAAAAGATATAGGACAGAATTAATAAGGAGCCTACATGTGAAACCAGATGGGGACCATGAGAAGATAGGTACCATCATTCAAAAGGTGGCTCACAATTATTATTGGCCCAAAGCAAGATGGGACATTGAGAATTTTGTAGAAAGGTGTAGCATAGCACATGAGGGAACACCCACAAGTGGGAACATGGATCAGGACCTGGACACGCCACGGGGCAAAATTAGGCCTGATAATAAAAGGAGAAATAGATTTGATAAAGTGGACCAAATGGAATGGGAAGCCCCTTTTCACGGACAAGCTTCACTTAACTGTTTTACAATGGCCACTATGCGGAGAGTGCAAAAAGATGTCTTACCCCAGGATAAGCCGACAATCCCTCAATCGGACTTAAACAAACTGGAGGAAGAGGATGTAGAGAGGAAATCTCTCATCAAGAATTTTAAGAGGGGAGAAAGCCCCAAAAGAAAAATTGGTAGCGGTCGTTTTGTGAATGATAATTCTGGGAGGAAAAATCATCACTATAAAGCTTCGAGTGGAAGAGACCATACCGGTGCATGGACAAATAGGTCCACACAATTAAAGGTCCATATGTAGCTTTGTTAAGAACGTGGACTGATGAAAAGGCAGAGGAAAACATTACATCTTCATACCAATATGTGAATGAGCTGACCACTCGGTTGAAAACTGGCTGGAAACTTGCCAATGAAAATTTGAAACAAGCCAGGAAGAAACATGCTGCCTATTATAACAGGAAGGCGAAAGACAGAAATTTGGCTGTGGGAGAGAAAGTACTGCTTCTTTTGCCTGGGAGTCAGAATAAGTTACAAATTGGATGGCAGGGTCCATATACAGTTCTAGAGAAGGTGTCTAGAACAAATTATAAGATAGATAAGAAGGGGAAAGAAAAAATCTATCATGTGAATCTCCTGAAGAAATATTTGGAAAGAGAACATCAGGAAGAGACACACTTGTTGACCTTGTCCATCGCCATGGAGATGAAAAAGGAACCACTTTCATCATTTGAATATCCATTACACCCCTGTGAGACAGCAGCACAGGTGAAAATCAGTACACATTTAACGAAAACTCAGAAAGAGAGAGTGCAACAGGTTCTAAATAATCATGCAGAGGTGTTAACAGACCGACCAGGGCATACAAACCTATTGGAATATGATATGAAACTAATAGACTCCACACCTGTCTGTATGAAACCATATTCGATTCCGTTTGCTAAGGAGAAAGCTTTGAAGGAAGAGATAGACTATCTGTTGAAGGAAGGAATTATTTCGCACAGTGAGTCTTCGTATAGTTCCGGTGTTGTACTCTTAAGGAAGCCCTCTGGAGAACATAGACTCTGTATAGATTACAGGAGACTGAATGCTATTACAGAAGGACAGGTGGATCCATTGCCGGATACAAATCAGCTGTTTGCCAGACTAAATAAAGCTAAATATTTCTCAAAAGTGGATCTGAGTAAAGGATACTATCAGATTCCAGTAAAGCCTGAGGTTAGACCATACCTAGCTTTTAGTACCTCAGAAGGACACTATGAGTTTAATAGATTGCCATTTGGATTGAAGAATGCGCCTAGTGTCTTCTCTAGAATGATGAGAAAATTATTGGATCCTCTGAATAATCCCTGTATAACAAATTTTATGGATGATATCCTTATAGCAACAGAAACATTTGAGGAACACATTGACTCTCTGAACATGCTGTTTGATCGACTTAGGGAGGCAAATTTAACAGCCCGACCAACCAAATGTTGCGTTGGATGTAAAGAATTGGAATTTTTGGGACACACAGTTTATCAGGGAAACATGACCCCTGACCCAAAGAATTTAGAGAAACTACAGAAAGCCCCGAGACCACAAACCAAGAAGGACGTGAGATCCTTTGTCTCATTATGTGGTTTCTACCAGAAGTATATCAAAAACTTTAATTCCATATGTGCACCGTTAACTGAATTGACACGTAAAGGACATCCAGATCGCATTACATGGACACCACAATGTGAAATGACTTACCAAGAATTGAAGGAAAAGCTCACAAGTAAACCCATTTTGAAATTACCTGACTTAAGTCAAGAATTCATAGTAAGGACGGATGCAAGTAATATTGGGTTAGGTGCAACTCTACTACAGAAATCAGATGCATTGGATGGGGAATTAAGCCCAGTGGCATATGCTAGCAGAAAGTTGAATAAAGCTGAAATCAACTACTCAACTAGCGAAAAAGAATGTCTTGCAGTAATATGGGCAATAAAGAAATTCAATATTTATCTATATGGGAAGGCATTTAAGTTGCAAACAGATCACAAACCTTTATCGTTTCTAGCACAGGCTAAGCATGAGAACTCTAGGTTACTCCGATGGTCTTTACTTCTGGCTCCATATAATTTTAGCATTGAGTATATATCTGGAAAAACCAATTTGGGAGCGGATTTTTTAAGCCGCCATCCGTGTGATGAGAATCACCGTAAACCCCAGAAATAATAATAAATTTCTCTATGTGTATATAGAATAAAGGACTGACATATAATGTCTGTTTTAAGAGGGGAGGTGTCGTGAAATATTCTAATCCACATATATAAATTATTAGGTAAATATAAAGCCTAACAAATAAAATTAATAAAGAGAAGAGCAATGGTAAAATAACAGTGCTGTCACAAAGAATGTACTCGAAATCCCCCTTGTTTTCTGCTTCGTCTGCAAATTGTAACGCTTTCACGTTGATATAAAAGCTTACTGTATTATTACCCGCCTTCTTCAATGAAACGTGTGCTGCATTTCTAAGAAAAACATTGAGACGTACTGCGTAATGACCTAAATTAATCCTAACATTAATTATACTGCGTTACCAAAACGAACGAACAGATGGACAAAAGGATAAAGAGAGAGGGGAGGGCTGAAAATCAGGAACGCATGCAACACGCGTCGCGCGATACACAAATGCTGCCATCACGCGTGTAAGTCTACATGCACTAATTTTTTTTCAGACGGACAGTGATAAAATACACTACCCTTTCCCAGAGTTAGGTTTATAAATCATAAAAAACTCTTATTAGAAAAGATAACATTAGATGGGTTTACGGTTGAAAACATAACAGTACCCAGACAGCACATCTTCGAAACAGGAGGTAGAAGAAATTGCATATTTTGAACGCAGCCACGTAGCTCCTTTAAATTTGTATTTTTGGGTTCCTTAGGGCTTGCTGACAAAGAATATGTAAAACGTTACGCAAATAGTCCAGGAATTAATAAATTATACCCAAAATAAAATATTGGGGGTGCCTGACAGCATAAAATCATTTCTGCTCATAAGATTTTTTTTTAACGTGTTTGAAAAAAAATTTACGTTACAGAAATAGCCTACCATGTAAACTCCAAATTGATTGGAGCGCAACAAATGAAAGCCTAACCACGATTGGTCGGGCTATAAATACTATCTTGGTTGTTAGGGGAAACGGGGAAAGGTAACATTTTTTCAAACACTTGTCGAAACGGGGCTCATTGGTCAGACTCGCTGATATACACACTTGGGAGCGTTAGTTCGAAACCACTTGTTTAAATAAGATTGATAAAGCATCAGTGCGTTGAAGCCAGCTTATATTTGGCTAAATAAAAGCCTGGAAGATAAGCAGATGGGAAGTTGTGCCAGTTTGTGCCAGAATTCATTGCTAATCAACGTATCTGTGTTTATTTCCATGAAATTGTGGGACAGTGGTCTTGATGGTACTGAGCAGCACCTAGTCAGAGCTTTGCTGAATCCAGTGTCGGACAGCATACTCCTTGGTCCTTTTAGCTATCAGTGAGGTGTCTCCAGAGCCCAGAGGAGAATTCGAGCAGAGGAGTCCTTTCCTGCCGCCATCACGCCAGATAAGCTAACTTGGCCAGCTGAGCTCAACATTATGTCCCCTCATCTTGAAATAACTTTGTAAAAATAACATTCAGAGGGGAATTTAATTGTCTTAATATCAGGAACTGAGAACATCTCCAATACTAGTCCCTAAGACAAACTATTGAAGTCATGATGACAAATACCAACAGAGCTTGAACAAAACAAAACCAGTATTACCTCATACTACTATTACACAACTGACACACATAGGATATTTTTAATAATATATGTCACTACCAGATTCATATTAATACATTCTGTACATAACTTGTAATTAAAATTGATTGTGATTCCTGGTTCCTTTGTATTTGAATCAGGACACAAATACATTATTAACAGCACTGAATACATATTGTTATTTGAAACGTTACGAGTGACTTCTTTAAGATATTCTCATAGAGTGTTATATGTATGTGAGTGTCACAGTGTTGTTAAGAGTAGTGGATTAAATTAAATTGTTTATCTGTCTGTTGTTGTGACTTACACTTCACCATACTCATACCCTAGACACATAACGTAGCATCACACTATTCCAGAATAATTCTGACTGAGATATATAGATATGTGGTAGCAAGTAAGGTTATCTATAATACACTACTCTTAATAGATATAGATACCTTCACAGCTGATCTCAGTTAGTACACTAAGTTCCCTATAAATATTTATAACATCCCACTTCACCACACAGAGTCCATTTTTTCTTCTTTGATATGCCTTTCCCAATTGGAGGGACCATGCAAAAGTAACAGTTGTTGAGATGATCAGTGGGCTCTCTCCAAATCATTGGGACTGCAAAAGGCATAGCTTGCCTTTTGCCAGTCAAACACAGTTTAAGATGTGCTGCACATGTATTGCAGCATATGTGTGGCGCCCAGCTCTTATCTTGATCTCCTATTCTGCAGCCAAAATACAAACTGTACGCTTTCTTAATCCCTTTAGTTATATTTCGTTTTTGTGATGGAAATGTCACCTCACCACATATATAACAGAAATTATTAGCATTGTTCACACATGTCCTAGGCATTTCTAACTACGATACTTTTGATAAGGACAAATGCACTAACTAATGGCAAAATTTTATCAGAGATAAGATATTTATACACAAAGGTGATGTAATCATAGGTAGGATTGCATCATCAACTTCTAGTTACATTTTTATTGGTCATTAGAAAAAATTATGCAATCGCCCACAACAGTTGCGTCATATATATAAATTGACCGTAATTAAATAAACTAGTAGCATATATCTTGAAAACTAGAGCCAATCAACATTTTATAATGTCATTTTCGTTTTCAGCACACCAAAATTAGTTAAGATCAGCTATTTTCATTTCTGGTACATTTTGGTTGTTGACTAGTGTTATCTAATGTTGTCCTCCCAGCGGACTCTGGGTCGTCCTGGAGGTCTGGATCCCCGGCTCTTAGTTTCCCATGCTTGTCGTGGTAGCCAAAATTCTCCCTTTCTGCAGACATGGCCAAACCATCTCCAACCACACATAGAAACAATCATACCGACAACTTTGTGCGCACAACATAGCCTGCAAATATAAGTCTCTGCCTAGTGCGCAAAAAGGGTTGTAACAAGTTCTAATTTCTGAGACTTCCGACTATCTCTACTTCTAATTAGATAGACCGTTCTAATTTCTTAGACCTTCGACCACCACTACCTCGAACTAGGCTGAAAAACAGTTCTAATTTCTTGGACCTTCTTTCACCACTACTTCTAATTATGTAGACAAACAATTCTAATTTCTTGGACCTTCGGCCACCCCTACCTCGAATGAGGCGAACAAACAGTTCTACTTTCTTGGACCTTCTACCACCTCTACCTCTAATTATGTAGACAACCAGTTCTTATTTATAGGACTTCCGACAATCTCTACCTCTAAATGTGACCGGCCGGTTTTATTATCTGGGACTTCCGACCACCTCTACCGCTTAAAGGTAGACGTATAGTTCTATTGTATGCATCTCCATGCAGCTGATATCCTTTGCGGTTCTCGATGATCTTCGCAGAGACAAATACAGAGAAGGACCACTGGTACCAGAACGCAATTATCATAAGAAGCGATTAATTCAAACCCGTATATGGGATTAGCAACGTTATTATGTAAAAACAAATGTAACACTAACCACCACTGCAGAACCATATAAAGTAGTCTGACTCAATTTCTGATATGGGGACCGTCTGTAGTGGAAGCTCCTAGCTGCTTAACGAGCGAGAATGGTTCATTCTTTAATTCTATCGTGAAATTGATGTTGTTCCCACCGACATTCAAATGTCATCATTTGTGACTTTGTCCTTATGGTAGCAGTAGCAGCTTGTCTTGTGACATCTCAGCTCACTCGTTCTGATATTCCTCTTTTTCATGTTTCAGTTAATGTCCATGGCTGTCATCATTATGAAAAACCTGGTATAAATGGGTCACTATCAGCTTTCACTTTGCTGGCGTCAGACAAGTGAATGTCTGGACACAAATGTCAGCACATAACCTACTAAGTTAGCCTTGCCATGTCTTATTGCAATAAATGAACCTGTTACAGTTAAATGTATTACTACATCCGAAACATTAACTAATTCTGTTTATATCCCAAAACACATTGATATTGCGCTTATGTTATAAAATACAATATTATTACGGTTATATCACAAAACACATTATTACGGTTATATCACAAACCATGTTATTACGGTTATATCACAAAACACATTTTAATAGTTATATCACAAAAAACATTACTGCGTTTATATCACAAACCACATTACTACGGTTATATCGCAAAGCACATTTATACGGTTTTATCACAAAACACATTATTACGGTTATATCACAAACCACATTATTACGGTTATATCACAAAACACATTATTATGGTTATATAGTGTTAAGTTCAAAAGGGGAGTGATACGTACTATGCTGATTATACAGTGTGAATTCAGGGTTGTGGCACTTGTCGGCTTGTTTAATTGTGAGTTGTTTAAACATTTATATGTTAGAAAACAGAGTGTACAGAAAGCGTGTGAGCGCTAGTCATTTAGTTATTCTGTACTGGTTTCGGCCGGCTGTGAATAGCTCACGGCTAGTCCGTGAACAGCCGAGTCCGGTGACTGTTTTAGCGGGAGATGTGAGTTCCCGTGGCAGTCGGAAAGGAGTCTAAGTTTGGGGCGTTGACTGGAGTCAGCCCTGTGTCTTGTGTGTGTTCCCAAGGGTAGTGTACGGGAACGATGTTTGGCCATTTTTCGAGGTGTACCATTATTTGCCTATTTTAGGTGTGATTATCTGCAGATAAGAGATGATAAGGTGTACTTTATGTTAAGGACATGTTCTGGGGGCCTTGACAACTACTTTACCACCAAACAGATTGTCATTTTGCATAACCTCACGTAGCAGCAAATCAAGGCATCTCAGTCCATTCTTTGGTAACATTGTCACTGCGTCAATAATAATGGGCTTCGCTTGGCTAATTTCATCAGCTGCCTCAAATGTTTGCTTCATATTAGAAAGGGAAGTCTCTAAAATTTGAACTGGTAGCTTGAATCCACTGTGAACAGTGCGACCGCCTTTCGTCAGAGGTGCAGCAATCCCAGTTATGGCAAATGGCATAACTATTTCTCCTCTAGCTCTAATAAAGCACATCAACGTGTTGTATTGATATGTTTTCCCAGATCCACCACGACCATCCAGGAAAAAACAACGATCAGGACTGTTCTTACAATTGATCACTTGCATTTTTCTGTCAACAGCAGTCATCTGTTGAGCATTGAGACTCATGATCCGACGCTCGTTTTCTTGCTGCTCTTAAACAATCGGATGGTTGTAATTTCAAGTAGGTTGGGGTAAATGGAATGAACTGCAATGGAATCCGTGCTGCTGAAATACATAATTGATGTCGTGTAAAGACAGGTTGAAAGCTGCTTCATTTTGATGATCCTTCAGAAAATCTAAAGCCATGTGCAACTTGAATTTTCCCCAAAGCAAGAATGCATTTATTGGTGAACAATAAACACAAATTAAAGCAAATGATTGGCGCATCTGATATGGCATTTGAAAAATCACAGCTTCGTCCAAACACTTAATCCATTCTTCATCAGAGGACAATAAATGTTGATGGAATGCTGCTTTTTTGAAGGTTACATAAGTAACTCCATCAACTGTACGCAGGTCGTCAAATGAGGAAGCACCCGTAACATGCAAAAGAAGCTAACGCAAGTAAAACCGTTCTTGATCATTCGCGGCAACAGTGTACATTCTTGCTATCACTTTATTGGCTCCACGTTGTCTTCGATTCCAATGTCCACTTTTGAAGACGTAATGAATTGGAATTTCAGTGTAGAAGAATTTTCGAGAATCTGGATTTGCAGAATTTAATGCAAACCAAGTTGTAAGTTTGTTGATGCTTGATCTTGCTGCTGCTAAAGCTTCTTCCTCACGTTTCTCTTCAAATGTTATTCTCTGTTGTTGTGGACGATGGAGAGGCAATCTTATGATCGCATGAGATTTGTCGTGCATCGGAAGTTCCAGTAAGCGCCACATTGCTTCACATGCACTTACATATTGAGCATCAATGTAGTTGGTAATCTCATCGTGTGCAACTCGTTATTCTCTCTCCATTATCTCGACATTTACACAGTCATATCCTTTGTAAATATACTTATAAATATATTTAACCGCCTTCACTGACGAAAAAATCTCAACATTTATATGGCTATTATTTTTTAAGAGCAAGTATTTGTTGTAAGGGACCACAGAGCGATAATCCAATTCAATACCTCTCACAACCGCTGTAACTCCTGGACGTCGACGGTAAAAGGGATATCCATTTACATTGACCTATGTTTCGATTTGAAAGTCTTTAAGAAACTTTTTAGTGCACGCATTGTTCTCCATGCATGGTGCTCCAGTGTTTGCAGTACCGCAAGAATTGTGCATCATGCAGCGAGTGACGATCTTTTTTCTTCTTTTCTTAACCAGCGGCACTTGGGCTTTTAGCCCTTCGGCCCAATGACATGTCATTGCGAGGCTGGGGAGCCGGTGGACTTTCCTTCCAACCCGGTCAGGAGCTTCGCTCCTTCCCATCCACAGAGGGTTTATCTCAGGAGCCGTTCAGGTTATTCAGTCAAAATCCCTGTAGCAGAAGGTTTTATAAGTGTGAGATGATAGTGCTAGAGTAGAAATAGTATTCTCTCCAGAATATGTGAGGTCCAGTGACAGAGAAGTACACTGGTTGTAGTGAAATCTGTGAGGACTAACGCTTAATTCCACCGCACGTTCAATTTGCATACCGAAGTAAGGGCCTAAACGATTTGCCGCGGTTTAACATTATACACTTTTGCTAGCGTTGGCTTTGAGATTTAAATATTTTCTTGTGCCAGAAATGCGATACCATGAATGGCGTTTGAATTTTTCTCGACCCGCGTTCTGGACATATATTCACACGCTGGTTTTAGCAGACGATATATATACACACACGCAATGTGACGTGGCGCCGTAAGGTTAACGTCCGATAAGGTAGTTTAAAATAAAAGGAAAAAATTAAGGTTAACGACCGATCTTTTTTGAAAATGCCGTACGAAAGGGAATAGGAGAGAAAATGTTTTAATTGAAGCGTTGTAGGAAATAAAAACGATACCAGGCCTTAGAAAGACATAAAAGAATAAATATGTACTGACTGTGAATAGATAACAGCAGGATTAATAAGTATGTATGAGTATTTAAAACTATTAAGTAATAAAGAAGTTGGACAGAAGACAGATAGACAGATGGACTTGCTCAGTTTCGCCCTTAGGTGGGGTAAAAGGGGAAGGAGTCCTTAATTTGAATATTTGAGGTCAGTTTTATTTGAAAAGGAACGCTATTCACTAAACAGCCTCTGGTTGGCTGTAGTGTAATAGACTAAGGGTTGTATAAAACCAATTAGTATTGGGTATAGGGGGCCACTAGATGAAAATTTCTTACACTAAAGACGTTGTTGTTAGAGACAAGGCGAGAGTACTGTCTTGGTTGCTAATTCTGCATAGCAGCTATCTGTATCGCCCTATTCAACAACCTAGTGTATAAAGTTTCTTTGATTGCGAGTTTCATCTACGAGTGAATGTGAGCCCAGGTGACCTAACACCTGTCCTTAAGTTCTGCAGTGAGGCCTAACTACTGAGTGTCTACACAGTGATTTACCTATAGAAGCAGAATCGTGTCTTGGCAGTGGAGACTGGCGTTTTATACATACTTCAACCAGCCTGGTTCCAGAGACCTCAGATAAGACTTGTCTGGGAAATTGATATCACAAACACTCCACTCTCTCAGTTTTCACAAAAGTTAGGGTATCGGACAGTGAGGAACAAAAACGTTCAATAAACTTGTACCCTTTTCTAGGAGCAAGAAATACTTGTCATTTTACCAGCTTGAGACATATAAATAATTGTGGGATAACACCGACTCAATGACAGTTGTAAAATAATTGGTTGTAAATAATTTCATTATCATGTTGAGTTGATTATTCCTGTGTCAGAAGAATAACTAGATACAGGAAAATAAATTGAAAAAAAATAAGTTACATTCCAAACTTTACTCAGTGACTTGTTTAATCATTGTTTATTAGTAATAGGTGTAGGTGTTGTCTTGTTCATACATTTCATCACATTGCATATACCCTAGACACTTGCTAGACAACATACACACACCAATACACTTCAGTAGGGGAAGAGAAATAATCGGGTGAGGTCGTGGTGGAAGCAGACAAGTACCCCTGTAACCTTATTTGTATTTAATAAACCTCAGGGACTTGCATAGCTGACCTCACACCAGATACCATTAACATAATATTGAAACCAATAATAACAACTAATTCACCACACTGGTATCACTCGATAGTCACGGCTGTGAAAGTATCTGAACTGAAAATATTCAGAGAACAGTCAGACCTTACTGCACAACCTCCACTATGTAACCACCTGTGATATTAATAAAAATTCAACCATACTCAGTATCAACTATATTGAATAAATAAAGCTGGTGAATACAATTTATATCCTCTTTATTTACATCTATCTAATTGTGGTGATTGTATGTGACTTGATACAAAATTTATATTTATACAAAACCAAATTGGCGAAAACAATTACAGTTTTTACAAGTTACACTAAAATGTCATTTCTTTAGACTCTTCCAATTAGTTGGGTAATAGACTTCTTCACTGTCTTATTCACTTTATAACTTTCACTAGTTTATCACGCAAATTGTCATCATAAAACTCTGCTTGACAGTTATCACTTCTTGGGTGCACGATTGTCACAAATATCACTCATCTGTTAGGTTAATCAGTGTTCATATGAGATGTACAGCTTCAGTAGGTCGTGCTTCTACCAATCCAGACACTGCCGGGGCGATTAGCATTGATCATCGAGCAATTCTTGATCATTGACCTCTGACTTTTGGTTGACAAGTATGAACCTGCAGATAATTGTAGGATATGTGGCTATTTGTGAATAACAATTACCACATTCCTATTGTAGGTGAGATGAATTTGTTTTCAGATGTATGCGTGAAAATGCATGATTATGGATCAGTGACAAGACAGGTGTCTACTGTGGAACATTTTATAAAATCAAATAATACAAAATAATATGTACACACATATATGGTATGAGGTTATAGTATCCCCCTGCCTGACACGTTAGCTCTGTAAAGTGCAGTAACTTGAAGACAGATTGAATAAGCCCTGATAATGATTGTTGGTAGTCCTGAAAAAATTGTTATTAGTCCTGAAAAGGATTGTGCTAGCCCTGATACGGACTCAGTCATGGTGGTTATATTTCGGGTTACAATCTTCAACAATCATACCAAGTAATCAATTAATATACATGATACTTTCATAACATATAGATTAAACAAATCCTGAAATAAAGTTGTAATTACAGTATTATTTTACATGTAACTTTACATACCCTCGCAGGATCTAATTAAGATCAGTAAAGACTCTCTTTTGTGAAGTAACAGAAATGCCTGGCTGCAAATAACAAGATATTGGCCGTGACACGTTTCTCTCTCTCCAGCCGTTGTCCTTCTGTCTTGCTTCGCTGTACAAGTGAATTTGAAATCATTTACGACCGCCCTTATATAGGGAGCTATCGGACGTACAGGAAACAAGGCTCGCAACTCCAGCAAACTTCCCAAAATAGTTGTAACTTCGAGGGGGTTGTGCTAAATGAGTTTCCAACCTTGGTCTCGTGCATTTCACCTTTCCCAGTTCAAGCCTTTGGAGTTATATATTTCCGTTCTCCGTGAGTTGACCTTTATATCCATATGTTGTTTTCCCATATCTGTAGTGTTCACGATTTTATCTAGAATTTTAAATAGGAAAAACACAGGATTTCTCAATGCACGGACACTTATTCTTGCAAAATTCTTCACAACTACTTACTCCCTTCTGATTTCCTTGTACCTATACATAAATGAAGATTTTCCCGTCAAAAGGAGACCATTCTCATCCTTGTCTGTCATTCCGTTCTCCTTCCCGATGTCTAATTCTAACCATGATTTCGGACGATTTATTCTTCCTTATACACTCGCCGAAGTCATTAAATCTGTCCGTGGGAAACCCCTTTTCTGATTGGCTGCCCTAGATACACACAGGAAAATACCCCCGCATTCCTTTGTTCAGGCCAGAACACTGGTGTCCCACTTTTCGGTCTTCAAACATTTAACTAGGCAATTGCGTAACATGCGACAGAGCCTCCCTCTCTTTTAAGCTGTAAATTTCTACAGCTAACAACTGTAAGCTTTGCCGTAGTTAATGTTCTTCTTACTCTCGTTCTATCTCAATTGGGTGTCGACTAAGAAAATCTGCTCCAACATTTTCTTTACCAGGAATGTAATGCACTGTAAACGAATATGGAGCTAAAAGTAGACTCTTCTGAGCAATCTGGAATTTAATTTTCTCGACACCGCCAAAAATGTGAGAGGTTGATGGTCATTTTGTAATATGAAATGTTTGCCGTAGAAATAGGTCGAGAACTTCTCGATGGACCAGACTACCGCCAAACATTCTTTCTCTATAGTAGAATAGTTTAGTTCGGCCGAATTTAGTTTCCTACTAGCGTAGGCGACTGGTAAAAGTTCTTCCGGCCGGGTTTTTGATTTTTGCAACAGCGTTGCTCCTATTCCAATATTACTTGCATCCGTTCGCAATACAAATTCCTGAGTGATATCGGGTAATGCAAGGATGGGTTTGCTGGTGAGTTTTTTCTTTAAGTCCGTGTAAGCGTTCTCACACTCAGCATTCCACTGAATATTATCAGGCTGACCTTTCTTCGTTAAGTCTGTTAACGGTGCACACAGAGAGTTAAAGTTGGATATATACTTTTGGTAAAATCCGCATAAGGACACAAATGACCTTACATCTTTCTTAGTTCTTGGTCTGGGTGCCTTCTTCAACTTCTCAATATTCTTTGGGTCAGGAGACATGTGACCTCTAGAAATAGTGTGACCAAGGAATTCCAATTCCTTACACCCAATATAACACTTGGTTGGACGTGCAGTCAGTCCAGTTTCTCTTAGTCTGTCAAACAACATGGAGAGTAATTCTACATGCTTCTCAAATGAATTGGTAGCAACCAGTATGTCATCCATGAAGTTAGTGATGTGTGGATTTTTTAGAGGCTCCAACAGTTTCCTCATCATTCTTGAAAATACACTTGGTGCATTTTTCAAGCCAATTGGCAGTACATTGAACTCATAATGTCCTTCCGATGTACTGAATGCCAACATGTGCCTTATTTCTGGTTTCACTGGTATTTGGTAGTATCCCTTGCTTAGATCTACTTTAGAAAAATACCTAGCTTCACTCAGGGTAGAGAACAATTGGTTGGTGTCAGGTAACGGATCCACTTGAGATTCTGTGACAGCATTTAACTTCCTGTAATCTATGCACAACCTATGTTCTCCACTAGGTTTCCTTAATAGCACTGCACTGGAGTTGTAGGGAGATTCCGACTTTGAGAGGATCTTCTCCTTTAATAAATAATCAATCTCTTCCCGTAGTGCCTGTGCCTTTGCATAAGGGATAGGGTCAGTCTTCATACATACTGGTGTGGGATCGGTTACTGTCATGTTGTACTCTAACAGATTTGTACAACCAGGCTTATCTGTGAGCACATCAGCATTGGTTTCCAACACCTCCTGAACTTGCCTCTTCTGCTCAGGAGTTAAATGATCACTAATATTCACTTGATCATAACTCTCTGTAGCCTTCAATGGGTATTCCATAGAGGAAAGAGGTTCATTTTCCATTTCTGTTGCAATGGCTAGGGTCATGATATGTGCAACTTTTGATGATTCCCTGTCATAATACTTTTTAAGAAGATTGACATGGTACACTTTCTCTTTTCCCTTCTTGTCAATCTTGTAGTTAGTTCTGGAAAGTTTCTCCAGAATGACATAGGGTCCCTGCCATCCAATTTGCAATTTATTATTGCTGCTGGGCAACAGAAGTAGAACTTTTTCTCCCACAGCAAGTTCTCTATCCTTTGCTTTTTTGTTGTAATAAGCAGCATGCTTCCTCCTGGCCTGTCTCAAGTTCTCATTTGCCAGTTTCCACCCTGTTTTTAATCGAGAAGTTAACTCGTTGATATACTGATATGAGGATGTCACTGTTTCCTCAGCCTTCTCATCAGTCCATGTTCGCAGCAATGCTTCCATTCGACCTTTGATTGGTCTTCCAAACAACAAAGTAGCTGGAGCCAATCCAGTTGAATTATGTGGGACTTCCCTGTATGCAAATAGTGCAGCAGGTAAATATACATCCCAAGTGTCAGGTTTTTCACTTGCCAGCTTTCTAAGTATGGATATAAGCGTCCCGTTGAAGCGCTCTACTTGCCCGTTTCCTTGGGCATGATATGGAGAGCAATGATAATGTCTGGCCTGAAAGATCGTGAACACTTCTTGTGTTAGCTTTCCCTTAAACTGAGAACCATTGTCAGTCAATATCTGATTTGGGAAACCTAACCTAGTGAATATTGTCAACAGTGCCTCAGCCACATGCTTAGAATCTATAGATGACAAGGCTACTGCTTCTCCCCACATAGAGCAAGTATCAACCAAGGTCAGGATATAAGCATTCCTCTTCTTGGTCCTAGTGAGGGGTCCAACAATATCCACTGCAAAACGTTCAAAGGGTGTTCCCATAATGGGCATTTCTCCTAGTGTTGCTGGGGCAGTCCTATGTTTAGGAGCTACTCTTTGGCATTCTGGGCAGGATCTCACATATCTCTTTATGTCCTCTGTGATTCCTGGCCAAAAGTAGTGACACGCTATCCTTTGTCCAGTGGCCCCTATTCCCATATGTCCACTGAAAGGTACAGCATGTCCCAGCTCCATAACTTTCTCCCTGTATGATTTTGGCACTACAAGGTGTCCATGCCCTTGAGGTCGTGTTCCAGCTTTTCTGTAGAGTAGACCATTTTTCATATAGAAGTCTCCTTTCTCTGGAGGGTTATGTGCCTTAGGTAGTTTGCCAAAGCAAGGCTTCAAGGTGCTGTCAGCTGCTTGAGCCTTTTTCATCTCTCCTGGATGTGTATTAATAGGATTTTCCTCCATTTTCCTGGAGCTTGCCCTGGTCTGGACTGTTGCCATAATTACAGGTTTAATGGGTTCTCCTAGGAAAACATACCTACATCCCAAAATCAATGGGTAAATAGGTTCGTCCATCACTGCTGCTTTGATTTCTCCTTCCACATAGCGAGATCTATGTTGATTCGGGCTATGGGTAGTGTCATGGTTCCTGCTCCCTTGATCGGTCCTCTGATTTCCACTGTCTCTGTGGTTATCTGGTCAGGACTCACCAGAGAAGAGCACACTACCCAGTCAAAGTCCAAGCCTGTATCATATAAGCACAGTACTTGGGTGCCAATCAAGGTCACTTCCTCACAGACAGGGGGATGATGGAGGTCATTGGGACTAACTGCCTGTTCCTTCCTTCCATTGTTCCCTGTTGTAAGGCATGCAGCATGATGAGGAGGATTCTTCCGTCTGCATTCTGCAGTATTGTGGTTGCTAATTTTGCAAATTTTACACCACTTATCTTCCTTTCTTGGCGGTTTCTTGTCAGATCCTAGAGGGTTCTTGTCTTTGTAGTCATATCTTTGTTTGTTCTTGGTTGTATTGTCCTTTAGTTCAAACTTGTTTTGGTTTTGTGGTGACTTGAAACTATCTACCTGCTTCTTCTTGTTTCCTTGAAACAGGGGTTGAGCCATAGATGATTATTTCATCTAATCTCTCTCTTTTATGTTCTACTAGGAATGTCTTCGTCTCAGGAGACATGGACTCCAGGAGTTGTTCTATCAACATCATCTCCTTAATCCCTTCAAAATCCTGATTGAAGTTTCCTAACTGACACCACCTCAGCAAGTAACTTTCCAACCTTGCTGAAAACTGCTGATACGTTTCTCCTGTCTGGAGCTTAGCAGTTCTAAATCGCCTTCTATAAGCTTCTGCGTTTTGTTCATAACGCACCAACATTGCTTGTTTCAAGGCTTCATAATTTTCCTGATCTTCTTTTTGCATCTTCAAGTAGACGTTATAAGATACACCCCTCAATCCCTGTGACAACTTCAAATTCCACTTTTCTTTTTCTAGGCCATAAGTAGTGGCCAATCGTTCATATCTGTCAAGGTAATCCTCTATTCCCTCTTCTTTCTCCACAAATGGGTCCAAGTGGAAGTTCATAGCTCCATTGGAGGTGCTTTGGCTGGCGCTGGTATCCGAATGAGATGACCTACTACCATTAGGGTAGCCGCTGCCTGTATTTCAAGCTCTTTTAATCTCAATTCATGGTCTCTATCAGCTTGTAGCTTCCTTTCCTCAGCTGTTAATCTTCTTTCTTCAGCCTCCAATTTCTTGGCTTGAGCCTCAACTTCCAACAGCAGCGTCTTTTCTTCAGCTTCCATTCTTTTGGCTTCTCTCTCAGCTTCTGCTTGCAGCTTCCTTTCCTCTCTATCCATATGTTTGTCCACTTCAGTTGTGACATACTGGATGAGAGCATCACCTGTCAAGCCCAGCTTCCTTCCCATCTGCATGATCGCAGTTCTGAACTTCACTAAGTCAGCCATTATATTAAGTTAAGTAGGGTATGAAAACTTACCTAAACTTACTTAAAATAATTATCAAATGGACAACACAATTAATCGTGCAACCTTGTGATAGTCAATATTTACTAAGTACTCTAAGGTACTGTTACTGAGAAAAAAATCTTGTTCTAGAATTTCAAAAAAATTTTTTTTTTTTTTTCTCTATTGGTGGCCCAAGATAGACTAAAGATATATGTATTAGACAGAGGATGGCTCAGGATATACGAGAATATCCCGCGATCGAGCCCCCACTGTAGCAGAAGGTTTTATAAGTGTGAGATGATAGTGCTAGAGTAGAAATAGTATTCTCTCCAGAATGTGTGAGGTCCCAGTGACAGAGAAGTACACTGGTATCACTCGATAGTCACGGCTGTGAAATTATCTGAACTGAAAATATTCAGAGAACAGTCAGACCTTACTGCACCACCTCCGCTATGTGACCACCTGTGATATTAATAAAAATTCAACCAAACTCAGTATCAACTATATTGAATAAATAAAGCTGGTGAATACAATTTATATCCTCTTTATTTACATCTATCTAATTGTGGTGATTGTTTGTGACGTGATACAAAATTTATATTTATACAAAACCAAATTGGCGAAAACAATTACAGTTTGTACAAGTTACACTAAAATGTCATTTCTTTAGACTCTTCCAATTAGTTGGGTAATAGACTTCTTCACTGTCTTATTCACTTTATAACTTTCACTAGTTTATCACGCAAATTGTCATCATAAAACTCTGCTTGACAGTTATCACTTCTTGGGTGCACGATTGTCACAAATATCACTCATCTGTTAGGTTAATCAGTGTTCATATGAGATGTACAGCTTCAGTAGGTCGTGCTTCTACCAATCCAGACACTGCCGGGGCGATTAGCATTGATCATCGAGCAATTCTTGATCATTGACCTCTGACTTTTGGTTGACAAGTATGAACCTGCAGATAATTGTAGGATATGTGGCTATTTGTGGATAACAATTACCACATTCCTATTGTAGGTGAGATGAATTTGTTTTCAGATGTATGCGTGAAAATGCATGATTATGGATCAGTGACAAGACAGGTGTCTACTGTGGAACATTTTATAAAATCAAATAATACAAAATAATATGTACACACATATATGGTATGAGGTTATAGTATCCCCCTGCCTGACACGTTAGCTCTGTAAAGTGCAGTAACTTGAAGACAGATTGAATAAGCCCTGATAATGATTGTTGGTAGTCCTGAAAAAATTGTTATTAGTCCTGAAAAGGATTGTGCTAGCCCTGATACGGACTCAGTCATGGTGGTTATATTTCGGGTTACAATCTTCAACAATCATACCAAGTAATCAATTAATATACATGATACTTTCATAACATATAGATTAAACAAATCCTGAAATAAAGTTGTAATTACTGTATTATTTTACATGTAACTTTACATACCCTCGCAGGATCTAATTAAGATCAGTAAAGACTGGCTTTTGTGGAGTAACAGAACTGCATGGCTGCAAATAACAAGATATTGGCCGTTGTGGTGAAAAATTCTAATACCCATATAAATTAGAACATCAATGTAAAGCAGAAGGCCAATATAAGAAAGAAAGAAGAATGGAGCAAAACCAGTGCTTTCCCAATAGCGCAAAATCCTGAGATTAATAACGCCGGAAGGGATGAACGCAAAATCTCTGCTTTCCTTGCTGCATTCTTCAAATAATTGTATCGCCACACCCCCTATAAAATATGTACTGTATTTTCTCAATGACCTAGATACTAAAACAAACATTAGTGTAATTACACGCACAAGGTTAACTTAGAAAGACAGACGGACGAACTAAGAGAGAGAGTGATGCAAGAGGGACATATGCAGTTATGCCGCTCGCTGTGTGTTGCTGTGTAAGCCATCTCGCACGCCGTTTGCATGGCCTGATTTTCAAATAAACAGTTATGAAAAAACTAACGACACGACATTAGGTTTCGAAAACATGTTTAATTCTTATTAGGAAACATGACATTCCCCTGTTTTACATCTGATTCCTGACTTTATACTGATAGTACAGTTAAAAAGATGCGGACAGATGATAGTTAAAAATAAACAACTAAGATCGAAAAAAGACAGTATTTTTAAATAAGCCATTTAGTCTCATGATAATTGTATATTCGGGTTTCTGAAGACTTGTGGACAAAGAATATGTAATTGGTTGTTTAAATAGTCCATTAGATAATTAAATATTGGTAATAAAACATATAGAGAACAGAGATACTGTCATGTCGAGTCATATCTGCTTGGATGGAATGGCATGATTTTTTTTTTTGAAAACACGTAGGTGAAAGAAGGCTAAAATAATACGAAGTAGGGGATTGGCTTGATTTTGAAGGAAGCCGAGGTATGATTGGCTAACTTAGATATACGAATCTAGTTGTTGATAGTAACACATAGTGAGATTTTTTTTTTAAAGTTAATTCAAAAATAAAGATAGGCTTAGTCCGATTGGCCAAGGCATGGGACCTTAACGAAAGAGTACGCTGCTCGTTGCCATTAAAAAAAAATATTCATAAGAGCAGGAAGCGGTGACAGACTTGTGCTGTGTTTTATAAGATATAACTACAGAAATCAGTCTGGGACAGTGGGCAAATCTAAAAGTGTGCCATATTCAATTGCCTTATTCATCGTAACCTGTGTAGATTTCCTTTACATGTGGTAAGATTGATTTATTGACTTTTTTGATTTGAAAAGGGGTTGTGTATAAGAAAAGGCCATGACAAAAGGTTGTAATTAAATGGTTCCATGGCAGACTTAGGCATGGCCTAGTTATTGATGCATTATACTATGGACCATTTAAGAAAGTTAGAACTACAGGAATATATATGATGATCATGCAGAAACATTACACCTATCTTATTGCATGGTGAAGTATTGCAGTCATGGCAGAGGCGTAGCCTCCATTAGGGAAAAATAAAAGAAAACTGGTACCATTTGTTCCATCACATGAAAGTGGAGAAGGTAGATTGTCAGAAGAGCTGACCATGTTCTTTGGTGAAATGTATGTTTTCATGTAAATTTGGAGAAATTCGTTTGATATTAAGACAGAACCATAACTTGCTTTGACAGGGGTTCCTGCTGGTACTTGTATGATGCTGATACTGAATGATAGAGCAATTCAGCACTAGATCAAGGAGTCTCTGACACCTGCTGTTATAAAAGAGGCTTAAGACCAGAGGATTTCGAAGCGTTTGGCCAAACTGACTGCAATTGCTGCGATTCCAGGGCTCAGATAAGTGATATATCTGGCCTGGAACAACTTATTACTATTCCTGAAAGATCTCCTGTATTGAATAAAAACATTCCTCCAAAAAGAATAACAGAGGCCATATTATTAAAACTAAAGAACATTGGGATGATGATAAACCCCAAGCTGCTTCATAATACCAGTAATTAGATATATTAAAGAATATCCATTTGAAAATTGTATCAATGTACTATAGACATACTGTCTATTGCATGTAAATATTTTAATATATATTTGTAATTATATTATGCAATCAAATTGATTATCATTGACTAAAGTCCTGACCAAAACAATATTTAGGCTCAGGACCAATAAAGTTTAACAGAAAACTTTTCATTATAAAATTAAACAGCTGGAGTTAGTTGAGTTTATCTTAGGATTTAATATTTGTTTGTATATGTTTTGTATTGAGATTATTCCACAACACTTTTACAATACCCTAGACACTTAACGAAGCTATTATTCACATTGATCAAGAATAAGTCTGATTGAGATCGAAATGTGGTAGCAAGTAAGGTCTTCTGTATACACACCAAACTTATTATCTTCAGAAACCTTCACAGCTGATCTCATTCAGTACACTAGGTCCCCTATCCCCATATTTATACCTCATAAACTCACCACATATATTGGGGTCTCTAATTCCGGGATTGGAATTTGGCATATATAGGAATCTCATACAGCATATATCCACTGACTCCAGGAATAAAAATTAGCAGTAGGATATAAATTCAAGATTGTATTACTGGTCTTAGTAGAGGTTAGGAACACCCCTAAGACAGTAACAATAACTAAGAGGAGATTTTACAGTGATAAGTTGTTCCACCAGTAGTAATTAGTTAATAATTATTTTAATTAAGTTTAGAATTGTCTTAGAACCTTAGTAGATCTACTTGAGTTAGAATGGCTGATTTGGCCAAATTTAGATCTGCCGCTGTACAGACTGCTAAAGAACTGGGAATGGAGGGGCAAATTATGATTGCTTATGTCACAACTGAATGTGACAAATTTATTGAGCGTGAAGAAAGAAAATTTGAAGCAGAAAGAAAGTTAGAGGCAGATAAGGAAATTAAGAGGTTGCAGATTGAGGCTGACAAAGAGGCTAGGGCATTGGAGGCTGAGGCTAAAAGGTTACAGATGGAGGCTGAGGCTAAGAAGATACAGTTGGAAGCAGAAGAAAAGAGACAGGCTGCAGAAAGAGAAGAAAGAAGATTAGCTGCAGAGAGGGAAGCAGAAGATAAGAGATTACAAAGGGAACATGAGTTACGACTAAGGGAGTTAGAATTTCAAGGCCATGCTCCTGAAAATGGTGCCAGTCCCTTTGCCTCAGATGCAACTGTTAGTCAGGGAGCCTCAACCTCAGCTATGAGTTTTCATTTAGACCATTTTGTTGAGAAAGAAGATGACATAGAAAGTTACCTAAATAGATATGAACTTTTAGCTACCACGTATGGTTTAGAGAGAGAAAGGTGGAGCCTAAAGTTATCACAAGGGCTTCGTGGTACAGCTTATGACGTTTTTGCCAAGATGAGCAGAGATGACAAAGACAATTATGACATGTTAAAGCAGGCTCTTTTGTTAAGATATGAAAAGAACGGAGAATTTTAAAGAAAAAAGTTCAGGAATGCTAGACTACTGTCAGGTGAGACATATCACCAGTTCTCTGCACGGTTAGAGACATACTTGGAGAAATGGACTGCTCTGGGGAAAACCCAAGATCTTAAGGAAATGATCCTTATTGAGCAGCTAAGAGAGTCCATGGCTCCAGACCTGAGAAAGTTTCTCATGGAACAAGGTGCAGAGAGGCTGGGTGAGTTACTAAATGTCGCTGAAAGGTATCAGGCAGCTCAAGCAGAGGTAACTGGTAATAAAAAGAAACAGGTAGACAATTTTAAGGCACCACAAAACTTTAATAAGTTTGATCATAGAGATCAGAACAAAGGTAAGCACCAGTTTGATAGTCCACGCTATGATAATCAAAATAAAACCCCACAATTCGATGAAAGGAAATTTGATGAAAGAAAATCTTTCAACCAAGGAAGGAAGTGGTGTAAAAATTGTCGGATGGACAATCATGATACTGACCGTTGTAGAAGAAAACCTGTGTATATGGCCAGCCTTCAGGTCAGGTCGACCTCTAGAAAGGAGGAGGATAATATGATAAATACCACTCCAGATGAGATGAGAAAGGCACAGGCTGGGGATAAGACCCTCAAGCCTTGTTTTAAGAAATTGTCAAATTGTCATACACCTCCAGGAAAAGGAGACTTCTATATGAAGAACAAACTGATATACAGGAAGGCCGGAACTAGATCCAATGGTCAGGGACAGCTGGTACTTCCTAAAAAGTATAGGGCAGAGTTAATTAGGAGTTACATGTGAGAAAAGATGGGGACCATGAGAAAATAGGTACCATCATCCAAAAGGTGGCTCAAAATTATTATTGGCCCAAGGCAATGTTTGACATTGAGAATTTTGTAGAAAGATGTGGCATATTACATGAGGGAACACCCACAAGTGGGAACATTGATCAGGACCTAGACACGCCACGGGGCAAACTTAAGCCTGACACTGAAAAGAAAAATATATTTAATAAAGTGGACAAAGTGGAATGGGAGCCCCCTTTTCACGGACAGTCTTCACTTGGATGTTTTACCATGGCCACTATGCAGCGAGTACAAAGAGATGTCTTACCCCAGAATAAGCCGAAAATCCCTCCATCGGACTTATGTAAACTGGAGGAAGAAAATGTAGAGAGGAGATCTCTCACAAGGAATTTTAAGTGGGGAGAAAGCCCCAAGAAAAGAATTGGTAGCGGTCGATTTGTGAATGATGATTCTGGAAAGAAAAATCATCACTATAGGGCTTCTAGTGGAAGAGACCATACCGGTACCTGGAAAAACAGGTCAACAATATTCAAAGTCCATATGTAGCTCTGTTAAGAACGTGGACTGATGAAAAGGCAGAGGAAAATATTACCTCATCATACCAATATGTGAATGAGCTGACCACTCGAGTAAAAACTGGCTGGAAACTTGCCAATGAAAATTTGAGACAAGCCAGGAAAAAGCATGCTGCCTATTATAACAAGAAAGCAAAAGACAGAGATTTGGCTGTGGGAGAGAAGGTACTGCTTCTTCTACCCGGTAGCCAGAATAAGTTGCAAATTGGATGGCAAGGTCCATATACAGTTCTAGAGAAGGTGTCTAGAACAAATTATAAGATAGATAAGAAGGGGAAAGAAAAAATATATCATGTGAATCTCCTGAAGAAATATTTGGAAAGAGAAAATCAGGAACAGACACATTTGCTGACCTTGTCTATTGCAATTGAGATGAAAAAAGAGCCACTTTCATCATTTGAATATCCATTACACCCCTGTGAGACCGCTGCACAGGTGAAAATCAGTACACATCAGAAGGAGAGAGTGCAACAGGTTCTAGATGATCATACAGAGGTGCTAACGGATCGTCCGGGGCATACAAACCTATTAGAGTATGATATGAAACTTATAGACCCAACACCAATCTGTATGAAAGCCTATTCGATTCCTTTCGCTAAGGAGAAAGCTTTGAAGGAAGAGATAGACTATTTGTTGAAGGAAGGAATTATTTCACACAGTGAATCTTCGTATAGTTCCAGTGCGGTTCTCTTGAGAAAACCCTCTGGAGAACATAGACTCTGTATAGATTACAGGAGACTGAATGCTATCACAGAAGGTCAGGTGGATCCATTGCCGGATACAAATCAGCTGTTTGCCAGGCTGAATAAAGCTAAATATTTCTCAAAGGTGGATCTGAGCAAAGGCTACTATCAGATTCCAGTAAAGCCTGAGGTCAGACCTTATCTAGCTTTTAGTACCTCAGAGGGACACTATGAATTTAACAGATTGGCATTTGGATTGAAAAATGCGCCCAGTGTCTTCTCTAGAATGATGAGAAAATTGTTGGATCCCCTGAATAATCCATGCATCACAAACTTCATGGATGATATCCTCATAGCGACAGAAACATTTGAGGAACACATTAACTCTCTGAACATGTTGTTTGATCGACTGAGAGAAGCGAATTTGACAGCCCGACCAACCAAATGTTGCGTTGGATGTAAAGAATTAGAATTCTTGGGACACACAGTCCATCAGGGTAACATGACCCCTGACCCCAAGAACTTGGAGAAACTGAGAAAAGCACCGAGGCCACAAACAAAGAAAGACGTGAGATCTTTTGTCTCATTATGTGGTTTCTACCAAAAGTATATCAAAAACTTTAACTCCATATGTGCACTGTTAACGGATTTGACACGCAAAGGAAATCCAGATCGAATTACCTGGACAGCACAGTGTGAATTAGCATACCAAGAATTGAAGGAAAAGCTCACAAGCAAACCTATTTTGAAATTACCTGACTTAAGTCAAGAATTCATTGTGAGAACGGATGCTAGTAATTTAGGGTTGGGTGCCACCCTATTACAGAAGTCAGATTCACTGGATGGGGAATTAACCCCAGTGGCATATGCTAGTCGTAAGTTGAATACAGCTGAAAAAAATTATTCAACTAGTGAAAAAGAATGTCTCGCAGTGATATGGGCGATCAGGAAATTCAATATTGATCTGTATGGGAAGGCATTCAAGTTACAAACGGATCACAAACCCCTGGCTTTTCTAGCGCAAGCTAGACATGAAAATTCCAGATTACTCCGCTGGTCTTTGCTTTTACAGCCATTCCAGTTCAGTATAGAATATATTTCTGGAAAAACTAACCTAGGTACTGATTTTCTAAGCCGCCATCCGTGCGATGAAAATCAGAGTAATCCCCAGGCATAGATATTGGTTTATCTATGTGTATATAGAATTAGGAACTGACATATGATGTCTGTTAAGTGGGGAGAATTGTGGTGAAAAATTCTAATACCCATATATAAATTAGAACATAAATGTAAAGCAGAAGGCCAATATAAGAAAGAAAGAAGAATGGAGCAAAACCAGTGCTTTCCCAATAGCGCAAAAGCCTGAGATTAATAACGCCGGAAGGGATGAACGCAAAATCTCTGCATTCCCTGCTGCATTCTTCAAATAATTGTATCGCCACACCCCCTATAAAATATGTACTGTATTTTCTCAATGACCTAGATACTAAAACAAACATTAGTGTAATTACACGCACAAGGTTAACTTAGAAAGACAGACGGACGAACTAAGAGAGAGAGAGAGAGATGCACTGAGGGACACATGCAGTTATGCCGCTCGCTGTGTGTTGCTGTGTAAGCCATCTCGCACGCCGTTTGCATGGCCTGATTTTCAAATAAACAGTTATGAAAAAACTAACGACACGACATTAGGTTTCGAAAACATGTTTAATTCTTATTAGGAAACATGACATTCCCCTGTTTTACATCTGATTCCTGACTTTATACTGATAGTACAGTTAAAAAGATGCGGACAGATGATAGTTAAAAATAAACAACTAAGATCGAAAAAAGACAGTATTTTTAAATAAGCCATTTAGTCTCATGATAATTGTATATTCGGGTTTCTGAAGACTTGTGGACAAAGAATATGTAATTGGTTGTTTAAATAGTCCATTAGATAATTAAATATTGGTAATAAAACATATAGAGAACAGAGATACTGTCATGTCGAGTCATATCTGCTTGGATGGAATGACATGATTTTTTTTTTTTTTGAAAACACGTAGGTGAAAGAAAGCTAAAATAATACGAAGAAGGGGATTGGCTTGATTTTGAGGGAAGCCGAGGTATGAATGGCTAACTTAGATATACGAATCTTGTTGTTGATAGTAACACATAGTGAGATTTTTTTAAAAGTTAATTCAAAAAGAAAGATAGGCTTAGTCCGATTGGCCAAGGCATGTGACCTTAACGAAAGAGTACGCTGCTCGTTGCCATTAAAAAAAAATATTCATAAGAGCAGGAAGCGCTGACAGACTTGTGCTGTGTTTTATAAGATATAACTACAGAAATCAGTCTGGGACAGTGGGCAAATCTAAAAGTGTGCCATATTCAATTGCCTTATTCATCGTAACCTGTGTAGATTTCCTTTACATGTGGTAATATTGATTTTATTGACTTTTTTGATTTGAAAAGGGGTTGTGTATAAGAAAAGGCCATGACAAAAGGTTGTAATTAAATGGTTCCATGGCAGACTTAGGCATGGCCTAGTTATTTATGCATTATACTATGGACCATTTAAGAAAGTTAGAACTACAGGAATATATATGATGATCATGCAGAAACATTACACCTATCTTATTGCATGGTGAAGTATTGCAGTCATGGCAGAGGCGTAGCCTCCATTAGGGAAAAATAAAAGAAAACTGGTACCATTTGTTCCATCACATGAAAGTAGAGAAGCTAGATTGTCAGAAGAGCTGACCATGTTCTTTGGTGAAATGTATGTTTACATGTAAATTTGGAGGAATTAGTTTGATATTAAGACAGAACCATAACTTGCTTTGACAGGGGTTCCTGCTGGTACTTGTATGATGCTGATACTGAATGATAGAGCAATTCAGCACTAGATCAAGGAGTCTCTGACACCTGCTGTTATAAAAGAGGCTTAAGACCAGAGGATTTCGAAGCGTTTGGCCAAACTGACTGCAATTGCTGCGATTCCAGGGCTCAGATAAGTGATATATCTGGCCTGGAACAACTTATTACTGTTCCTGAAAGATCTCCTGTATTGAATAAAAACATTCCTCCAAAAAGAATAACAGAGGCCATATTATTAAAACTAAAGAACATTGGGATGATGATAAACCCCAAGCTGCTTCATAATACCAGTAATTAGATATATTAAAGAATATCCATTTGAAAATTGTACCCATGTACTATAGACATATTGTCTATTGCATGTAAATATTTTAATATATATTTGTAATTATATTATGCAATCAAATTGATTATCATTGACTAAAGTCCTGACCAAAACAATATTTAGGCTCAGGACCAATAAAGTTTAACAGAAAACTTTTCATTATAAAATTAAACAGCTGGAGTTAGTTGAGTTTATCTTAGGATTTAATATTTGTTTGTATGTTTTGTATTGAGATTGTTCCACAACACTTTTACAATACCCTAGACACTTAACGAAGCTATTATTCACATTGATCAAGAATAAGTCTGATTGAGATCGAAATGTGGTAGCAAGTAAGGTCTTCTGTATACACACCAAACTTATTATCTTCAGAAACCTTCACAGCTGATCTCATTCAGTACACTAGGTCCCCTATCCCCATATTTATACCTCATAAACTCACCACATATATTGGGGTCTCTAATTCCGGGATTGGAATTTGGCATATATAGGAATCTCATACAGCATATATCCACTGACTCCAGGAATAAAAATTAGCAGTAGGATATAAATTCAAGATTGTATTACTGGTCTTAGTAGAGGTTAGGAACACCCCTAAGACAGTAACAATAACTAAGAGGAGATTTTACAGTGATAAGTTGTTCCACCAGTAGTAATTAGTTAATAATTATTTTAATTAAGTTTAAAATTGTCTTAGAACCTTAGTAGATCTACTTGAGTTAGAATGGCTGATTTGGCCAAATTTAGATCTGCCGCTGTACAGACTGCTAAAGAACTGGGAATGGAGGGGCAAATTATGATTGCTTATGTCACAACTGAATGTGACAAATTTATTGAGCGTGAAGAAAGAAAATTTGAAGCAGAAAGAAAGTTAGAGGCAGATAAGGAAATTAAGAGGTTGCAGATTGAGGCTGACAAAGAGGCTAGGGCATTGGAGGCTGAGGCTAAAAGGTTACAGATGGAGGCTGAGGCTAAGAAGTTACAGTTGGAAGCAGAAGAAAAGAGACAGGCTGCAGAAAGAGAAGAAAGAAGATTAGCTGCAGAGATGGAAGCAGAAGATAAGAGATTACAAAGGGAACATGAGTTACGACTAAGGGAGTTAGAATTTCAAGGCCATGCTCCTGAAAATGGTGCCAGTCCCTTTGCCTCAGATGCAACTGTTAGTCAGGGAGCCTCAACCTCAGCTATGAGTTTTCATTTAGACCATTTTGTTGAGAAAGAAGATGACATAGAAAGTTACCTAAATAGATATGAACTTTTAGCTACCACGTATGGTTTAGAGAGAGAAAGGTGGAGCCTAAAGTTATCACAAGGGCTTCGTGGTACAGCTTATGAAGTTTTTGCCAAGATGAGCAGAGATGACAAAGACAATTATGACATGTTAAAGCAGGCTCTTTTGTTAAGATATGAAAAGAACGGAGAATTTTAAAGAAAAAAGTTCAGGAATGCTAGACTACTGTCAGGTGAGACATATCACCAGTTCTCTGCACGGTTAGAGACATACTTGGAGAAATGGACTGCTCTGGGGAAAACCCAAGATCTTAAGGAAATGATCCTTATTGAGCAGCTAAGAGAGTCCATGGCTCCAGACCTGAGAAAGTTTCTCATGGAACAAGGTGCAGAGAGGCTGGGTGAGTTACTAAATGTCGCTGAAAGGTATCAGGCAGCTCAAGCAGAGGTAACTGGTAATAAAAAGAAACAGGTAGACAATTTTAAGGCACCACAAAACTTTAATAAGTTTGATCATAGAGATCAGAACAAAGGTAAGCACCAGTTTGATAGTCCACGCTATGATAATAAAAATAAAACCCCACAATTCGATGAAAGGAAATTTGATGAAAGAAAATCTTTCAACCAAGGAAGGAAGTGGTGTAAAAATTGTCGGATGGACAATCATGATACTGACCGTTGTAGAAGAAAACCTGTGTATATGGCCAGCCTTCAGGTCAGGTCGACCTCTAGAAAGGAGGAGGATAATATGATAAATACCACTCCAGATGAGATGAGAAAGGCACAGGCTGGGGATAAGACCCTCAAGCCTTGTTTTAAGAAATTGTCAAATTGTCATACACCTCCAGGAAAAGGAGACTTCTATATGAAGAACAAACTGATATACAGGAAGGCCGGAACTAGATCCAATGGTCAGGGACAGCTGGTACTTCCTAAAAAGTATAGGGCAGAGTTAATTAGGAGCTTACATGTGAGAAAAGATGGGGACCATGAGAAAATAGGTACCATCATCCAAAAGGTGGCTCAAAATTATTATTGGCCCAAGGCAATGTTTGACATTGAGAATTTTGTAGAAAGATGTGGCATATTACATGAGGGAACACCCACAAGTGGGAACATTGATCAGGACCTAGACACGCCACGGGGCAAACTTAAGCCTGACACTGAAAAGAAAAATAAATTTAATAAAGTGGACAAAGTGGAATGGGAGCCCCCTTTTCACGGACAGTCTTCACTTGGATGTTTTACCATGGCCCCTATGCAGCGAGTACAAAGAGATGTCTTACCCCAGAATAAGCCGAAAATCCCTCCATCGGACTTATGTAAACTGGAGGAAGAAAATGTAGAGAGGAGATCTCTCACAAGGAATTTTAAGTGGGGAGAAAGCCATAAGAAAAGAATTGGTAGCGGTCGATTTGTGAATGATGATTCTGGAAAGAAAAATCATCACTATAGGGCTTCTAGTGGAAGAGACCATACCGGTACCTGGAAAAACAGGTCAACAATATTCAAAGTCCATATGTAGCTCTGTTAAGAACGTGGACTGATGAAAAGGCAGAGGAAAATATTACCTCATCATACCAATATGAGAATGAGCTGACCACTCGTTTAAAAACTGGCTGGAAACTTGCCAATGAAAATTTGAGACAAGCCAGGAAAAAGCATGCTGCCTATTATAACAAGAAAGCAAAAGACAGAGATTTGGCTGTGGGAGAGAAGGTACTGCTTCTTCTACCCGGTAGCCAGAATAAGTTGCAAATTGGATGGCAAGGTCCATATACAGTTCTAGAGAAGGTGTCTAGAACAAATTATAAGATAGATAAGAAGGGGAAAGAAAAAATCTATCATGTGAATCTCCTGAAGAAATATTTGGAAAGAGAAAATCAGGAACAGACACATTTGCTGACCTTGTCTATTGCAATGGAGATGAAAAAAGAGCCACTTTCATCATTTGAATATCCATTACACCCCTGTGAGACCGCTGCACAGGTGAAAATCAGTACACATCAGAAGGAGAGAGTGCAACAGGTTCTAGATGATCATACAGAGGTGCTAACGGATCGTCCGGGGCATACAAACCTATTAGAGTATGATATGAAACTTATAGACCCAACACCAATCTGTATGAAAGCCTATTCGATTCCTTTCGCTAAGGAGAAAGCTTTGAAGGAAGAGATAGACTATTTGTTGAAGGAAGGAATTATTTCACACAGTGAATCTTCGTATAGTTCCAGTGCGGTTCTCTTGAGAAAACCCTCTGGAGAACATAGACTCTGTATAGATTACAGGAGACTGAATGCTATCACAGAAGGTCAGGTGGATCCATTGCCGGATACAAATCAGCTGTTTGCCAGGCTGAATAAAGCTAAATATTTCTCAAAGGTGGATCTGAGCAAAGGCTACTATCAGATTCCAGTAAAGCCTGAGGTCAGACCTTATCTAGCTTTTAGTACCTCAGAGGGACACTATGAATTTAACAGATTGCCATTTGGATTGAAAAATGCGCCCAGTGTCTTCTCTAGAATGATGAGAAAATTGTTGGATCCCCTGAATAATCCATGCATCACAAACTTCATGGATGATATCCTCATAGCGACAGAAACATTTGAGGAACACATTAACTCTCTGAACATGTTGTTTGATCGACTTAGAGAAGCGAATTTGACAGCCCGACCAACCAAATGTTGCGTTGGATG
This sequence comes from Oreohelix idahoensis, assembly GCA_024509875.1. Classification (NCBI taxonomy): domain Eukaryota; kingdom Metazoa; phylum Mollusca; class Gastropoda; order Stylommatophora; family Oreohelicidae; genus Oreohelix; species Oreohelix idahoensis. Next base: position 184,694 of record JAMPIV010017851.1, on the reverse strand, counting down.
TAAAGAATTAGAATTCTTGGGACACACAGTCCATCAGGGTAACATGACCCCTGACCCCAAGAACTTGGAGAAACTGAGAAAAGCACCGAGGCCACAAACAAAGAAAGACGTGAGATCTTTTGTCTCATTATGTGGTTTCTACCAAAAGTATATCAAAAACTTTAACTCCATATGTGCACTGTTAACGGATTTGACACGCAAAGGAAATCCAGATCGAATTACCTGGACAGCACAGTGTGAATTAGCATACCAAGAATTGAAGGAAAAGCTCACAAGCAAACCTATTTTGAAATTACCTGACTTAAGTCAAGAATTCATTGTGAGAACGGATGCTAGTAATTTAGGGTTGGGTGCCACCCTATTACAGAAGTCAGATTCACTGGATGGGGAATTAACCCCAGTGGCATATGCTAGTCGTAAGTTGAATACAGCTGAAAAAAATTATTCAACTAGTGAAAAAGAATGTCTCGCAGTGATATGGGCGATCAGGAAATTCAATATTTATCTGTATGGGAAGGCATTCAAGTTACAAACAGATCACAAACCCCTGGCTTTTCTAGCGCAAGCTAGACATGAAAATTCCAGATTACTCCGCTGGTCTTTGCTTTTACAGCCATTCCAGTTCAGTATAGAATATATTTCTGGAAAAACTAACCTAGGTACTGATTTTCTAAGCCGCCATCCGTGCGATGAAAATCAGAGTAATCCCCAGGCATAGATATTGGTTTATCTATGTGTATATAGAATTAGGAACTGACATATGATGTCTGTTAAGTGGGGAGAATTGTGGTGAAAAATTCTAATACCCATATATAAATTAGAACATAAATGTAAAGCAGAAGGCCAATATAAGAAAGAAAGAAGAATGGAGCAAAACCAGTGCTTTCCCAATAGCGCAAAAGCCTGAGATTAATAACGCCGGAAGGGATGAACGCAAAATCTCTGCTTTCCCTGCTGCATTCTTCAAATAATTGTATCGCCACACCCCCTATAAAATATGTACTGTATTTTCTCAATGACCTAGATACTAAAACAAACATTAGTGTAATTACACGCACAAGGTTAACTTAGAAAGACAGACGGACGAACTAAGAGAGAGAGAGAGATGCACTGAGGGACACATGCAGTTATGCCGCTCGCTGTGTGTTGCTGTGTAAGCCATCTCGCACGCCGTTTGCATGGCCTGATTTTCAAATAAACAGTTATGAAAAAACTAACGACACGACATTAGGTTTCGAAAACATGTTTAATTCTTATTAGGAAACATGACATTCCCCTGTTTTACATCTGATTCCTGACTTTATACTGATAGTACAGTTAAAAAGATGCGGACAGATGATAGTTAAAAATAAACAACTAAGATCGAAAAAAGACAGTATTTTTAAATAAGCCATTTAGTCTCATGATAATTGTATATTCGGGTTTCTGAAGACTTGTGGACAAAGAATATGTAATTGGTTGTTTAAATAGTCCATTAGATAATTAAATATTGGTAATAAAACATATAGAGAACAGAGATACTGTCATGTCGAGTCATATCTGCTTGGATGGAATGGCATGATTTTTTTTTTTTTGAAAACACGTAGGTGAAAGAAAGCTAAAATAATACGAAGAAGGGGATTGGCTTGATTTTGAGGGAAGCCGAGGTATGATTGGCTAACTTAGATATACGAATCTAGTTGTTGATAGTAACACATAGTGAGATTTTTTTTAAAGTTAATTCAAAAATAAAGATAGGCTTAGTCCGATTGGCCAAGGCATGTGACCTTAACGAAAGAGTACGCTGCTCGTTGCCATTTAAAAAAAAATATTCATAAGAGCAGGAAGCGGTGACAGACTTGTGCTGTGTTTTATAAGATATAACTACAGAAATCAGTCTGGGACAGTGGGCAAATCTAAAAGTGTGCCATATTCAATTGCCTTATTCATCGTAACCTGTGTAGATTTCCTTTACATGTGGTAATATTGATTTTATTGACTTTTTTGATTTGAAAAGGGGTTGTGTATAAGAAAAGGCCATGACAAAAGGTTGTAATTAAATGGTTCCATGGCAGACTTAGGCATGGCCTAGTTATTTATGCATTATACTATGGACCATTTAAGAAAGTTAGAACTACAGGAATATATATGATGATCATGCAGAAACATTACACCTATCTTATTGCATGGTGAAGTATTGCAGTCATGGCAGAGGCGTAGCCTCCATTAGGGAAAAATAAAAGAAAACTGGTACCATTTGTTCCATCACATGAAAGTAGAGAAGCTAGATTGTCAGAAGAGCTGACCATGTTCTTTGGTGAAATGTATGTTTACATGTAAATTTGGAGGAATTAGTTTGATATTAAGACAGAACCATAACTTGCTTTGACAGGGGTTCCTGCTGGTACTTGTATGATGCTGATACTGAATGATAGAGCAATTCAGCACTAGATCAAGGAGTCTCTGACACTTGCTGTTATAAAAGAGGCTTAAGACCAGAGGATTTCGAAGCGTTTGGCCAAACCGACTGCAATTGCTGCGATTCCAGGGCTCAGATAAGTGATATATCTGGCCTGGAACAACTTATTACTGTTCCTGAAAGATCTCCTGTATTGAATAAAAACATTCCTCCAAAAAGAATAACAGAGGCCATATTATTAAAACTAAAGAACATTGGGATGATGATAAACCCCAAGCTGCTTCATAATACCAGTATTTAGATATATTAAAGAATATCCATTTGAAAATTGTACCCATGTACTATAGACATATTGTCTATTGCATGTAAATATTTTAATATATATTTGTAATTATATTATGCAATCAAATTGATTATCATTGACTAAAGTCCTGACCAAAACAATATTTAGGCTCAGGACCAATAAAGTTTAACAGAAAACTTTTCATTATAAAATTAAACAGCTGGAGTTAGTTGAGTTTATGTTAGGATTTAATATTTGTTTGTATATGTTTTGTATTGAGATTATTCCACAACACTTTTACAATACCCTAGACACTTAACGAAGCTATTATTCACATTGATCCAGAATAAGTCTGGTGAGATCGAATTGTGGTAGCAAGTAAGGTCTTCTGTATACACACCAAACTTATTATTTTCAGAAACCTTCACAGCTGATCTCATTCAGTACACTAGGTCCCCTATCCCCATATTTATACCTCATAAACTCACCACAGCCGTGACACGTTTCTCTCTCTCCAGCCGTTGTCCTTCTGTCTTGCTTCGCTGTACAAGTGAATTTGAAATCATTTACGACCGCCCTTATATAGGGAGCTATCGGACGTACAGGAAACAAGGCTCGCAACTCCAGCAAACTTCCCAAAATAGTTGTAACTTCGAGGGGGTTGTGCTAAATGAGTTTCCAACCTTGGTCTCGTGCATTTCATCGTTCCCAGTTCAAGCCTTTGGAGTTATATATTTCCGTTCTCCGTGAGTTGACCTTTATATCCATATGTTGTTTTCCCATATCTGTAGTGTTAAGTATTTTATCTAGAATTTTAAATAGGAAAAACACAGGATTTCTCAATGCACGGACACTTATTCTTGCAAAATTCTTCACAACTACTTACTTCCTTTTGATTTCCTTGTACCTATACATAAATGAAGATATTCCCGTCAAAAGGAGACCATTCTCATCCTTGTCTGTCATTCCGTTCTCCTTCCCGATGTCTAATTCTAACCATGATTTCGGACGATTTATTCTTCCTTATACACTCGCCGAAGTCATTAAATCTGTCCGTGGAAAACCCCTTTTTTGATTGGCTGCCCTAGATACACACAGGAAAATACCCCCGCATTCCTTTGTTCAGGCCAGAACACTGGTGTCCCACTTTTCGGTCTTCAAACATTTAACTAGGCAATTGCGTAACATGCGACAATCCCGGTCGATGACACTCCTACAAATGCCCGCGCCTGGGCTTGAACCTTGAACACCTGATCGCTAGCGCAGTGTGGTAACCATTACAACAGCGCGGCTCCCAGTGACGATCTTAAAAAGTCTTGGCTCGGCTTGAATGTCTGGAAGTTCAGCAGACACAATACGATCGATTGCAGCAGCTGTCCTGAATTTATCATCATTTTGTAGAACCATCAAGATGTGAGCGTGTGGCAAGCCACGTTTTTGGAACTCGATGGTGTAGACGTGAGCCATGCTTTTGCCAAGAACATCATGCTTCGTCAAATATTCCACAATGGCTTTCAGCTTTAATTTGAATACGCGTGCTACCAAGTCCGGACGGTCTGATACAATTTTACCTGTCTGAAGATTCTCCTCAATTTCTAGCCACCTATGATTTGCTGTTACGGTCACAAACAGATCAATGGAACCAAATTTTACAAAAATCGACATGGCATCGTTGCAACGCTCTCTCATATGTCTCGGGGAACCTTCAAACGATGAGGGCAAAATGACTGGAACACCAGGTTGGACGCCAAGATTTGCAGCGTTGTTCGCGATATGATCAGCACGACCTTGATAGAGCTCCGAGCTCCGCTCTCAAAGTGTCCTGACGGGACCTAAGACGCGTCAAAAGTGGAATGCAGTCAGCGACCCATAGCTAGACTGCTTGCGTCAGGGTCAGCGAACCAGAGCTGACCAAGACCCAACTCCACCTCCAAGTGGTGATCCTGGAAATAGGCTGCATCACTGTAGTCTGGCTGAGAGAATAGTGATCGAAGTGGGAAGGCAAACCCGGTCCTAAAAATGCCATGCCGAAGTCGGATGTGTCGGGCCGAAAGGCGCAGATATCGCAGCTTTGCTGTAAACGGCGACACAACGCAACCAACGCCCTTTTCAGGACTAACGCAAAAGAAGAAGAAAGTGTCCTGGCGATAGCGTACGAAGTTGAGATTGTTTGCTTCAACCTGCAGATATGAATCTACAATCCGTTGTAGAGTCACCTTCCCGGCGCTGATGATTGGATTAAAACTGTTTCTAATTGCTGTTTGTGCGACTTTGTACTGAAGCTTGGTGATGTTTTTTCATATATGCTGCTCGTTCTCTACGTAGCCTTCAATTTGCATATTCGGCTGCCATCCGGGCTCTCCGTAAGGATACAAAATTGCATACGTCATTGGATCCAAATTAGGGCTGAGAATGTTGATGTGAACGAATCGCTGATCTGGATTTCGAGGATTGATCGGATAAATGCGAATGTCCCTTTCAAATGGTTGCTTGTCATCAGCATTGATAAACACCCTTGCAATTTCATTCGATTTAGGCGTGTTGTAACGCCATACTGACGACAGGGAGCTATCTTCCTTCTCTTTCAGCCTTCCGGATCTCCTCACATTCGATATCCTTCTTCCATCATGCAAAAGCTGTCGGCGATTCTGTTGTTTGCATGAAGAAATCTATCAATCTCACAAATGATTTGAGGCAAGCAATCGCTGTTTTCCGGCAGTCATCCGTTCTGTTGTGGCCTGTGTGCTGTCCATGATGTACTTGCGTGGTTTACCTTGTTGTGGATGAAAATCAGAAGTGCGGTGATATATTTGTCCGTGAACACGAAAAACGTAAGAACCGCGTCCTGGGAGAGATGCTAATTTTCCTCCCGTTGAAGCAAATGACAGAACTGTTATATGAGCGAATGTTTTCAAGGAAATTGCTGTAGTGAAGATGAGTTTGATTACTCATGAGTTGCTGCAGAAATTACGGATAATCTAAAGAGTGTCCGTTGGCATCTTTTGGCTTCTCAAATTTTACTTTCCTTTCGTGACAACAGCTATTGAACCTTCCATCTGATGAGCGTTCCTGAACACAATTATGAGAACAGCAAAATTGGCAAATTGCATTCATCGAGCCAGAGCTATGAACAACAATTTGATTTTCGTTTGCTTGTAGAAACTCGTCACGAATACTTTCACTAATGGCTTCTTACAATTGTCGGTATGCTGCTAAACGTGCTGCTTGTCTGGCTTGAGTCTGCTCAGGAGTCTCTGGTGTGCCGCCAGATCCGCAGCGCGTCTGGCTTGGGTTTGTTCACCAGTCTCTCGAGCTCAGCATTGTCGCTTAGCAATCAGATTCACTGCACGTCTGGTTCGAGTTTGTTCATGAGTTTTACGTGCTCTTATTTGCGACACTCGAGTAGCAGTTTCTTGTTGCAGTCCTTGAAGTGTTTCTTGACTTTGGCGACTGCGCCATCTGTGTTGAAGGTTACGATTCAAGCGCATACGACGCTCTTGGGGTGTTTCGTTGTCCATTTTCTTTACTTACACTCAACTGTTTTGGAGGAAACACATGTGGAAATTTAACAAAAATATTTGTTTTAAAATCCGGTGTTAAAGTCTGAACGTGTACGCCGTTCACAGTGAGATGTTATTGACGCATGCACATCAACACTTCCGCACTTTTCTTTGTCGAATGTTACTATTAAAAAAAACCAAAACATTTGTTTCACATCCGACGGTAAAAAAAGTCAGAACACGCACGACGTTCACATGGCACATGGACACCGTGCTTTGCGCACTTTTCTTTGTTGCGTGTTACTATTTTAGGGAGCGATACGTACTGACAGAAAAAGCTGGGATATTATATATTGGACTAGCAACAACCCGCCAAACTTGGCAGGTTTTTAATTATAGTGTGTTGTTTCTGTTACACGTATTACATTGCTGCTTCTTCTATAGTCTCGCCTGCTCGCTGTGAATGACGCGATCGTCTCTTCCTTTTAGCCATCTTATCATTTTTATCCATAATAATAAGTCTGCAATACTTTAAATTAAAATTTTGACTTGAAGAACAATCCAAAAACTTACATTTTTAAGAAAAATTATTAGTTAAATCCGTTTCCCGAATGAAACTGGACAGAAGAGTATCTTGACTGTCTGTTGATTTAATCTGCATCTCCGCACCTTCCTGTCTCCAGTTCAAGAGGTTTGCTCTTTTCCATAATCAAACTGCTTGCTCGCTGTGAATGACGCGATCGTCTCTTCCTTTTTTTAGCCATCTTATCATTTTGATCCATAATAATAAGTTTGCAATACTTTAAATTAAAATTTTGTCTTGAAGAAACAATCAGAAAACTTACATTTTAAGGTTATTTTTAAGAAAATTGATGAGTTAAATCCGTTTCCCGAATGAAACTGGACAGAAGAGTATCTTGATGGTCTGTTGATTTAATGCACACCGTCACACTTTTCTATTTTCGCGAGAGTACATATAAGGAGAAACAATACAATTATTGTCTAACTTTCAACCACAGTTGCACACCCTTAGCTGTGGTTGAAAGTTAATGTACTCTCTCGAAAATAGAAAAAAATGCGCAAATGACGGTGTGCAAAATGTGACTGACCGACCGACCAACCGACTGACCGAAGTACTTACGGCAGGAATTATGGTATTAGATTATTATATCACAAAATTATAGTATTATTATTTCTTTATAATATTACAAAACATATCATTGCTATGGTTAATTTCAAAATACATTGTTGCTATGGTTATGTCATATAAAAACAATGCTGTCATGATGGTATTGGAGAGATGTGATTGACTGTCAGCTCCATGAGATGAGCCGCTCGATATTATAGCTTTAACTGACTACTTTGGCGAAAAAAAAAACTGTATGGTGACGACAGAAATCTGAGACATACTACAAACGTTATGAGAGAGATACATAATATCCTATGAGAGCGACCGAGGAAGACGACGTATTACAGAGTAACTGTAATAATTATTATATACAAAAATAAATTTTAATTATTTTACATCTCAAACAAGTCCAAGAAAGAATAAGACTACAACATCCTCAAGCATGTCGTATATGGCCAATAACATGAAGTTGTGCATGGGGCTGACAGCAGCATCATGTAAAGCCAATTGCCAAAGGACTCGACTGCTGCAGTAGCACGTGCTTCTTACAAGTGACTCGCTGTAGTGGTTGCTCCATGGTCCACTAGGACAGCTAAAGAAAATTTTGACGCTGATGATGACATCTTAAGCATACTGCAAATGTAGCTACGGTTTTGTAGCTGAAGATTTGAAAAGTCTTAAACTCAAGTGTCAAGTCAGTTCTATTGTATGGCTCTGAAACATGGACAACAACAAAAAACAACAAAAACAACAACCAAGAACCTATAGACTTTCATAAATGAGAGCTTGCTTAGAATAGAAATGGTATGGCAAGATCACTCATGTGGAACTGATGACAAGAACCAGACAAGTGCAAGTGGAACAAAAGATGAGAAGAAGACATTGGCGATAGTTAGGTCACACATTGAGGAAACCTGTGAATAGCATTACAAAGCAATCCTTGTAACATCACTTACTAACGTCACTTACTAACGTCACTTACTAACGCCACCTACTGACGTCTTTTGTGTCGGGCGGAAGCTGTTACATAACGTAAACAAACAACTTCGGTCTGCACAAACACAAGTCAATGTTGCTTCTGAAAGCGGTCAAGCGAATAGGAAAAATTAGGCAGTGATAATGTGTGATAAGATAACCTTGGTCAAGGAAACAGCAAACAAATGCTTAAGGAGTGAGAAAAAGAAAAGGAAGGACTCGGGGAAAATGTTTAAATGAGGTCCCAAAAGAGTGATGATCAAATATTTGACTTGTCACACATCTATATAATGCTAAGGGCTGTGTTCATACTGAACAATAGAACTATGTAAAGACTGACACATTTGACTGACACTCTTTCTAAATTTACATCACACAAGGTTTGCGTTTTACGTCAATCACGACAATACTGACTATACCAAGGTCAAAGCCCTTTGGGACGCAGGTAACGAAATTGGATCTCACACCTATCATCATAGCCTTCCACCCGGTGATAAGGGCTGCGATTATCCTGAAATGGCCCAAGAGGTGAGCTCAGTTGTCAGTAATTGTAGAACAAAAGGTGTATACTGTTTTCATTTTCCGTTTAATGTTTCTTACCTCTATCGCTGAGCGTCCTATTGGCAGAGTGGTTAGAGTGCTGGTCTATCGTGGCAAAGGTGCCAGCTTCGAATCACTGTACAGACACGCTCCATTCTACCCAGCTGTTAATGGGTACATGACACTTTGAGTTAGGGAAGGAAAAAGCAGTGAGGAACGGAACTGGTCACCCCACCTCTCGATGCCGGTCCTAGTATGGTTAAGTCTCTAACACTTCACCCCTACGGCATTATCTGATATGGGACAACCTTTTACCTCTCGGCCTTTCATCTTTCATGAATACTTTATCTAATTTGTCAGTCTTTTACATCACAGATATCACTCTCGCTCAGATAGGGAATGGCTATAGTCTTAACCATGGAACGCATTTCACAGGCGGTTCATCCATTAGTCGTTGTATCATTGCATCAAATTCTTTTACAACATTCTTTATGATTTTGTGGTTCTACTTCTATTTTTGAAAAGTTTTTTTTAATTCCGTACTTTATTAAATCTTGTTTGTCTCTTTTAAAGCTATGTGCTTAATTTCTTTGACGCAAACCTTTTTCAAGACAGCAGTCTCTAGTTAAGCTACATGCTCTTGCTGTCACAGATCCAGGGGATCAAGGACAATATTCTGAGAGCAACAGGACACAAGACGCTTGTCGATTCTATGCAAGGATTCCGAGCCCCTTACCTCAGAACGGCCGGTAATTTGCAGTTTGATGTCCTTCGTAATCATGGTTTCGTCTACGACTCGTCCATTTTCAACAGCAATATACTTGTTGGCAGAATTCCACATTGGCCCTTCACGCTTGACTTTCCAGTTCAACAGTGAGTCTAAATTTAGTAAAATCTTTAGAATATTTATTTTTCTTTCATCTATTAGGCCTAGACATATTGCTAAAAATAACTTTGTTAAAAAATTGCATGTACACTCCAAGAAATGCATAATATATATATAGCTTCCTCCATTCATAACTAACATGGGACTGACGTGGCCTTGAGGTTGTGAACGCGTCAATTACTTGCGCAGGTAGTTATATTGACGAGAGCTAATCCTTTAAATGTTTCTGTTCAAGTGGCTACAGGCCTTCCGCCTGAGATGGAGATTCTTGACTGATGTTTATTTTCCTTTCCAGGTTCGTTCTTACCCTTTTAGGTTTAGTGATAAGCAATATATCATATAATGGTTTTTTAAATGATCCAACTGTGACGTTCCAATAAAAACAGCAATGCAGAAAATTCAACTAGTTTATTGCACATCATTCGAACAGCACTGGTATTTACACAATGATGAAGTACGTTTTACTTACGCTTAAACAAAATAGTGAGTATATCCAAAAGGAAAATAGGTTCTTGTGCGTTAATTCACCGGGAAATTATAATTTTACAAATTTATTACCCAAACTGAGAACCGTCCTTTTCCTTGACTGAAAAAGGTTGATTTCACATTGTGATTTGGGAGTGCCGCTGGTTTAAAAAAAAAAAAAAGGAGGCAAATAAAAAAAAAAAAAGCGTTTCTCGCTTACGACAGACCCGCCATCAACATCCCCCCCCCCCCGTATTTTTTAAAAGTTTATAAACCAATAGAACGGAATTGAATCAGTTCTACAAGTTAACGGTACCCATTTACAGCTGGTTAGACTGATGCGTGACACCTGTTCCCTTCCTCGCTGCCGTTGCCTTCTCTAACTCAAGATCAGAGTGAGGTACCCATTTACAGCTGGTTATGGAGTGTTAGAGACTTCACCATACTAGGTCCAGCATCGAGATATGGGGCCTACCTAGCTATAAATTGGTACTTAACTTTGAGTTAGGGAAGGAAAAGACAGCGAGGAAGGAAACTGGTCTCCCCACCTCTCGATGCTGGACCTAGTATGGTGAAGTCTCTAACACTCCATAACCAGCTGTAAATGGGTACCTGACTCTGATCCTGAGTTAGAGAAGGCAACGGCAGCGAGGAAGGGAACAGGTGTCACGCATCAGTCTAACCAGCTGTAAATGGGTACCTCACTCTGATCTTGAGTTAGAGAAGGCGACGGCAGCGAGGAAGGGAACAGGCCACCCCACCTCATAAAGCTGGGACCCAGTACATCGAAGTCTATAACACTTCACTCCCCTACGGCAGAATGTGCTACGTGACTACAACCTTACGAACGGCAGGCGTGTTTTAAAAAAAATTCTAAGCAACGGGGGAAGGGGGAGAGGACAATGTGAAATGACACTTTTTCAGTCAAGAAAGAGTACGGTGCTCGGATTTGGTAATAAATTTGTAAAATTATAATTTCCCGGTGAATTAACGCACAAGTACCGGAAAATATATCCAACTGAAGAAAAAATAAACTGGTCTTGATAATCTCAAAGACGAAGTTCTCCTAAACACTATAAAAACTGCCTAGCAAAAATGTATATCTATCTAATCTCTCTTTTCTCTCTCTAATCTGCTCCTTCCCACACATCTCTTCTTTTTATACCTTTCCTTCATTTTCCCGCCTTTTTCCACACGTCTCACTTTTTTCCACACGTTACATTTATCTACATTTGCACACGTTTCGCTGTTTTTCTACTTTTTTCACACGCCTCTCTCTCTCTCTCTCTCTCTCTCTCTCTCTCTCCAATGGAAAAAACCAAGAATTCACAACATTCATTTCACATTTTCCACGCGTACGCCCATTCATTATTATTTTCTGAGACTGCTCTACAATGCCCTCTCACCGACGTGACTGCTAAATGAACCTAAAATTATACTGCGTTTTGTGCAAAAACGCCTTATCTGCTTTTATCGTCTGTCATTCTTTTTCTATGTAGTATTGTAGCACGTATAAATGCTAGTGTAGGCCAGCCGGTCACACAAGTCCCGGGGCCAAAAATTATATCCCATGGGGAGACATTTTCGTCCTATCAACTAAAAAATATCAAGTCCTTAACATTCATACTGAAGCAAAATATCATATGGGGGCATATACTTATGAGATAGTTGGCAATGGACAATGGTTGAGAAAAATTTATGTTACTGGTACAAGTCATTGAATGGGGGCATACGCATGTGAGCCAAATGAAAAAAAAATTTACAAGGTCTCAGTATACATGTGAGCAAAAAAAACAAAAAAAATATTGTGCTCTTAAATTTAGGGACAACAGTAGATTTATAATGCGTAAAACGGGGGACACATACAAGTTGTTTATACACTTTGCCATTAAACAGTATGGGATATGGATAGTGTTACGGTAGTTTTATTGATGGCGTCTACTAGAAATTGGCAGTGCGCATGATTAGGGTCAATGGAATTAATATAAATTGATCTTTGTACTTTACGTGGTTATGAACGCGAAATGCACGGTTAAGTCGTGACGTGTGAGCGTCGATATGATCACGCTCGGTGACTAGGTTACCGTACCCTTTTTGTATTGACCGTCAAGTAGTGAAGACGGATATTTTCTTACTCTTCCAAGGTTGTGCATGATGCTACTGCACATATATATTTTAGTCAAGTATGGACACGTGTCAGTCCATGGTAATTAATGAAGAGATAAATGATTAAGTAGTTGATTCAGTCTCGTCAAGACACATGCGCTCACTACCGGTTGTCTGAAACCCAGCAGCGCGAGTATATAGCCATGATGTTCGTTTGACAGTTTGTTCAAGTACGACATGGACCCATAATAGGATGTTTGCAAGTATTTAATTTATCACATATGCTTACTATGAACTACATTAACTAATATCGTCAAGTATGTTTGTCTTACGTAAATAAACTGTGTTTCCTCGTGGACTCAAATGAGATGGACTTATCAAATTAATCATTGAGATATTCACTTGTTGGCTACACTTACCACGCATTCGCATATCAGATAATTAAAGCACGATTGTTACTAATGAATGAGAACCAGAACACTCAAGTCATGGACATAGATTATAAACATTCTTCATTAAATCAATATTCAACGGTCTACAGCAACTTCCATGATATTCTGATCACAGACCATATGCTAACCGGATCGTCTGTATCAGAGAACTGGTAGGCCAGTTCGGGGATACGAAAATCTTCTCCTTCATCAGGTTAGATCTAGCGACAAATTTCTTCGCAACACGATTGTTTACGGTTACAATACGTTCACATGACTTTACGAGACACTGCACGTGACTAGAGGTCAAATATACGTCATCATCCTTTTTGATCGAGTCTGACAACCGTTAGCAGCCTTACGAAAGTCAAACCTAATGTCCTTCTACAAGCATTGCTGCAAGAAGAATATCAAGCGGAAACCCCATCAAAACGATGAAGTTCAGCTCACTGTGCCTAGTTGGCCGTTGACGCATACTGGTGTTAACTGAAGAAGATCACTGGGCGCAAAAAGTTAAGTGAATATTGAAACCTTTGTCGGTTCATCAAAACTAGGTGTAGTCAACTTCATTTTATTCGGGCATGTTATCTGCAATTAATTGTTCTATGTTTCATTCGTCATTGATTGTCTATTTGTTATTTGTATAAGCGGGCGGTTGGATTCGGGAGTTTTTAGATCGACTAATACCTCTTTTCAGATGGTCTGTAGATCTAAAAACCGTTCTGATAGGGATTAGTTAGGTAACTGCATTTGCAAAGCATCTGTTGAGATTTGCCGACAGCATACTGCGTTTGCTCCTGAAGTTATTCGACCTTAGATGTTTTAGTTGTAAAGTAATGTTATATTTGTAGTAATTTTGCTGTATTGAGTTTCATTTTATTCATTTCATAACTTGTTCGTAATCTATCCTGTGCATTCTCATCTGCCTATCATTTATTTTATAATTGTAAAATATTTGTCAGTTGTGAGTCCTGTGACGTCATCATTTAACGTGTATGTGTAGTAACCTAGATTTAGTTTTTCTTCTTAGCATGTACTTCCGATTTGTGCTTGTTTCAATATAATCATTTTTTTCGTTTGCATTTGTCAATTGTGATGTGCTAATGTCTTGTAACATTTTAGTTGATTAATTGTCTTGTATTTATTAACTTATAAATTGAGTATGTAATACTAATGGTGTAAATTAATTAGGTAATAATACAATATAAATATTTTAATTAATTTTCAAAAAAAAATGGACTTGATGAATTAATTGCAACAATTTGCAGTATTAGTCCAATTTAAGATTGCTTATGCACTTTATGCATCATGACTAGGGCATGATAGCATTATATATGGATAAATATTTATAAAGTGAAGGTTTGCCTTGAATATAATAGGCATAGTGGATAATACTTGGTACATTAATCTATTCATAATACTACGTTGGCCACTGGGCACACATAGGTAATTGATGGTAATATATATTGTTGATTAACACAGATAGTTGATTAAATACATAGATTATTAAATTACAAAATGCTTACGTTAGACCATTTTGTTAAAATTGGTAAGGATTTTGGAAAACGAGGAGAAGTTCTAGAAGCATTCGCGATGGCGGAATTTGCGAAATATGAGGCAAAGGAACTTAAGAGAAAAGCTGAATTGAAGCGTCAAGAAGAAGAACTTGAGGCAAAAGAAGCAAGAAGGATAGCAGAACTTGAGGCAAAAGAAGCAAGAAGGATAGCAAAACAGGAAAGGGAAGAGATTGAAAAAGAGAACAGAATAAGAGAAATGGAGGAAAATAAAAGGAAGCAAGATGTAATTGTACGGCAACAAGAAATGGAATTACAACGTCTTAAGTTGGAAACAGCGAAATTACAGGCACAAACTGCTACTGTTAGCCATAGTGATAATTCCCAAAATATGTCTGCACCTAACCAAACTAGAAGCAATTATCACTTCACATTACCGACATTCAGATTGAATGTTGATAATTTATCGGCCTGGCTTTTACGTTTTGAGAAAATTTGTGAGGTTCATAAATTAGATAAAACTACATGGGTACTAAAACTTAATGAATTTTTAGATGGTGCACCTGCAAGCGCAGTTCAGAATGTTGATCCAACAATAGCTGGAGATTATGATGCCGTTAAGGCTTTATTACTACGTCGATTTCATTTGGACGAGGAGGGATGTAGGATTAAATTTATAACTCTCCTGCCAGAATCAAATAAAGACTTTACAGGGTTCGTCGCGAATATACGCAATACATTCAACAGATGGGTCGAACTTGCTGGTGTGGAAAAATCTTATGACAAGTTGGTTGATTTAATCCTTAGAGATAAGGTCTTATCTTCTGTAAGTTCACCATTCTTTTAGTTCTTACAGGAACGTAAACCTTCGACTTTAGAGGAACTAGAAAAAATGGCATTAAATTACTGCACTGCTCATCCCAATAGTAGCATATCCAATACACAAGTAAGGGAACCACTTCCAGTTGCCTCCAACATGGTATATCATGGTTTTGAAAGATCAAGAGCTCAGAGCCTTGACAGAAATTTTTCAAATAGAAGAAATAATTACAATGATTATCAAGGACTAAATAATTCTTACAATAATGGGAATTTTAACCGGGGTAGACAACAGTTTAGAAATCAGTCACCTCAATTTAGAAATAACAATGGTTATCAAAACAAATCAAATTGGAATAAATCATTTAATGGTAATGCCAACCATAATAATAACAAGTGGCATAATAATGGTAATAACAATTACAGACCAAGAAATAAGAGTTTTAATGGCAGAGGTAATAATAATACTAATGATCATTCAGGTAGTCATAACAGACAACGTCCTACCTCCAGAAATCAAAATAAATTTGATCATACTGCAGGGGCAGCATTGACTAACAATGCAACCCCAATTGTTCATAATAGTGATATTCCAACGCATTCATCTTCGTCATGTTGTGTTATTGATAATAATGTGGCAAATGTTTGTCCACAATGCCATTCTATTTTTCAGAAGTCCAGCCAATTGCCTATGAGAATTACACAGACTATTCCGGCAATTAGTCTCACTGCAAATGATGGAACTGGGACACTGATTTTTAATAAAGGACTGTTCAATGGAAACAACTTCAGTTTTAAGAGACTCCGGTTCAACCACTATCGGCATCCGACAATCACTAGTACATCCTCGCTATGCTACTAATGAGTTTGTACGTTGCATAACTTTTGGTGGGACCATTGAATATTATCCCACAGCAATAATTGACATTAACACCCCATTTTTTTCAGGTCAAGTTAAAGTATGTTTACTTCAGAGTCCTATTGCTGATCTCACAATCGGACGTATCCACGGCAGCAAGGACTGCACACCTGAGGAAATCTCAGAATGGGAAAGAGTAAACTTGGCTACGGCCAATGCTGTAACAACACGAGCTCAGGCTCAGGAATTAATAAAAGAGAATACTCCAAGTATCAAAGTAGATGATTGTACTGACAATGAACCTAAATCAGTAATTGACAGAGACACGTTTGCTCTCAAACAAAGGGAAGATAATTCTTTAAAGAAATTTTTTACATTGGTAAACAAGTACGATGACATTGCTGTCAACAATAAGATTAAGCATTGGTTCACTATAAAAAACGGTATCTTACTTAGAAATTGTACGGACCAGGATAAATTGAAACAACAGGTTATGGTACCATCTCCTTTACGAACATACATATTACGGCATGCACATGACTCCCAATGCGCGGGTCATATGGGCTACACTCGCACACGGTCTCGAGTGTTGTCATCTTTTTTCTGGCTGGGACTATCACGAGACGTATCATCGTATGTACGTTCCTGTGTAATTTGCCAGGAAGTCAAGTCTTGTGGAGCGTTCCATAATGCTCCCATTCAGGCATGTGATATATCGGTGCGGCCTTTTGCTAAAATGGCAATGGACATTATTGGTCCACTTGTACCAACTGCAAGAGGTCACAGATATATATTAACGTGTATCGACTTATGTACACGATGGCCAGAGGCCATACCTCTTAAAAATATAACCACATCAGACATAGCTGATGCTTTGTTCTTAATATTTTCTAGAATTGAGTTCCCAAGTAAACTACTTTCGGATCATGGGCCCCCATTTGTGTCCGACGCAATGAAAGAGGTTATGAGAATTCTTAAGATAGAGAGAAATTTCAGTAGTGTGTACCATCCCATGAGTAATGGCGCAGTTGAGAGCCTCAACCGCACCATTAAACAATTATTGCATAAAGTTACAGTTGATAACCCTCAAGACTGGGACAGGGCTATCCCAGCAGTTTTGTTTGCGTACAGAGAGGTTCCGAATGAACAAACCGGTTTCTCTCCGTTCGAGTTAGTGTTTGGTGCTCCACCAAGAGGTCCCATGGGACTGATCAAAGACTTACTACTCGACTCTAAGATGACTCAGGAAACCCAGTCATCTTATGAATACGTTATTAATTTACGTAGACAAATCATAGATGCTTGTCAAAGAGCAACAGCTTCCTCAGAAGCAGCAAAAGATAAATCTAGACAGTTCCAAAATAAAAACAGACGATTACGCCAGTTATTTCCTGGTAACGAAGCTTTCGTTTTACTTCCAAAAAAGGACAATAGACTGTTAATCACTTGGAACGGTCCACATAAAGGTTGTAGACATAATTTCTGACGTCGACTACATACTGGACATTAAAGGTCAGAAAAAAATTACCACATAAACATGCTGAAAGAGTTCTTCACTCGTCCTCAACATCTACAATCTATTTTTCAGGATTTAGACAATCAAGCTACTGGTTCTTGCCAATATTCTAATCTTTCGGTGATTCAGGAAGAAGAATCATCATTTCCTGAAATCCAAATGTCATTTCCTATACCTGAATTACAATCTTCTGAATCATGGAGAGATGTCACTATTTCTTCGTCATTAACATCTCAAGAACATACTACCGTTTGTAAAATCTTAGAGACATATTCTGATGTCTTGACTGATATACCGGGTCGTACATCAGTCATTTCTCATGACATTATACTGAAGGACGACACACCTTTCAAACTCCGTCCTTATTCAGTTCCTATTCACTATGAAGATAAAACTTCACAGGAACTTAATCAGATGTTAGCATTACGAATAATAGAAAACAGTAACTCACCGTTTTCATCACCGTTAGTTATCGTTAGAAAAAAAGACAATAATATACGTCTTTGCGTTGATTACAGAAAACTTAATGCACAGACTGTCGCAGACAGTGAACCTCACCCTCTTATTGACGATCTACTTACTCGTCTTTCTACAGCAACATATTTTACAAAAATCGATTTAACCAAGGGGTATTGGCAGATTCCCTTAACAGAACAAGCCAAATACTATACAGCATTCTCGACTCCACAAGGTCTTTACCAGTGGAATGTGATGCCTTTTGGGCTATTGAATGCTCCAGCCACGTTCATTCGCATGATGCGAAAAAATTTTGGCGGATAGATCGGACATTATCACATATATTGATGATATTTGTCTATTTAGTCCTTCATTTGATGAACACATGTTAGGATTAACTTCAGTATTAGAGATTTTAAGATCTAACAATTTAACAGCTAGACCAAGTAAAATGCAAATAGCTTTACACGAGATAACTTTTCTGGGACATATTATAGGGTCTGGATGTATCAAAACCATTCCCCACAATGTATCAAAAATTTTGAAGTTAACAGTCCCACAAAATAAGAAACAAGTTCGAAGTCTACTGGGTCGTGTCCAGTAGTATAGCAGATTTGTTCCCAGTTTGTCTTCAATCACTGCTGTCTTGTCTTCACTATTGCAAAAAGACAAACCAAATAAAATTACGTGGACAACAGATTGTGACAGAACATTTAATAACATTTTGACAATCTTCTCTAGGCCACCAATTTTACGGTTGCCAGATATTCACAAAAAATTCTTTCTTCGAACAGATGCCAGTAATTACGGTATCGGAGCTTGCCTACTGCAATATCACAACGATATTCTTCATCCAACTATGTATATTTCAAGAAAACTGAAATCGCCTGAAACGAAATACTCCACTGTCGACAGGGAGTTACTGGCCGTTGTTTGGGCAATTACAAGGTTGGAAAAATTCTTGTTGGGAGCGCCTTTTACCATTCAAACGGACCAGAAGGCGCTTGCTTCATTACGACGCTCAAACCACAAAAGCCCCAAACTTGCCAGATTTGCGATTCTTCTTCAGCCGTATGACTGTGTTATCGAAGCTATACCCGGAAAAGAAAACATTCTAGCGGATGCTCTTTCCAGACACCCAACGGAAGTGGAAGACTAATTGTCTACAAGTTAAAAGATTAACGGCTAAACAAGAGCGACTTTGGAACTCTAACTGATTCCTGCTACAAAATTGATATGAACCACTTCTATATGGAAAGACCTTACAAATAATTCGAAATCAATCATTCAAGGTATTCAATCTTCAAAAAGGAAATTCGTTATAGCAAGAAACAAATTTCGATGGTATGATTCTAACGTTTGGACTTTGGTTAGTGTCCAATCGTTTTCTAACTCAATACGATATGGTCTTGAATACGATATGAATCCAAGCTGGACATATAACGTTTGGTTACAGAAATTGACTAACTCAAAACGATCCAGTTTATATTCAATCAGGAACGAAGTTTAGTTGAACAGTATTAAATTTCTAATGACCTTTCCACGGATTCACAAGGGACATAACGACGGATGGATCATCACATCCGACATTAAGTTTAATATTTATTAAATTAATGAAGAGTATAATAAAAATTGAAGTGTGATTAAAAATAATGAGAAAAAAATAAAAAGAGAATAAAATATGTCAAAGAAAGAAATGATGAAAAAGAAAAAAATCACACAAGCAAATACTCTAAATATTTTATGTATAAATTAGATAGCTTTAGTTAAGATGTTCACATGAAATTTATGAATATGTTATTTTCTATCATTATATCATTAAGTTAATTATGTTGTAATTACACGACACTAATAATTAATTGTAAACACACATAACTAAACTAATTTATATTTTATTTTCTCTTTCTTTACTTTATTTGTCCTTACTTCTCATGTCTTTATTATGACATTATCTATTAGTTTCCTTAATTAGATGTTAATTATTTAATACATTACATACTTACTATCACAAATTAGTTTAATTTTAATTAGTTACAATTATTTTCTTTAAATAACACTTCATTACTCACTCACAACAGTCTTCAATATTTCAATAGCTAATTATTAGCGACAGTTGACATACCTTTGTTTAATAATGTTATATGACTTATGTATTATCGACATGACCACGACACTGTTCCAGACAAGAACATCGTAGGCCATATGTCGGGTTTTTATTAAATTTTTCATATAATTGAGTAAGGTAGTAAAAAAATCTATCTAATAGATTTTTTTCCCACGGCGGGAAGGGAATATTGTTACGGTAGTTTTATTGATGGCGTCTGCTAGAAATGGCAGTGCGCATGATTAGGGTCAATGGAATTAATATAAATTGATCTTTGTACTTTACGTGGTTATGAACGCGAAATGCACGGTCAAGTCGTGACGTGTAAGCGTCGATATGGTCACGCTCGGTGACTAGGTTACCGTACCCTTTTTGTATTGACCGTCAAGTAGTGAAGACGGATGATTTCTTACTCTTCCAAGGTTGTGCATGATGCTACTGCACATATATATTTTAGTCAAGTACGGACACGGGTCAGTCCATGGTAATTAATGAAGAGATAAATGATTAAGTAGTTGATTCAGTCTCGTCAAGACACATGCGCTCACTACCGGTTGTCTGAAACCCAGCAGTGCGAGTATATAGCCATGATGTTCGTTTGACAGTTTGTTCAAGTACGACATGGACCCATAATAGGATGTTTGCAAGTATTTAATTTATCACATATGCTTACTATGAACTACATTAACTAATGTCGTCAAGTATGTTTGTCTTACGTAAATAAACTGTGTTTCCTCGTGGACTCAAATGAGATGGACTTATCAAATTAATCATTGAGATATTCACTTGTTGGCTACACTTACCACGCATTCGCATATCAGATAATTAAAGCACGATTGTTACTAATGAATGAGAACCAGAACACTCAAGTCATGGACATAGATTATAAACATTCTTTATTAAATCAATATTCAACGGCCTACAGCAACCTCCATGATATTCTGATCACAGACCATATGCTAACCGGATCGTCTGTATCAGATAGCAATGTGCAATACACAATATGTAAATGATATTCATGTATTAATACAATACTTATGTAAATCTTTACTTAACAAACGCTAGTAGTAATACATAAAAACATAGAGTTATGATATTCAATATACATAAACAATATAGGACTTAAGAACTTTTCTCAAGTCAACATATATAAGGTTTGGCCATGCCAAACAAAACTCGAACGTTTGATCAATCTTCAGGACAATAATTGTATCCTAACCTAATACATACATCTGAATCTTAACTGACCAAAACTATATTTACGTTTCACAGTGACCTCCGCGATTGTCAACAAGAGCGGGGAAAGGTCACGCTGTCTGGATGTTTGAGAACTCTCATTGTCGCCACAGTGTAGCGTAACTAATGGAGAGCGGGGGTATAGTACAATGAAATAGCTGGGGGTTGCTGGACGAATGAATGTGACGCGTGGAAGAAAGGGAAAAAAACTCGCATGGGGAAATTCACAGTTAGCCTGTGGGGGGGGGGGGGGGGGGAAAAAGTAGTTCCGGTTTGGATGGATGAATTTGAGAGGTTGCCATACCACGAAAGTAGAGAGTGAAATTGAATATAAATATTCTCAGTGGTAAATACATCTTTAAAACGGAAGATATATGGAACGGGTCATCAGTCCAAAAATAGTTATGAGGAATCAAGCAAGTCGGGGGAAGATGAAAGTCGTGAAACGGAGATTCGACCGATATAGCGGAATATACAGAGGTGTTGTTGAGTACACAACGTCTGGACAAGGTGTGCTTAGTGAAGATTTTGAAAAACCAGAGGTGTGGGTTAACATTATAAATACGCATTAGAGCATGAATAAATTTCACTGTACGAGTACAATATCTGTGTGTCTCGACCGCAGTACTTTGGTAAAAAGACATGATACATGGTACATAGTTACTTTATGCAATATCAATGAAATTCAACAATGTATAATAAGTAATCATAAAATGATCCATAGCATGTGTCTGGTTCAGTAACTCCTGAACAGACAAGTAGAAACTATTTGTTAATTGAGGAAAAAAAATGCTCTGAGTATAGTTCACCATTTGTGATGCTCTGGTTAATCACATGTGTAATAATGTATTGGTTTTCCGCCAAGGTCTTAATGTTAAGACATAAACTGTCATAGTTGTCGTCGGTTGCAGTGCCAACAAAAAAACTGTTGCGCATGGCGCAAAATCGCCCGTTTTGGTTTATGTGCTTGTCTCATATCATGAAAGTGTAGCTTACGATCAAACAATGTCTTCCTTAACCTTTGAGATTCTGCCTTAGCGGCTAATAGTACATCAATGTGACCCATGTGTTTGGTTATGTTATAATGTACAACAATGTTTGATTCATATAATTGTAAGTCCCAAAAAATGTTATTTAAATCTTCTAATTCTGAATATAATGGTTTGAACGCTGTAACAAGAGTAACTGTCCATGTCGGATAGAGTTGCGCCTCTCCAGATTAGTTTCTCTTCACTGGCGGTTTTGACTGCCGCTGATAGCATCAACAGGACGACATAGAATGTGGCAGGCAGCATCTGAAAAAAAACTTTTTAGAGCAGCCTAGCGAGAACAACCTGGCCGACTCTAAAATAGCAATGCCTCTCCTGGGCAATATGCTATCGTACACGGAGGAAAAAATATGAAACCATTTAGAGTAGCCTAGCAAGAGCAACTTGGCCGACTCTAAAATAGCAATGCCTCTCCTGGGCAATCTGCTATCGCACTCGGACAAAAAAAAAACCATTTAGAGTAGCCTAGCTAAAGCAGCCTGGCTATCTCTAATAGAGCGATGTCTCTCCTAGACAATCTTCTATCGTACTTTTTCTCAGTGTCTACAGCAGTGACGGTTGATGCAGTGTTACATGTAGGGTGTTGCGATGTTGATGCAATGTGCTGTGCGATGTTTTGTCACTTAGTTGAACGTTTCCTGTACAGCTTTGTACAAACATGCTCCTGTGAAAGGCGTATAAACATTGTCAGTGGTACCGAGTTGTCTGATGAAGATGAGTAAGTGTGGTGGGTTTTGATGTTAAGAAAAATGGTGTGCGTATAGTTGTACTTGAGTGAGATCAGCTGTGAAGGTCTCTGAGGTAAACAATTAACAACTGTATTACAGAGTACCTTTTTTGTTACCACCTTACGATCTCACTCGAAGTTATATTCTTTTTGACTAGCGTGACTGAAAGCTACATAAAGTGTCTAGGGTATTGTAAGAGTGTTGTTAAAGAATCTCAATACAAAACATATACAAACATATACTAATTATTATGATAAACTCAACTAACTCCAGCTGTTAAATTTTATATTTAAAATATTTTTTGTTAAAATTTATTGGTCCTGAGCCTAAAGTTGTTTTGGTCAGGACTACAGTTTAATGAGAATCAATTTAGATGGATAGATATAATTACAAATATATATAAAGATATTTACATGCAACAGACAATATGTCCATAGTACATTGTTACAAATGTTCACTTTGATGTTGTTTACTCTATTTAAATACTGTAAATGGGAAGCAGGTTGGGGATTGTCATCATTCCAATGTCTTTTGTTTCACTATGATTGTTCCTTATATTCTTTAGGAGGAATGTTTTTGTAAGCAAAAGAGATTATTCGTTAGTAGTGATAATTTGTCCTAGGCCAGATATAGCACTTATCTGGTTCCTGGAATAAGCCGCAGTTGTAGTCTGTTTGGCCAAACACTTTAGTCTCCTCTGGTCTTGACTTCTTCAATATAAGTAGGTGCCAGAGACTCTTTGAAATCTTGCAGACTTCTTCACTGATCGAGTACTAGCACCAGACAAGTGCCAGCAGGAACCCCTGTCGATGCAAGTTATGGTTCTGTCTTAATATCAAACTAATTCCTCTTAATTTACATGTAAACATATGGTCAACACAAAAGAACATGGTCAGCTCTCTCTGACAACTCTGCATCTCCACTTTAGTTTGATGGAACAAATTTTTCCAGTTTTCTTTTCTCTTCCCTAATGGATGCTACGCCTCTGTCATTCCTGCAGTAATCTTTTCCATTCAATAAGATAAGTGTAATGTTCCTGTATGACCATCATAAATATAGTCCTGTAGTTTTAAACTTCTAGATAGTCCCTTATATGATGGATCAACATCTAGGCCATGCCTAAGTCTGTTATGGAACCATTTAATTACAATCTTTTTTCATGGCCTTTTCTTACACACAACCCTTTGTTAATTAAAAAGTCAATAAAATCAATCTTACCACATATAAAGGAAATATAAACAAGTAACGATGAATTAGGCAATAGAATATGGCACACTTTCATCACTGCCTCTGTTCATACAGCTTTCTGATGGTAGTATTATTAATAAAAAAGCACAAGTCTGCATCCTCGCTTCTTGCTCTTCTGAATATTTTGGAAAAATGGCAGCGAGCATCCTACTATTCCTATCATGTTAAAAAGCTTTGGCCAATGAGACTAAGCATCTCTTTTTTTGAATGAATTGTTTAAAAAAAATTATCTCAAACCCTATGCGTTACTATTACCAACTAGATTTGTATATTTAGGTCAGCCAATAATATTACGGCTTCCTTCAAATTCCATCCAATCCCTTTCATTGTACTATCTTAGCCTTTCTCTCACCTAATTTTTTCCCAAAAAAATATGCTATCCAATCTAAGCAGACATGACTTGACCTGACAGTATCTCCGATTCTCTATGTATTATCCCCAATATTTGATTATCTAATGGACTATTTATGTAATTGATAACATATTATTAGTCAGCAAGGCCACAGGTACACGAATATATGATTTTTATGGGGCTAAATAGCTTGGTTCAATATTCAATATTTTTTTTCCATGTTAGTTGTTGATTTTTAAACTACCTCCTGTTCAATTCTTTTCTCATGTACTTTCAAGCTAATTACGAGAGTTTATGTCATTCGCAATAACAGCTAAGCGTGTTTCCCTGACCGTAGTGTCCACTTTTCTAACTTTTTTCATCGTATTGTGAAACCGCCTAAGGGCAATACTAGCAAGTTAGTTTTATTTTTAGAAACAATTGTGAGACGTGATTTGCATTGGGTTATCTCTCCGTCCCCTCTCCCCTCTACAATGTATTTAGGCAAATACTTAGTTACGTTTGTCTCAATGACGAATTTGAAAATTTGGGTACCCTTTTTGGTTCGGCTAAGGCGTTATCAATTTATAAACTGAAGGCGTAGGCGACGCCAACAATGAAAATTTGTAGTACTATCCTATCTTTGACTTTATGCACTATACTGTTATATCCTAATTTAGATATTGTATTTAGAAGTTTACCAAAGTAAGGTCGTTTCGAGGCGAACCGAATGGATGTATCCATATTATCTTCGATGTGCTCGTTGTCTTCCTCGTTATCATCTTGTTGTTCTTCAGTTTCAAGGTCTGACTCATCTCGTTGTGTGGAAGTAGGAACGCAAGCATTTCGTTCAGTTAATGAGACAGGCGATAACTCTGTATCAGAAGGTTGTGGTGTATCTAGATGGGTGTTGGTATAGGGCACAGTCTGGTGTTGTTGGGCTAGTCGTTCCTGTTGTATTTTAAGAGGAATGTTGTCTTCGCTAGTTGTAAGCGAATGTGAATGGTGACAGCTAGTACCGGGGTTCGGTTGATTTGAACTATAGTACTTCTGTGCTTTTACTGCATGCAGAGATGTGTTGTCTGTTCGATCCTCTTCTGACAATCGATCAGTGTCTGAGTGAGTGTCCGATTGATCGGCAATGCGGTTTGAATTTATGACATTTATTTGTCTAGCATTGTCATTTGAGTGTGTTGCAGCTGCTTCATTTTCGTTACTCTGTGTCGGGTTGTCAGGATATGGAATTCTAGAAAGCAGGTCAGCACATGTATTGAGGGTTCCAGCAATGTATTCTATCGTAGTGTCATAGTTCTGCAAGTTCATCGCCAAAGTTTGAAGCTTCTTTGGCTGTTCGTATGTCTTCGTCCACCAACTAACAAGGTGTTGGTGATCCGTTGTAATGGTAGCCTTTGTTCCGCGGATGTAAAATCCAGTTTCTGCATAGCATAATGGATGGCAAATGCTTCCTTTTCTGTTGTAGTCCAACGTTTTTGGGACTTACTTAATGCGTGTGACAGGAAGGCAATTGGCTTTTCGTTGGGCACATTAGGGATAATAGGGGTTTCATCAGAATGGTTTGGTTGGACAAGACAAGCTGCTACATCGTTATCAGAAGCGTCTGTGTATAGGATCATTGGTTTGGTGGTATCAGTGTGTGCCAACATTGGAATGGTTGTGAGTGCATTTTTTAGGTAATCGAATGCTTGTTGACATTGATCCGTCCATCTAAACCTTGCATATTTCTTAGTTAGTGCAATTAATGGCTCCGCCGCCTTGAAGAAGTTAACGATGTGGCGTCTGTAATAACTACAACACCCAAGAAAACCGCGCACGTGTCTCACAGTTGTAGGGCGTGGCATCTCCCTGATCGCTCGTACTTTCTCATCGTCATGGCGAATTCCACTGCCATTAATAATGAAACCTAGGTATTTTGTTTCCTGTTTTAGGAATTCACATTTCGAGAGTTTCATCTTTATGTGATGATATTTCAGACGATCAAATATTTGTTCTACCCTTTTCATATGTTCTTCTATTGTACCTGGCGTATGGAATAAGATATCATCTATGTATACCAAGGCAAAGGGTTGGAATCCTTTCAAGACCTCATTCATGAGGCACATATAAGTAGCGGGGCTTCCTTTAACTCCGAACGGCATCACATTCCATGCAAAGCTACCGACATGCGTACAAAAGGTAGATTTTTCCTTTGCCTCTGGTGACATTGGGATGCACTAGAAACAGGATCGTGCATCTAATGTTGTAAACCATTTGGAATTGCCAAGCGTCGCCAGCATATTATCCATCCTAGGAAGTGGGTATGATATCGTCTTCGTTATCTTGTTTAGTGCACGATAATCGCAACAGAAACGGTGGCTGCCGTCTTTCTTTGAGACGATGACAATGGGGGATGACCACTGAGATCTTGATCTTTCTATAATACCAGCTTCAGGTATCTCATTTATAGATTTCTCCACTAACTAACGGTTCTTTAGGGGAGTGTGGTAAGGTTTGAGGTGTACTGGAACATCAGTTGTGGTGTTTATATCCATTTAGACTGTAGATGTGCGCTCCAGTTCCATGTCATTGATGGCAAACATATGTTGGTGTTTGGTGACAAACTGTTGAAGCCTTTTGACATGAGGTTCCTCTGCATGCAAGGTTTCAAGTAATTTTGTCAGCCTGTCTTCCCTATTCTTTTGCGCATCATGTGTACTGGATGTTCCGTGAGAACTGCTTTCTTGCTGTGGTTCGGTGGTGAGACGTTGATGATCACTCTCGATCTGTCCTGCACTTCGGCAGTATCGTGGTTTGTTCCGTTGAATGTTAGTTTCGCTCTCTCTACCACTACGGCAGTGCTGTGGATTTAGCTGTCATAGATTTATTGAAGGTTTGTTTCCCTGAGTGTTTGTGTGGGTATTCACTAGTTGGTTACGTAGCTGTTTTTCGTATTAATTAAGCGATGGTATCTGGTGGGAACGTGTGTAACAAGATTAATCTCATGGAAACTTCTGCGTTTCCTGTGATGTAAGCTCTCATTATAAGTTCCTGGATAATATCTTTCAGTGCCAAATCTGTTCCCGTGATAAGCCTTTCTTTTCCCTGCCCGCTGTTTTCTCCTATAAGCGTAAAATTTCCTTGGAGAAGTTCTGTCATTTGTCTTATAAGGCGGTAAGTGTGCTGGTGTTAGAGGATTACAGTAGGCATCAATAACTATTTCTTGATCTATTATATCCACATAATTCAAGTCGTAATCAATTGTAGGTTTTCGCTTCTGCATCTCTGTAAGGCAGTGAATATTGTGGCGTTTACGCACATATCTCTCTGGGTAGGCATGTGGAAAGTTACACTGTTCGTTTGTTCGGCGTGTGTAATTTGTATGTTTACCAGTATTAATATCCATGTTAGCCTTGTAATAGCTGTGTTCGGCTTCACAGTGGAATCTCCTTCCATAGGGAACGTAGACTGAATGTTTGGTGATAGGACATGTATCCCGGCGCTGTGATTTTTCAAAGTTTGTATGAGGGAGTGGGAGACAATGTTGGGGCTGACGAGGAATATTGAATGGAGGAAGGTGACTCTGATCATCAATCTGTGTTTCTTTCTTGATGGTGGGGGTCGAAAAAGATTTGACCTTGTCTGTTATATTTGTTTTAACAAATTTTACTTGCTCTATAATTGCACCGCGTGCAACTGATGTCGCCTTCCCTGCGGTATTTAAAATCATTACAGGGAAATCACCGGTGGTGGTAACTTCCGCGATTCCTTCAGTGATACTTATGTGGGGATCTTCGTTAATGGCATTATCTGTTAAAGGTTGTACTTCTATTGTGTGTCCTGGACTGAAGTATTGGGATCCCTTAATACGCCCTTTTACTATAGTAAGAGAGTGTGGTTGCAATGTCACTGGTGCTGTTAATCGGACTAATGATGCGATATGGATGTCATCTTGCAACATAATATATTCACCATTTATCTTTATTTTCTTCAGATCAAAGTAAATTCTTGCCTGATGTTTATTCAAGAAATCACGTCCTAATATGAAGTTTCGAGACATGCCTCTTGTAATTATGAAGGAATGAATAAGTATTTGATGTCCGATCTGAAGTGTCACATAAGCAGTTCCAATCGATTTTAACTGTTGGCCAGTCACAGAAGCCATATAGGTTTTCGGAGGTGCAAATCTGACATGTTTCCTGATCTGTAGGTATAATTGCTCTCTCATGAAGCTAATGGTGGCTCCAGTATCTATCAGAGCTCTGTAATTTTTGTTGTTGATAGATATTATGCATGAACTGGAATCAGATGATACATTTATATGATTGATTTCTGTTAGCTGTGGTTTGCAATCGGTACTATGATGTTGAGGTTTGTTTTTGGTGGTGTAGGACTTTTGTTCATAACTGTTATTTATGTTATGTCTGTTGTGGTTGTGGTGGGTTTAGATGTTAAGAAGAATGGTGTGCATATAGTTGTACTTGAGTGAGATCAACTGTGAAGGTCTTTGAGGTAAACAATGGACAGCTGTGTTACAGAGTACCTTTATTGTTACCACCCTACGATCTCACTCTAAGTTATATTTTTATTGACTAGCGTGACTGAAAGCTACATAAAGTGTCTAGGGTATTGTAAGAGTGTTGTTAAAGAATCTCAACACAAAACATATACAAACATATACTAATTACTATGATAAACTCAACTAACTCCAGCTGTTAAATTTTATATTTAAAATTTCTTTTGTTAAACTTTATTGGTCCTGAGCCTAAAGTTGTTTTGGTCAAGACTACAGTTCAATGAGAATCAATTTAGATGGGTAGATATATTTACAAATATATATAAAGATATTTACATACAACAGAAAATATGTCCATAGTACATTGTTACAAATTTTCAAGTTGATGTTAATTACTTTATTTAACTACTGGTACTGGGAGGCATCCCAATGTTCTTTTGTTTCACTAGGATTGTTTATGTTAGTCTTTTGGAGGATCGTTTTTGTCTATACAGGAGATTTTTCTTTATTCATGATAAGTTGTCCCAGGCCAGATATTGCACTTATCTGGATCATGGAATCACAGCAGTTGTAGTTGGTTTGGCCAAACACTTCAGTCTCCTCTGATCTTGAACTTCTTTAATACCAACAGGTACCAGAGACTCTTAGAAATCGTGCTGAATTTCTCTATCATCGAGTACCAGCACCAGACAAGTGCCAGCAGGAACCCCTGTCGATGCAAGTTATGGTTCTGTCTTAATATCAAACTAATTCCTCCTAATTTACATGTAAACATACATTCAATACAAAAGAACATGGTCAGCTCTCTCTGACAACTCTGTTTCTCCACTTTAGTTTGATGGAACAAATGGTACCAGTTTTCTTTTCTCTTCCCTAATGGATGCTACGCCTCTGTCATTCCTGCAGTAATCTTTTCCATGCAATAAGATAGGTGTAATGTTCCTGTATGACCATCATATATATAGTCCTGCAGTTTTAAACATTCTTAGATAGTCCCTTATATGATGGATCAACATCTAGGCCATGCCTAAATCTGCCATGGAACCATTTGATTACAATCTTTTACATGGCCTTTTCTTTTTTCACACAACCCTTTTTTAATTAAAAAGTCAATAAAATCAATCTTACCACATATCAAGGAAATATAAACAAGTAACGATGAATTAGGCAATAGAATATGTCACACTTTCATCACTGCCTCTGTTCAGACTGCTTTCTGTTGTTAGTTAGTTTAAAACAAAGCACAAGTCTGCTCATCGCTGCTTGTCCTCAGAATATTTTGAAAAAATGGCAGCGAGCAGCCTACTATTTCGTTAAAGTAAAAGGCTTTGGCCAATGAGACCAAGCATCTCTTTTTGAATGAAACTTTATTTTTAAAAAAATATCTCAAACCTCTATGTGTTACTATTACCAACTAGATTTGTATATTTAGGTTAGCCAATAATATTACGGCTTCCTTCAAATTTCATCCAATCCACTTCATCGTACTATCTTAGCCTTTCTTTCACCTAATTTTTTTCCCAAAAAAATATGCTATCCAATCTAAGCAGACATGACTTGACCTGACAGTATCTCCGATTCTCTATGTATTATTACCAGTATTTGATTATTTAATGGACTATTTAGATAATTAACAACATATTCTTGGTCAACAAGTCTTCAGGTACACGAATATATGATTTTTATGGGGCTAAGTGGCTTGGTTCAAAGTTCTATCTTTTTTTCTCTGTTTGTTGTTTATTTTTAAACTACCTCCTGTTCAATTCTTTTTCCATGTACTTTCAAGCTAAATACGAGAGTCTCTCGTAATACACGAGAATTACGTCATTCGCAACAAGAGCTAAGCGTGTTTTCCTGACCGTAGTGTCCACATTTTCTAACGTTTACATCGTAATTTGAAAACCGCCTAAGGGCAAAGCTAGCAAGTTGGTTTTATTTTTAGAAACAATGTGAGACGTGATTTGCGTTGGGTTATCTATCCGTTCTCCTCCCTTCTACAATGTATTTTAGGCAAATACTTCATTGAACTTGGAAAAGTGGTACGTTTGTCTCAAGGACGAATTTGAAAAATAGGGTACCCTTTTTATTTCGGTCAATGCGTTATCAAATAATACGCTGAAGGCGTAAGCGACGAATACGATTCTCGCCGAAAATTTGTAGTACTTTCCTATCTTTGACTTTATGCACTATACTGTTATATTCTAATTTAGATATTGTATTTAGAAGTTCACCACATATCTCCTCACTTAGAACAGACTATCATATGTCAGTTCCTACTTCTAAATACACATAGATAAATTTACTACCTATGCCTGGTGACTACTCTGATATTCGTCGTACGGATGTCTGCTTAAAAAATCGGCACCGACATTGGTTTTGCCTGGAATATATACTATGGTAAACTGGTATGGCTTTAGGAGCAACGACCAACGTAATTATCTAGCATTTTCATGCCTTGCTTGTGACAGACACACGAGTGGTTTATGATCTGTTTGGATCTTAAATGATTTACCATAGAGATAAATCTGGAACATTTTTATAGCCCATATGACAGCTAAACATTCTTTTTCACTTGTTGAATATTTTTGTTCTGCTGAGTTCAACTTACGGCTAGCATAAGCAACTGGGGTTAATTCCCCATCAAGGGAAGTTGACCTTTGTAATAGAGCTGCACCCAAACCTATATTACTACCATCCGTTCTCACAATGAATTCTTGACTCAAGTCAGGTAATTTCAAAATAGGCCTGCTTGTGAGCTTTTCCTTCAACTCTTGGTAGGCTAATTCACACTGCGCTGACCAAGTAATTCTATCAGGATTTCCTTTGCGCGTTAAATCAGTCAATGGAGCACATATGGAGTTAAAGTTTTTAATATGCTTTTGGTAGAAACCACATAATGAGACAAAAGATCGCACATCTTTCTTTGTCTGTGGTCTTGGTGCTCTTTTCAACTTCTCCAGGTTCTTGGGGCCAGGGGTCATGTTTCCCTGATGTACTGTGTGTCCCAAGAATTCCAGCTCTTTACATCCAACACAACATTTCGTCGGTCTAGCTGTCAAATTTGTCTCTCTAAGTCGATTAAACAACATGTCCAGAGAGTTAATGTGTTCCTCAAATGTTTCAGTCGCTATGAGAATATCATCCATGAAGTTGGTGATGCATGGATTATTCAGGGGATCCAGTAATTTTCTCATCATCCTCGAAAACCCACTCGGTGCATTTTTCAGCCCGAATGGCAACATGTTAAATTCATAATGTCCTTCCGAGGTGCTAAAGGCTAAATAAGGTCTAACCTCCGGCTTTAGTGGAATCTGATAGTAGCCTTTGCTCAGATCCACTTTAGAGAAATATTTAGCTTTATTCAGCCTGGCAAACAGCTGATTTGTATCAGGTAATGGATTCACCTGGCCTTGTGTGACAGAATTCAGTTTTCTGTAATCTATACACAGTCTGTGTTCTCCAGAGGGTTTTCTCAACAGAACCACACTGGAGCTGTAAGGAGATTCACTGTGCGAGATAATTCCTTCTCTCAACAGATAATCTATCTCCTCCTTCAAAGCTTTTTCCTTAGCGAATGGAATCGAATAGGCTCTCATACAGATTGGTGTTGGATCTATGAGTTTTATATCATACTCTAATAAATTTGTATGCCCCGGTCGGTCCGTTAACACATCTGTATGATCATTCAGAACCTGTTGAACCCTCTCCCTCTGATTTTTCGTTAAGTGCGTACTGATTTTTACCTGTGCAGCGGTCTCACAGGGATGTAAAGGATATTCATGAGAGGTGAGTGGTTCCTTTTTCATTTCCATTGCAACAGACAAGGTCAGTAGGTGTGTCTCCTCCTGGTTTTCTCTGTCCAGATATTTTTTCAGGAGATTCACATGATAGATTTTCTCTTTCCCCTTCTTATCTATCTTATAATTTGTTCTAGACACCTTCTCTAGAACTGTATATGGACCTTGCCATCCAATTTGCAATTTATTCTGGCTGCCGGGCAGTAGAAGAAGCACCTTCTCTCCCACAGCTAATTCTCTGTCCTTCGCTTTCTTATTGTAATAGGCAGCATGCTTTTTCCTGGCTTGTCTCAAATTTTCATTGGCAAGTTTCCAGCCAGTTTTAAGACGAGTGGTCAGCTCGTTCATATATTGATATGATAAGGTAATATTTTCTTCTGCCTTTTCCTCGGTCCATGTCCTTAACAAGGCTACATATGGACCTTTAATATTGTTGACCTATTTTTCCAGGCACCGGTATGGTGTGGTCTCTTCCATTAGAAGCCTTATAGTGAGGACTTTTCTTCCTAGAATCATCACTCACAAATCGACCACTACCAATTTTTTTCTTGGGGTTTTCCTCCCACTTTAAATTCCATGTGAGAGATCTTCTCTCTCTTTTATCTTCACCCAGTTAAAATAATTCCGACTGAGGGATTGTCGGCTTATTCTGGGGTAAAACATTTCTTTGTACTCGCTGCATAGTGGCCATTTTAAAACATTCGAGTGAAGTCTGTCTGTGAAAAGGGGGTTCCCATTCCCCTCTGTCCACTTTATTGTAATTATTTTTCTTTCCAGGCCTAAGTTTGCCCCGTGGCGTGTCTAGGTCCTGATCAATTTTCCCACTTGTGGGTGTTCCCTCATGTAATATGCCACATGCTTCTACAAAATGCTCAATGTCAACCATTTCATCGGGCCAATAATAATTTTGAGCAACCTTTTAGATGATGGTACCTATTTTCTCATGGTCCCCATCTTTCCCAACATGTAAGCTCCTTATTACCTCTGCCCTATACTTTTTAGGAAGTACCAGCTGTCCCTGACCATGGGATCCAGTTCCGGCCTTCCTATATATTAGTTTGTTCTTCATATAGAAGTCTCCCTTGCCTGGAGGTGTATGACATTTGAACAATTTCTTAAAACAAGGCGTGAGGGTCTTATCCTCAGCCTGTGCCTTCCTCATCTCATCTGGAGGGGTATTTATCGGATTATCCTCCTCCTTTTTAGACTGTGATCTAGTCTGAAGCGTGGCCATGATCACAGGTCTCCTTTTACACACTTCGGTGTTATGGTTTTCCATCCGACAATTTTTACACCACCTCTTTCCTTGGTTAAAAGGTTTTCTTTCATCATATTTCCTTTCATTGAATTGTGGGTTTTTTTTTAATATTCATTGCGTGGCCTATCAAACTGGTGCTTACCTTTGTTCTGTTCTCTATGGTCAAGCCTATTAAAGTTTTGTGGTGCCTTAAAATTGTCTACCTGTTTCTTTTTATTACCAACTACCTCTGCTTGGGCTGCCTGATACCTCTCTTTGATGATAATAATAAAAAAATATCTCTTGAACTAAATCAGTGCGTTGGTCAGCTCGTTCAAATAATATATATATTCATTGTTATAGATTTCCCACGTCTGTGTGTTTTTAACTGTCGTCACGTATATGTGCGTGCCCGTGAGTAGATAGAGATATATTAATATATATATATCTGTGTTTAGACTGTCTGACGCCTTTAAAAACGGTCGTAGAAGATAGGTGAGAGAGAGAAGATTATCTCGATTCTCAAAGACAGCCTCTATATCACATTCTATCATCTCACCCAGCCTCTCTGCACCTTGTTCCATGAGAAACTTTCTCAGGTCTGGAGCCATGGACTCTCTTAGCTGCTCAATAAGGATCATTTCCTTAAGATCTTGGGTTTTCCCCAGAGCAGTCCATTTCTCCAAGTAGGTCTCTAACCGTGCAGAGAACTGGTGATAGGTCTCACCCGACAGTAGTTTGGCATTCCTAAATTTTTTCTATAAAAATCTCCATTGTTTTCGTATCTTAACAAAAGAGCCTGCTTTAACATGTCATAATTGTCTTGGTCATCTCTGCTCATCTTGGAAAAAACTTCATAAGCCGTTCCCCTAAGACCCTGGGATAACTTGAGGCTCCACCTCTCTCTCTCTAACCCATATGTAGTAGCCAAAAGTTCAAATCTACTTAAATACCCTTCTATGTCATCATCTTTCTCAACAAAATGGTTTACATGAAAACCCATAGCTGAGGTTGAGGCTCCCTGACTAGCAGTGGCATCTGAGGCAAAGGGGCTGGCACCATTTTCAGGAGCATGGCCTTGAAATTCCAACTCTCTTAGTCGTAGCTCGTGCTCCCTTTGTAACCTCTTCTCCTCCTTTTCTGCTTCCCTCTCTGCAGCTTGTCTCTTCTCTTCTCTTTCTGCAGCTAATCTCTTTTCTTCTCTTTCTGTAGCTTGTCTTCTTTCCTCTGCTTCTCTTTCTACAGCCATTCTCTTTTCTTCTCTTTCTGTAGCTTGTCTTCTTTCCTCTGCTTCTCTTTCTGCAGCCATTCTCTTTTCTTCTCTTTCTGTCTCCAGCTTGTTCTCTTCATACTGGAGCTTTTTAATCTCTGCCTCCCTATCTGCCTCCAATGCCCTAGCCTCCTTGTCAGCCTCAATCTGCAGCCTCTTAATTTCTTTGTCAGCCTCAATTTTTAACTGTAATTTTCTTTCTTCTGCTAACTTCCTATCCTCCCTTTCAATATACTTGTCGCATTCTGTAGTTACATATTGGACCAACTCTGGTCCATCCATGCCCATCTCCTTAGCAGTCTGCACAGCGGCAGATCTGAACTTGGCTAGATCAGCCATTCTAACTCAAGCAGGTCAAATATGGTTCTAAGACAATCTTAAACTTAACTTAAAATAAATACCAACTATAATTAACTAATTACTACTGGCTGTGACAACCTATCACTGTAAATCTCCTCTTAATTATTTTTATCTTCTTAGGGGGTGTTCCTAACCTCTACTAACACTAGTAATACAATCTTGAATTTATATACTACTGCTAATTTTTATTCCTGGAGTTAGATAATATATGCTGTATGAGATTCCTATTTTAAACATTCATCTACATATGCCAAATTCAAATCTCGGACTTAGAGACCCCAATATATGTGGTGGGTTTAGGTGTTAAGAAGAATGGTGTGCATATAGTTGTACTTGAGTGAGATCAACTGTGAAGGTCTCTGAGGTAAACAATGGACAGCTGTGTTACAGAGTACCTTTCTTGTTACCACCCTACGATCTCACTCTAAGTTATATTTTTATTGACTAGCGTGACTGAAAGCTACATGAAGTGTCTAGGGTATTGTAAGAGTGTTGTTAAAGAATCTCAACACAAAACATATACAAACATATACTAATTACTATGATAAACTCAACTAACTCCAGCTGTTAAATTTTATATTTAAAATTTCTTTTGTTAAACTTTATCAATCCTGAGCCTAAAGTTGTTTTGGTCAGTACTACAGTTCAATGAGAATCAATTTAGATGGGTAGATATATTTACAAATATATATAAAGATATTTACATACAACAGAAAATATGTCCATAGTACATTGTTACAAACTTTCAAGTTGATGTTAGTTACTTTATTTAACTACTGGTACTGGAAGGCAGGTTGGGGATTATCATCATCCCAATGTTCTTTTGTTTCACTAGGATTGTTTATGTTAGTCTTTTGGAGGATCGTTTTTGTCTATACAGGAGATTTTTCTTTATTCGTGATAAGTTGTCCCAGGCCAGATATTGCACTTATCTGGATCCTGGAATCACAGCAGTTGTAGTTGGTTTGGCCAAACACTTCAGTCTCCTCTGATCTTGAACTTCTTTAATACCAACAGGTACCAGAGACTCTTAGAAATCGTGCTGAATTTCTCTATCATCGAGTACCAGCACCAGACAAGTGCCAGCAGGAACCCCTGTCGATGCAAGTTATGGTTCTGTCTTAATATCAAACTAATTCCTCCTAATTTACATGTAAACATACATTCAATACAAAAGAACATGGTCAGCTCTCTCTGACAACTCTGTTTCTCCACTTTAGTTTGATGGAACAAATGGTACCAGTTTTCTTTTCTGTCACATAGGTTATGGTCATTAAATTGCCTAGATCTTCTTCCTATTCTCTCACTCGCATCTTTTTATTTTATTATCTTTCCATACTTGTTTTTCCTGTACTTTTCGCATCACTCGGTTGCGAAAAATATTTTCTTCAGTATTTTTAAACTTTACCTGTTTTGTTTCTCAAAACTGAGTATCGCACTAGATGGTATTACGTGGATGTCAGTCAGACGAGAAGCGTTATAATGCATTCCGTCAGACCGGGAGAGCCGACAGCTGTCTGCTGTTCCTCGGGGACAGTGTTTTCTTCGGCCGAGTTCTGGGCCGTAGTGTAAAAATTCACTCCGCCGGAACGGGCAGGCAGACAGAGGGTCTGGTTTTTCGCATATGACACTCACGCTCCACGGGCCATGGTTAGCCTGTAGTGTGAAAACTGCCCTGCCTTTCAGACAAGTTGTCTACCTTTGCAATTGACACGCACGTTTCCCGGTCAGTTTGTCAACGCAGGTGCGTAATCGCCCTGGTGGCAGTTACGACACGCCTCTAAGTTAAACGTAGCTGTTATGAGAAGGGGGAGAGATCGGGGCGGGGGAAATAGTTCATCCTTTGTCTGATTTTAAAATATTAACCTAGTTTGAAACTTTATTTTGATTCTTCTCAATAAATCGCAGTAGACAGGTGGTTCGCGAAGAGTAGAGCTGTATAAGCGAAGTTTCTTAGTTTGTTGCGACAATTTGTCGAACTTCTAGACTTCCATAAATATGAGCGTGAAAATTCTTAATTGTGCGATATCCTGTAGTGCTGTGTTTTGAGGTAAATATTATATAGTAGTTCTCTAGAATTTTGTGAAGTGATTAAGTGTTAAATCGCCGATTTAATTCTAAACTAGTTCTTTTGAACAGAGTGCTTAATCTATATAGTCTGTATTATTTTCTAGTGACGCGTTTCAGTGGAAAACAGAAATTATATTTCTTGCTTAAATTCAGTCGGCTAATAAAGAAATTTAATTTAACTTCTAAATAATCAGACGAGAGAATATATTTTAAAAACTAAACTTATAACGCTAGATACATCATTGAGTGTTGACGAAATACGTATGTATTTTCTAATTCATGATGTTTGATTTATTTAATATAACTTATTTTACGGGAAGTTTTAAATATAAGTCAAGCTGTAGGCTTGCTATTAAAATGTAAGTTATATTGAGTACATATATGTAAATTATTTGATATGTGTTCTTTCTTTTATATAGTGAAACGGTGGTACCCAACTTGCCAGCGTTTAGTAGCCTGAGAGACATATTTGTGTGAAGCATAGACATTTCCTATCTTTAACCACGTGGGTTTTTTTGTTTCAAGTAACACTGGATCTGACAGTGCATATGCCATCAGAGAGAGACAGTAATAGCAATCCCACTAACGGTTTCTAAAGACTAGAAATATATATATTGGGCTTTTGAGCCAGTTCATATTGCTCCACAAAGTTAAATGTACATGCTGCCTGGCGGCGAGAATATTACAAGATTAACATTCCGACAGAGATTGTGACTAGTATTGTGGTGACCAAATATAGTACCCGCCTGAAAGTAGACACCGATCTGACATTCCTTAAATTCTAGAAACCAAAGCTAATGACATTGTGCTCTGCTAACTTTCGTGCCTGGACATATTTTATGTGACTTAATCAGACATTCGAAAAATTAGAACGCCCAAGGAATCGTTCCCTGAGAGTTTAGTACGTCTTTTGGAACTGGGGATTTCTTGGTCAAGGACTGCATTTTCGGGTCTGTGTGAAGGTCCTAGAATTATTATGTTCCCAGAGGCAACGAGCAAAGTTGTGAGTATATGTATGTGAGAGCAAGGCCATGGCTGAATGAATGAGGGTACACAGGTCAGAGTGTTGTTTTACCGGGGTATTACTGTCACCAATTTACTGTCTTAATTCTTTTTTTTTGGTTAACCGGCAGAATTTGTTACTATTTGCTAGAGTTTCTTTACTTCTTAGGCTAAATCAGATTATTCAACTCTGGTCATACATTTACGAGAAAGAAAGAAACCTCTTAGACTCAACCCTATGTATCTATAACTCTTTGGGCCATCATCTGTTCTCTTAACGGGGCTGTGGGCTAAACCTAGAGCTAAGATCATAACGGGGCTATCATCCTTGTAGCATTTTCCTTGAATTTTATGACTATTTGTATATGTTTTTCCTTGATGTATTTTTTGGTGTTGTGAGAAGATTTTTTTTTTTTTGATGATAATAATAAAAAAATCTCTCTTGAACTAAATCAGTGCGTTGGTCAGCTCGTTCAAATAATATATATATTCATTGTTATAGATTTCCCACGTCTGTGTGTTTTTAACTGTCGTCACGTATATGTGCGTGCCCGTGAGTAGATAGAGATATATTAATATATATCTGTGTTTAGACTGTCTGACGCCTTTAAAAACGGTCGTAGAAGATAGGTGAGAGAGAGAAGATTATCTCGATTCTCAAAGACAGCCTCTATATCACATTCTATCATCTCACGTGTGGAAATTCTATTTCATTCTACTTACTCACACGGTGACTCTCACTCATTCCGACCTATTCAGAAGGGACCTAACCCAAGTCTTAATACTCCTATCCTAAAATGTACGACAAATGGTTGCTCGTTACCGGGAATTGAACCCAAAATCCTAAGGCGATACGACAAATGGGTTCTCGTCCGACGGATTTTTGAACTTAGAATAGGAAGACGAGTACGACAAATGGTTGCTCGTTTCCGGTTTTTGAACTTAGAATAGGAAGACGAGTACGACAAATGTGGACTCGTCTATCTGGATTTTGAACTTAAGATTCTTTATTCTGATATAGAGTAAGAGTGTGATGTCTTGTGAGTTTTGTATCTTTTAAAAATAATGTATCCCCTAGACTAACGATCTGTTTACGGGCGTGCTGACCACACAAACTGATAAGTTTTTTCCACAGCATTAAGAAGCATTATACATTTGGTTTACAGGTTGATTTTGTCGGAATACATGTTAATTAATGTTGATTGTAATACTAAACGCTGGTAAAGTTTTGTGAGTGTATAACACTCACAAGGGTTCTGAAGCAGGAAGGTGTTTGAACTAAAGTTAAGGAGTGCGTTTCGGACTATTCGTCCAGATTAATTGCCTCCCTCACCCTAACTGTCTTCAGGGGTAAACTTATAGTGGATTTAAAAATTAAGGGATTATTTTTCTCTTTAATTTTTGCTATAATCATTGTGTTTTCCACTGTAGCAACTTATTTTTCAGGGATTAATCCTAACTACCATTTAGTTGGCGTAGTCGTGTTTTGCATTAAGTGCTTTATTGCCGATAATAGCAGCGATAGTTAGATTTTATTTTGGAGGAGGTATCCCAGGGTTAAGGATATCATCTTTTGATTTTTTGGTAATTTTTTCTCGTAAGTGGTAGGAACCAGAGTATCCTTTTCATAATTTCTTTCTCCACTAATCTCAGTCACTGACATAATATGGCCGAGAGGGCAAAGCTTAGACAACTCCTCAGGGACGAAGCGAGAGAGGAGGGACTGGAAGGAGAGGAAGCGAAAGCTTTTGTCAGAGACGAACTTGAGAGATATGACGCGGAGAGGAAAGAAGAAGAAGCTAGGAGGAAAGAAGAAGCAGCCGAAGCTTTGCAGCAGAAGAAAATGGAGGAAGAAATGGAAATTCGCAGGATGCAGCATGAGGAAAAAGAGAAGGAGAGACAGCATGAGAAGGAGAGGGAGGAGAGACAGCATGAGGAAAGAGAAAATGAGCAACGACGACAGCATGAGCTGGCGCTTAAGACTCTAGAGTTCCAAAGCCGTGGTGCTGCCTCTACCTCCAGCAATGGAGAGTCTTCTCCTCATTCCTCTTTAACTGATCCTTCTAACACTCAATTTACTCATCTCACTGCTATGTCTTTTCCGCTAGAATCTTTCCCATGTCCAAATGAGAAGATTGACACGTGGCTAGAAAAATTTGAGAAAATTGCAACTCTGTACGGTTTAGAGAGGTCGCGTTGGAATGTGAAGCTTTCCCAGGCTTTGAAAAGAGAGCAGCCAACAAGACAACTATGATCTGTTGAAGAAAGCGTTACTGGAGCGCTTTGAAATGAACGCTCGCAAATTTTTGCAACTGTTTCGCAACAGCCAGAAAGAGAATTCTGAAACTTTTCAGCAGTTCTCGTCTCGTTTGAAGGGTTATCTGACAAAGTGCCTAGAGCTCTCGCAGCTCCCCTCTACCTATGAAGGTCTTGAGGAATTTGTTCTAACAGAACAAATAAAGAACACTTTGTCTGCGGACACCCGGAGATTTTTAGCTGAGCAGGGGGCAGAAAAACTTGAAGACATCTTAGAGAAGTCTGAGCGTTACCACAATGCGCTGGCTGAACTACCGGCCACAAGGCGGAAACCGACAGAGGAGCATTTTCGAAAACATAACCTAGAGCAATCTTCTCAGGCTTCTAACCAAAATACCCACAGAGAAACTGGACCTCAAAACCTCCCTCCGGAAAAATCCAAGTTCTACAAGAACAAGTACCCCAACCACCCCAAACAGTCTGATCAACCCGACCGCCCTACATGGCGCGTAGCCAGAAAGGACAAGGTGGCAAAGGGAGAACCCCTGAGCACGGGACATATGATCAGACCGAGCACACCGAGCCGAAACGCATCGGATGCTTATTAACAGTCTCGCAAGGCGGAATTATTGACAGTGATTCCCAACCTGTTGGGGATAGACCCTCAACGCGAGGTACTGTTATTTTGAACGGTTCTCAAACTTCTTGCTTATTTGACACGGGGCTTTCTTACGATTGCATTGTTGCCAGAAACCTGGTTAAACCC
Source organism: Oreohelix idahoensis (assembly GCA_024509875.1). NCBI lineage: Eukaryota > Metazoa > Mollusca > Gastropoda > Stylommatophora > Oreohelicidae > Oreohelix > Oreohelix idahoensis. Next base: position 142,853 of record JAMPIV010017851.1, on the reverse strand, counting down.
GGTCAAGAGACAGAAGAGACCGTCAAACTTTGTGGAGTTCGTAAGAGTGATGCACCTACAGCGCTTCCCATCGCATTGGTGGAGATACACTCTGACTTTGTCAGAGGCGTGATCAAAGCGGCTGTTATGGATGATCCCATCTACCCAGTCATACTTGGCGGGAGATACGTGTGTATTGGGAAACCGGAAGAGCCGATTGTGGCAGCAGTAACTACAAGAGGGCAAACCAAGAAGGAACGGGAGCCTGCGCCTAATTTGTTACCTATGGAACTTAAAGAAGCGCAATACAAGGACCCTACTTTGGCACCCTGCTTTAGGAAACTGCCCATGGCTAAGGAACCAAACAGCACGGGGACATTTTTTCTGAGGATGGCGTACTTTATCGGAGAACGGGCAAGCCTGACCAAGGTTACAACCAGCTCCTAGTACCGAAACAGTACAGAAGCCAAATCCTAGAAATGGGGCACTCTCTTCCCTTCAGCGGACATATGGGACAGAACGCCACAAACCAACGTATAACCACTCATTATTGGTGGCCAGGAGTAAACACTGATATTATCAGGTACGTCAAATCCTGTGCCCAGTGCCAACGTGTACCACCCAAGCAACGGACACCCCCAGTCCACATGGGTGAAATGCCAATAGTGGGAACACCATTCGAACGGGTTGTGATCGACATTTTAGGGCCTTTCGAAAGGACTAAAAGAAGGAACAGGTTCATCCTGACCTTAGTCGATACATGCACTTTATGGGCAGAAGCTATCCCGCTAACATGCGCAGATGCCAAGCATGTCGCAGAAGCCCTCGTGCAGATTTTCACTCGGTTGGGATTCCCTCAGCAAGTGTTGACGGATAACGGATCTCCATACCGAAACCTGTTGATGGATGAGATCGTTAAGATCTTGAGGACCCAGCACATCCACACTAAGCCATATACTCCGGCCGGAAATGGGCTCGTGGAACGTGCTAATGGAAACCTCAACATGATGCTAAGTAAGCTGGCACAAGTGAAACCTGAAGATTGGGATCTGTGTATTCCTGCAGCATTATTTGGCTACAGAGAATCTCCTCATACTTCCACAGGATTTCCGCCAGCTACACTCTTATTCGGCAGACCCATTAAGGGCCCGCTTGAAGCCTTACTTCAGTCTCTGACAGACGAGAAGGCGGATGAGACAGTTGTCTCAGCCAGTAAATATGTGTCGGTTTTAAAGGAAAGGTTGAAACTAGGGTGGGACCTAGCAACGACTAACTTTAAGCGAGCACGCACAAAGCACGCTAACCGATACAGGAAAGTCGCGAAAGAGAGAGAACTGGAAGCAGGAGAGAAAGTTTTGGTGTTACTCCCTACCGAGAACAACCAACTGAAGATCGGATGGCAAGGGCCGTTTACCGTCCTGAAAAAGATTTCTAAGGCTAACTACCAGATCTCTATTCAAGGAAAGGAAAAGGTTTTCCATTTAAATCTCTTAAAGAGATACTTGGAAAGACCAGTGCCAACCTCCGACCATCTCCTGACGATCGCCAAAGCTGACGAAGATGATGATAGTGGCAGGGATATTCCACCGCTATCACAGGAAATCTTTCAAAAATGTCAGAAGCGGCGACGCTCTTTCAAGCGCGCATGGGAAACATTCCAGAGAAAGGAAACTTTGGGAGTAGACTTGAGTAGGAATTGGAGAGAGATGGAGGGGGAAGATGAGAGGGAAGAAGACAGACACCCCGAAGCTACGGTTATAGGAAATTTAATTCCATAACGTAGACATGGAGTGCTTCCATATCTTAAAGGGGGGACGTTCTGTCACATAAGTTATGGTCATTAAAATTGCCTAGATCTTCTTCCTATTCTCTCACGCGCATCCTTTTATTTTATTATCTTTCCATACTTGTTTTTCCTGTATTTTTCGCATCACTCGGTGGCGAAAAATATTTTCTTCAGTATTTTTAAACTTTACCTGTTTTGTTTCTCAAAACTGAGTATCGCACTAGATGGTATTACGTGGATGTCAGTCAGACGAGAAGCGTTATAATGCATTCCGTCAGACCGGGAGAGCCGACAGCTGTCTGCTGTTCCTCGGGGACAGTGTTTTCTTTGGCCGAGTTCTGGGCCGTAGTGTGAAAATTCACTCCGCCGGAACGGGCAGGCAGACAGAGGGTCTGGTTTTTCGCATATGACACTCACGCTCCACGGGCCATGGTTAGCCTGTAGTGTGAAAACTGCCCTGCCTGTCAGACAAGTTGTCTACCTTTGCAATTGACACGCACGTTTCCCGGTCAGTTTGTCAACGCAGGTGCGTAATCGCCCTGGTGGCAGTTACGACACGCCTCTAAGTTAAACGTTGCTGTTATGAGAAGGGGGAGAGATCGGGGCGGGGGAAATAGTTCATCCTTTGTCTGATTTTAAAATATTAACCTAGTTTGAAACTTTATTTTGATTCTTCTCAATAAATCGCAGTAGACAGGTGGTTCGCGAAGAGTAGAGCTGTATAAGCGAAGTTTCTTAGTTTGTTGCGACAATTTGTCGAACTTCTAGACTTCCATAAATATGAGCGTAAAAATTCTTAATTGTGCGATATCCTGTAGTGCTGTGTTTTGAGGTAAATATTATATAGTAGTTCTCTAGAATTTTGTGAAGTGATTAAGAGTTAAATCGCCGATTTAATTTTAAACTAGTTCTTTTGAACAGAGTGCTTAATCTATATAGTCTGTATTATTTTCTAGTGACGCGTTTCAGTGGAAAACAGAAATTATATTTCTTGCTTAAATTCAGTCGGCTAATAAAGAAATTTAATTTAACTTCTAAATAATCAGACGAGAGAATATATTTTAAAAACTAAACTTATAACGCTAGATACATCATTGAGTGTTGACGAAATACGTATGTATTTTCTAATTCATGATGTTTGATTTATTTAATATAACTTATTTTACGGGAAGTTTTAAATATAAGTCAAGCTGTAGGCTTGCTATTAAAATGTAAGTTATATTGAGTACATATATGTAAATTATTTGATATGTGTTCTTTCTTTTATATAGTGAAACGGTGGTACCCAACTTGCCAGCGTTTAGTAGCCTGAGAGACATATTTGTGTGAAGCATAGACATTTCCTATCTTTAACCACGTGGGTTTTTTTGTTTCAAGTAACACTGGATCTGACAGTGCATATGCCATCAGAGAGAGACAGTAATAGCAATCCCACTAACGGTTTCTAAAGACTAGAAATATATATATTGGGCTTTTGAGCCAGTTCATATTGCTCCACAAAGTTAAATGTACATGCTGCCTGGCGGCGAGAATATTACAAGATTAACATTCCGACAGAGATTGTGACTAGTATTGTGGTGACCAAATATAGTACCCGCCTGAAAGTAGACACCGATCTGACATTCCTTAAATTCTAGAAACCAAAGCTAATGACATTGTGCTCTGCTAACTTTCGTGCCTGGACATATTTTATGTGACTTAATCAGACATTCGAAAAATTAGAACGCCCAAGGAATCGTTCCCTGAGAGTTTAGTACGTCTTTTGGAACTGGGGATTTCTTGGTCAAGGACTGCATTTTCGGGTCTGTGTGAAGGTCCTAGAATTATTATGTTCCCAGAGGCAACGAGCAAAGTTGTGAGTATATGTATGTGAGAGCAAGGCCATGGCTGAATGAATGAGGGTACACAGGTCAGAGTGTTGTTTTACCGGGGTATTACTGTCACCAATTTACTGTCTTAATTCTTTTTTTTTTTGGTTAACCGGCAGAATTTGTTACTATTTGCTAGAGTTTCTTTACTTCTTAGGCTAAATCAGATTATTCAACTCTGGTCATACATTTACGAGAAAGAAAGAAACCTCTTAGACTCAACCCTATGTATCTATAGCTCTTTGGGCCATCATCTGTTCTCTTAACGGGGCTGTGGGCTAAACCTAGAGCTAAGATCATAACGGGGCTATCATCCTTGTAGCATTTTCCTTGAATTTTATGACTATTTGTATATGTTTTTCCTTGATGTATTTTTTGGTGTTGTGAGAAGATTTTTTTTTTCATGATAATAATAAAAAAATCTCTCTTGAACTAAATCAGTGCGTTGGTCAGCTCGTTCAAATAATATATATATATTCATTGTTATAGATTTCCCACGTCTGTGTGTTTTTAACTGTCGTCACGTATATGTGCGTGCCCGTGAGTAGATAGAGATATATTAATATATATATCTGTGTTTAGACTGTCTGACGCCTTTAAAAACGGTCGTAGAAGATAGGTGAGAGAGTGAGAAGATTATCTCGATTCTCAAAGACAGCCTCTGTATCACATTCTATCATCTCACGTGTGGAAATTCTATTTCATTCTACTTACTCACACGGTGACTCTCACTCATTCCAACCTATTCAGAAGGGACCTAACCCAAGTCTTAATACTCCTATCCTAAAATGTACGACATTTTCTCTTCCCTAATGGATGCTACGCCTCTGTCATTCCTGCAGTAATCTTTTCCATGCAATAATATAGGTGTAATGTTCCTTTATGACCATCATATATATAGTCCTGTAGTTTTAAACATTCTTAGATAGTCCCTTATATGATTGATCAACATCTAGGCCATGCCTAAATCTGCCATGGAACCATTTAATTACAATCCTTTACATGGCCTTTTCTTTTTTCACACAACCCTTTTTTAATTAAAAAGTCAATAAAATCAATCTTACTGTTGCGTGATAAATTCTCGCAACATCGTTTTATTTCAATATCTATTTTATAACGCAAGGGCAACAACTGCTTGAAATTTATAGTCACTTTTCTCGGTAAGCATTTGTCTTCTCGCGTTGGTATCGAATGCAGTTAAGTTTTGAGCTGTGGTCATTTTGCGCTGGACTGCGCATGACTTGTCTTGCTTCTTGGTCGATCGGTTTCCGCCCACCACTAGTGGAGTGAGCGATTTGGAATGGCGAAAGAGATGCCTCGTTGAAGAGGGGATCTCCGCTTTTTTTTGTTCTGTCAGGGATGTGTAGTCCTCTTATGGATATTTCGTTTATTCGGGATAATACCTCTAGTGTATTTGCACATGCCGGGAGGCGTGATATTTCTGTATTTCTTGAAAGCAAGGTAAATTGACTTTTTCATTAACTCTATCGATTTTGGGTCGTGAGCGATTTCGATTCATAGCCTGTCTTCGAAAGTCGTCGTCACGATATGTTTTCCCAGCTCACATGTCGCTGCATTGTACTGCATCGGTTGATGCATGTACCAAGGACCATTACTTGCTACTTTGTTAAATGAACTAGGTTTGGAAAACCTTTATTATCTAGAGGATATTTTTGAGGACATTATTTATACTTCGGCAGACGTGTCTGTCTTGCTGAAGTCAGACTAAGGAGAGTGAACTGATCTCATACATCTGGTTATCTCCTGGCTGTTATAGAAAAGGATGGAGTTTTTCACCTGACTACATTTACAGCACTATGAAATATAACATGCATCTGACTCATCATTGTAATGCTGTCTACCGTCTATTGCTGTATTGAATGTTGCTGTGATAATGACTGTTTGATGTGCCTACATATTCGCGTAACCATTTTGTCACTGTGGCGTCCACAATAAATAATGAAGAAAAACGTCAACGGCTGTTTCAAGAATCATTGACTTTATACGTCGTGAGTTTACTGACGTCCTATGTGGATTGCCCTGTTATTTTTGTATGAACATTGTTTTGACTGAACACATCTGCACACCACACAAAACCAGACATGCGGATACCATCCATCATCATATGGCATCACGCATCATTTGGTGGCCATAAGCTGGTTTGATTCTGGTACCAGCAAACACGGGGTCCCTTACCCACTTCATTTTCAACAAGAATTCATCAGCATCCTTCAAGAAATTAACATTCTTCAATACAGTCAACATCTTCAAAATTTTCAAAGTACTCGGCGTTGCCCGGTAAAAGTCAAAATTTCAACTTTTTGACGGAAACAAGAATTTGACAGTACCCGGCGTTGTTACATGTTGCCGGATAACTCGGACTGCTGTTATCTTTTACGCAAGTCAAGCAAGTTGCTGCTGTCAAGGTTCCAGTGCTGTCGTTTTTGTGAAGGTCAAGTGCCGGTTGAAACGGGTTGTTTTCTGAAGAAGGCCAAGTACCGATTTCCATCAACTTACTTTTGGATTAGAAGGTCAAGTGCCGAAACAACTCAACACACAGTATTTCAGAAGCTCTTGTACCATCGTGTTAGCAGTGGAAGCAGTTCAGATGTGCCATCATCGTTGGAGCTTCGCTCTTTAGGACGTTGATTGACATCCGTTTTTTCTGCTGTTCTACGATTGGAAGCCTATAAGTTAAGTGGCCTGTTTGTATGTAAACTGTGCCCTTATACTTCTGCTGAGTCTTCTGTGTATCATCTCATTCTATATGTTATATGTTTATATGTTATTTGTATATTTATATGTTTATATTTCAGCGGGTTCTCGGTTGGGTGGTGTCTCCGTTAGATTATGCCACGTCATAGAGGTCGTCTATTGTGAGCGTTTTCTGTAGGGTTTGCAAATTTCCGATACTGGAATTTGCTAAGCGACTTCTGTTGCTATTTATGTTAGCTGTGATGACATGTTTTAATATTGTTTTCGTTATTATTTCGCATTCTTTAGTTTTGTTTTGATTTGTTTGTATTTGTTAGCCTACTCTTGTCTATAATTTAGTTTCATACAACATTTTTGTTTATACACTGTGGTGTCATGTATTTTGTTTAATTCTATCGCAGATATCGTCACATTTTTTGTGATATTTCATTAATTTCTGCTTTATTTTTAGTTGATTTCTGCGAACGTTTTTGTATTGTTGCTGATCTTTGTTATTGTTTACATTGTTATTGTTTACATTGTTTGTATTGTTTACATTTTCAATGTTTACATTCTGCATGTGTTTACATAGTCATTGTTTACAGTTATAGTAATTAGTTAATGGGCTATGCTAATGCACTGTTACTACTACACTGATGATAAATGAATGATGAATAGTGTCGTGCACTATTGAATGAGAAGTGCACTTATGATCAAGAATTGAGTGCTGATATTTCATATACAAGTTCTTTGATTGGAGACTTGTTTCCCACAGAGACTGGGATAATATAAGGTGATGTGAATATACAAGTGCTTAATTAAGACTTGTTACACTTAGGTTTGAAATAAATTAGTTAATTATTTCAGGTTTTGGACTCATATGTTAGACAACATGTCTACATTTGAGCACTTTATTGAGCAGGGTAAATTGCTTGGGAAGACTGGTGATAAGTTAGAAGAATTTGCAACTGCTCGATATGATAAAGCAATGGAAGCTGAACAAAAGAAACTGCAGATGGAAGCTGAACAAAAGAAACTGCAGATGCAGGTGGATGAAAAGAGATTCCAAATGGAAATGGAAAAACAAAAAAGGGAATCAGAAGCTGAGGAAAGAAAACTCCAGCTAGAGGCTGAGAATAAAAGACTTGAAAAAGAGGCTGAAAATAAAAGACTTGAAAAAGAAGCTGAAAATGAAAGACTTCAAAAAGAGGCTCAGGCTGAGGAAAGAAGATTACAGAGAGAGTCTGATGAGAGGAAAGAGAAAGCAAAAATGGAACATGAAGAAAAGGTCTTAGCTTTAGAGTTGGAAAAATTGAAATTGACGAGCATGAGTAATGGTAATGATTCAAACAAGGGTTCATCTTCTGGTAAGGCTAATAATGATACTTTTAAGATTAAGTTACCAACATTTAGTCCTTCCAGTGATGACATAATGTTCTATCTGGACAGATTTGAACAAGCATGTACAGCTCATAACATAGACAAAGCAAAATATGTTTATCAGTTATCAGGGATACTGACAGGTAAAGCTCTAAGTATATTAAATATGGTGGATGAACCTGACAAGAACAATTATGAGGTTGTCAGGGCCGCTTTGTTAAAGAAATATCAGCTTAACGAAGACGGCTATCGTCTACAATTTAAAAACATGTTACCTGAAAATGGAGTTGAATTCTCCGAGTTTATTGCAAGAATACGCATTACTTTCTCACGATGGGTTGAACTATCTAAGACGGAAAAAACTTATGAAGGACTTATGGACTTAATACTTAGAGACAAAGTCATGTCGTCTGTCAATGAGTCTTTCCTTGCTTTCCTTCATGAACGTAAACCTAAAACAATAAAAGAAATGGAAGATTTCTGTTGCCAATACGTAACTGCGCACCCACACATAACCATGGGTAACTCTAAGGTGAAAGAAGGTTTACCAGTTGCTTCGGCAGCTCCGTATGGTCAAAACTTTGCTCGTAGATTCCAACAAAATTTTGATAGAAAGAGTAGCGGTAATTTCTGTCAAAATCATGGAAATCAATTTCATGGTGATTCTTCTTCGAAGAATTGGAGACAACCTGATAGTACTCGTTACTATCACCCTAATAATTATAAGCATTTCAAAAGAGGATATGGTAATAGAGGTTATTCCTGCCGAAGACCTCAGAACCAAACAAATAGATGTTCGCATCAATGTGAACATGATAGTAATCGTGGAAACTGGAATTCGAACCAGGATAACAATTACAATAGAGACAATAATAACTGCAGAGATAATAATAACTCTGATAACTTCAGAGGTAATAATAGTCGGGGTAGATCTCAACACAAAAAAAAGAGATATCAGCAGGCTAATGCTGTACAACAGGAAACTGAGGGAGCCTGTAATCATGTTGTTGATAGTAAAAACTTTGACGCTGTCACTGGTTCTGCTTTTGACTTTGAGAGAGCAAACAAATGCCCCCAATGCAGTACTTTATTCGAACCGGGTACCATAACTACTTTGAGTTGTGGTCACCCACTTCCCGCTCTTCCTGCTGCTGTTGCGCATGACGGGAGGGGTTCTTTAATTCTACATAAGGGTCTTGTTAATGATACTCCGGTCTCACTACTTTTCGATTCCGGATGCACCACTATTGGTGTTAGACAATCGCTTGTAGATCCATCTTGTGCTACAGGAAGGGTTATTAAATGTGTCACATTTGGCGGCACTCTAGAAAAATATCCTACTGCTGTAATTCGCATTGCCACTCCTTTCTTTACTGGAGATGTGCATGCTTGTCTCTTACCTAATCCTATTGCGGACCTTATTATTGGTCGTATTCACGGAGTTAGGGAGTGTACCCCACAGCAGATTGCTGCTTGGGAAGATAATAACATGCAAGCTACAAATGCAGTAGTTACAAGAGCACAAGCTCTACAAACACCCGAAACTTCACTGAATAGTGATAATGAAGTTGATAGCCAAGATAGTCACTTAGTAATCACTCGTGACTCTTTCATAAAATTGCAAGAAGAAGATCCTTCTTTAAAAAAATTCTTCGTTCTTGCGAAGAAAGGTGATCCGAATCAGGATACAAATAGAAAATCTTGGATTGCAATGAGAAACGGCGTACTTGTACGTATGGTACAAGATTCGACTACGTCGGCACATTCGCAAATTCTTGTTCCCAAGAGCATGAGAGTGCAAATATTACAACATGCTCATGACTCGCAATGTGCTGGACATATGGGTTTTGCCCGTACGAAGTCGAGAGTCCTTGCGGCTTTCTTTTGGCCTTTTGTCAATAAGGACATTCGTATTTACTGCCGATCATGCAAGGTATGTCAGGAGGTCAAATCTAGAGGACCACGACATGCTGCGCCTATCCAGGCTGCTGACATTCCTATTCGGCCGTTTCAGAAAATGGCCATAGATATTATTGGCCCTTTTAAGGTCAAGTCGGCCAGAGGACATCAGTTTATCCTTACATGTGTCGATATGTGCACACGTTGGCCAGAGGCTATTCCTCTTAAGAGCATATCTACTACAGATATCGCAGATGCTCTTTGGTTGATATTTTCTCGCTTGGGGTTCCCCAGAGAAATATTGTCAGACCATGGCACTCAACTCATATCTGACACTATGTCACAGGTAATGTCTACCTTACATATTGAACGATCTCTCAGTAGTATCTACCATCCTATGTCTAATGGGTTAGTTGAGCGTCTGAATAGAACGCTCAAGACTTTGCTTGGTAAGATAACTGAAGATCATCCTCAAGATTGGGACAGGGTTTTACCCGCGGCTCTCTTTGCCTATAGAGAAGTCCCTAATGAACACACAGGATTTTCTCCCTTCGAACTTGTCTTTGGCGCGCGTCCACGCGGCCCTATGTCTTTATTACACGATCTCATCACTGCCGATGATATTAGCGATGAAACTCAATCCTCATATGAGTATGTCATTGCTCTTAGACAAAAGATCATTGAGGCATGTAAGCTAGCAACTGCTTCATCAGAAATTGCTAAAGAGAAGGCAAGGCAGTTTGCTAACAAGAATAGATGTCTACGACAACTTTGTCCAGGTGACAAAGCATTCGTCCTACTCCCCAGTAGGGAAAATAGACTTCTTATTGCATGGAAAGGTCCGTATGCAATAGTCTCTCGGATTTCCGATGTTGACTATGTGGTCGATATTGATGGAAAGCATAAAACTTTCCACATAAACATGCTTTCGGAATTTCACGAACGTCCGGACTATTTGCTGCCTATTTTCCAGGCAACGGATGATGCTCCTGCACCTCACGGTCATTATTCATCCCTGTCTGTCATTCAGGATGAGGAAGCTACCTTCTCTGATGTCAACCTTCCCCTTCCAGTGGTTCCATTACATTCCACGGAATCTTGGAAAAACGTTTCTGTTTCTCCTAATCTTTCTGGTGACGAACATCGACAAGTCTCGTCGATGTTACAAACATTTCAGGATGTTCTCACTGACATTCCTGGACACACAGATGTCATAGAACATGACATAATTCTTACCGACAATAATCCAATTAGGGTTAGGCCGTATCCTATTCCTATACACTTTCAGTCGCAAGTGGAAAAGGAATTGGATGAAATGATTCAATTAAATATAATTGAACCATCGACTTCACCATATTCTTCTTCCATGGTTATTGTCCGGAAGAAGGATAAGAACATACGAATTTGCGTTGATTATCGCAAATTGAATCAGGTCACAAAGTTCGACGCTGAACCGATGCCTTTGTTAGAAGATCTACTGATTAGACTTTCTAATTCTAGATTCTTCACTAAACTTGACTTGTCTAAAGGTTATTGGCAAGTGCCTTTAGCAGAGCATGCCAAACCTCTTACTGCTTTTTCTACACCTAGGGGTCTATTTCAATGGAATGTTATGCCTTTTGGTCTCATGAACGCCCCTGCCACTTTCGTTCGCATGATGCGTCGAATTCTGTCACATCGTTCGGATGTCATCGCATACTTAGATGACATCTGTCTCTTCAGTGATACCTGGGAAGATCACTATTTAGGGTTATATGACTTACTGTCCACTCTACGTGAGAATAATTTGACAGCAAAACCTTCTAAAGCTTTTGTTGGTTTTGGTGAAATCTCTTTCCTGGGTCATCGTGTTGGTCATGGTCTCTTGAAGACAGAAGACCACAATACTTCCAAAATACTGAACATCTCTGTTCCTAAAACGAAGAAACAAGTTAGGAGTCTCTTAGGTTTAATTCAATTTTATGGGAGATTTATTCCAAATTTATCTTCGATCATGGCACCTCTCTCAACATTGTTGAAGAAAGGTTCGCCTAATCTGGTCCGTTGGTCTGAAGAATGCCAATCTTCACTAGACCAAATCAAGAATATATTTTCTTCTCCTCCCATCTTAAGATTACCTACTCTTGATAGGACTTTTGTTCTTCGGAGTGATGCTTCATCCACTGGGATTGGAGCAGCACTGATGCAAGAATATGCAAATACTCTGCATCCTGTTATGTACATTTCTAGAAAACTAAATGCGGCAGAGAGGAACTACTCGGTTTTAGACCGTGAGTTGTTAGCGATGGTTTGGTCAATTCTAAAGCTACAAAGATTCCTCCTGGGCGCACATTTCATTCTAGAGACTGATCAGAAAGCTCTTACAGCTATTCAGACTAAGAATTTGAAGAGTTCGAGATCCACTCGATATGCTATAGCTCTTCAACCTTTTCACTTCACGGTACGAGCTATCCGTGGTGCGGATAATGTGATGGCTGACATTTTGTCTAGATGCCCACATGACTCCAACTAATACTTCTGTCCTATATTTCCATATATTACAGAGTCATAACACACCTATATTTCTACAATAGATTAGCACATCTGTACTTACTTTATATGTACACACTATCGTGCTTTGTTGTCATCTTCTTCTGTTCGTTTTTTAAGATGATAGAGGAGGACTGAGTAGTTAATATAAGGGCCGTTAGTTTACTAAACAGCCACAATTATTAATAATGTATTGTACCTTATGAAGCATATTAGTTATTAATTAGCATTATATTGCTTGTACTTTCTCAGAATGTCATTGTTGAGCTGAGGACTTACCTTACTAGTATCAAGCATGACGAGTTCTAGATTGTGTACTTACCCTCGGAATACCAGAGCATATGTCCTGGATCGTCATGTAGTTTAACTTTACTATGTACTTATGTCATTACATGTCAAAGAATGTACTATTTAAATTTTCCTATCAGATTTGTACATCCATTTTTAAAGACAATATTAGAGTATGCTGTTTAATGATGATTATAGTAACTTGCATACGTATATTGTGTTTACATGCTAACGTGATGTGTGTTGGTGACACCTCCCCGATGTGAATATTTTTTGAGACATATTTATTTTTCTGTTGAGGTATATCCTCACCAGACACTCTATAATTAGCCTATTGTTTGGCAATTTAATTAATTATCAGCGCATAATTCGTGCGTTTTGAGCCGCTTATCGCATGCTCTTTGATATTGAAAAAAAAATATGTTCCACATTTTTTTTTTATCGGGAGGAGGTGGTGATATGTTGCGTGATAAATTCTCGCAACATCGTTTTATTTCAATATCTATTTTATAACGCAAGGGCAACAACTGCTTGAAATTTATAGTCACTTTTCTCGGTAAGCATTTGTCTTCTCGCGTTGGTATCGAATGCAGTTAAGTTTTGAGCTGTGGTCATTTTGCGCTGGACTGCGCATGACTTGTCTTGCTTCTTGGTCGATCGGTTTCCGCCCACCACTAGTGGAGTGAGCGATTTGGAATGGCGAAAGAGATGCCTCGTTGAAGAGGGGATCTCCGCTTTTTTTTGTTCTGTCAGGGATGTGTAGTCCTCTTATAGATATTTCGTTTATTCGAGATAATACCTCTAGTGTATTTGCACATGCCGGGAGGCATAATATTTCTGTGTATTTCATGAAAGCAAGGTAAATTGACTTTTTCATTAACTCTATCGATTTTGGGTCGTGAGCGATTTCGATTCATAGCCTGTCTTCGAAAGTCGTCGTCACGAGATGTTTTCCCAGCTCACATGTCGCTGCATTGTACTGCATCGGTTGATGCAGGTACCAAGGACCATTACTTGCTACTTTGTTAAATGAACTAGGTTTGGAAAACCTTTATTATCTAGAGGATATTTTTGAGGACATTATTTATACTTCGGCAGACGTGTCTGTCTTGCTGAAGTCAAACTAAGGAGAGTGAACTGATCTCATACATCTGGTTATCTCCTGGCTGTTATAGAAAAGGATGGAGTTTTTCACCTGACTACATTTACAGCACTTTGAAATATAACATGCATCTGACTCATCATTGTAATGCTGTCTACCGTCTATTGCTGTATTGAATGTTGCTGTGATAATGACTGTTTGATGTGCCTACATATTCGCGTAACCATTTTGTCACTGTGGCGTCCACAATAAATAATGAAGAAAAACGTCAACGGCTGTTACAAGAATCATTGACTTTATACGTCGTGAGTTTACTGACGTCCTATGTGGATTGCCCTGTTATTTTTGTATGAACATTGTTTTGACTGAACACATCTGCACACCACACAAAACCAGACATGCGGATACCATCCATCATCATATGGCATCACGCATCACTTACCACATATCAAGGAAATATAAACAAGTAACGATGAATTAGGCAATAGAATATGGCACACTTTCATCACTGCCTCTGTTCAGACTGCTTTCTGTTGTTAGTTAGTTTAAAACAAAGCACAAGTCTGCTCATCGCTGCTTGTCCTCAGAATATTTTGAAAAAATGGCAGCGAGCAGCCTACTATTTCGTTAAAGTAAAAGGCTTTGGCCAATGAGACCAAGCATCTCTTTTTGAATGAAACTTTATTTTTTTAAAAATATCTCAAACCTCTATGTGTTACTATTACCAACTAGATTTGTATATTTAGGTTAGCCAATAATATTTCGGCTTCCTTCAAATTTCATCCAATCCACTTCATCGTACTATCTTAGCCTTTCTTTCACCTAATTTTTTTCCCAAAAAAATATGCTATCCAATCTAAGCAGACATGACTTGACCTGACAGTATCTCCGATTCTCTATGTATTATTACCAGTATTTGATTATTTAATGGACTATTTAGATAATTAACAACATATTCTTGGTCAACAAGTCTTCAGGTACACGAATATATGATTTCTATGGGGCTAAGTGGCTTGGTTCAAAATTCTATCTTTTTTTCTATGTTAGTTATTTATTTTTAAACTACCTCCTGTTCAATTCTTTTTCTATGTACTTTCAAGATAAATACGAGAGTCTCTCGTAATACACGAGAATTACGTCATTCGCAATAAGAGCTAAGCGTGTTTTCCTGACCGTAGTGTCCACATTTTCTAACGTTTACATCGTAATTTGAAAACCGCCTAAGGGCAAAGCTAGCAAGTTGGTTTTATTTTTAGAAACAATGTGAGACGTGATTTGCGTTGGGTTATCTATCCGTTCTCCTCCCTTCTACAATTTATTTTAGGCAAATACTTCCTTGAACTTGGAAAAGTGGTACGTTTGTCTCAAGGACGAATTTGAAAAATAGGGTACCCTTTTTGGTTCGGTCAATGCGTTATCAAATAATACGCTGAAGGCGTAAGCGACGACTACGATTCTCGCCGAAAATTTGTAGTACTATCCTATCTTTTTATGGTTTTATGCACTATACTGTTATATTCTAATTTAGATATTGTATTTAGAAGTTCACAACAGTGGTCATACCGAGTGGTCCTATTTATCGGTTGACATGAGCGTTTCCCTGACCTGGGTTGTAAGATCTGGGCTGGCTTCGATTGAAGGAAGGATTTCGCTGTGGGTGAGGTCTTTGTTGATCACCATTTCCATAGTAAGAACGTTGTGAGTGGTTCTGATACTGTTGCGGATGTGCTCTGTATTGATTGTTACTCTGTGTTTCTCTACATTCATTAGAAGTATGTCCTCGGCGTTTGCAAAGAAAACATGTAAAGGCAGTAACCTGGTGCACATTCTGTTGATGTCTTCTGGGTTGCTGATGAGAATGACACTGTCCTGCATGTTGGTTGGCATGATTGTAATTTGATTCGACTCTGTTCCTACTCCAATGTGGTCTTGAGTGGCCAGTTTCCATCGGCTCGTGGTATTCTTCGGAATAGTCTAGTTTTGGTTCCCTGCCAATTCGTTGCTAGAACCTTTTACGAACATTTGCTTCAGTCACCGCTAGTTGAATGGTCTCTGTAATGGTCTTTGTATCCTTTCTAAGAAGATGTAGTTTAAGGTTATCTGCGTGCAACCCGTCGATAAAAATGCCAACTAAATGTCTTTCAAGCTCTTGGGAAGGGATGTTCCCGTCTAGAAAAGCATCCTCAGCCAAGTTGAGTAATCGATCAGCATAGAATTGCACTGGTTCGTGTCTATCTTGTTGTATTTTGCGAAGTAAAATCCAAGCATGTTGTCCATCGGTTATATCACTTTAGCGTTGGACAAGCTCTTTCCTCAGTAAATCAAAGGTCTCTTTGTGATATGTTTTAGATCTACGACGGAGAAAATCGGTCACCAAAGAATCTGAAGAAAGGTAAGCTATTCTTTTGCGGTCCTCATCACATGCAGCGTTTATAAGAGAAGCAAATTTGTCAATGTCCACTAGCCACTTCTTGAAAGACTTAGCATCCCCAGCAAATGGAGTTACGACAGTTCAGACCTGTTGGTACTTTGCGAAATGGTCCACATTTCCCAATGTCTCCGTAATTTTCTGTAGAGCAATCATAGCTGGCTCTGCGTCGTCTGGAAGGGGTGTGTGACTTGGTAGAGCTGACTGTTGCTTCGGCAGCAGTAATTGTTGCTGATCAAGCTGCTGTTGCAACGATTGTGGATCCATGATAGTGATTAGTGATTAGGCCTGTCTGCTATCACTAAAAAAAAGGCTGTTCGCACGCCAAAATGAGTATGCGTTCACTAAAGAAAAGGGTTGGTCACGGCGCCAATGAGTGTGTTATGTGCCCGCGTCAGTTACTTGCGCAGGTAGTTATATTGACGAGAGCTAATCCTTTATATGTTTCTGTTCAAGTGGCTACAGGCCTTCCGCCTGAGATGGAGATTCTTGACTGATGTTTATTTTCCTTTCCAGGTTCGTTCTTACCCTTTTAGGTTTAGTGATAAGCAATACATCGTTTAATGGTTTTTCTTTTAAATGATCCAACTGTAACGTTCCAATAAAAACAGCAATGCAGAAAATTCAATTAGAGTTTATTGCACATCATTCGACCAGCACTGGTATTTACACAATGATGAAATACGTTTTATTTACGCTTAAACAAAATAGTGAGTATATCCAAAAGAAAAATATATCCAACTGAAGAAAAAAATAAACTGGTCTTGAGAATCTCAAAGACGAAGTTCACCGAAACACTATAAAAACTGCCTAGCAAAAATTTTTATCTATCTAATCTCTCTTTTCTCTCTCTAATCTGCTCCTTCCCACACATCTCTCCTTTTTATACCTTTCCTTCATTTTCCCGCCTTTTTCCACATGTCTCACTTTTTTCCACACGTTACATTTATTTACATTTGCACACGTTTCGCTGTTTTTCTACTTTTTTCACACGCCTGCCTCTCTCTCTCTCTCTCTCTCTCTCTCTCTCTCTCTCTCTCTCTCTCTCTCTCTCTCTCTCTCTCTCTCTCTAAACAATGGAAAAAACCCAAGAATTCACAACATTCATTTCACATTTTCCACGCATACGCCCATTCATTATTATTTTCTGAGACTGCTCTACAATGCCCTCTCACCGACGTGACTGCTAAATGAACCTAAAATTATACTGCGTTTTGTGTAAAAACGCCTTATCTGCTTTTAACGTCTGTCATTCTTATTCTATGTAGTATTATAGCACGCATAAATGCTAGTGTAGGCCAGCCGGTCACAAGGTGATAGCCCTTCGCTGTTTTATTTTTAGATTTTTTTTTTTTTTTTTTTTTGCCTGGTGTTCCCTTCAGCGTGTTCTTGATCTTCTGCTTGTTGTTGAGAGCGTCTTGTCGTCCACTGAGGTGGGACCCAAAGGAGCATCTACCCTTGGTGCGATCGGCAGCCTCATCCTCCCAGGTTGCTGGATTTATGTCCAGAGCCTTCGTGTATCTCTTGTACACATCTTTGAACTGCAATGCATATTATTGTCCTAAATTCCGTCACTCTCTTTGTCGTAACTTTAGAATTCCGAAAGAGAAGCTCTTTAGAGCACACACAGGCATTAGTCGTTCCTCTTTGCCATTCATTTTCAGATTCAAAATGTCTGTTTTATTTCTTTTAACCTGGGCCCAGCAGCCCACACGCACACACCCACCCACCCACCCACCCACCCACACACACACACACACACACATATGTATATACATATAGATATATATATATATAATCTCAATCACCGCTTCTTACACAGCATGGGACGACCACTATAGCTGGTCTTCTTGCACGACACCTGGTGTCAAATCCTCATGCTCCTGTAGCGGTGTTGTCTGTAGCAAATTGTTTTACGTCATCTGGATGACAGCCCCTCATGCACAAACTCACAATAGTCGGCTTGTACGACAGGCCAATTCTTCCTTCGCCTACTCCGAGACCCCCAGGGGAACTACTTAGTAATACGAGATTATATTGAGATAGACTCGTAAAAATCGAAATAGCAGCAGCTGGGCTGAACAGGGCTTTAGCTGAAGCTTAAATAAAACGTAGAAATAAAGTATAACGTTACATTTTATTTGATTGTACACAGTAATGTACACACACTTTTCAAAGTACAGTATATCAATTTGTTGATGATTTTAGCTTTCTTTTTCCCCCGATACTGAACATGTTTATTTACGGGCCTAATAATTTTAAATTATATTAAATAAAGAAACAAAATAGGTGACTTAAAATTATTTTAACTTTTAAGAGAATCAGTCCAGCAAGTCTAAGAAGTAACCAACTCTGTAGAAATATGAAAATGGGACAACCTTGTGACAGACTCAGATTTTCGAATTTTAATAAATGATTTCTTTTGAATGTATTTGATAAAATAGATTATGTTTTTGTTTTCTAGACTGCTTGTGTTTCTGTATAATACAAAATTAATACACTTACACAGACTATAAGTTCTCTCTCACGTGATGTCTGGTCATTAAACAATACTTGACGTGTCCAGTAGGATAGTCAGAACATGCGCGTGTGTCCAGGAGTTTGTGGATGCATCTAGGACAGTTTTACAAATGAAACAACAAAATTCTTCTTCTCCTTCCTTTCGACCTCTTTACCGAGCAAGGCGCCACCACTGTAGCTGCTTCTCTTGCTGGAAACCTGCACCAAGAATTCGTGTGCTCATGCAGCAGTGATTTCTGTGTCAATGTGTTTTACATGATGAGGTTTCCAACACGATACACCACCTCAAATTAGTGACCTTTTACGACATGCCTGATAGCTCAATAGATCTATTATTTCGCTGTCTCTTTAAAGAACCCCATGAACTACGCGGGGTTGGGATGAAAGTGTTGCAGGAACAACAAAATAAATTGCACGAAATTTTGAGGGCTTTACCATTTTGTCATCATGAGCAGCAACCACAGACCAGGGATATGGAGAGAGAAACGAATACATAAATGAACTAATAATTGCAAGTTACAGAAATAAATAAGATAACAATCTTTATAAACATAGGTAGCTAAAAAGAAACAGGAAATCTACCTCACCTTCTGGGAGTAACTTCAGACGTGAGGTAAAATGCCTGTGGAAAAAGCAGAGGTCAGACTCGGATGAAGCGTAAACATAAAACAACTAAAACTTAACGTGTTTGCTGTTCCGGTTGAAAAATGTTTTTTAAATCTCGTAATGAAATCAGATATGAGATTGAAATGCATGTTAATCCAGGATAGGAAACTGGAGCTCATGGATCCAGCTCAATAAGTTTCAGAATGGCAGGAAAGCAAAAGGACAAACTTATTTTTATAAAGTAGATGCAGATAGTTCTCGACTTACGGTTGTCAATTTAAGCCATCTTATGTTTCACGTTCTGGGAGCCGCGCTACTACACTGCGCTGGTAATTGGGTGATCCAGGTTCGCGCCTTTCGAGGACATTTGAAGTGTAATCAACCGGGACTTGGACTGGATTAATTCGAATTCTAGCGAAGACTTTTGAAGGAGTGCCTTCGACCAGGTGACTGGAATAATCCGAGCGGTTTCTGAGCACAAACCCTCTGTGGATAGGAAAGAGCGACGCTCCTGACCATGTTGGAAGGAAAGTCCATAGGCTCCCCAGCCTCGCAATGCCATGAAATTTGTTTCATGTCATTGGGCCGAAGGGCTGAAAGCCCAAATGCCGCTGATTAAGAAAAAAAAATGTTTCATGTTCTAAAGGGTCATCTATGGCATGGAATATTGTAAACATGCTCACAGAAAAGTTCTACTGCATTGAAATATGCAATAGGCCAATACATATAAGGAGTGACTCGATTTATGTCCACTTGGACTTAACGATGGAGTCTTCGAAATGGAATCCCGTCGTTAGTCAAGAACTACTTTTAATACCAAAGATTGTTAAACTTGGCGTTGACTTCGACAGAGCGACACGTTCAGCAGCCCTAGTTCAACAATAATCTTGTATCGTTAACTATAATTTGATAAGTTACTAAACATATATGTGACCATTCGTCTATTTGCTACACTTGTTGTTTCATTTTTTGTTTCAGATGTAGCAGCCCGCCATGTCCAACAAACCCATACCCAGGACTGTGGGAAGTTCCACTTAACGGTTGGATCGGTGATGACAATAAAGGTTGTAGCATGGCAGACACCTGTGTTGTGGGCACAAACTCTTCACTGGCCACTGAGCAACAGTGGTACGACTACTACAAGTAAGGGATCTCTTGTAGCCGACATTTCGTCAGTTAATATCATCATCATCATCTCGACCCTTGGAGCTCCCTACAGGAAGCCTGCACCAAGCAATCACATTCTGTTGCTGCAGTTGTTTATATGGCAATCTGGTTCATATCATGAGGTTGCCATCACCATGGACAACCTCGTATTAGTCACCTTGTACAACATGCCCCAGGGTGCAGTAATCATATTCTTTATTTCTGTCTTCAGAGACGCCTGGTAAGTAAACGTTCCTTCAGTTAATATCTCGAGGTCAAACACATTTAAGAAAAGTCAATTTTAGAAAGAAATCACAACAGGGACAAGCAAATAATCATGGCAACATTCATAAGATATGTAGTGAGAAGAGTGGGATTTGAAAACATTGTGTCAACGGAAAAATCTGTACCCATAAGTAGAAGACAAAAATAAAAGATAACGAACATCTTGACTTTAGGGAGCCTTAGCAAACGTAGAACATACAAAAAAATAAAAGAGAAACAAGAAAGAGACAGCGTGTTGAATGTTTCTGTAACCGATCATCATCGTCCTTTGTTATTTATTGTAATTTCTGCGTTGTCGGCATCAGTCGTGGCCATTAGAGGTGGGAAATCGACACACTCCGCTGATTCGAGACATTCGGCACAGTGATTTAAACTGTATTGACACACTGTTTCGACACAACGGCACATTTGCCCGTGTCGGGACAAGTCTCTAGCAACAGACAGTAGACACGAACTGAATGAGACAATCTCTGCCGTTTTTCTTGCGCGCTACTGGCGTGCTGTCTGCTTGGACTTACGTGTGTGAAAATCTATGGCATTTCGTGTGACCACAATTCAATATTTTTACACAAGTCTTCATTATAATGAAATAAAACGGAGATATGATGATAGCTGCAGTATATGTGAAAATAATAAAAAAACAACAATAATAATAACAGTAATAATAACACATGATATCAAACTAGAGTAAGCTAGTTTTAGAAGACAATGATTCAAATCCACACCGAGTACACAGATATCAGCAGAGCTAATAAAGTGTCAATTACATTTATACGAACACACGGACACTTTCAACTTTAACATAGTGCCTAAAACATTGACAACTGCAGCACTGAAACAAATTCCAGTGTCTATAACCTCTCAGCAAAAATAATATCACTTGTAAAATCAACTCATCATTAAACGTCCCTGAAAAATATGACATGTTTGATATTCCATACTATCTTTGAATGTTCAGGAAAAGTCTTTTATCTTCTCACTGCAAAGGTCCCGGACGCTTGGTGAGACAGTGAGACAGTGTGCTTCTTTGCAAAACAGCGAGGCAGACAGGAACTGAAACTGTTTCGAAACAAGAAGCAGGCTGCGTTTCGGTTCTTTCGGACTCAGCGCTGTTTCGAAGCATTGTTTCGACACACACACACACAGTAGCCATCTCTAGTGCCCATTACACCAGTGAATCTAGGACAACGGCGCTGGAAGGGAGCTGCGCTAGTGTAATGGTTACCACACTGCGCTGGCGATCGGGTGATCCAGGTTCGAGCCCTGGCGAGACATTTGAAGTAGTGTCGTCGACCAGGGACTGGAATAACCTGAACGGCTCCTGAGTCGACCCAGCTCTAATGGGTACCTCCGAAATCGGGGAGTATCTGCCTGAATGGCGAGAGGACACCTGTCAGTGTACAGGGAAAAAAAGGGATACTCACGTAAAATCAGTCTCAGGTTAGATAAAATTAACCGGAGATTTCGCCACGAGTAACAGCGGGCGTACGATTAAAAAAATAAAACGGCGCTTGAAGAAAATCACATTGTACCTCCCAGAGTAAAATGAAATGACTTTATACAATGCTTTGTTTTGTAACAGTACTAACCAGCGTGAAGTATCAGCATCTTAAACAAAATTAATCAAATTTTTTATTCTTCCTTGTCCTAATCTTTACGAAGTTTAATTCCAAATGTCAATTTTACCAAAAAACGAGTGATGAAGTTTCAGTACCCTAAATACGGAAGCCTTGTTCTAGTCCCATGCCTATAGAAGCAACGCATTTTTTGCTTCAAACAATGTATAAGAGTAAATTAAAAAGAAACAAGACAGCGGAAATGACTATTGAATATATAATATAAAACATATATATATATATATATATACACACAAATAAATAAATAAATAAATATATATATATATATATATATACACACACATATAAACATAAATACAGATATATATATATATATATATATATATATATATATATATATATATATCCCATCCCAACTAACATAATTACCGATGTATGTTACGTCGGTCGGTCACACTCAAAATAGTAACTCGCGCCAGAAAAAAAAGTGCGCAACGCACGGTATGCAACTTGCGCGGCGTGGGTGTTATATAAAACAAATACTTTGGTTTTATTTTTTTATTCTTTCACGAAATTATAGTGCGTTTCAAAAAGATCGGTCGACGATTGACTTCAAATATCTCCATATTCCTTGCACTGATAAACATGATTTTTTGCATGTGGTCTTATATTTTCAATGTCCCAAAGTTTTTATAAAATTCAGTGTTGCAGGTAGTGTTCTTTTCTTGCAACGGCTAATTCCTTTGATCTTTTTTAACGAAGTAATTATTTTGTCCTTGAAGAAAATAATTTACCGTAAATGACGGAAGCTGCATATTTTCGGCATAGGCGTCTATACAATTCGAATGTTAGAGGGTTTTGTTAACTGATTACTACGTGAGGTCCTTTTTTATTTCTTCGAAATATTTGAGAGAATAATAACGCCTATTCGTTGTAAATATTACTTTTTATACTAAAACGTGAATGGATGCATGACGAGGTGAAAGTACTGTGTATTTTAAAAATAGTAGTGAAATCGTGGAGATAAAATGGAAATGAATTGGTTTACATATACACGTAGATGGAGGAGAAAACATATGAAACATATAAGGTATTTACACACTTATTCTGAGTCAGACGAGTCTAACATATTGATGACTATTCTCGGCTGAACGAACGACAGTCCATCTTTTTTCCAATAGTCATTTTCCTCTTTTAAGACATGGTCTTCACATTTACACCAATAATCTTTGTCTATCTGCGAGAGGGCGGCATATGTTAGTTCTTTCATATTGCATAGTTTGAAAGTTTTATTTTCAGCTGACACCTGTCCTTTAACTTTTGCCCAAACGAGTTCAATTGGGTTTAAATGTGAATGATAAGGTGGCAGTCTCAAACACATATGACCATGCTGTTGATTCAACTTGTCTATATGGAATATCTTGGTCTTTTGTGATTTCTTAACAAGGGACAGTAATTCAGGTTTCAGAAACCCCTCGTTAAATTGAATGTCTTCTTTTCTAAGCCAAATCTTTATAGCATCTTTTGTACTCGAAGATGTCGGGATTTTGTCTTCTTCTGCCACAGCGTTGTGGTACGATGCGTTGTCCATTATCAGACAGGATGGTCTGTCTAGGGACGGAAGAAGAGTATTTTCAATCCACTCTCTAAATATGTTACCGTTCATCTCGGTATGATAGTCCCGGTTGTCCGTTTAATTGGAAGTGAAGATAATTTCAGCATTTTTCACTAGCCCATTATGTTTGCTGCCTGCATGTGCCATTATCAGACGTTGTCCTTTTCCACTGGGTACACATCTTTTAATCGTTCCATCTGATAACTGCCATTCCTTTTCACTTGTGTGGTGTGCATTGATCCAAGTTTCATCCACATACACAATATCATAATCTTGAATACGCATTTTCCGTACTTCACGTAAATATTTACTTCTCATAGATACTAAGTGCGGCTTCTCGCAGATAACTTTTCTTCCACTAGCGTACTTCTTAAACGTAAAGCCAATGCTTCTAACAGTTCTCCATAATGTTGATTTCGACACATCAATGTCATTGTGTGTTCCCAGCTGAATTTTCAGTTTTCTTAGTGTCATAGTTTCTTTGGGTTTGAACATTCTACAAATCTCTCTTCTAATCACATCCCTGTCAAAACTATCTACTACTTTTTTTCTTCCTTGCGTCCTGGTATTGATTGAACTGAAAATTCCATTAGCTTTGAGTAATTGATGAAATGAGCGTTTACTTAAACCCAAAGCGTGAATAGTTCTCTTTTCAGGATTTGAGAGACTCCGATACAGTTTACCACGCTTAGCTTCTCTGCAGAAATATTTATACATCTTCACTGCCATTGTATGAAAATAGTTACAATCAACAAAGTAAAGCGTTTAAATGACGGTGTTCATGAACAGTTTGATTACACTGTGTAATGGAAAGAAACCAAAAGGAACTTGACTTTCATACCCATTGTATTACAGACCTAGAATACCGCAAGATACGCCTATGCACTGAAATACACAATCAGTAGAACGGTAACTGAACGCACCGGAAGGATCAATGTAATGTTCAAAACAGTGCGATAGTGAGCTGAAACACGGGGAAAATCACGTGAAATGCGTTCACGATGTTAAATCGAAATAGATCACAAATATGAATGGGTAAGCCCTCTCAATACACGGTTGGATTAGGAGGTGGGCGATTTTGTATACTTTAAATAAAGAAAAATCAAAACCATAAGTTTGTTAACGAGGAAAAAAATGTCCCCGTCGGGATTTAGCGATCATTAGGTCATATGCAAAATTGCAACAATTACGATCAAGTGGCTGCAGAGATATTGAATATTAAACAGCGGCAAATATTGTGAAACGCACTATAGTAGCGCTCAACAAAGAAAAAGTGCGTAAAAATTGGTGTGCATGAGCCCTCACCCGATGTACACATCATGAAAACTTGAAAGTTTTTGTTAAAACCACTTCTTATCAGGGAACACTCTTTGAAAACAATCCACGCACTTTCACACGACATGTTGTCATCAAAGAACTTTTAAGTTGAATCTAAAATAACATAATTCTCGCCGTGTGTACGTTGGTCACAGCTGAGGAATGCAACCGTGTTGACAAATTGTATTGTTTCCATTATATATACTCTCCCGAAAATAGTTACAGTCAACAAAGTAAAGCGTTCAAATGACGGTGTTCATGAACAGTTTGATTACACTGTGTAATGGAAAGAAACCAAAAACACTCTAAGAATGTACTTTTATCTGCTCCTCCGGGAAAGGAAACAGCACACTATAATTAAAAACCCGTCAAGTTATATATATATATATATATATATATATATATATATATATATATATATATATATATATATATATGGGAGCCGCGCTGGTGTAATGGCTTCGGCGTTGTACTGGCGACCAGGTGTTCATGGTTCAAACCCGGGCGTCGGCGTTTGAAGAAATGTTTACGGCCGGAAATTTGACTGAATAGCCTGAACGGCTCCTGTGATAAACCCTCTGTGGATGGGAAGGAGCGAAGCTCCTGACCGGGTTGGAAGGAAAGTCCTCAGGTTCCCCAGCCTCGCAATGACATGTCATTGGGCCGAAGGGCTGAAAGCCCAAGTGCCGCTGGTTAACAAAAAAAAAAATATATATATATATATATATATATATATATATATATATATATATATATATATATATATATATATATATATATTATATACTGAAGCACATTAAAAACGCACCACTATTATATATACTGATGCCGAGAAGCTGGCAAAAAAAAGTGTGGGAATGGATTTTCCCCGTGTTTGCCATGAGGTAGAGAGCGAATGGCTGCTGGAATGGACAGTGCAAGATTCAACCCATGGGTGTGTGTACAGACTACATGAAAACGATGAAAGTTACACGTGCAACACGATTCTCAACAGCTATGATCCTGAAAATGTGTACGCGTTGTGGCAGTATACTCGGTATAAAAAGGCCGTTGAGACAAAACACCCAGTACATGTGCTTGAAATGCCACGACTATCTGAAAACGACCGCCAACGAGCCATTGGTATGTTTGAGACCGGAATGAGCTCGCAGGCCATTGCCAGAAGGATGAATTGCCACCACAGCACTATTGTACGTCTCAATGAACGTTACGGAACCACTGGCAGTGCCCGGGATAGACTTCGGAGTGGCCAACCACGAGTTACTACCCCTGCGCAAGATCGTCATATTGTGCTGAGTCACCTAAGGAATTGACTCTCCCGGCAAGTCAAACAGCAAGAGCAATAGTGGGTAGACATGGGCAAGTCTCTCGAATGACAGTCATACGACGACTCAGAGATACAGGCCTTACTGCAAGACGACCTTATGTTGGGCCAAACTTGACTCACAGACATCGTTAGCAGCGCCTGCAATGGGCAGAGCAACATATCAGATGGACTAGACTGCAGTGGAATGCTGTCCTATTCACAGACGAGAACAGATTCAACATATCCTTTGCAGATGGACGTATGCGGATTTAGCGACGGTGTGAAGAGCGCTTTGCAGATTGCTGTGTCAACCGATTTCGAGGTGGCAGTATTCACATTTGGGGAGGATTCAGTTTTCACCATCGCTTGCCTCTTCACGTCTTCCGTGGAAATGTTAATGCCGTGACATATCGAGATGAGGTTCTGGATGCACTGGTTGGTCCTGCGTTCACAATTTATCCAGACTTGCAGCTTCTCCAGCAGGATAACGCACGTGCATTTTTTTGTATTTTTGGTTTTCTCCCTTGCCTGCACAGAATGCAATGAATTTCATAACAATCAAATGTACAAATTAATGACCAGCATGGATTCATAGGAAAATGAATAAAGATTCCAAATATGTAAACTTGTACACACTTATATTTACATTTCACACACTGTTCCTGGATTATACAGGTGGTGCGTTTTTAATGGGCTTCAGTATATATATATATATATATATATATATATATATATATATATATATATATATATATATATATATATATGTATATATATATATATATATATATATATATATATATATATATAATAATAATAATAATAATAATAATAATAGCCCCTTCAGTCATAACTGACTATGGGAATGCGCCCCTGAGGTGACAGCCCTCAGCTGCTTATTTTCCTGGTGCTCCTTTCGACGTTTTCTCCTCACCTCTGCTTCTTGTGTGAGCCTCTCTTCGCCCAATCTGAGGTGGCGCCGTAAATAGCATCGCCACTTAGTGCGATCGGCAGCTTCATCCTCCCATGTTGCTGGATCCATGTCCAGTGCCCTCATATCTCTCTTGCACACATCTTTGAGCCTCAGCTGTGGTCGCCCAACTGTTCTCTTGCCATCTGCTAATTGTCCGTAGAAGATATCTTTTGGGATGCGACCATCTTCCATGCGGCGAACATGGCCAAGCCAGCGAAGTCTGCGCTGTCTAAGAAGCGTATACATACTTTGAAGGCCAGCACGTGACAACACCTCGACATTTGTCACTTTATCTTTCCACGAGATGCCGAGGATGCGGCGTAGACACCGCAAATGGAAGGTATTGAGCCTTCTTTCTTGCTTAGCATAGGTCGTCCAGGTCTCGCTGCCATATAGGAGTGTGCTGGTGACGCAGGCATTATATACCGCAGCTTTGGTCTTCATTGTGAGTTTAGAGTTTCCCCAAACACGCGATGTGAGGCGGGCAAAGGTAGCTGCAGCTTTGCCAATGCGGCTGTCGATTTCTGTATCCAGTGAGAGTTTGTCATTGATGGTAGACCCTAGGTATGTGAAGTGGTGCACCACTGCCAATTCATAGTTATCGATAGTGATAACTGGTGCAGCACCCACATCCTGACTCAGCACATTCGTTTTCTTTAGACTTATTGTGAGGCCAAAGTCCTTGCATGCTTTAGTGAAGCGATTCATCAAGCTCTGAAGCTCCTGTTGGCTTTGAGTGACGACTGCAGCATCATCAGCGAACAACAAGTCTCTTATAGTGACCCTTCTGATTTTTGTTTTTGCCTTCAGCCTTGAAAGATTAAACAGACGGCCATCTGACCTAGTGTGAAGGCATATTCCTTCAGTTGCATCTCTGAATGCATGTTTCAAGAGTAAGGCAAAGAAGATTCCGAAGAGGGTCGGAGCCAGAACACAGCCTTGTTTAACGCCACTTCGTATATCAAAGGGCTGTGACGTGCTTCCAGCATATTGGACTGTTCCCTTCATGCCGTCATGGAATGACTTTATCATTTCCAGCATTTTAGAAGGGCAGCCTATTTTCAGGAGGATTTTAAAGAGTCCATCCCTACTAACCAGGTCGAATGCTTTTGTGAGGTCTATAAAGGCGATATATAATGGTCTTTTCTGCTCTCTTGATTTTTCCTGAAGCTGGCGGAGAGAGAAGATCATGTCTGTTGTTGATCTGCCAGCTCGGAATCCACACTGTGACTCTGGATATATGCGCTCAGCTAACTTGTGTAGTCGCATTAAGATGACTTTGGCAAAAACCTTACCAACAATACTAAGAAGAGAGATGCCTCTGTAGTTATTGCAATCACTTCTGTCTCCTTTATTTTTATACAGTGTTACAATCTTGGCATCTCGCATGTCTTGAGGAATAGTTGTCTCTTCCCAGCACTGGCACAGCATCCTATGCAGGGGATGTAATAGCGTGCTCTTACAGCATTTGATTAAATCAGGAGGAATCCCATCACTGCCTGGTGCTTTGCCAGAGGCCAAGCTATCAATGGCCTTGCTGAGTTCCTCTAATGTTGGTTCGGCATCCAGCTCCTCCATAGTTGGCAGACTGTTGACACCATCAAGGGCTGCAGGCGTAACGGTATTGTCTCTAGCGTAAAGCTCAGAGTAGTGCTCGACCCACCTCTCCATCTGCTTACCCTTATCGGTTAGCTTCTCTCCGCTGATGGTTTTTAGCGGTGCCGTCTTACTTTTATGGGGGCCAAGTGCTTTCTTTATACCGTCATACATTTGTCTAATGTTGCCTGTTTGCGCTGCGATCTGGATGCTCTCACTGAGCTGGAGCCAGTAGTCATTTGCACAGCGTCGAGCAGTTTGTTGAACTTTGCTTCTCGTAGCCCTCAGGATCTGTAGGGTTCTGGCACTCGGTGAACGTTTGTATTCATTCATAGCACTGCGCTTAGCTTCAATGACAGGTGCCATCACATCTGATGAAGCATCAAACCAGTCATTTGACTTTGCTGTTTTCTTACCAAAGGTGGCAAGTGCAGTACTTTGAATGGTGTTCCGTAGATGCTCCCAGTTCTCTGTAATAGTATCACCATGCTGAGGGCTACTGAGCACTTTCTCGAAGGTCGCAGTGAATTGAGCGATCATGAAAGGGTCTGACATCTTGCTGGTATCAATGCGTGGTTTCCCTTCATGTCTGACACGATAGAGTTTTCTTGGTTGTGCTCTGATTTTGCAGCAAACCAAGGAGTGATCTGTATCACAGTCTGCACTATGGTACGAGCGCGTGGAGAGCACAGACCTGAGGAGTGGCCTTCTGACGAGAATCAGGTCAAGTTGGTGCCAGTGCTTGGATCGTGGGTGTCTCCATGACACCTTATGCTGGGGTTTTGTCTGAAAGTAGGTGTTGGTCACGCAGAGGTCATGGTGGACGCACAACTCTAAGAGCCGTTGTCCATTTTCATTCATCTTGCCAATACCAAACCTGCCCAGACATGAAGGCCATGAAACATTATCGGCACCCACTCTAGCGTTAAAGTCACCAAGGAGAACAAGCTGTTCTTGCCTAGGTATGCTTTTGATAATTGCTGTTAGATTCTCGTAGAACTCATCTTTAGCTTCTGAGGCAGAGTACAGAGTAGGAGCATACACACTGACAAGGGTGATGGGACCTGTGCTAGTTTGCAGGCGGAGCGTTAACAGGCGTTCTGATCCATTCTCGCCTGGTTCAACCATTTTAGTTAGCGATTTTTTGACCGCAAAACCTACTCCGTGTTCTCTAGCTTTATTAAGATCTTTCCCTTGCCAATAAAATGTGTAGTCCTTCTCGCTCACCGTTCCAGAGCCCGCCAGGCGCGTTTCCTGAAGTGCAGCTATATCCACCTGAAGTCGTTTAAGCTCATCATTAATTATGGCTGTCTTCCTTACATCGTTTACATCCTGTAGGTTTTCGGATAGTCCAGTCAACATAGTCACCCGTGTGTTACCGGGGCCCGAAAGGGGAGCAAAGAATAGTAACACTGCACCCTACCACGCATGTCGTAAAAGGCGACTAAGGAGGGTATGGGCATGGGGCTGTTTACCCCATCCCGTAAAAACTTCGCACAGTGGGCTGATCACCTGCTTGCCAACCAATCTGATTACGGAAACAATGATAGATTGTTTGGTCTGTTTTTGTTCCACAAAGACGCCACTAGGCGTGGTGGAAACAGCGATAGATTGATCAATTTGTTGTTGCCCTAAGACGCCACTAGGCGTACTGGCCACATACTGCTTTGCCGGTTGATGGCTAAGGATGGAAGAAGAAGAAGTCAACATAGTCCGGACGTTCCAGCATCCAAATCTGAGAGTTTGCTTATTTCTATTTTTTTCGATAATTGCTTGGTGCAAAATTTTCTGTCCACAGTTCGGGTTTGACCCTAATCCCCATGCACCCAATGGGGAAAGCAGACAGTGGCGGGACAACACCTTATTGACTGGGGGCTGCCCAGCTTGAAGCGGACGGTAGCTGTCCAGTGAGATCCTAGAACCTCTCCCACTGTCGGAAGTAGCCCCTGGCGCCATGCCCTACGCCAATTGGGCAAAATGCTTATAACCGGTAACTGCTACTTCCCGTGTTTTGCCGACACCTATAGGGTGAAGCTGGAGTGTCCTCTCCAGGGCGCGAGCTTGGGCACAGTTATATGGAGATCAAGCTGTTGCCCATGCAGCATGTTCCCCCTCTCCACACAGCCGGTAGATCCAAAGGAACGGCAGTAGCCGATACAGTTTGGTACCAGCCATGTCGCAGGAGTTGCCAGAATAATGTCGAATCGACATTAGACTGCCTTAGGGACTCCGACTCCGGATTTATCCTCAGGGTTTACTCCCGAAGCCAATTCCATAAATGGATATTCCCGCAAGGCAGCGGTGGTTTGAATTCAGAGTTCCTTCTCTTAGATAAGCTACCAATATATATAAAACAGCAACATTTGACTCCCTCGATCCATTACCAAACTCGTGTGAGTAAAATTTCGGCATCGACTTAACTTCGATATCGTCCTTTAACCAAGTAAATATTTACGTACCATGTAAGTAGAAAATATATACAAGTTAGAGTTGCAATGGTATGTGGAAAAATGGCAAGCACCACGTGGAACAAGAGTTGAGTACAAGACGCCAGTAGTTTTGGCTAGGACAAACATTGAGAAAACTAGTGTATGGATTTACAAGGCAGTCTCTGTTCTGGAAAACCCCATACTAAGAGAAAAAGAGTAAAATAAAAAAGCACGAAAAACGGAATTGAAGAAATGATTTAATGGGAAAAGGAGACCACGGGAACACCTTGAGCGGACGGCACAGGTCACGATAGTTTTGAGTTTATTCGTTGAAGGCCTGTGCTCCGAGGGGTCATAAATGTAATGAGAAGAAATGTAATGAGAAGAAAGATAATGAGAAGAAAGATAATGAGAAGAAAGGTAATGAGTAGAAAAGTATTGAGAAGAAAGGTAATGAGAAGAAAGGTAATGCTATGTTAGCTTCCAGTTCATTTCTTCACATAGAAAATGTATGAAAGTTGCAGTGTTAGTTTCAGTTCATTCGTTGCAACAGAAAATGCATAACAATTGTAATGTTTGCTTCGAGTTCATTTCTGTCAAACTTAAAATGTGATGTATAAAAGTTGAGCTGTTTGCTTCCGATTCGTTTCTTTGAAATAGAAAATGATAAAAAGTTGCAAAGCTTATTTCTAGTTCATTTATTGTTTTTAAACAGAAAATGTACACAAGCTGTAATGTTTGTTTCTAGTTCATTTATTTCTAACAGAAAATGCAAAAAAAAAAAAAAAGAAGGACCAAAAGTTGTATTTGTTGTTTTCAATTCATTTAATTTAAATAGAAAATTTATTAAAGTTGCATTATTCATTTCTACTTCATTTCTTTCAAATAGAAAATGTATAAAAGTTGCAAATTTCTAGTTCATTTCTTTCAAACAGAAAATGAATATTGGTTGCTTTATTGGTCTCAATATTAATTCAATTTATTCCACAGGCGGAACTTTGAGAAACATTTCTACCCAGTAAAAGTACCGATGCCAATTTTTATTCACGGCACAATGTTCGACAATTTCCCGCGATCTTACCCAGCCTTGACCAGATGGTTCCAGAACACATTGCTGACCCGCAGTGACGTATGGCTGGTCAACCCGGGTTCGGTCATCAAGTGGATGCAAAGCCCATTGAGCAATAACGACATGATTGCACAGAAATGGGGATGTTGATATCTCTATAAATGTTTCTGTGCTTGTGAACTGCTGTAAACACTGAAAAATTAGATGCTGAAACTGTTAAAGATGAGTTTATATTTGTCAATTGTTGAAAACTCTGAAAATGGTTCACTATCATCTCGCAAGATTTATGGACAATTGTGCAACTTATTAATGGAGTTGTGCATTCTCTGATCGTTGAATAAACCAGAAGTGGTGATTTTATTATGTAATTGTACAGTAAGGTCTCGGGTTAATAACGAGTTCCGTTCTTCATGTAGTTCCATTCCTGATTTTATACGTCCAGTTAATTACACGTAAATGTTCGTTAATAAAACATTGGTAAAAAATAATGCTTTATAACTTATGTGTTGCAAAAAATGTCTACAGTTTAATAGTAATAACAGTGTAGTAAAATAACAATTCAAACTAAAAAAAAAATTGCCAATATCATGGTATCTCTTCTCTACACGAGACTACGGCAAACGAGATCACAAAATAGTGACACGGTCCTACACTTTATCGTCAATGACCACTTGCTATACATCCGAATCAGAACTAGTTGATCAAGTTAATAAATAACAAACGAATGTCGCAACAGCAGTTGAAAATTAATTGAAATTTAATCAATATTAAAACTGGATGGGGTTTTTTTAGTTCCTGCTAGTTTACCGTAATTCGAGACCGCCATAACCCGAGACCTTACTATATTCATTACTTGTTGTCAACTCAGAAGTGATAATTTTACGTTTGCATATTCATTATTTTTTTTTAAACAGAAACAATGATACCTTCATCCTAGATTTCTATATATCTGTCAGTTACTGAAATGAATAACTTAGTCTGATTAACTTCACAATCCCAAAAGTTTTAGTTGTGAAATATTCACTTCTCACCCCAAGAAAATCAGTAAAGTAACTCAGTAACTCATTTTGGCGTTCAACTTTTATTTTTAGAAATCTATAAGCTGTCACATTTAACGTTTAATGTGACAGCTTATAGATTTCTAAAAATAAAAGTTGTTGTGTCAATGTTGTGGCATAAAATCTCAACATTATAAGAAAATAAAATTATATTTACCTGAAAGCGAGTTTGTTCCTTATTATTTTGGGTTAGTTTTCCCCTTCCACTGTTTCATTATCCAATAAAATGAGAGAGAGAGAGTGAGAGAGAGAGAGAGAGAGAGAGAGAGGGGGGGGGAGAGGAAGAAGATGTACTGAAATTAAACATTTAGGCTAAAAAGAAGAACAATAAAATAAATATATGTTTCCTGCACTTTCTCTCTTTGCCATAGAAAAAGCTAAAATCACAAGAAACTTGGATCGTCTCAATATGAAAGGCTACTATCCCTTGGCTCTTAATTAATACGTGGAATGAAAACTCGTCCACCTTAAATACTGCCTCTGAAGATTTTTTGCATTTAAAAACAATCAGTTCTGTCTTTAGTTCAACGTAAGTAGACATTGAAAAAGACATAACACCTTGCAGACGACAATTATAGATGGCAGAGTTGAAGGCAAACGTGCAAGAGGAAGACAGCGATATAAGTGGATAGACAACATCAAGAGATGGACAGTGAAGTCTATCAGAGTGCACCATCAAGACAAGAGATGGACAGTGAAGTCTATCAGAGTGCACCATCAAGACAAGAGATGGACAGTGAAGTCTATCAGAGTGCACCATCAAGACAAGAGATGGACAGTGAAGTCTATCAGAGTGCACCATCAAGACAAGAGATGGACAGTGAAGTCTATCAGAGTGCACCATCAAGACAAGAGAAAGAAGACGTCGGATAACTACTGCAGCCGTCCTTCGCCGTGGAGGTGGAAGCTGATGATGATGAGTTTAAACAGAACGTTAAAGTGTTAAAAAAAAACGAATCGTGACAAGGTATTTGGTGGCTCTTTTATTATAAACTTAAATTGTTAAACTTCTCCGCCATTTCTTGACAGGTTAAATGTAAAAAGATCTTTGAAGTGTGAATAAAGTTTATCTTTAGCCTCTATATGGGATGATTATAATGCATACTCAAGACAACATTCACTCAAAGCACAATGCAGTGCTCGCCGTTACCATATTTTCCTGAAAAGCATGTGTGAATAGTTCTAACATACTGAACAATGCACCCTGAAAGGATTGAAACGCATGCGTGTTAATTTTATTGGGTGTTCAATTTAGTTTTCACCGTGCATTGTGCGCCATATTTTCCCGAGAAGCTGTTGTCATTGCTTCACTGCTTACAAGCTGTCGTTAAGAAAATTAGTAATATAGTGATTGTTTGTTGCGCTGTCGAAAGCTGAACTTTTTTTCGCTAAGTTCAATGTCTATTATTAAATTTATTTCCATCACCAGGCTGATTATTCTATTTTAAAAGTATGTGTACAACACAAGCATGATACAGAATCGAATGCACAACTGTTACTTAAATATACAACACTTCAAGAAGGGAAGTAGAGGAAACCGCGATTTTTGTCCTTTTATCTATGTTTGCCAGGCACGCACATGGACATACGATAGTATGCAAAGTACTGCTGGGCTGGCAATGCTCCCAACAAACTCTAAATTCTACATCGGTCCCCAAAATAGTAGTGGCCTGAAAGCTCGAGGCGAAGGGACACCCACATAATCCGTTGAGGAAACACGATTGCAGAAAAACCCGGTAATCTCTCATAGACCAGAAATAGAGCTGATTGACAACAAACATTAATTTCAAGAAATGGAAGAGAAGAGGGAGAAACAGACAAGTACGACACAAACAAAAATTATAATGTCAAGAAAGCTGACATCTAACAAGAAAGCTGACATCTAACAAGAAAGCTGACATCTAACAAGAAAGCTGACATCTAACGCGTTTCTCCAGGTAGAGAAGACTGTTGTCATTTTAGTTTTATTTGTTTGTTTGTGAGCCTTCTCATTATCTCCTTCGTTTTAAAATTCCTCATTTTCCAACCATTTCTCGAGTATGTTCGAATATTCGTCAACTTCTACCTTTATCTGAGGACTGAATTTTGCCCTACCTTGTGAGTTAGCTTTGTTTTTTTTTTTTTTTAGCTTGTGAGCGAGACAATCACTCACCTACTGTAGTTATTATAACAGGCGATTGCAGACCGTCTGCATCGGTCCTCAATACTAAGTCTTCATTATGGTAAGATTTCCGTTGTATGACTGAAGTAATACCTTAGACAGCAGAGCCTGTCCCACCGCCCCTTCCCTCAGAAAAACAGTTCTCGAAAGACTACCCTGTCAAGATTTTGAGAATAATTGATGGAAGGCGGAGTCTACTCAAAGCCTGAGAGGAGCATAAACCACTGCGCTGAGAAGGCAATCTTTCTTTCAAGCAGCAGCCTTCAAGACGCACTTCAGAAAAGATCAATGTTATATACTCAGGTTATTAATAAATCTGTCGATCGTAAAGGATTAAGCTATTCATTCATTCATAACCCACCACTCCCAAAGGAGCATAGGCCTTCAACAAACACATGCCAAGTCCTCCTGTCACGTGCCATCATCTCAAGTTCTTTCCATGTTCTCCTCATCATTTTCACCTCTGTTTCCAACTCTCTTCTCCATGGTCTTCCTCTGCCTCTCTTGCCCTGGGGGTTCCAGAACAAGGACTGCCTTGTAATGCTATCAACAGGTTTCCTCAGTGTGTGTCCTATCCATCGCCATCGTCTTCTTCTCATTTCTTGTTCCACTGGCACTTGTCTAGTTCTTGTCATCAGTTCCACGTTGGTAACCTTGTCATACCATTTTAATCCCTCTATTCTACGCAAGCACCCATTTATGAAAGTCTGTAGCTTTTTGGTTGTTGTCTTTGTTGTTCTCCATGTCTCTGAGCCATACAATAGGACTGACTTCACATTTGAGTTGAAGATTCTTATTTTCGTGTTGGATCCTATTTCTCTTGATCTCCATATATTTCCCAATGCAATGAAAGCTCCTCTTGCCTTTTGTATTCTTATTTTGATATCGCTGTCTGTCCCTCCAACTTTGTCTATATTACTGCCAAGATATGTGTATGATTCTACATCTTGTATTGGTGTTTCTTCAAGTTCAACCCTGTTATCATTACCTGCATTTATTCGCATTATTTTGTCTTTTCCCTGTGTATTTTCAGACCCAATTGCTGTGACCTCTCATCGAGTGTTTTCAATTTGTCCTGCATCTGATTACGGTTATGGGACAGAAGAGCCAAGTCATCAGCAAAATCCAGATCATCCAACTGCTTAGTCAGAGTCCACTGGATTCCATTTCTGTTGTGTGTTGCCGATGATCTCATAACCCAATCTATTGCCAGCAAGAAAAGAAATGGAGACAAGAGGCATCCCTGTCGCACTCCTGTTCTTATCCCAAACGGTTCTGTAAGCTGTCCTTCGTGAAGAACTCTGCATGTCATGTCTTCATATGTTTTCTTTATTAAATTAATGATCTTCAGGGGAACTCCATAATGCCTCATCAATTTCCAAAGTGATTCTCTGTCTACACTGTCAAATGCCTTTTCGTAGTCCACAAATCCGATGTATAGTGGTGAATTCCATTCCAGACTTTGTTCAACTATTATTCTCAAAGTGGCTATCTGGTCTGTACATGATCTGTTTTGTCGAAAACCTGCTTGTTCATCTCTCAGTTTCTTGTCTATGGACTCTTTTAATCTCTCAAGGATAATCCTGTTTAATACTTTTCCTGGCACTGATAGTAACATTATTCCTCTATAATTTGTGCACTCTTGTAAATTTCCCTTCTTAGGCAACTTAACCAGATATCCTTCCTTCCATTCTGCTGGTATCTCTTCCTTTTCCCAGACTTTACCAAGTAATTTATATAACATCTCTGTAGCCGTGTCGATATCTGCTTTGATGGCCTCTGCTGGAATGCCATCAGGTCCAGACGCTTTTCCATCTCTTAGAAGCTTTATGGCTTTCTTTATTTCTTCCTTCGTTGGTCTTTCACCGTTAATTTGTAGCTCTTCTTCTGCTGGCTGGATGTCCGGCGGGTTTTGTGGAGCTGGTCTATTGAGAAGGTCCCCAAAATATTCTGTCCACCTCTTCATTTGCTCTTGTATATTGCTGAGCAGTTTCCCATTCTTGTCTTTTATGAGGCAACTTGTTTGCTTGTATTTCCCTGTTAGCTTCTTTGTGCTGCTATACAGTTCTCTCATATTTCCTTTGGCTGCAGCATCTTCTGCCTCTCTTGCCAACTCCTCAATATACTTCCTCTTGTCTCTTTTGATACTTCTTTTTACTTCTTTGTTTGCTTCTGTGTACACTTCTTGAGCCTTGGCTTTGGAACTTCTGGTTTTGCTTGTGTTTAACTCTGCTTTCTTGTTTTTTCTGTCTTTTATCTTATTGATGGTTTCTGTTGTTATCCATGCTTTTTGTTGTCTTTTCCTTTTCCCCAGTATTTCTTCACATGTCTCCTTCCATACAGTTTTGACCTGCTGCCAATAGTCTTCTGTATTCTCTACATCTTCCAGCTGATGGAGCACTTGGAATTTGTTGGATACTGTGACCGCAAATTTGTCTCTTGTTTCTTGATTTCTTAGCTGTCCTACATTATACTGTTGTCTATAATTTTGCATTGTTGCATCTCTTGAGTTTCATTTTTACTTTGGCTATCAGAAGAAGGTGATCTGATGCCACATCTGCTCCTCTATATACCTTTACATCCTGCAATGATGATCTAAACTTCTTGTTTATGCATATATGATCAATCTGATTTTCTGTTCTATGGTCTGGTGATATCCATGTTGCCTTGTGTATTCTCTTATGTGGAAACATGCTTCCTCCTATAGCCAGTTGATTTGAAGCACAGAAGTTTGCGAATAGTTCTCCATTTTCATTCATTACTCCTAGCCCATGTTTTCCCATGACTTCTTCAAATCCGGTGTTGACTGTACCTATCTTTGCATTCATGTCACCCATCAAAATTGTGATGTCTCTTCTTTTTACTTTATCCATAATTTCCTGTAGTTTAGTATAAAATGCTTCTTTCACAGACTCTTCTTTGTCATTTGTTGGTGCATAACATTGGATGACATTTACATGAATTTTCTTTTTAGCTGTTTTGAAAGTAGCTGTTATTATTCTGGGTCCAACAGCTTCCCATTCAGTGAGTGCTTTCTGTGCTTCTTTAGATAACATAAGAGCTACCCCTTCACTGTGGTGTGAACTTTCGTCTTCATGTCCTGAGGACAGCACCAATTCACCTGTGATGAGTTTCTTCCTGTCTACCCCCTTCCACTTTGTTTCACACAATCCCAAAACCTCGATTTTGTATTCCCTCTTTTCTGCTGCCACTTGCGCCACTTTCCCTTGTTCGTTTAATGTCCGAACATTCCAGGTGCCAAATCTGGAAGTTCTCCTAGAAGAAAGAAGGTTAGTCAGCAACACAGACTCCTTTCGGCTTTCTCTGTGTTGCATCATACGCCTCCCCACGAGAGGACCTTCCCCTGTCTTGGATGGCTGTGTTTTATTTTCTTTATTTGACTTGTCCATATTTGTTGAAGTTTTTTGTGGTTTAAATTTTTTACAGGATGGGGTAACCGGCCCCATGCCCAACCCTCCTTAGTCGCTTTCTACGACATGCTTGGCAGGGGACAGTGTTATATACTCAGGTTATTAATAAATCTATCGATCGTTCAGGAATAAGCTATAGAGCTAATATAATAATTAATAAATGTCTGTGTTAAAAGAGTAATCATTTCAAACCAGGTGTCTCATATCAGGATAGAAGTAATAGTGGTACAATTTATAACGTCATAGTAGCTATAAAGTAGTAGTAACTATAAGCCTCTAATCTGAAATCGTACACCAAACAAAAATAACTATGGAAACACCAAACAAAAATAACTATGGAAGGTGCCGTGAACTTAGGGCAGTCTCAGGCGATTAGAGTAGCTGATTGCATATTTTTCCGATGTATAGTAGTGAAATCTCATCAAGGAAACCACTAATCCATTTTCTGAGAGAGTATCTCGTAAATATCTGGTGCGCCAAGGAAAAGAATCACTACTATCATTTAACAAGCCATCGCTGACATCAATATTATACCTCAAAAGAAGAATCATCCAGACCTAAATTATCACCAAGTTATAACAGACAAAAGCAAATTCCATGCTCTTTTTTTTTTATTCTTAGTTTAAAGCCGATGCAATTACTTTTTCTAATTCAGTTAAATGTTATTTTATTTCTTTTGAATAACTGATACCAACTTGTCTTATGATGTAAAACCAGTCTTCTTAAATTAAGGAAAGTAAATATTGTAATCATAAGTGTATTAACATCGATTCTATTTCATCGTTTAATTGTTTTAAATAATCCAATTGTTTATCTTTCAAATTGTTGACCTAGATTCTCTGCTAATAAATATTGTTATGTATATTTATATAATATGATAACAGAGACTTGGGTTATTGGAAATTTTGGGTTATTGGAAATTTGATGTTGTAACGTTACGTATTCGTTATCTTTATCCATTATTATTATTATTAGTAGTACCGGTACCCACTATTCGGATCACTTATCCACTACGATTATTTCCATAGTATTTCTCGGCTACACATTAGGTGGGGACATCGTTCTGAGCCAGTTCATATCAGTCCTGTTTGTCCGATCCGATCTTTATATCAATCATGTGGTCTCTTAAATCAGTGCTCCGCAGCGGCGTGCCGCGGCACACTGGTCAGCCGCTGATGTCTGCCTGGTGTGCCGTGACTTACTTACCTAGTCGTTCCTCTTCTACAGTAAGGTGTGGAGCTTTGGAAGAGAGAGCGCCATACTATCCTTTCGGCTGTCTTCCTCCTTGCCTGGTTCCATTCTAGTCCTCAGTCCTTCAAAGATTGTCTAATGTTGTCCTCCCAGCGGTCTCTGGGTCGTCCAGAAGATCTGGATCCCTGGCTCTTAGCTTCCCATGCTTGTCGTGGTAGCCGATTTTCTCCCATTCTGCAGACATGGCCAAACCATCTTATTGGAACTGTTGTTCTTGGATCGACAGAGGTTGGATTTTTAGGCCTTGATTGCGGACCATGTCTCTTCTTGTTACCTCAACAACCTTTCTCAACAACCTTTCTCAGATACCTCATTTCTGAGGTTTGGATATAACTTTTGTGGGTTGTAGTCATTGCCCATGACTCGCATCCATACGTCAAGACTGGTTCATAAGTGGAGCGGTATACAGTCATCATCGTCTTCTTGCCAACTTCTCTTCTGCTGAGGAATCCTCGATTTATGGCTTGAAAAAGTCTCCCAGCTGCTGCTCTTCGGGTAGCCAACTCTTCTTTGATCCATCCCTTCCAGTCTATGACAGCTCCGGGGTATTTAAAGTAGTTAACCTGCTCCAGGATCCGTTCTCCCAGCTTAATCTGATGCCTTCTTTCTTCTCGTGATATCACCATGGTTTTTGTTTTAGAGCTGCTTATGACCATCCCTCTCTTCTCCAGCTCTCCCTTCCAGACTTGCAGGTTGTGCCGTCACACCGGGCAGAATGCACAATGAAATAGTGTACACAATCATATGTTATGGCAAAATACACGAAAGATTTTCACACGTACGATTTTATAAATAATTAGTTCAGTTATCATCATCCACCTATTCATCACAAAAATTTAGGGAGCGGTGTCTTATGGCTGTATCGAATTTTTTTAATATTTACCATACCTACCAATTTAAATATCATAGTAGAATTCTGAAAGTCATTTTCAAGTGTGCAGCGAAGTGAAAAAAGTTGAGCAGCAGTGTCTTAGATTATTCTTAAAAATGATCGTGGCAGAGATATTGAACAGGTCATTGATTCTTCATTAACCTGTGTCAGGCGCTTTCTCAAGAACGCCTTCTATAGTCTGTCTTCTACCAGGAATTTAATCTTCTGGTACGAGCCAAAACGTATACATTAAGAGGAATTCCTGGAGAGATTATGAATTATCCAGTGCATTTCATGCCTGTCAACTTTTAATTATCGGAGGCCATTTTTAATTTAACCGAGCTCCCACATGGAGGTAAAGGGAACTAACACTTTAAATGTAACTATTTCCAGCGTTAACGGCCTTTTGGAAACAGGTAATTAAAATTAGCCCTTCAACATATCCTTCTTGGACCCCTCTTTTATCTCTGCACATGGAGCCCCCATTTCCTTTACGTCAACGCCAATGCTGCTTCCATAGCTTAGCTCATGCTTCCATAGCTTACCTCATGCTTCCATGGCTTAGCTCATGCTTCCATAGCTTAGCTCACGCTTTCAAATTTCTAATTGAAAATATACTAATGAAGAGGACTTTTGGCATGTTTATATTTAAAGTAATGGATACGATTATTTTTCTGCCTCTACCCCCCCCTCCCCCCCCCCCCCCTCCTTTCATGTCTATGTTTATGTTTTTGATTCTTTACTCTCTCTCTCTCTCTCTCTCTCTCTCTCTCTCTCTCTCTCTCTTACCAGTTCTTTGCCAATTTGTGTGTGTGCATTCCCAGTTTTTCTGGGGGGGGGGTTTTTTACACTTTGGCTCTGCGGCTTCGCTTAGATGCTGCTAACAAAGCATTTTGGCAGTACGTTTATTAATCCTTGTATTAGAACGCACAAAGCTATATCTAAAATCTAAAAGTCATTCATGTTTAGACATATACTCTAATTTAATTGACGAACCGCATCTCTAGATCTGAACAGTATCTCTTTCCAAAACTCGTTCGTAAATAACACGCATATGTTACAGCCGGGAGTTGTAGTGAGGATAAGCTCTCACTGCAGATAAATGCTTCTATGTCACGCGCCTCAAGCAGCCTCTGACAACCAAGTCCAGCTTCCGGCTTTCACGTGTGGCTCAATTTGAGCCTGGCGGAACTGTTTTCACTGACGGGAGAAGGGGCAAAGGCGAGCGACTGGCGCCTTAAAACCAGCAGCTTCGGGCAGATAGGGCTCGTGATCCTTGGTTGGTAGCTTATCTAAGAGAAGGAACTCTGAATTCAAACCACCGCTGCCTTGCGGGAATATCCATTTATGGAATTGGCTTCGGGAGTAAACCCTGAGGATAAATCCGGAGTCGGAGTCCCTAAGGCAGTCTAATGTCGATTCGACATTATTCTGGCAACTCCTGCGACGTGGCTGGTACCAAACTGTATCGGCTACTGCCGTTCCTTTGGATCTACCAGCTGTGTGGAGAGGGGGAACATGCTGCATGGGCAACAGCTTGATCTCCAAGCTCGCGCCCTAGAGAGGACACTCCAACTTCACCCTATAGGTGTCGGCAAAACACGGGAAGTAGCAGTTACCGGTTATAAGCATTTTGCCCAATTGGCGTAGGGCATGGCGCCAGGGGCTACTTCCGACAGTGGGAGAGGTTCTAGGATCTCACTGGACAGCTACCGCCCGCTTCAAGCTGGGCAGCCCCCAGTCAATAAGGTGTTGTCCCGCCACTGTCTGCTTTCCCCATTGGGTGCATGGGGATTAGGGTCAAACCCGAACTGTGGACAGAAAATTTTGCACCAAGCAATTATCAGAATAATAGAAATAAGCAAACTCTCAGATTGGGATGCTGGAACGTCCGGACTATGTTGACTGGACTATCCGAAAACCTACAGGACGTAAACGATGTAAGAAAGACAGCCATAATTAATGATGAGCTTAAACGACTTCAGGTGGATATAGTTGCACTTCAGGAAACGCGCCTGGCGGGCTCTGGAATGGTGAGTGAGAAAAACTACACATTTTATTGGCAAGGGAAAGATCTTAATAAAACTAGAAAACACGGAGTAGGTTTTGCAGTAAAAAAATCGCTAACTAAAATGGTTGAACCAGGCGAGAATGGATCAGAACGCCTGTTAACGTTCCGCCTGCAAACTAGCACAGGTCCCATCACCCTTGTCAGTGTGTATGCTCCTACTCTGTACTCTGCCTCAGAAGCTAAAGATGAGTTCTACGAGAATCTAGCAGCAGTCATCAAAAGCATACCTAGGCAAGAACAGCTTGTTCTCCTTGGTGACTTTAACGCTAGAGTGGGTGCCGATAATGTTTCATGGCCTTCATGTCTGGGCAGGTTTGGTATTGGCAAGATGAATGAAAATGGACAACGGCTCTTAGAGTTGTGTGTCCACCATGACCTCTGCGTGACCAACACCTACTTTCAGACAAAACCCCAGCATAAGGTGTCATGGAGACACTCACGATCCAAGCACTGGCACCAACTGGACCTGATTCTCGTCAGAAGGCCACTTCTCAGGTCTGTGCTCTCCACGCGCTCGTACCATAGTGCAGACTGTGATACAGATCACTCCTTGGTTTGCTGCAAAATCAGAGCACAACCAAGAAAACTCTATCGTGTCAGACATGAAGGGAAACCACGCATTGATACCAGCAAGATGTCAGACCCTGTCATGATCGCTCAATTTACTGCGATCTTC
Organism: Oreohelix idahoensis; assembly: GCA_024509875.1. Classification (NCBI taxonomy): domain Eukaryota; kingdom Metazoa; phylum Mollusca; class Gastropoda; order Stylommatophora; family Oreohelicidae; genus Oreohelix; species Oreohelix idahoensis. The sequence goes on along the minus strand of JAMPIV010017851.1, from coordinate 98,942 downwards.
AAGAAAGTGCTTAGCAGCCCTCAGCATGGTGATACTATTACAGAGAACTGGGAGCATCTACGGGACACCATTCAAAGTACTGCACTTGCCACCTTTGGTAAGAAAACGGCAAAGTCAAATGACTGGTTTGATGCTTCATCAGATGTGATGGCACCTGTCATTGAAGCTAAGCGCAGTGCTATGAATGAATACAAACGTTCACCGAGTGCTAGAACCCTACAGATCCTGAAGGCTACGAGAAGCAAAGTTCAACAAACTGCTCGACGCTATGCAAATGACTATTGGCTCCAGCTCAGTGAGAGCATCCAGATTGCAGCGCAAACAGGCAACATTAAACAAATGTATGACGGTATAAAGAAAGCACTTGGCCCCCAAAAAAGTAAGACGGCACCGCTAAAAACCATCAGTGGAGAGACGCTAACCGATAAGGGTAAGCAGATGGAGAGGTGGGTCGAGCACTACTCTGAGCTTTATGCTAGAGAAAATACCGTTACGCCTGCAGCCTTTGATGCTGTCAAATGTCTGCCAACTATGGAGGAGCTGGATGCCGAACCAACATTAGAGGAACTCAGCAAGGCCATTGATAGCTTGGCCTCTGGCAAAGCACCAGGCAGTGATGGGATTCCTCCTGATTTAATCAAATGCTGTAAGAGCACGCTATTACATCCCCTGCATAGGATGCGGTGCCAGTGCTGGGAAGAGACAACTATTCCTCAAGACATGCGAGATGCCAAGATTGTAACACTGTACAAAAATAAAGGAGACAGAAGTGATTGCAATAACTACAGAGGCATCTCTCTTCTTAGTATTGTTGGTAAGGTTTTTGCCAAAGTCGTCTTAATGCGACTACACAAGTTAGCTGAGCGCATATATCCAGAGTCACAGTGTGGATTACGAGCTGGTAGATCAACAACAGACATGATCTTCTCTCTCCGCCAGCTTCAGGAAAAATCAAGAGAGCAGAAAAGGCCTTTATATATCGCCTTTATAGACCTCACAAAAGCATATGACCTGGTTAGTAGGGATGGACTCTTCTGAAAATAGGCTGCTCTTCAAAAATGCTGGAAATGAAAAAGTCATTCCATGACGACATGAAGGGAACAGTCCAATATGCTGGAAGCACGTCACAGCCCTTTGACATACGAAGTGGCGTTAAACAAGGCTGTGTTCTGGCTCCTCTTCGGGATCTTCTTTGCCTTACTCTTGAAACATGCATTCAGAGATGCAACTGAAGGAATATGCCTTCACACTAGGTCAGATGGCCGTCTGTTTAATCTTTCAAGGCTGAAGGCAAAAACAAAAATCAGAAGGGTCACTATAAGAGACTTGTTGTTCGCTGATGATGCTGCAGTCGTCACTCAAAGCCAACAGGAGCTTCAGAACTTGATGAATCGCTTCACTAAAGCATACAAGGACTTTGGCCTCACAATAAGTCTAAAGAAAACGAATGTGCTGAGTCAGGATGCGGGTGCTGCACCAGTTATCACTATCGATAACTATGAATTGGCAGTGGTGCACCACTTCACATACCTAGGGTCTACCATCAATGACAAACTCTCACTGGATACAGAAATCGACAGCCGCATTGGCAAAGCTGCAGCTACCTTTGCCCGCCTCACATCGCGTGTTTGGGGAAACTCCAAACTCACAATAAAGACCAAAGCTGCGGTATATAATGCCTGCGTCACCAGCACACTCCTATATGGCAGCGAGACCTGGACAACCTATGCTAAGCAAGAAAGAAGGCTCAATACCTTCCATTTACGGTGTCTACGCCGCATCCTCGGCATTTCGTGGAAAGATAAAGTGACAAATATCGAGGTGTTGTCACGTGCTGGCCTTCAAAGTATGTATACACTGCTTAGACAGCGCAGACTTCGCTGGCTTGGCCATGTCGCCGCATGGAAGATGGTCGCATCCCAAAAGATATCTTCTACGGACAATTAGCAGATGGCAAGAGAACAGTTGGGCGACCACAGCTGAGATTCAAAGATGTGTGCAAGAGAGATATGAGGGCACTGGACATGGATCCAGCAACATGGGATGATGAAGCTGCCGATCGCACTAAGTGGCGATGCTATTTACGGCGCCACCTCAGATTGGGCGAAGAGGGGCTCACACAACAAGCAGAGGAGGGGAGAAAACGTCGAAAGGAGCACCAGGAAAATAAGCAGCTGAGGGCTGTCACCTCAGGGGCGCATTCCCATAGTTAGTTATGACTGAAGGGGCTATTATTATTATTATTATTAGTACGAAACCATGCCATACTTCCCTGGTATTATGTCCCTTTTTACTGTCCAATCCTGTCGTTTTCACTGATGTTTTGCTTCGAAGAAGGCCTTTTTTTGGTCGACTGATTGGTCTCTTAGTTCTTGTAGTTGTGACACTCCTTACTATTGTGTGTACAGGTCTTACCACTGTTACGCAACTGCACTTTCGTTTCCCCCCCCCCCCCCGGAAATAACAGTTTAAAAAATCACACTTTTGTTTTTTTCCTGGACTAATCTACAGCGACCAGCCGTGTGTTACCGAGACCCGAAAGGGAGGCAAAGAATAGTAACACTGTACCCTACCAGGCATGTCGTAAACAGCGATTAAGTAGGGTTAGGCATGGGGCTGGTTACCCCATCCCAAAAAAATGTTCAACAAGCTATGGACAAATCGAATATGGAATATAAATCAACTCAGCCGCACGAGAAAGAAGATGTCCTTTGGACAGTGTCGTGAGACATTCTAAATCCACATATCTAAATTAAAAAGTAAATGTAAAGCCTAACGAATTAAACCAATAAAAGGAAATAAGAATGGTAAAAGACCAGTGCTGTCACCATGGCGTACAAAAATCCCCCTTTTTCTACTTCGTCTGCATAATTGTAACGCTTTCACGTTTGATAGTAAAGCCTACAGCAGCATACACGCGTTTCTAAAAATAAAACGTGTACTGTATTTCTTAGAAAACCTTGAGATAAACACACTGCGTAATGACCTAGATTAATACTAGCATTAATGTCATTATATACACTGCGTAATGAAAAGACAGACGGACTTAGAGAGAGAGAGAGAGAGAGAGAGGGCTGAACGGGGGAACGCATGCAATGCTACCACGCCGTCTTGCGATAAAAGTGAATGCAAATCACACGCTAAAGGCATGAAGCACTAATTTTTTTCAGATAGACAGTGATAAAAAACACTACCAATACGAGGTTAGGTTTTAAAAAACATGGTTAATGCTTATTAGGAAACATGACACAATACTGTTTTACGTTTGAAATCCTGACAGTACAGAAGACACCCCATCGTATAGGAGTGAACGGGTGGTAGAAGAAAATGAATATTTTGAACGAAGCCACTTGGCCCCATTAAATTTATATATTTGGGTTCCTTAGGACTTGCTGACAAAGAATATGTTAAGTGTTACGCAAATAGTCTAGGAATTAACAAATTATAGCCAAAATAAAATAGTGAGGTTGTCTGACAGCACCCGATCATATTTGCTCAGTGGCATGTTTTAAAACCACTATTTTACGGGAAATAGGCCAACAAGTTAAATCCGATTTGATTGGATAGAAGAATATGTAAGGCGAAACATGATTAGTCGATTGCAAATACTATTTTTGGTTGTTAAGGGAAACGGTAGGAAGGGTAAATTTTTTCAAAAGCTTTTGTAAACATGGTCCCATTGGATAGACCATTTGATATAGTCAATTAGGAGCGTCAGTTCAGGGCCACATTTTGAAAATAAACTTACTAAGAAGCAAGTGCGTTGAGATCCAGCTCATATTTTTCGTATGAAAGCCTGGGACAGAGGCAGATCGGAATTGTGCCATAACTCATCGCCAGTCAACGTATTTTGTTTAATATTTCCATGAATTGTGGTAAGCTAGAAATATTTGATATCTTTTAGATGAAAAATTGAATGTGAATTGATAAATTTATGTCTGTATGTGTGTGGTTCAGTAGAAAACATGAGGAAAAGCCTAGATATTGCTCCCCCATGAACAAAACTTGTCGGAGAGGAGTATAACTGCATGGGATTGCCAAATAGTACTATGACACCTATCTTATTGAATAGAAGAAAATAATGCTGAAATTGCAGAGGCGTTGTAACCATTAGGGAGAGGAATACTGGTGTATACTGTTACATGAGAAGCTAGCAGTTGGCCTACCGCGCTGAACTCGGTGTTTGTTATGTATTGTGCTTAAGTGTGGAAATAGATTATAAATTAGTTCTGAAGTAGGAGGTACAACCTTCTTGTTTCAGGGACCGTGGTACTAACATATTAAAGCAGCACCTGGTCTGAGTTTTGCTGAATCCAGAGGCTGGTAGCAGACTCCTTGGTCAATATATCGACCAGTGTTGGTTCTCAAGAACACGGTGAAGCAAGCGAGCAGTGGAGACTGTTTCCTGCCGCCCACACAGAAGTTAAGATTCGTGGCCAGAGCATCTCAATCTTGTGTATACCCCCCTCTAAAAGTGACTTTACCTAAAATCAAGAGGGACATTTAATTGTTTCAAATAAAAAGAAACTGTGAACCTTTCCAATATTATTTCCACCAGAAACAAACACTTGAAGTCATGATGACAAACAACCATCTAGCTTGAAAAGCCAGTATTACCTCATAGTACTAAAGCACAACTTACACACATATTGCAATAATAATATATGTCAATACAAAGATTCTATCTATAAATTGTGTACATACAACTTGTGATTGCATTTGATTGTGATTCCTGATTCACTTTGTAGTTGAATCAGGATATCTAATATTTGAAGGAATTAATACATATATTTTTAAAAGTTAACACGTGACTCATTTAAGATAGTCTTATAGAGTGTTTTATGTATGTGAGTGTCACAGTGTTGTAAAGTATTGTGGATTAAATTAAAGTGTTTATCTGTCTGTTGTTGTTGTGACATACACTTCATCATTATCATAACCCTAGACATTCAACGTAGTCATCACAATAGCCCAGAATAAGTCTGGCTGAGGTCTAAATGTGGTAGCAAAGTAAGGTTATCTGTAAAACACTACACCTATTAGATACAGATACCTTCACAGCTGATCTCAGTCAGTACACTAAGTCCCCTATAAATATTTATAACAACCCACTTTACCACAGACAGGAGGCGCATGAAGCAACCCAGAGAAAATCGAAAGGAGTCTGGGTTGCTGACTAACCTTTTTTCGTCTAGGAAAATTTCCAGGATTGGCACCTTGAATGTTCGTACTCTATATGAACAAGGGACAACTGCACAGGTAGCGGCAGAAATGTCAAATTACAGGATTGATCCGGGGTCTCTGAGAAGGGCATAGAGAGGAAGAAATTGATCACAGGAGAAATAGTGTTGTCCTCAGGACATGAGGAGAATAGTGCCCACCACAGAGAAGGGGTGACTCTAATGCTGTCTAGAAAAGCATAGAGGGCACTTATAGAATGGGAAGCAGGGGGCCCGAATTATAACAGCAAAGTTTAAAACAGCTAAAAAGAAAATAAATATAAACATCATCCAGTGTTATGCACCAACGGACGATAAAGAAGAATCTGTGAAAGGAGAATTTTTCGCCAGACTAAAAATTTATCTTGGATAAAAAGAAAAGAAAGGACATCACAATTTTTGATGGGGGACCTAAATGCAAAAATAGGAACAGACAACAGGAGCTTTGAAGAAATCATGGGAAGGCAAGGATTAGGTACAATGAACGAGAACAAGCAACTATTAACTAACTTCTGTGCTTTAAATCAACTAGCTAAAGGAGGTAGCATATTTCCACATAAAAGAATACATAAAGCAACATGGATATCTCCAGATGACAGAACTGAGAATCAGATTGATCACATATGCATAAATACGAACTTTAGCTCATCATTGCATGATGTAAAGGTATATAGTGGAGCAGATGTGGTATCAGATCACCATCTTCTGTTAGCCAAAACAAAATTAAAACTCAAGAAATTTGCAACAGCACATAGCTATAGACAACAGTTAATGTGGGATATCTAAGAAATCAGGAAATAAGAAAAGATTTTCAATCACAGTATCCAACAAATACCAAGTACTCCAACAGCGGGAAGATGAAGCAGATACGGAAGACCACTGGCAACAAGTAAAAAATATATGGAACGAGACATGGGAGAAGTACTGAGAGAAAAAAAACCTCAGCACAAAGCATGGATAACAACAGAAACCATAAACAAAATAGAAGATAGGAAAAATAAAAAAGTAGATTTAAACAGAAGCAAAACCAGAAGCTCCAAAGCCAAGGCTCATGAAGTGTACATAGAAGCAAACAAAGAAGTAAGAAGAGACAAGTGTATTGAAGAGTTGGCAAGGGAAGCAGAGGAAGCTGCAGCCAAGGGAAATATGAAGGACCTGTACAACAACACATAGAAGCTAACAGGGAAATATAAGCAAGCAAATGGCCTCATCAAAGACAAGAATGGAAAATTGCTTAGTAATTGTTAAGGATAGATTTGGGATAAAATATTGTAGCACGTTACTACACGCTAGCACGAGTCCATTTTATGTGAGGAATTGTGTTCGCCTGTAGACAAACTACTTTTTGCACTAAGCGTTCACCCGTGGTGAGCGTCAGTCATTAGTGACGTAGTTTGTCACATGTCGTGGGTTCAGTGTGTTAATTAATTGTGCCTTCCGTATTTGTTCTTTTGTCCGATGTAGATGTAATTTTTCGAGCTCCGGGATTTCGGAGAGTGATATACTATATATATACCGTAAAATCTCGTGTATAATACGCACTCGTGTATAATACGCATGCTTGATTTAGCCCAAAATTTTCTGGTAAAATGGAAATTCGTGTATAATACGCCCCATAATTTTTCAAGATTTTATTTCATGAAACATTTGTTAAAAAACTGAAAGAAGATGGAAGATGCTGCGCGATAGTAGTTCTTCGACGAACTAAAAGACCATGTCGCTTCATAAAACGAACTGCCCATCCATGTGACGCTTTAAATGTTGTTGTGTCTGTACGAGATTTTTTTAAGTTCCAGAGCTTTAAGTCAGATTTCAATGCATGAAACACCGATGCCTTGTTGCCTTCTATCGACTACTCACTCTCTGTCTAATCTCTTTTGTTCAGCCTCAGCTTCTCTTTCTAATCTCTTTTGTTCAGCCTCAGCTTCTCTATTTTGTTTTTCCATTTCCATTTGGAATCTCTTTTCGTCCACTTGCATCTGCATTTTCTTTTGTTCAAATTCTAATTCCAATTTTTTATCCTCACTTTTTTGTTTTTTTCTCTTCAGCCTTCAGTTTATCAATTTCCAATTTTTGTGCTTTTTCATATTGACTGGTAGCATACTCCTCCAACTTATCACCTGTCTTGCCCAGGGAATTCCCTTGCTCAATAAAGTAATCTAAAGTCGACATAATGTGTAAACAATATGTGACTAATATCCCTGAAATAACAAATTAATTTATTTCAACCAAACAGGAGCAAGTTTTTAACAAACACTTGTATAATCAGCTCCCTTAATTTCAATGTCTTTTGAAGACAAGTCTTTTGTAAGAACTTGTATGATTATTTTACAATAATAATACCATCAGACATTTATATCATAAGTTCAATCAAAATGTTAATAGTGTATGTCTAAGTATGTGTACCGATAGCAAACAAAACAATAACAATAATACGAAGACAAATATTCAAAACACTACGATAACATTCGCAGAAGTCAACTAAAAAACTAAACTGAAGGAAATCTCACAAAGGATGTGGTGATAACTGCGAAAATGTAAACAAAACAAATGATGTCACAGTGTATAAACATAAAGGTGTATAGAACTAAATGACAGGAAAGAGTAGACCTACAAATACAAACAAATTTAATCAAAACTAAAGAATAGAAAAAATGTTACAAAAACAACGAAAAAAAGCACACCTCGTCACAACTAACACAAATAGCAACAAATTGTCGCTAGCAGATTTTCAATCAAGAAAATTGCACCTACAGAACACTAATATAAGACCTCTATCACGTGGTATATCTTATATTAGTCACGCACCCAACCTCCCACGGACATATACATAAAATATTACATGTAACACTTAAACATAAATATATATATTTCATATAATGTAATGTAATGCAATGTGCTGCACAGAAGGCTCAGATGTTATTCTAATACAATGGCACTACCACTTTAATGAATAACAAATTCTTGGCCTAAACTATTACAATGATCAATACGGAGCAGTGTAAGAAGATCCACCGTTGATATGTAATAAATAGGACTTCTCGATTCGACTGCACTGTCCTTGTTGCCAAAAAGTTAAATATATATTTGAAAATTTGATGTGTACTTGACCTTCTCCAAAGACTGCAACATTTCGGGCAATGCCTGGTAGTTTGCAAATATAGCCAACTTGCTATATCTCGTAGTAGATGGTGATGAGGGTACTTCACGGCTTGAATGTTGATGTCTGTTGAATGTCGAATGGGTAAGGGACCCCGAATGTGCTGGTGCCAGACCAAACCAGCATTTGGCCACCAAAGATGATAAGGTGTTGTTTTACTTCTGTGTTGTAATACAGTTCACCTTATCTTCGGACACCCGAATCAAGGTAGACACCGACAGATGGTGAAGGTGATGGAGAGGTAGGATGTCTCTGGTCTGGTTTGTGTGGGTGGTGTGTTGACATTAGGTGTGCAGAACGTAGATGGATGTCCACACCGGACCACAGTACAAGTTACAGCAGTGTCACACAGACTTACGATGATGAGTCAATAAAGGAACAGCTAGTAACGTTTTCCCATTTATTATAGTCACAGCAACAAGACGTAGACAAATCCATGTAAGCATGACACAGGAACATGGCGGATATGAAGACAATTCACTACAAGTGCATGTATATAAGTTCCAATAAATATATGATTATCAAAGTGTTGCAGACTCCAAATCATCTCTCATTCCACAACTAGCAGAAAAACCCCGCATTACAGAACGGGTAAATAACTATAAATATCCAATAGTTTCATTCTGACTCTTCTTAAGTCGACCCCAAACATGGCGGGCGACGAAAATAGCATAGTCCATCCCTCTAATCGGACGTATCGAAGATAGGCTGTCCTTTCGAAGATAGTCTTATATAACTCCCTCGTACATCAGGCGAGTTTTCATTTTTAAAGTTATAATAGCAATAACTGATAATTCATCTGGTCTTCCACACCAGATGGTTATATATTAGGCCTCTATAAACAGTAAACACTGTGGATTCCTCATCTGCAGACATAAGCGTCTAAGTTCAAAGATATACCGCTAATCATGCGGGTTTTAGAATAATATCTATTCTCCTGGGTTTTCTGTGTGTAAATCTAAACCTAACGGTCTTAGATGGCTCCAACGAGCATAACAAGTAGAATACTCTGCCTTCCAACCATTCGTGAGCTCTCGTCACCGGTTGACTCAAAATATGTTCAGTGAACAAAGGAAGTGTGAAAGTTTCGTCTTTTACCTTACTTCGAATTCCAACACAACTTCATAGCAACTGCCGTCTTCCTGACGAACAGAAATAACACAGGGGACTTTAAGTAACAGTGGAAGAGTTTCCATCCCCAGAGGCAATGCAGAGACGTAACCAGACATTTCGTCTGACAGACCCAGTTCAACAAAAAACGGCCTCCCGCACCGGAAATCTTCTCCAAACTCCCTTAGTTCGGGCATGTGCTGTTCGCCTCACCTCTGACCTAAGCAGTCAGCTGGTATAACCTTTTAAGAGGAGTAACTACATATTTACTTTCCCTCAAAGCAAAAAATGAGTATTCGCCCTTAGATTAGGGTTCTAACGAAAAATACATTAGACCCAAAAATCTTATTCAAAATATTTTTCAAACATAACAAGTATACAGACAGACTACATTATCAGTTATGAAAACTGCACGTAACACCCACCCATATGAGTGTTATATTGTTTCACTACTTTAGACTGCTTAACTTTTAACTCTCTAAATTTCCCATTAACTTTTGTTCTTTCAGTAACTTCTGAATATCCACTATCTGTCATAAAATAAGACATGATAAAGACTGCTTTATTATCCCTACACTGCATTGTTAACATCTCCCTCTCCCTAATACAACACATGTCACCGTGGGCTGATTTTATTTTCAAATGATTTTATTTCTTTTAAAGACTTTGGAAAACCTTTTCTTTTTGTTTGTAATAGTTTCCCATGCACAAACACCTTTCTTTAAAAGATATTGTAAAAGTTGTACACTAGTGTAAAGATTATTTTAAAAATAGGCAAATACCTTGATTAATATGAGGCTTTATTAGTCCCACAGCTACATCATAAGCCAAACCAAATGGGGAAGCTTGGGTATCCTTACCAAAGTAACTTTAAAATCATATGTATATCCTGTGTCATCCTCAACAAGGATCCATAATTGCATTCCTCATGTAGTTGACTTATCTCTAATACACTGCTGTCATAGAATGGATTGGGGCGACCCCTTCTTCTTCCTAATCTCTGTGTCACTATGGCAGTAATCGGTACATTTGAGGTACGGATTTTATGGCGTGCTTTCTATTTGTCACACTTTCTTTCTTTCTTTTCTCTGCTATGTGTAGCAGATATTATGTATTTTCCTTCGTACACCCCTCCCAGAGATTAGTCATCATGTTTGCTTGTTATCTATTTCTCCCTTCATTGCATGGAGCGGCTGAGATCATTCTCGTCTACCATAGCTTGGCCACGGCAGATTAACCCGAAAATTGTTATAAGTCTGGTTTTCATCATCACACATGATGAAAACAAAGAACGGGCTCTTGTACTAAAAATAATGAAATTTTAATCAAAACTCCGCTAGAAACAGCGCTTCACGATATCATTCATGGGCGCAGCCATTTTGGAATATTAAAAATACCCGGATGAGGCTTGTTTCGTAAAACTATCGATACGGCTGTCTGTTGCGTTGGTAGAGTTACTAATTCGACTTTCGTCGAATCTGGTCAGCAAGGGTTTCAACCGGAAATTCGATTATCGTCGAATTTGGTCAGCAAAGTGTTAATCACTGATAAGGCACAGGTGCGTCTCCGCCAATGTTGTAAAGAGACGGATTTTTTGTGTGCTCAAGCAACAGATAAGACATTACTTTAGCGAAAATAATAAGTATTACATCTGACACACTGTTAGTATTAGCCACTGTTTATCCTTCCACCCAGGGCCGGATTAAGCTAGTGCGGGGCCTGTAGCATATGTTAAGAAAGGGGCCCTATATTTAAAAAAAAACAATAAAACAACACAAACATATTTGAACACATACATTTTTAATTTGCATAGTAATTATCATTATCAATTAATTCGTGCTTGTAATCCTATAAACTTGCCACTCATGTTGCTGGCGTTGTCATAACTTTGACCACGGCAGTCTTTAACATCAATGTCTTTTGCCTTTAAAAAATTAAGTAGACTTTTAGTAAGCTGTTCAGCACTATGACCTTCCATATCCAAAAATGTCACAAATCTTTCAACTGGTCCAGATGGCAAAACATAGCGCAGAGTCAAAGTCAGCTGGTCCATATTAGATATATCTGGAGTAGAATCCAATGAAACGGAATAATACTTGTATCTCTTCACTTCACAGAGAATGAGATCCAGTATGCTAGATCCAATCAGATTGATGAATTCCTCACACGTTCTTTTAGATAGATATGATGTATGTCAAAATCCTTTGTTTGCACGAGTACTTATATGCTCTGCCAGAAAAGGGTCAAACTTGGCCAGTAATTCTAACAACCCTAAGTAATTCCCGTTACAAGGGTACCCAACAATTTCATCACTGCCACGAAATGAAAGGCCTCGTTCTGCTAAAAACTTCACTACTTCAATTATTCGCTCCAGAAGTTTGTGCCAATACTTTTCTTGGATGTCCATTTGTTTCACAAGATGGGAATCGACACGTTCACCTTTGTTTTTACGCATCAACAGTGAAATTAAAGCTTGTCTATGTGAGGAGCTTTCTTCATGTCGACGCAATAGATTGCTTGCATTTTTCCAGTCATTAAACCCTTCCACAGTAAACTTTGATGAACATTCTGAACTCATAAGCTTGCATGGGAAACAGAATAGGCGCCCTTTACTTTCTGAATAGCATAACCATTTTCTTGCATGTTGCTTGTTTGTAAGTTTATGAATATGTGTAAAATAAGACTTCTGACAGTATCGAGTTTTCTTTTCAGTGTCATACAATCGCACGGATGAAGAGAAGGCACTATCAACATGTTGACATTTTTCACTTCCCTTGGATATGCAATATTCACGCTCACAGTCATCTATATTGTTTGCCAGTCACCAATTTCATTAGAGTACTTCTTAGTTTCACTTATTCTTTCATATTCAGACTCAGTGTATACTGGGTTTTGCTGTATGTTTTCTGCTGCACAGCCTGCACTAGTACTAGTTGTTCCTGTACTTCCAGCTTCAGCGGTTAGAGTACCACCACTATGAACATCAAAATATTCTGTCATCTTACGTGTTTTTGATATCACACGTTGATCTCTTCTTTCTTTTTCTTCCTTCGCTTTACGTTTTTCACTTCCAGAAGCATAATTACGTCCAATATCTTTTTGTCTACTGCTCATTTTTTGAGTTTTCTAAACTTACAAATCAAGAAATTTTAATCAAGATCGAAAGAGACTGCGAGCACGCCGTATACCTCAATTAAAACAGGAAGTTTCCGTTTCCTAAATTCTAGTTTTTATTGTTAATGCACATTCATTTCACAAAGAACGAAACAAAATTAGAGGGGCAGTCGCCTAGAGCCAAAAAAGTGGCTTCCGTCCAAACGTGACCAAAATTTCAACGCCAATTAAATGGCTTCCGTCCGCAAACAGTTAAGATTAAAATAATGAAGAGTCACACTAACTCACCCTCTTATGCTCTTTCTCTCACAATTTCGTGACACCAAATGAAAAGGCGCTAAAGATGGCATAAATCATAAGATCATTGGTTTAACGCTCGTATTTTTTTTTCTTCTCTCTAACCAGCGGCACTCGAGCTTTCCAGCTCTTTTGGCCCAGTGACATGTCATTGTGAGGCTGGGGGGTCAGTGGACTTTCCTTCCAACCCGGTCAGGAGCTTCGTTCCTTCCCATCAACGCTCGTATTAGAAGATGACCAAAAAATTATGTACATATTTATTGGCGCGGGGCCCCTAAAAGCGCGAGGCCCGTAGCATATGCTACTTGTGCTACTACGTTAATCCGGCTCTGCTTCCACCTGTTGGATATTCTTTCAAGTACACCCTACTGTTGAAGTAACACACCTCTGTAGAGGTAACAGATTCTTAAATACATCCGCCACACAGGCCGATTCTATCTATATGTATGCTGTTGTCCTGTCCCTGTGTCTGCAATGTTGACATGGGTGTATGTAGATTCAGTTACACCCCACAGTACGTACGTAAGAGTACATGTAGGAGTCAAAAAGGGTTGTAAACGACTGGAACAGTTTGATACTGTTTATTCCGTTACAACACAGACACGATGACATCAATGACACACATTCGACAGCAAAACACGAATCATAAATCTCCACACTGCAGTTAATACACAATATGGCCTGTACACCTCCTGGCCCTATAATAGCTTAACAGCTTCATACACTCTACACTGCAGTTAATATATATAATATGGCCTGTACACCTCCTGGCCCTATAATAGCTTAACAGCTTCATACATCTCCACACTGCAGTTAATATATAATATCTTCTTCTTCTTCCATCCTTAGCCATCAACCGGCAAAGCAGTATGTGGCCAGTACGCCTAGTGGCGTCTTAGGGCAACAACAAATTGATCGATCTATCACTGTTTCCACCACGCCTAGTGGCGTCTTTGTGGAACAAAAACAGACCAAACAATCTATCATTGTTTCCGTAATCAGATTGTAATATATAATATGGCCTGTCCTAATCCTGGACTTATAATAGCTTCATAACACTCTACACTGCAATTAATATATAATATGGCCTGTCCCAATCCTGGACTTATAATAGCTTCATACATCTCCACACTGCAGTTAATATATAATATGGCCTTTCCCAATCCTGGACTTATAATAGCTTCATACATCTCCACACTGCAGTTAATATATAATATGGCCTGTCCTAATCCTGGACTTGTAATAGCTTCATAACACTCTACACTGCAGTTAATATATAAAATGGCCTGTCCTAATCCTGGACTTATAATAGCTTCATAGCTTCATACATCTCCACACTGCAGTTAATATATAATATGGCCTGTCCTAATCCTGGACTTACAATAGCTTCATAACACTCTACACTGCAGTTAATATATAATATGGCCTGTCCTAATCCTGGACTTATAATAGCTTCATAACACTCTACACTGCAGTTAATATATATAATATGGCCTGTACTAATCTCTACACTTATCAAAAAAACACAGCGAAAACCATCGCTAGACATATTCCTAGTGCTCTGCACAGACACATACTTATAGCTGACTCCCTCAGTCAACTCCCAGGACACAATGCTCTCTCCTACACACCCAGGGCACACACTGTGAACTCCCTGTCACGAGACTCGACTGTTAGAAACCCCACTCAGTCAAAAACACATGTGGGCTAGCCACTAGCTTAATCACAGCTCACTACAACTCAGGGATAAATTCCTCACAGGCGTGACTCAACGCTGTGAGAAGCGATCATCGCTTTGTTCTCGATCATACGAGAAGATATTATTCCTATCCCCTTTTAAACAAGCATCAGCTTAAACAGGCATCAAGTGCCACAACCCTTAATTTAACTTGTCCAAAAAACATTCAGAATTATTGCCCTTTCCATAGGATCAACTCGTTACACACACATTGTCGTATGAGGTTAACCGCGTGTTCATGAGTTGATGCACAGGGCAATAAGATGTTTACAGCCCATTTTCAGAAAAGTAATGTTTGAAATTTTGCATTAGCTGAGTCATGCAAAATATTCAAATCAGATTGGTTGATCATTTGAGCTTCATAACAACGATTGCGTGGGAAGGCAGTGAATATAACCTGATGCTTCAGTCAGTCAAAACTACTGTGAAGATCGCTTGCCAAGACACTAGACCTTGCCAGAGTGAAGCCTAGAATTCAGAATTCCATTTTATCAGACTGGACTCCTTTTATTTGAGTATTTATCAGGACTTACAAAAACAGCCCAGGAAATCTCTTATCATTTTAATAAGGAAAGCCGCTGTCTGAAGAAACTGAAGAAAACACACAAAGTCAGAGAGGGAACTTATTAAATTAATGACACCCCAGAGCATGTAAGAGGTCGATTCAAGTCTCTTTTATTCATCTGAGCAAAAAGTGTGAGCCAGGATTTGTGTAAGGTGTGATTTTACATTTTATATTACTAACATGTGAACTAACATATATATTACCATGTGGATTTTAATGTGTGAAAAGTGCTAGGAATGTCCCAGTCATTTGAGGCTGGCAAACTCAGCATATAGAATGATGATTTCATGAACCACCACTGCCAAGGGCTGGTGATTGCTTTATTGCTAGTTTCGTAAAGAGAACTAAAAGCATAAAGTAGTCCCAAGTTCCATATGGAGCAGGGAGGAAAAGATGAAAAAAAATTATGTCCATTCTAAGTATAATACTTACAGTTTCAAACCAGTGTAAATGTCTATGTGAAAATATTGATTTTAAAATTAATGGAAGTTTCAAACTTTTCAAATCAGTGTAAACATAAATGAACATATTCAATTTATATTGTGAACACTTTTCAATCAGTGTAAATGTAAACATATTCTATCTGTACTATTAACCTTTTCATTTAAATGTAAAGTAACTATGAAAGCTATTCAATTTAAATGTAAAGAAAGTTTTATCCAGAGGGATTAAATTTAATTCTCATCGAGGGTACATTCTGAGTTAAATGGGATGGTAGAACAGGAAGATAGGGACCCATAACCATGGGTTGGAAAATGCAATACTCAGTAGAGTGTTTTGTTTCTATTCTTTACCATAATTATTGGTGGTACCAGCAGAAAGTACTATCTCTGGAACAAGAAGGGAACAGTGGCCTAAGCTTTAAGATGAGGGACCATCTTTGTAGACTCTCCCTGACATTTCTGGGAAACGAGTTATACCTGACAACCTTGACCAGCGACGTGTGAGCAGTGTAACAGAACCAACCAATCAGAAGGAGCAGAACTAAGTTCAATATATGCTGCCACTTGAACTTCTTGTAAAAAGCAGTTACCTCCTATCACGACCGTGATGATAGCTTTTCTTGATCCATAACTATTCAATTATTTTCAAACTGTTAAAACTTAAGTGATTATTAAATTTTGTTATTTGTAACTTTACAAATTTAACTTCGATTTAATCATTTTAAAGTTTTTGCATGTTTGCCTCAGTCAATTTACGTCACACACTCTAAATTGAGCAATACCAGAATAATAAGAATTCCCCTGAGTTAATCAGAGGTGGGGGCTTAAACGAGCTAAGATAAACCATTGCTTAATCCTCCACAAAAGTTGTCGGCAGATTCTATGTGCTCAGCCAATCACAGCAGTTTTTGCTTATCTGAATATCGTGTAGAAATTTCTTTGTAGTAGAAGCGTCATTAACCTTCTATCTACATATCTGCCAACTAATCTTGTGCAAAGGTAGACACCTTTAAAGCCCATATTACTATTAGATACTCTTGAGTTTTGGCCACTGTTGGACCACTACTGCAAAGCACGGGAGACAATATCGTCACAACTGCCCGAATGGACACCTGCCTTTATTACTAACCATTCGTTAGGCCCTACTATTTGTACAAAAATATTGTCGAGGCTGATAAGGTTTCTGGCATGTCCTATGAAAGAAATCAAACAGAAAGCATACTTTTCTCCTTTAAATGAACCCTAGGCTCTCAACAGGGTAGACACTTTAGAACTGGCATGTGGCTGCACCATTCAAATCATTTTAGCCTTTGGATCTGTAATGAAAGAATTTAGTTACAGTTTGAGAAACTAAGGGTGTGTGGCAGTAAGGGAAGGAAGAGTGAAAAGTCTAACCTGAGTTGGTAAAAAGGGGGTAGAAAAAGGGGATGCGCAAAAAGAGGGTTGCGCATAAGAAGTATCAAAACAAAACAGAGGTTAGGCACGTTTTTCTCAGCATGAGGCAGAAGCGTGATCCAGGCCGAGCAGGACAGGTACTCAAGTAGAAGAGGCAGCCATGTTGAAGTCTATAGTGAAGTAGACAAGGTGCTGTGTAATTTCTTAAATGCACGGAGACAAGATTGTATTGAATAACCCAA
This sequence comes from Oreohelix idahoensis, assembly GCA_024509875.1. NCBI lineage: Eukaryota > Metazoa > Mollusca > Gastropoda > Stylommatophora > Oreohelicidae > Oreohelix > Oreohelix idahoensis. Next base: position 81,659 of record JAMPIV010017851.1, on the reverse strand, counting down.
CATATTGATATTATAAATTCTTGACAAGACTGAAGAACGAAGGTGCGAGTTAGGCTCCACTCAGAAAAGGGTACGTAGAGTGAATTAGTTACGTCCATACCGTATTCCTGTTACTCGGCTAAGATAGTGGCCATCTAGAACCAGGGAAAGGAACAACCCCGGAGGAGTCCGGTTATCACTTCAATAACCTGAACCTAAATCGATTGTATCAATAGACAAGGATTTGCTTAGACAGAGGAAAGGATGTAGATAATAGTAACATCTGAACAATAGTAGATAAAAGACATTACAATATTGAATATAATTCTCAATGGTGAGCGAGTGTTAAAGAGGAAGTGGGACGGACCAAGATTGTTGGAGGTCCGGTTACAGCAGTGGTCCACATTGTAAATAAACAGTATTCCAGTTGACTGTGGCGTTCCCTATTTCAATTTGTATAGAAGATCTGCTTAGCATTATGTCGTCGCTCACTGTGTGTGTTGTAACCATTCATTAAACATAAAGTTGATCGCTACCTTCTGATGCAAAGAAATCCTGGGTAAGCCACGGCCACACAATACGACATGGTGCCGTGAGTGGGCTGTAACACAATCCAACATGGTGCCGTGACTGCGCTGTAACACAATACGACATGGTGCAGTGACTACGCTGTAACACAATACGACATGATGCCGTGACTGCGCTGTAACACAATACGACATGGTGCCGTGACTGCGTTGTAACAATACGACATGGTGCAGTGACTACGCTGTAACACAATACGACATGGTGCAGGGACTACGCTGTAACACAATATGACATGGTGCCGTGACTGCGGTGTAACACAATACGAAATGGTGTATTGACTGCGCTGTAACATGTGAATTGGTTTTTTAATCACACACTCTATACTATAATTTAATCTTTAAAATTAAAAAAAAAATTGAATTAAAGATTACAAACTTTAAATATTTTTAAACATTATCCATCCAGAAAATTATATAACGTCAACCACTTAGGGTTAGGTTAGGGTTGGGGGGTTAGGGTTTAACTAGATTATCTATCTATCTATCTATCTATCTATCTATCTATCTATCTATCTATCTATCTATCTATCTATCTATCTATCTATCTATCTATCTATCTATCTATCTATCTATCTATCTATCTATCTATCTGTCTGTCTGTCTGTCTGTCTATCTATCTGGCATGACTACCTCCGTCCGTGCGGACGTGTTTTTGTGGAGTCCTACATTTGGATTTTTAAACTGCATATCTAGCAATATTTCTGAAGGATTTTTATATCACTGTGTACATAATGTTAGCTGCTTTATCGTGAAATACATATTATTGTGTTCATATGAATAGGAAATGTGATTTCTAAGAAAAATGAAGACAAGCATATCTTCCATTATAGGTATAGTAAGTCGCTTTTGTGTTGGAATTACTAAACGTTCCACATGGTCAGCACTGATAATTGGGGTAGCCGACAGAAATGGTTGTTTTATTACACCCTAGGGAATGTCAGAGAACCGTGGCTTTAGAAATTGGTCAGCGGTAAATATGTGTGTCGACCGAGTCAAGCTGTCAACTAGAGCGGAGTGAACGACTATAATTGACCACTTTCCACGCCCATTAAATACGCCTGGTCATTTACCGTTCCGACTCACAATGCTACACGTAAATTCGGTCGGTACAACCCGACCGAACACAAAACGTGCCAAACAGAAGGACTACGTTTTGAACGTTACTAAAACGGTTAAAAAGAAAACTCGAAGTTTGAAGACCAGCACGCTATACACGCCATGCGTAACATTAACTTATAAGAACAATAACCAGTGTGCGATTCTGACGTTTTCTACCTTAATCGAATATGAAGCTTTACGTAGCCTGTCTAAGGCATACTATGAATCTAGTGCAACTGTTGAAGCAAGGACTGACGCTAATGGTTCATATGTAGAAGATGTTATTTCCACAGGAGAGGTTGTCCTACATTTCTATAACACAGCAAATAAAGTAATGATACAGGGCGCAGAGTGCGCTATTAAAGATTGGGTTAGTACGGACCTGAACAATTTATGGAAATCAGCAAATATTGCTGGAGTCAGTCGAGAGGCCATCATATCAAATGTGCCAGTTCAAAGTATTCCTGCAAAAACTTCTAAATCTAAGAAGTTAGCAATCACACATTCCACTGTTTCCGCAGATATCACAACAAACATAACTCCCAATAAAGAGTGCAAAAAAATGTCACAGAAAAAACCAAAGTCACCAGCGTTAGCTGATACAAGTGACATCACAGAGACAGAACACCTATCAAGCACCTTTGACAGTAGTCCAACAACATCCCCTCTTACATTACCTATGCACTCGTCACAAGATCAATTTTTAATAATATTGTCTGAGATGGAGATACTAAAAGCAGAGCTGAGCAGCCTCAAAAAAGCTTACGAGCAGCTCCATGCTGACCACATGTCCCTCAAACATAGCTGTGAGAGAAACGAGTCTGAACAACAGAAAGAAAGCACACAGCAGAAGAATAAACACAGACAGTGTAACACAAACACAAGCTCAGAGGGAAATTCCGACGGTAGTGAAGTACAGCATACGACACAAGCTGAACCGAGCCATAAAGAAGACCATGACCTGTGCATTCTGGAATTCCCTGCAGACATGAGCAGAATCCCTGTCCAGATTTCTACTCGGCAGTCCCCACTGTCGACAGCCAGTTCACATCACAGCAAGAAACCTACACACAATCCCAGCATAGTTCAAACACAAGAAACAGCACGCACTGCCACCGGCACACACACACATCTTTCTAATAGAAGGAAACACTTCATCTTTGGTGACCAAAATGTGAAGGACCTTCAAAAATGTCAATTAGTAACAGCAGATATAGACAGGGTCACTGTTCGCTACAAAAACTGGGCATCTGCGCAGGACCTACTGACTCTCCTTAAAAGATATGAAACTGATCTTGATGTAGCCAGGGTCACTGTGCACATTGGTCTGTCGGACGCGCTAAAGCATAACGAAATTGCACAAACAGAGCTAAATCAAATCACAAGTAACTTCCAGTTCCTGTTCCCAAATGCAAAGGTATATTTTTCAGCTATTATACCTCCAGTTCGTTCACATTATAGGAAATCTGTTGAGATGAACAACACAAAATTGAAAAAGCATTGCGTCAGACACCACCACACATTTATAGAACACTCCTCGTTCCTTGCCACATCCGGAGCTCCTAGGAAGCATCTTTATAGCGGCGACATTTCCTTATCCGATCAAGGAACCAGTATGTTGGCGAGAAACATCAAATTTCCAGAAAACACCCTCAGAGGCACAGCCAGCACATCAGCATCCAAGTATCCTTCAAAACGACACACGAATGTAACCAGCTACTCCTCTAATGCAATTTACGACCTTGAGTTTCCGCCAATACCCACAACTTCAAGCACCAGCCAGACAACGTCACACAATCAGGAGTATCAAGACAGACCCCTTATTAGAACTACAGATGTGCAAGAAACAGCCAATAATATCGGCCTTCAGCAACATTCTACGACCGACGACCCACCTCAACAACAACCTGAGACACTCCATTCTCAAAGATCTGTAAAAGATTCAATTCAACCAACTCAGGGTCCACCTACTGAAATCTCACCACGTCCGCTGTCGCACCAGACACCAATGAGAGATCACCCATCATCGTTGTCATCACAGGTTTTCCCATATCAACCCGCACACCCAACCTTTCATAACTTTCTACATCAGCAAAGCCTCTTGAACTACGCACCTTACACTTGGAGGTCCTACTGGCCGGAATATCCCATTCATCCAACAACAGTACCTCAACATCCCGCGAACACCTACTACCAAATGAATCATCTTCTACGGCCAAATCCATCTCGCTTTTATTGTCCACAACCCTCTCCTCAACATTATCAGTGACTGTTCACTTCACAAGTCGACGTCTCTGTAGGACCAGCAACTGTCGGATAATGCTTTATTTATTTATTCTCAGTATCTATTTGTTTGTCTGCCCGTCTATTCTCTTGGTGCAGCTTAACTTTGTTGTTAACCTTCACAGTGTGGATGGGTGTGCTTGTTGTGTGACAGTTTCTTACAATTTTTAAACTAGTACAGTTATCTGAATTGTTTGTAATTTGTTGTATTAAGGTGTGCATTTATGTACTATTACTTTTAATCTCACATATATAGCAACCTCGTGATGTTTATTTAGTTATTTATTTTCTATTTGAGCGTAAAACTTCTTTCACATAAAAATGTCAGGTAATTATGAACAATTACTAAATACAATTGGCTTACGGCTTGGCCACTTGAACGTAAACCATCTTTTAGGTAAAATTCCAGAACTCACACAAATTCTTAACCAAAATTTCCAGGTTTTTGGTTTTTCCGAAAGTCGTCTGAATGAGAAAATAACCGACGATGACATTGCGCTCAGAGGTTTTAAAACTATTCGGCGAGATTCTAGTAGACAATTAGAGACGGGTCTAGCAGTTTATATTTCTACTTCTCTCAGTTATCGCCGCAGAAACGATCTTGAGACTATAGATATAGAATGCATATGGTTAGAGATAAAGCCCCAAAAGCAAAGATCTATTTTAATCGGATATCTTTATCGTAATCCCAGTGTAGGAACAACATGGTTTGAAGATTTTACCAACATGATGGATAAAGTTATTACTACAGTTAACGAAATTATTCTTCTTGGTGATTTTAATATCGACATGCACAAGCCAAACAATATATGGACCAACATCATAGCATCGTATAACATGAAACAAATAGTCAACAAACCTACCAGAGTAACAACAACGTCATCCACATTGATCGATCATATCTATGTAACCTGTCCAGAAAATATTATAGAATGCTCCATCCCTACTATTGCTATGAGTGACCATTATCCCATATGTTGCACTTGGGCAAAAAATGGGTACAAATCTCCAAAAAATAAACACATTAGTTTTCAATATAGAAGTCTTAAAAATTTCAAGCGTGAATTATTTTTGAATGATTTGCGAACTGCGCCTCTCGCCAACGTTTTTCAAATTCCTGATCCTGATGACGCCATCGCATATTGGACAATGATATTTTATAGTATTTTTAATAAGCATGCGCCTACTAAAGAAATTCGCGTGAAAAGGCAAATTAAATCTCCATGGATCACACAAGAAGTTCTTGACGCTATGAGGCAAAGAGATAGAGCGCATAAAAATAAGGATATCACTACATATCGGACAATAAGAAATAAAGTACAATACTTAATTCGCAGAGAAAAGAAAAACTACTTTAGAAATTTAGTTCAGAGTAAAACAAACAGTAAAGAGATATGGAAGGCAATCAACACTTTAGTGAACAAACGAAATTTTCCAGACCCACATACTCCCAATACGCCACTTACTTGTACTGACTTCAGCAATCATTTTCAGGCAGACATCAACAATATAAAATCCACCATTCCGTCTCCCCCTTGTGACTTAAGCAAATTACCAACGTTCTGCGAGAACAAATGTACTAACACAATTCCACCCGACATCCCTTTTATAACAGTTAACGAAGTTTACAACTATATTACTGGCCTTAAAGATAACAACTCATCGGGACTTGATGGAATCAGTAATCGAATACTGCGTTTTGCCGCACCTGCTATTAGTGATTCACTGACATACATATATAATCAATGTATCGCAAGGAGTTACTTTCCATCCGCTTTTAAAAGCGCTAAAGTATACCCACTTCTCAAACCAGGTTCATCTGATAGTAGTAATCTTAGTAACTATAGGCCCATTTCTCTTATATCGTCGCTGTCCAAACCACTGGAAAAACACATCCACAAAACAACACTACAACACCTAGTAGATAACGACCTGCTAATCGACAGTCAGTCGGGGTTTAGACCAAAGCATTCATGCCACACAGCCTTAACAAAGATGATAGACAATTGGCACCTAAACATCAATAACGATAATATATGTGGAGCAATATTTGTAGACTTCAAAAAAGCATTTGATATGATAGATCACTTTATTTTAATCAGAAAATTAGAAACAATGAAAGTAAATATTAAGCTGGTAAAGTTAATTAAATCGTTCCTGTCAGACAGACAACAAATAGTCTCTTACAATAATTCCTTGTCGAACCCAACAGTTGTCCATACAGGTGTTCCTCAGGGCTCTATTCTCGGCCCTCTTCTATTTACCATATACATTAATGATCTTCCTCTATACTTCAAACACTCATCATGTGACCTTTTTGCCGATGACTGCACTGTCTATACTAGTGATAAATGTTGCATCACACTAGAACAATCTTTACAAAACGATACACATAATCTTATTACGTGGAGCAACGAGAATCGCATGCAAATAAATATTAGTAAAACAAAATGTATGTTAATATCAACCAGACAAAAACTACAAAACTTGCAGAAAACAACACTTCAGCTCTTCATTGGAACATCACTAATTGAAAGCGTAAATGAACACAGAACTCTAGGTATCACTGTTGACCAACACTTAAGTTGGAACTCATATGTACATGCACTCACAAAACAAACAGCACAAAAAGTTTACCAATTAGCCAAAATTAAACATTTCCTGGATGAACAGGCAAGGAAAATGTTCTACATATCTCATATACAAACGCATCTAGACTATTGTTCCACAATCTGGGATGGTTGTTCTGTCTCCAACACAAAAAGGCTCCACTCGCTTCAAAAACGCGCAATGCGCCTTGTTGCTGATAAACACCAATCACATTGTATAGATTTATATAATTATCTTCAAATATTACCCCTCAGGAAGCGCTTCCTCTTTAACAAAGGGAAATTTATTCACAAAATCCTGTCACAGAATGCTCCAAAGTATCTTTGGCCGCTTTTAAAATACAATGACAGACGTAGTCAGCGCTTAAATCAATTACAGGTACCCAAGCCCAGGCTTGACCTATTTAAAACTAGTTTGGCTTACTCAGCTGCTCATCTTTGGAACAATCTTCCATATGACCTGAAAAGCACGCACAGTCCTTACTCATACAATCGTATACTGTTCAAATACTTTATGAGTGCTGATTATATGCCACCCTAACTGATTGTGTTGTACTTTTATCTAATATACTGTATGGAGGCTCTGATGATCTAGTTTTCATTACAATATACTTATTCTTAATATTATATTCTTAATTTTATGATCAGGTACTGTTAATGTATGCTGTTATACTTCCTTGTAATGTTGCACTGTCCTTAAATTAATACTTTCAGTACGCTGGAGAATGTTGAGTAACAGTAATAAAAGATGAGCAAGAGGATGGAAGAATGCAAGAGGGGACTGTGTCCGATTTTCAACCCTTGGCAAATTAATTGCTTTCGTATATGTCTATCTAACTATCTACCTAGTCTGATTCTGGTCTTGAGTTTGGGACGCAAAGGAAATGGAAAGGAAAATGGAAAGTAACTGTCTACCCACCTCATCTTGATGAAAAAAAAAAAAAAAGTCCCTGAGTCATTCAGTTGAACACCGTATGAACATTTTACAAGTTCTCATAACATGCCTCTGAATATGTCTCAAATCACTAATTTACAGTACGAAGAATTCAATTTTTTTTTTTTTAACACTTTAATTATGATGATTATTGCAAATGTAATTTTACTTTTATAATGATAAATGCCTTAATAATGCTTAAAGTAAATGTGAGGATGAAAGGATATTAGTATACATGATGAGAGAGAGAGGAAGGGCAGAATGTCAGACGGGCCTGCGGTGCCCAATTCTTAACCCTTTGAAAATAAAGTTCGTTCGTTCGTTCGTTCTATCTATCGATTTAGAGACAGCAGAGACCGAGTGCATATGGTTAGAAATAAAACTACCGACTCGGGGACAATTTCTAGTCGGGTATCTTTATAGAAATCCCAGTGCAGGAACCATCTGGTATGAAGATTTCACCACTATGATGGATAAAGTATTTACCACTGCCAAAGAAATTATTCTTCTAGGCGATTTCAACATCGACATGCACAACACAAACCAAACGTGGGAAAACATCATACTATCTTACAACCTAAAACAAATAGTCAACCAGCCTACCAGGGTAACAAATGCATCATCCACAACAATTGACCACATCTACGTCACCTGTGCAGAAAACATTATAGAATGCTCTGTTCCTACTGTCGCGATGAGTGACCACTATCCTATATGTTGCACGTGGTCAAAGAATAAATATAAAGCTCCAAGAAATAAACAAAGTATTAAATTTAGAAGTTTTAAAAATTTCAACCGTAAACTATTTTTACATGATTTGCGAACTGCACCTCTTGCCAGTGTTTACCAGCTTTCTGATCCCGATGACGCCATTGCCCATTGGACACGTATCTTTCTTTGTCTGTTTGATAACCACGCACCAACTAAAGAAGTTCGTGTGAAACGACAGGTCAAATCTCCTTGGATCACACAACCAGTGCTAGACGCCATGAGGCAGAGAGATCAAGCTCACAAAAACAAGGACTTTAACACATACAGAGCACAGAGGAACAACGTGCAATATGTAATTCGTAGAGAAAAAAGAAATTACTTTAAAAATTTGGTTCAGAACAAAACAAACAGTAAAGATATATGGAAAGCAATCAACACCTTAGCGAACAAGCGAAATCTGTCAGTCTCGTCAAGCCCTAATACTTCATTTACTTGCATAGACTTCAGCAATTACCTTCAGGCAGAAATAAACAGTCTTAAATCTACAATACCCAATTCACCTTGTGACTTAGGCAGGCTGTCAGTATTTTGTGAGAACAAATGTACCAACACAATCTCATCCAACATTCCGTTTATGACAGTTAATGAAGTGTATAACTATCTTCTAGGACAATAACTCATCAGGACTTGACGGAGTCAGTAATCGAATACTGCGTTATGCGGGTCCAGCTATTAGTGATTCGCTTACATACATATACATCAATGTATCGCACGGAGTTACTTTCCGTGGCACTTTAAAGTCGCTAAGGTATATCCTCTCTTAAAACCTGGCTCTTCCGACAATAATAACCTTGGTAACTATAGGCCAATCTCCTTAATATCAATGCTATCCAAACCACTAGAAAAACACCTGGTTTCAAAGCTAGTAACTGTGCCTGCAGAAGCAAGTGCTCCTACATTAATACAAGTACATAAATCAATCCACTGACTCAAACTAAATCATAATGTTAACCAGAGCTTAGCTTTAACAGTGGTACAATACCTACTCATTTTTGTATACACTCTACCTTAATGAAGGTAGAAAATCAATACTCTACATCAGCTATAAATAACAACTTCAAGTGATCAATATTTTTTTTTTTTGGTGCCTTTTTTCCTTCCTCATTTCCTTTCTCATTTATCAAAACTGCAGGATGTAATGCAGCACACTCTCATATAGAACTGGTGGAGGGACAGAAACATAAACACTGGCATTTCTAATGAAAAGAAAGATAACACTGGCTAACAAAAAAAAAACTTTTTTTCTTTCTCTAACATTTCTATGTTTTTCTGGTCAATTTTAATGCGCTGTTTTTAAATCTGGAAACCGTTTTTCTCTATCAGGTCGGGATCTCTAGAAATACACAATTGAAGTTTTTTAACAACGCATACAGTATTACAACATCGTTCGTACAAGAAGTATAACAGTTATCTAGGCTTGAATTTCTCTGCAGTCGACTTTCGTCGGTGAATGGCATGTGGTACATCGCGATGAAGCATCCAACAATAATCGGCAAGCATGGTCACACTCCTCCTTTAAGGCGATCTTTGTCCTCTCAAGGCTGTGTGTGGTCCCGGTTGCCGGGTCCTCCCAGCGCAGTAGAGGCAGTGAGTGGGAACTGTGTCTGTGCCAGACTGCCCTTTTTCGAGGACCTTCGGTCCCGAAAGGATTTTGGCTGGACGGGCGTCTGGGAGACATGGCGAACTGGTTTTATAGCGACAGGAGTAGAGTACACATGAGGGCAAGTTCGGGGCACAGCGGATTGATCTACCGCTTGCTTGTCACATTGATCACAGAAACAACAATTAAAAGTCTGTTGTACCAATATACGCCGCTAGGTGTGACGGAACAACGGACGATTTCTTGTTGCCCTAATGACGCCGCAAGGTGTTATGGCCGAAGACTGCTTAGTCGGTCGGCGGTCAAAGGAATAATAATAATAATAATGGTCACACTCCACCGTCCTTGATAACGTGACTCCATTACGACGATAACTTGATGGAATCGTTCTCCATGTTCATCGCTGACTTCGCCAAGGTTGTCAGGGAAAAAGTCAAGATGCGAATCGAGCAATCGGATTTTGAGGGACATGTTACAGCCCATAATTCTGTATGCATCTATGCACTGCTTAACAATATGCACGTAGTCGACAGATTTGTGATTTCCCAGAAAGTTATCGACGATCGATTTGAATGCCATCCATGCGCGAAGTTCACTACCATGTAACAAGTTCTCGAATTGTTTGTCTGCAATAACTTTCCTAATCTGAGGTCCTACAAAGATACCTTCCTTTATCTTTGCATCGCTAACTTGCGGAAACTTTTTTCGAAGATAAGTGAAAGCTTTGCTCGTTTTATCTAACGCTTTTACGAAATTCTTCATTAGCCCCAACTTTATATGTAACGGTGGTAAAATGATGCTGTCTTAACATCTTTGTTAACTAATGGCTCGTGTATTACATTTTTATGCCCGAGCTGCATACGATCCCTGATAGGCCACACCTTTCTTGCATAATGTTCATGTCTGCTGCGGCTGTCCCATTCACATAGGAAGCAACAAAATTTAGTATACCCAGTCTGCATGCCCGTGAGAATTGCAATGACCTTTAGGTCTCCACAAATCCGCCATTGGTAGTCATTGTACTTTATTTTTGCCAAAAGTATAGCCATATTGTCATAAGTTTCTTTCATATGAACAGAGTAGGCGACTGGAATTGATGAAAATAAATTTCCGTTATGCAATAACACGGCTTTTAGACTAGTCTTGGAAGAGTAGATGAAAAGTCGCCATTCGTTGACTATGTGCTCATGACTCAGGTGCACCATTAGACCGTTTACATCTTTGCAATAGCAAATGTCATCATCCATCTCAAAGTATTGAACAAGTTCTCTGTGTCTATGACGAAATTTAGATATCGGAGTAGTGTGCTCTAAAAGATTCCATTCTTTGAGTCGCGAACCGAATAATTCCGCTTGTCCTTTGGTAAGAGCGAAATCACGTATTAGATCTGAAAGTTCTGAATGGTTAATGAACACCATCATTCACCGGTATATAATCCGAGTCAGAATTAGTTTCTAAAGCAGGTAAACTATCACTTTCTGATGGTTCATTCACGTCCAACGGATATTGTTCTGGTGGAACTGGGATCGGACACGTGATTAGATCATGAGGCACTGGTTTCGAAACCGATTCAATATTTGGAAAAACCACAGACTTTCTAGTTTTAAAAGTGAAACCATGGATATTTGTCAAGCAGAAGTAACAATCAGTAGCGTGATTTGTCGGTTCACGCCATATTACTGGTACTCCAAAAGGCATCGACTTACGCTTTGGCGATTTTCATAACCAACCTGCCAATGTATTTGCACAAGTCGAACAAACTGCATTTGGCTTTAAAGATTTATTTGCATCATCAACTTTCGAAACGAAATAAAGTTCATATGCTTTCTTTAGTAATGGTGTAAAGTTTTTCTGGTGAACACGATCGGTAAAATATCTGCACACGTAACAGAACAGATCAGACAAATATCTTCAACTTCTAGAAGCCATATTTCGCTCAGAATTATTTCAAAATACAGTAACTATTTGAAAAATAGTGTAACATATGTCATGCATCTTTTAGCAGTATAAAAAGTAGAATTATTTTGCATTTTATTAATTTTTAATAAGTTATATAGTAAAAATGAAACGGAGCAAATAACGGTTTCCCAAAAATATATTTATTCACAAATATCTTAAGAACCCGATGTGATAGAGATAAACAGATTTCAAATTTGAAATCAGCGCAAGAAACTGACCTAAGAACACTTATTCTTATATAAGAAAGAAAAATGTTGTTTGTCAGTGTAATCAGAAAGGCAAACACAGCCCAGATTAATGCACACAAAAAAACCTGTAATGAACTGATTAAAGGAAATGCAAGGAGCTGGGTAATCTCCAGTCCATCATAGATTAAATAACAAGCCTAGTACGCGGTAGCATAGTGGTTAGTGCACCGGGATCCTTTACCTAGTAATCTCCCCTTTATCACAGATCAGAAAGAGATGTCTGAAAATACTGATAAATCACTCACTGAAAAAAGAAACTGATCTTTTTACTGAAAAGTTTCAATCAATCGGTCACAGGAAAATGTCAATCAATCTGTCACAGCAAAATACCAATTAATCAGTCACAGCAAAATACCAACCAATCAGTCACTAAAAATACCTACCAAGCAGTCACTAAAAAATACCAGCCAATCAGTCACTAAAAAAAACCAACCACTCAGTCACTTAAAAATATTAACCAAGCAGTCACTAAAAATACCTACCAAGCAGTCACTAAAGATTATCACCCAATCAGTTACTAAAAAATACCAACCAGTCACAAAAAAATACCAACCAATCAATCAAGAATATCAACCAATCAGTCACTAAAAAATACCAACCAATCAGTCACTAAAAAATACCAACCTATCGGTCCCTAAAAAATACCAACCAAACAGTCACTGAAAAATGCCACCCAAGCTGTCACTAAACAATACCAACCAATCAGTCACTGAAAAATACCTACCAAGCAGATACTAAAAAATTACCAACCAAGTAGTCACTGAAAAATACCAACCAAGCTATCACTGAAATGTTCCAACCTAGCATTCACTGAAAAATTACAATCGATCTGTCACTGAAAAATTATTACCTAACCGAAGGAGTGACTGAAAAATACCAATCAATGAGTCACTGAAAAATACCAATCAATCAATTACTGAACAATAGCATGTAGTAGCTGATAAATACCAATTAACTGGCCACCAAAAAATACTTATCAATCACTTATGATAAATACTAATCAATCAGTCACTAGCAAATTCTTCTTTCTTCTCTTCCCTGTCTGTGTTTAAAAAAAAAGAGATAAAGAGATCCTTAGCAGCCGACCGTCAATGCTGTCAGTGGCCATCACGCCTGGTGGCATATTGTACGGCAACAACAAATTGATTCCATTTTGCTCGGTTGGTGGCCATCCTTCATACAGTGCCCCAACTCTGGTTCATTCTTTGCATCTCAGCCTCCACAGTCCTCCGCCAAGTTGTTTTTGGTCTGCCTCTCTTTCGTTTTCCTTCAGGTGTCAATAGCATAGCTGTTCTTATGATAGCATCAGGGTCTCTTCTGAGTACATGGCCAACCCAGCTCCAGCGTCTGCCAGCTATGATGGTGTGCATGTCCTCTTGCTTGCTCCGAGTAAGCAGATCTTGGTTGGTGATGGTATTCGGCCAAAAGATTCGGTGAATTTTTCTTAGGCATGTTGTGTGAAAAGAGGACAATTTCGACATTTCCTTCTCTGTAACTCTCCAGCATTCCGCACCATAGAGAAGCACACAGCTCTGATATAATCTTAATTTTGTGCTTGTGCTGTACTGAGAGGACTTCCAGATGTTTAGACTAAAAAAGGCTGTTCTTGATTTGTTCATTCTGTTGTTGATGTCTTTGCTTTCTCCGCCGTCTGATGTTACTATGCTTCCTAGGTATGTGAAGGTGTCTGTCTGTTCCAGTTGCTGATTCCTTACTGATATGGGCTCAGGGTTGCTCACATTGAGCGTCATGACCTCTGACTTCTTTAGACTGATGTTCAAGCCCACCTGTTGGCTATACTTATTAAGTCTATCCATTTTTTCCTGGATGTGTTGAACTAACAAAATACCGACCAGTTAATCAATGTAAGTTGCTCCCTTCAGTAACCACTGGTCATTGGCTACACACTGGTTTGGTATTCATTGTTTCGGTAGTTATCTCTTTTTTTTAACACATACAGGGAAGGAAGTACTATAGAGAGTTTTCAAGCACTGTATCAAGCTAGTACTGTCTTATGGAAGTGAGTAAATTAATAAACAAACATGACCGCTTAAGTCACAAATATCTCTAACACTGCAAAAAAGATTAACGAAGATAGCTAGAAAAAAATGTTCAAAGAAAAGGCCAAAGGTCAGACAAACAGTTACGTTTTAATAATTGCAGCATCAACAAATGTCTTCACATTCAGATTTTACGCAGTGCTGTTCTAGAATTTTAATAAGCATGATAAAACTCGAGTCAAGGCATCTTCAATCATGGTCATTAATTAAACCCAACAAGTCTAAGGTGATTCAATGTGCTGTGAGACTGGATGGCTACTGGGAAAGTAGTCTTGGACATCAGTAAACCAGAATTCAGTAAACTTCCATTTAAGCCCCATAATTAGCACGCAGAACATCAAGGCGACAGATGCAGCTAATACCTGTTCAATCCAGTGTTTTAACTCTGTCATGTAATTAACTTTTTTTTTGCATACACTGTCCTTTTTGCAGTCCCATAAAAAGAAATCCAGAGGCATAATATCCTGGGAGCAGGGAGGTCTTAGAATAGGGTCATCTCTCCAAATCTAACAAGAAGGGAACTTTTCACTGAGGAATCTGCGCGTTTCCCATCCCCAATGTGGCAGTTCCCCATCTTGCTGAAAGAACACGTAGAGCTGCATATGCTCAAGCTGGGGTGCAGCATACAATTCAAGCATATATAAGTAATGTGTAACCTTCACAGTGTTCTCATGGTAAAAAACTAGTCCAAATGCACAGTTATGGGAGAGAGCACACCAAATGTTTATCCTGTGACTGTTGCGTTCGTGTTTAATAAATTAAAGCTGATTTTTTAATCCTCATATACAGCAACTGTCTGTTAACTGTACCAGACAAACTGTCTTCAGAAATGTTAGTAATTACAGCAAACTGTTTTAAGATAGCTCCTATAATAATAAATTTATCAAGGCTTATAATGGGGGTGAATAATTTATGGACACCCTGTAAATAAATAATGAAGGAAACCTGAGTCCTGTGGATAGTAAATAAATAAGTAAATAAATAAATAAAGGTAAATAACAGGTGAAGGTATGGCGCGAAAGTGAGGTTTGGGAGGTTCTAGTAATGCATAATGATGCCGACAGATGAATAGTAAACTGGGTATCATCCCAGACAACGCTGGCTTTCCGAACTTCCTCCCCGTTGCTAGCAGCATGACAGGTGTGAGAGAGACTTCCATTTTAGGGCATGGAAGAACAAATACACACACATATTGATTCAACCTGATACTGTTGATTTGCTCTACTTACTTTCTGGAGGGACAAAATGATGCCATATTCACATATCAGAAGCCAAAATTATTATCTTGAATTAGCGATACTTACTTACTTACTTACTTAGTCGTTCCCCTTCTACCGCGAGGTGTAGAGGTTTGGAAGAGAGAGCGCCAGAGTATTCTATCGGCTGTCTTCCTCCTGGCCTGGTTCCATTCTAGTCCTCGGTCCTTCAAAGATTGTCTAATGTTGTCTTCCCAGCGGACACTGGGTAGTCCTGGGGGTCTGGATCCCTGGCTGCGATACTATATATGCTAATTATAACCCATCAGAGGTTGAAGGGTATATTTTTTCTTTATAAAAAAAAAATTCAAATTTTATGGGCACAAAAGATATAGCAATGTGAAAAGAGACAACTCTACAGACTATCCTTTTAAGTGGAACAGCATACTTCAAAAACCTAATAAGTTATATAGAGTTATGACAAACTCTTTTAAGAGAATTAAAGCAAGGACACAGGGGACACATGAAAATGTTACAAGTATGTAAACATTTTGAGGGTGGAGTGCAGTTTGATTATTTATTAATTACTGTTGAGATGAAGTGCAGTGGGACGAATGTTTATATCAGAATAGAGTAAGTGACAATTTTCAAACCGCAGGTGTGTTTTTTCCTAACAGGGTAGACTCTTCATACTTATTATGGTCTGAAACATGGGGTATGTGTAATAGCTTGGGTTATTTGGGTCCAAATTTTATTTACTTTTAATTTTTTTTTTTTTTTTTTTTTTTAAGAAGTCAATAATTCGACGTTTAGAACTTCACTAGACCTATACATTCTCACTATACCCATTCTAACCATTGTGGGTGAAATAAATAATAGTGGGACAAGCGTTAGTGAGATCCATCTTTGTTTCATAGATCTGGAAAAGGCGTTTGACAGGGTCCCCTGGAGCAAACTTTGGGACTGTTTGGCAAGGAAGAATATTCCAGCACCTCTGATTCATGCTATACAGAGCTTCTACAAGTCTTGCAGAAACTATGTGAGGACAGCAAACCATAAGTCAGAAGAGTTCAGGACCACCACTGGTGTAAGACAAGGTGATATCCTATCACCTTACCTCTTCATACTCCTTATGGACGATGTCTTCAAGGCATGTAAGGAGAGAACAAGAAAGTATTCAGTGGGGTACTGGAAGATGAGACAGGTCTATATTTCGGAGCTGGCATTTGCTGATGATGTTGCCCTGATTGCTAAATCAGAGGCACATCTCCAATCCAACCTGCAAGTCTGGAAGGAAGAGCTGGAGAAAAGAGGGATGGTCATAAGCAGCTCTAAAACAAAATCCATGGTGATATCACGAGAAGAAAGAAAACATCAGATTAAGTTGGGAGAACAGGTCCTGGAGCAGGTCGACCACTTTAAATATCTCGGAGCTATTATAGACCGAAAGGGAGGAATCAAAGAAGAGTTGGCCACTCGAAAAGCAGCGGCTGGGAGACTTTTTCAGGCCATAAATCGTGGATTCCTCAGCAAGAAAGAGGTTGGTAAGAAAACGAAGATGGCTGTATACCGCTCCACCTATGTCCCAGTTTTGACATATGGATGCGAGTCGTGGGCAATGACTACAACCCACAAAAGCCAGATCCAAACCTCAGAAATGAGGTATCTGAGGAAAGTGGTTGAAGTAACAAGAAGAGACATGGTCCGCAACCAGACGATCCGTCAAGGCCTAAAATCCCATCCGCTGCAGACCCAAATAGAACAGTCCCAACTAAGATGGTTTGGCCATGTCTGCAGAATGGGAGAAGATCGGCTACCACGACAAGCATGGGAAACAAAGAGCCAGGGATCCAGACCTCCAGGACGACCCAGAGTTCGCTGGGAGGACAACATTAGACAATCTTTGAAGGACCGAGGACTAGAATGGAACCAGGCCAGGAAGAAGACAGCTGATAGAATGGTCTGGCGCTCTCTCTTCCAAACCTCTACATCTCACGGTAGAAGGGGAACGACTAAGTAAGTAAGTAAGGGACAAGCGTTCATAACTCCCTCACAAATGAATTCTGATATACAGTAATAATGGAAATGGGTTAGGAATGCTAATCCTAAACTTAACGACGTGGGTGGTTTATTTGGATGGCATCGAAGATGTTCCACTGTGCTTCATTTCAGCCCACAATTATATATTAATTTTGGTTGAAACGAAGAACTGTGGGATGTCTTCTTCGATTCATAACCCTCCACTCCCAAAGGAGCATAGGCCTTCAACAAACACATGCCAAGTCCTCCTGTCCCGTGCCATCATCTCAAGTTCTTTCCATGTTCTCCTCATCATTTTCACCTCTGTTTCCAACTCTCTTCTCCATGTACTTCTTGGTCTTCCTCTGCCTCTCTTGCCCTGGGGGTTCCAGAACAAGGACTGCCTTGTAATGCTATCAACAGGTTTCCTCAGTGTGTGTCCTATCCATCGCCATCGTCTTCTTCTCATCTCTTGTTCCACTGGCACTTGTCTAGTTCTTGTCATCAGTTCCACGTTGGTAACCTTGTCATACCATTTTAATCCCTCTATTCTACGCAAGCACCCATTTATGAAAGTCTGTAGCTTTTTGGTTGTTGTCTTTGTTGTTCTCCATGTCTCCGAGCCATACAATAGGACTGACTTCACATTTGAGTTGAAGATTCTTATTTTCGTGTTGGATCCGATTTCTCTTGATCTCCATATATTTCCCAATGCAATGAAAGCTCCTCTTGCCTTTTGTATTCTTATTTTGATATCACTGTCTGTCCCTCCAACTTTGTCTATAAAACTGCCAAGATATGTGTATGATTCTACATCTTGTATTGGTGTTTCTTCAAGTTCAACCCTGTTATCATTACCTGCATTTATTCTCATTATTTTTGTCTTTTCCCTGTGTATTTTCAGACCCAATTGCTGTGACCTCTCATCGAGTGTTTTCAATTTGTCCTGCATCTGATTACGGTTATGGGACAGAAGAGCCAAGTCATCAGCAAAATCCAGATCATCCAACTGCTTAGTCAGAGTCCACTGGATTCCATTTCTGTTGTGTGTTGTCGATGATCTCATAACCCAATCTATTGCCAGCAAGAAAAGAAATGGAGACAAGAGGCATCCCTGTTGCACTCCTGTTGTTATCCCAAACGGTTCTGTAAGCTGTCCTTCGTGAAGAACTCTGCATGTCATGTCTTCATATGTTTTCTTTATTAAATTAATGATCTTCAGGGGAACTCCATAATGCCTCATCAATTTCCAAAGTGATTCTCTGTTTCGTAGTCCACAAATCCGATGTATAGTGGTGAATTCCATTCCAGACTTTGTTCAACTATTATTCTCAAAGTGGCTATCTGGTCTGTACATGATCTGTTTTGTCGAAAACCTGCTTGTTCATCTCTCAGTTTCTTGTCTATGGACTCTTTTAATCTCTCAAGGATAATCCTGTTTAATACTTTTCCTGGCACTGATAGTAACATTATTCCTCTATAGTTTGTACACTCTTGTAAATTTCCCTTCTTAGGCAACTTAACCAGATATCCTTCTTCCATTCTGCTGGTATCTCTTCCTTTTCCCAGACTTTACCAAGTAATTTATATAACATCTCTGTAGCCGTGTCGATATCTGCTTTGATGGCCTCTGCTGGAATGCCATCAGGTCCAGACGCTTTTCCCCTCTTAGAAGCTTTATGGCTTTCTTTATTTCTTCCTTCGTTGGTCTTTCACCGTTAATTTGTAGCTCTTCTTCTGCTGGCTGGATGTCCGGCGGGTTTTGTGGAGCTGGTCTATTGAGAAGGTCCCCAAAATATTCTGTCCACCTCTTCATTTGCTCTTGTATATTGCTGAGCAGTTTCCCATTCTTGTCTTTTATGAGGCAACTTGTTTGCTTGTATTTCCCTGTTAGCTTCTTTGTGCTGCTATACAGTTCTCTCATATTTCCTTTGGCTGCAGCATCTTCTGCCTCTCTTGCCAACTCCTCAATATACTTCCTCTTGTCTCTTTTGATACTTCTTTTTACTTCTTTGTTTGCTTCTGTGTACACTTCTTGAGCCTTGGCTTTGGAGCTTCTAGTTTTGCTTGTGTTTAACTCTGCTTTCTTGTTTTTTTCTGTCTTTTATCTTATTGATGGTTTCTGTTGTTATCCATGCTTTTTGTTGTCTTTCCCTTTTCCCCAGTATTTCTTCACATGTCTCCTTCCATACTGTTTTGACCTGCTGCCAATAGTCTTCTGTATTCTCTACATCTTCCAGCTGTTGGAGCACTTGGAATTTGTTGGATACTGTGACCGCAAATTTGTCTCTTGTTTCTTGATTTCTTAGCTGTCCTACATTAAACTGTTGTCTATAGTTTTGCATTGTTGCATATCTCTTGAGTTTCATTTTTACTTTGGCTATCAGAAGATGGTGATCTGATGCCACATCTGCTCCTCTATATACCTTTACATCCTGCAATGATGATCTAAACTTCTTGTTTATGCATATATTATCAATCTGATTTTCTGTTCTATGGTCTGGTGATATCCATGTTGCCTTGTGTATTCTCTTATGTGGAAACATGCTTCCTCCTATAGCCAGTTGATATGAAGCACAGAAGTTTGCGAATAGCTCTCCATTTTCATTCATTACTCCTAGCCCATGTTTTCCCATGACTTCTTCGAATCCAGTGTTGACTGTACCTATCTTTGCATTCATGTCACCCATCAAAATTGTGATGTCTCTTCTTTTTACTTTATCCATAATTTCCTGTAGTTTAGTATAAAATGCTTCTTTCACAGACTCTTCTTTGTCATTAGTTGGTGCATAACATTGGATGACATTTACATGAATTTTCTTTTTAGCTGTTTTGAAAGAAGCTGTTATTATTCTGGGTCCAACAGCTTCCCATTCAATTAGTGCTTTCTGTGCTTCT
The DNA here is from genome assembly GCA_024509875.1 of Oreohelix idahoensis. Lineage (NCBI taxonomy): Eukaryota > Metazoa > Mollusca > Gastropoda > Stylommatophora > Oreohelicidae > Oreohelix > Oreohelix idahoensis. Next base: position 61,418 of record JAMPIV010017851.1, on the reverse strand, counting down.
TTAGATAACATAAGAGCTACCCCTTCACTGTGGTGTGAACTTTCGTCTTCATGTCCTGAGGACAGCACCAATTCACCTGTGATGAGTTTCTTCCTGTCTACCCCCTTCCACTTTGTTTCACACATTCCCAGAACCTCGATTTTGTATTCCCTCATTTCTGCTGCTACTTGCGCCACTTTCCCTTGTTCGTTTAATGTCCGAACATTCCAGGTGCCAAATCTGGAAGTTCTCCTAGAAGAAAGAAGGTTAGTCAGCAACACAGACTCCTTTCGGCTTTCTCTGTGTTGCATCATACGCCTCCCCGCGAGAGGACCTTCCCCTGTCTTGGATGGCTGTGTTTTATTTTCTTTATTTGACTTGTCCATATTTGTTGAAGTTTTTTGTGGTTTAAATTTTTTTACAGGATGGTGTAACCGGCCCCATGCCCAACCCTCCTTAGTCGCTTTTTACGACATGCTTGGTAGGGGACAGTGTTACTATTCTTTGCTCCCCTTTCGGGCCCCGGTAACACACGGGTGGTCTTCTTCGATGCCATCCAAATAAATCACCCACGTCTTTAGGGTTAGGATTAAGGTTAGTGTTAGGTTTATGAATCCTAACCCTTACCCCTTTTTACTGCGTCTTTGAATTCTTTTTTAATGCCAAATTGAACAGATGGCCCCCAATTTTTTATTTCAGCCATTAATTTATGTTCTAGTTAAATACTGCTTGATTATATTAAGCAGTTCCCTAGGTCCAACTATTCTGAACATCTGTTCTATAATTAAGGGCAAACTGCATGCCTGTAATTTTTTAGCCATGGGGAAGGCCAGTGAACTGGACACTGCCATATTGTGACGGTGTAGTGTGTTTGTATACAGTGTAGTGTGTTTGCATACAGTGTAGTGTGTTTGCATACAGTGTAGTGTGTTTGCATACAGTGTAGTGTGTTTGCATTCAGTGTAGTGTGTTTGCATACAGTGTAGTATATTTGCATACAGTGTAGTGCGTTTGCATACAGTGTAGGGTGTTTGCATACAGTGTAGTGTGTTTGCATACAGTGTAGTGTGTTTGCATACAGTGTAGTGTGTTTGCGTACAGTGTAGTGTGTTGCATACAGTGTAGTGTGTTTGCATACAGTGTAGTGTGTTTGCATACAGTGTAGTGTGTTTGCATACAGTGTATTGTGTTTGCATACAGTGTAGTGTGTTTGCATACAGTGTATTGTGTTTGCATACAGTGTAGTGTGTTTGCATACAGTGAAGTGTGTTTGCACGTAACATAACTTTCGTGAGCATGATTTATGGAAGTAGAAATTTGAGGCGTTATATATAACAGCTGTAAGATGTTGAAATTGATATTTTTCGTTCACTTTAGTTGGATTTTGTTTGGTTCAATAGGCCTTAGTGGGTGTTTTGCAATGTGTCGAAGTGATACGGTTACTTTAGCCTATCCATTTAGATATATGTTGCGTGATAAATTCTCGCAACATCGTTTTATTTCAATATCTGTTTTATAACGCAAGGGCAACAACTGCTTGAAATCTATAGTCACTTTTCTCGGTAAGCATTTGTCTTCTCGCGTTAGTATCGAATGCAGTTAACTTTTGAGCTGTGGTCATTTTTGCGCTGGACTGCGCATGACTTGTCTTGTTGTTTGGTCGATCGGTTTCCGCCCACCACTAGTGGGAGTGAGCGATTTGGAATGGCGAAAGAGATGCCTCGTTGAAGAGGGGATCTCCGCTATTTTTTGTTCTGTCAGGGATGTGTAGTCCTCTTAATGGATATTTCGTTTATTCGAGATAATACCTCTAGTGTTTTCCCACATGTCGGGAGGCGTGATATTTCTGTGTATTTCATGAAAGCAAGGTAAATTGACTTTTTCATTAACTCTATCGATTTTGGGTCGTGAGCGATTTCGATTCATAGCCTGTCTCCGAAAGTCGTCGTCACGAGATGTTCTTTCCCAGCTCACATGTCGCTGCATTGTACTGCATCGGTTGATGCAGGTACCAAGGACCATTACTTGCTACTTTGTTAAATGAACTAGGTTTAGAAAACCTTTATTATCTAGAGGATATTTTTGAGGACATTATTTATACTTCGGCAGACGTGTCTGTCTTGCTGAAGTCAAACTAAGGAGAGTGAACTGATCTCATACATCTGGTTATCTCCTGGCTGTTATAGAAAAGGATGGAGTTTTTCACCTGACTACATTTACAGCACTATGAAATATAACATGCATCTGACTCATCATTGTAATGCTGTCTACCGTCTATTGCTGTATTGAATGTTGCTGTGATAATGACTGTTTGATGTGCCTACACATTTGCGTAACCATTTTGTCACTGTGGCGTCCACAATAAATAATGAAGAAAAACGTCAACGGCTGTTTCAAGACTCATTGACTTTATACGTCGTGAGTTTACTGACGTCCTATGTGGATTGCCCTGTTATTGTTGCATGAACATTGTTTTGACTGAACACATCTACACACTACACAAAACCAGACATGCGGATACCATCCATCATCATATGGCATCACGCATCATTTGGTGGCCATAAGCTGGTTTGATTCTGGTACCAGCAAACACGGGGTCCCTTACCCACTTCATTTTCAACAAGAATTCATCAGCATCCTTCAAGAAATTAACATTCTTCAATACAGTCAACATCTTCAAAATTTTCAAAGTACTCGGCGTTGCCCGGTAAAAGTCAAAATTTCAACTTTTTGACGGAAACAAGAATTTGACAGTACCCGGCGTTGTTACATGTTGCCGGATAACTCGGACTGCTGTTATCTTTTACGCAAGTCAAGCAAGTTGCTGCTGTCAAGGTTCCAGTGCTGTCGTTTTTTGAGAAGGTCAAGTGCCGGTTGAAACGGGTTGTTTTCTGAAGAAGGCCAAGTACCGATTTCCATCAACTTACTTTTGGATTAGAAGGTCAAGTGCCGAAACAACTCAACACACAGTATTTCAGAAGCTCTTGTACCATCGTGTTAGCAGTGGAAGCAGTTCAGATGTGCCATCATCGTTGGAGCTTCGCTCTTTAGGACGTTGATTGACATCCGTTTTTCTGCTGTTCTACGATTGGAAGCCTATAAGTTAAGTGGCCTGTTTGTATGTAAACTGTGCCCTTATACTTCTGCTGAGTCTTCTGTGTATCATCTCATTCTATATGTTATATGTCTATATGTTATTTGTATATTTATATGTTTATATTTCAGCGGGTTCTCGGTTGGGTGGTGTCTCCGTTAGATTATGCCACGTCATAGAGGTCGTCTATTGTGAGCGTTTTCTGTAGGGTTTGCAAATTTCCGATACTGGAATTTGCTAAGCGACTTCTGTTGCTATTTATGTTAGCTGTGATGACATGTTTTAATATTGTTTTCGTTATTATTTCGCATTCTTTAGTTTTGTTTTGATTTGTTTGTATTTGTTAGCCTACTCTTGTCTATAATTTAGTTTCATACAACATTTTTGTTTATACACTGTGGTGTCATGTATTTTGTTTAATTCTATCGCAGATATCGTCACATTTTTTGTGATATTTCATTAATTTCTGCTTTATTTTTAGTTGATTTCTGCGAAAGTTTTTGTATTGTTGCTGATCTTTGTTATTGTTTACATTGTTATTGTTTACATTGTTTGTATTGTTTACATTTTCAATGTTTACATTCTGCATGTGTTTACATAGTCATTGTTTACAGTTATAGTAATTAGTTAATGGGCTATGCTAATGCACTGTTACTACTACACTGATGATAAATGAATGATGAATAGTGTCGTGCACTATTGAATGAGAAGTGCACTTATGATCAAGAATTGAGTGCTGATATTTCATATACAAGTTCTTTGATTGGAGACTTGTTTCCCACAGAGACTGGGATAATATAATGTGATGTGAATATACAAGTGCTTAATTAAGACTTGTTACACTTAGGTTTGAAATAAATTAGTTAATTATTTCAGGTTTTGGACTCATATGTTAGACAACATGTCTACATTTGAGCACTTTATTGAGCAGGGTAAATTGCTTGGGAAGACTGGTGATAAGTTAGAAGAATTTGCAACTGCTCGATATGATAAAGCAATGGAAGCTGAACAAAAGAAACTGCATATGGAAGCTGAACAAAAGAAACTGCAGATGCAGGTGGATGAAAAGAGATTCCAAATGGAAATGGAAAAACAAAAAAGGGAATCAGAAGCTGAGGAAAGAAAAAGCTACAGCTAGAGGCTGAGAATAAAAGACTTGAAAAAGAAGCTGAAAATAAAAGACTTGAAAAAGAAGCTGAAAATGAAAGACTTCAAATGAGGCTCAAGCTGAAGAAAGGAAGTTACAGAGAGAGTCTGATGAGAGGAAAGCAAAAATGGAACATGAAGAAAAGGTCTTAGCTTTAGAGTTGGAAAAATTGAAATTGACGAGCATGAGTAATGGTAATGATTCAAACAAGGGTTCATCTTCTGGTAAGGCTAATAATGATACTTTTAAGATTAAGTTACCAACATTTAGTCCTTCCAGTGATGACATAATGTTCTATCTGGACAGATTTGAACAAGCATGTACAGCTCATAACATAGACAAAGCAAAATATGTTTATCAGTTATCAGGGATACTGACAGGTAAAGCTCTAAGTATATTAAATATGGTGGATGAACCTGACAAGAACAATTATGAGGTTGTCAGGGCCGCTTTGTTAAAGAAATATCAGCTTAACGAAGACGGCTATCGTCTACAATTTAAAAACATGTTACCTGAAAATGGAGTTGAATTCTCCGAGTTTATTGCAAGAATACGCATTACTTTCTCACGATGGGTTGAACTATCTAAGACGGAAAAAACTTATGAAGGACTTATGGACTTAATACTTAGAGACAAAGTCATGTCGTCTGTCAATGAGTCTTTCCTTGCTTTCCTTCATGAACGTAAACCTAAAACAATAAAAGAAATGGAAGATTTCTGTTGCCAATACGTAACTGCGCACCCACACATAACCATGGGTAACTCTAAGGTGAAAGAAGGTTTACCAGTTGCTTCGGCAGCTCCGTATGGTCAAAACTTTGCTCGTAGATCCCAACAAAATTTTGATAGAAAGAGTAGCGGTAATTTCTGTCAAAATCATGGAAATCAATTTCATGGTGATTCTTCTTCGAAGAATTGGAGACAACCTGATAGTACTCGTTACTATCACCCTAATAATTATAAGCATTTCAAAAGAGGATATGGTAATAGAGGTTATTCCTGCCGAAGACCTCAGAACCAAACAAATAGATGTTCGCATCAATGTGAACATGATAGTAATCGTGGAAACTGGAATTCGAACCAGGATAACAATTACAATAGAGACAATAATAACTGCAGAGATAATAATAACTCTGATAACTTCAGAGGTAATAATAGTCGGGGTAGATCTCAACACAAAAAAAAGAGATATCAGCAGGCTAATGCTGTACAACAGGAAACTGAGGGAGCCTGTAATCATGTTGTTGATAGTAAAAACTTTGACGCTGTCACTGGTTCTGCTTTTGACTTTGAGAGAGCAAACAAATGCCCCCAATGCAGTACTTTATTCGAACCGGGTACCATAACTACTTTGAGTTGTGGTCACCCACTTCCCGCTCTTCCTGCTGCTGTTGCGCATGACGGGAGGGGTTCTTTAATTCTACATAAGGGTCTTGTTAATGATACTCCGGTCTCACTACTTTTCGATTCCGGATGCACCACTATTGGTGTTAGACAATCGCTTGTAGATCCATCTTGTGCTACAGGAAGGGTTATTAAATGTGTCACATTTGGCGGCACTCTAGAAAAATATCCTACTGCTGTAATTCGCATTGCCACTCCTTTCTTTACTGGAGATGTGCATGCTTGTCTCTTACCTAATCCTATTGCGGACCTTATTATTGGTCGTATTCACGGAGTTAGGGAGTGTACCCCACAGCAGATTGCTGCTTGGGAAGATAATAACATGCAAGCTACAAATGCAGTAGTTACAAGAGCACAAGCTCTACAAACACCCGAAACTTCACTGAATAGTGATAATGAAGTTGATAGCCAAGATAGTCACTTAGTAATCACTCGTGACTCTTTCATAAAATTGCAAGAAGAAGATCCTTCTTTAAAAAAATTCTTCGTTCTTGCGAAGAAAGGTGATCCGAATCAGGATACAAATAGAAAATCTTGGATTGCAATGAGAAACGGCGTACTTGTACGTATGGTACAAGATTCGACTACGTCGGCACATTCGCAAATTCTTGTTCCCAAGAGCATGAGAGTCCAAATATTACAACATGCTCATGACTCGCAATGTGCTGGACATATGGGTTTTGCCCGTACGAAGTCGAGAGTCCTTGCGGCTTTCTTTTGGCCTTTTGTCAATAAGGACATTCGTATTTACTGCCGATCATGCAAGGTATGTCAGGAGGTCAAATCTAGAGGACCACGACATGCTGCGCCTATCCAGGCTGCTGACATTCCTATTCGGCCGTTTCAGAAAATGGCCATAGATATTATTGGCCCTTTTAAGGTCAAGTCGGCCAGAGGACATCAGTTTATCCTTACATGTGTCGATATGTGCACACGTTGGCCAGAGGCTATTCCTCTTAAGAGCATATCTACTACAGATATCGCAGATGCTCTTTGGTTGATATTTTCTCGCTTGGGGTTCCCCAGAGAAATATTGTCAGACCATGGCACTCAACTCATATCTGACACTATGTCACAGGTAATGTCTACCTTACATATTGAACGATCTCTCAGTAGTATCTACCATCCTATGTCTAATGGGTTAGTTGAGCGTCTGAATAGAACGCTCAAGACTTTGCTTGGTAAGATAACTGAAGATCATCCTCAAGATTGGGACAGGGTTTTACCCGCGGCTCTCTTTGCCTATAGAGAAGTCCCTAATGAACACACAGGATTTTCTCCCTTCGAACTTGTCTTTGGCGCGCGTCCACGCGGCCCTATGTCTTTATTACACGATCTCATCACTGCCGATGATATTAGCGATGAAACTCAATCCTCATATGAGTATGTCATTGCTCTTAGACAAAAGATCATTGAGGCATGTAAGCTAGCAACTGCTTCATCAGAAATTGCTAAAGAGAAGGCAAGGCAGTTTGCTAACAAGAATAGATGTCTACGACAACTTTGTCCAGGTGACAAAGCATTCGTCCTACTCCCCAGTAGGGAAAATAGACTTCTTATTGCATGGAAAGGTCCGTATGCAATAGTCTCTCGGATTTCCGATGTTGACTATGTGGTCGATATTGATGGAAAGCATAAAACTTTCCACATAAACATGCTTTCGGAATTTCACGAACGTCCGGACTATTTGCTGCCTATTTTCCAGGCAACGGATGATGCTCCTGCACCTCACGGTCATTATTCATCCCTGTCTGTCATTCAGGATGAGGAAGCTACCTTCTCTGATGTCAACCTTCCCCTTCCAGTGGTTCCATTACATTCCACGGAATCTTGGAAAAACGTTTCTGTTTCTCCTAATCTTTCTGGTGACGAACATCGACAAGTCTCGTCGATGTTACAAACATTTCAGGATGTTCTCACTGACATTCCTGGACACACAGATGTCATAGAACATGACATAATTCTTACCGACAATAATCCAATTAGGGTTAGGCCGTATCCTATTCCTATACACTTTCAGTCGCAAGTGGAAAAGGAATTGGATGAAATGATTCAATTAAATATAATTGAACCATCGACTTCACCATATTCTTCTTCCATGGTTATTGTCCGGAAGAAGGATAAGAACATACGAATTTGCGTTGATTATCGCAAATTGAATCAGGTCACAAAGTTCGACGCTGAACCGATGCCTTTGTTAGAAGATCTACTGATTAGACTTTCTAATTCTAGATTCTTCACTAAACTTGACTTGTCTAAAGGTTATTGGCAAGTGCCTTTAGCAGAGCATGCCAAACCTCTTACTGCTTTTTCTACACCTAGGGGTCTATTTCAATGGAATGTTATGCCTTTTGGTCTCATGAACGCCCCTGCCACTTTCGTTCGCATGATGCGTCGAATTCTGTCACATCGTTCGGATGTCATCGCATACTTAGATGACATCTGTCTCTTCAGTGATACCTGGGAAGATCACTATTTAGGGTTATATGACTTACTGTCCACTCTACGTGAGAATAATTTGACAGCAAAACCTTCTAAAGCTTTTGTTGGTTTTGGTGAAATCTCTTTCCTGGGTCATCGTGTTGGTCATGGTCTCTTGAAGACAGAAGACCACAATACTTCCAAAATACTGAACATCTCTGTTCCTAAAACGAAGAAACAAGTTAGGAGTCTCTTAGGTTTAATTCAATTTTATGGGAGATTTATTCCAAATTTATCTTCGATCATGGCACCTCTCTCAACATTGTTGAAGAAAGGTTCGCCTAATCTGGTCCGTTGGTCTGAAGAATGCCAATCTTCACTAGACCAAATCAAGAATATATTTTCTTCTCCTCCCATCTTAAGATTACCTACTCTTGATAGGACTTTTGTTCTTCGGAGTGATGCTTCATCCACTGGGATTGGAGCAGCACTGATGCAAGAATATGCAAATACTCTGCATCCTGTTATGTACATTTCTAGAAAACTAAATGCGGCAGAGAGGAACTACTCGGTTTTAGACCGTGAGTTGTTAGCGATGGTTTGGTCAATTCTAAAGCTACAAAGATTCCTCCTGGGCGCACATTTCATTCTAGAGACTGATCAGAAAGCTCTTACAGCTATTCAGACTAAGAATTTGAAGAGTTCGAGATCCACTCGATATGCTATAGCTCTTCAACCTTTTCACTTCACGGTACGAGCTATCCGTGGTGCGGATAATGTGATGGCTGACATTTTGTCTAGATGCCCACATGACTCCAACTAATACTTCTGTCCTATATTTCTATATATTACAGAGTCATAACACACCTATATTTCTACAATAGATTAGCACATCTGTACTTACTTTATATGTACACACTATCGTGCTTTGTTGTCATCTTCTTCTGTTCGTTTTTTAAGATGATAGAGGAGGACTGAGTAGTTAATATAAGGGCCGTTAGTTTACTAAACAGCCACAATTATTAATAATGTATTGTACCTTATGAAGCATATTAGTTATTAATTAGCATTATATTGCTTGTACTTTCTCAGAATGTCATTGTTGAGCTGAGGACTTACCTTACGAGTTCTAGATTGTGTACTTACCCTCGGAATACCAGAGCATATGTCCTGGATCGTCATGTAGTTTAACTTTACTATGTACTTATGTCATTACATGTCAAAGAATGTACTATTTAAATTTTCCTATCAGATTTGTACATCCATTTTTAAAGACAATATTAGAGTATGCTGTTTAATGATGATTATAGTAACTTGCATACGTATATTGTGTTTACATGCTAACGTGATGTGTGTTGGTGACACCTCCCCGATGTGAATATTTTTTGAGACATATTTATTTTTCTGTTGAGGTATATCCTCACCAGACACTCTATAATTAGCCTATTGTTTGGCAATTTAATTAATTATCAGCGCATAATTCGTGCGTTTTGAGCCGCTTATCGCTTGCTCTTTGATATTGAAAAAAAAATATGTTCCACATTTTTTTTTATCGGGAGGAGGTGGTGATATGTTGCGTGATAAATTCTCGCAACATCGTTTTATTTCAATATCTGTTTTATAACGCAAGGGCAACAACTGCTTGAAATTTATAGTCACTTTTAGCATTTGTCTTCTCGCGTTGGTATCGAATGCAGTTAAGTTTTGAGCTGTGGTCATTTTTGCGCTGGACTGCGCATGACTTGTCTTGTTGTTTGGTCGATCGGTTTCCGCCCACCACTAGTGGGAGTGAGCGATTTGGAATGGCGAAAGAGATGCCTCGTTGAAGAGGGGATCTCCGCTTTTTTTTGTTCTGTCAGGGATGTGTAGTCCTCTTATGGATATTTCGTTTATTCGAGATAATACCTCTAGTGTTTTCCCACATGTCGGGAGGCGTGATATTTCTGTGTATTTCATGAAAGCAAGGTAAATTGACTTTTTCATTAACTCTATCGATTTTGGGTCGTGAGCGATTTCGATTCATAGCCTGTCTCCGAAAGTCGTCGTCACGAGATGTTCTTTCCCAGCTCACATGTCGCTGCATTGTACTGCATCGGTTGATGCAGGTACCAAGGACCATTACTTGCTACTTTGTTAAATGAACTAGGTTTAGAAAACCTTTATTATCTAGAGGATATTTTTGAGGACATTATTTATACTTCGGCAGACGTGTCTGTCTTGCTGAAGTCAAACTAAGGAGAGTGAACTGATCTCATACATCTGGTTATCTCCTGGCTGTTATAGAAAAGGATGGAGTTTTTCACCTGACTACATTTACAGCACTTTGAAATATAACATGCATCTGACTCATCATTGTAATGCTGTCTACCGTTTATTGCTGTATTGAATGTTGCTGTGATAATGACTGTTTGATGTGCCTACACATTTGCGTAACCATTTTGTCACTGTGGCGTCCACAATAAATAATGAAGAAAAACGTCAACGGCTGTTTCAAGACTCATTGACTTTATACGTCGTGAGTTTACTGACGTCCTATGTGGATTGCCCTGTTATTGTTGCATGAACATTGTTTTGACTGAACACATCTACACACCACACAAAACCAGACATGCGGATGCCATCCATCATCATATGGCATCACGCATCAATGACGTTCAGTCAAAATGTCTAAACTTGTTCAACTAGGCCTTTCCTTCCCCTTGTTTTCCAATTTTTCTAACACTGGGATTCGCTGTTGTTTATACCATTAACATAACGCCCTGTCCTCATTATCTGTTCGCCTTTCAAAACCAAACAAACCCATGTACTGTGACCATTAACCTAATTCAGACAACATTACTAGCTCCTGTCCTATGCAAATCAAAACGATGCATGAAAACACCGAGAACTTGATCGTTTAGGAAGTTAAAAAGAAAAAAAAGCATGTTAGACATCTATTTATTCGTTTTAACGCAGTTTCTCGCAATACCACAGCTTCTGACAAATAATTTTGCACACGAACTCTTAAATTATTTTAACTGATAGGCTACTTAAATTTTGTTTCAGTCACACTGACACTCTACATCGTCTTCGGGTAAACAGTTATAACATATAAGGAAGGGAAACCCGAGGCCTGTAAACGGTAAATTAATATGAAACAAACATAAAGGTATGTTTTCAGGCACTCGTAAGAAATAAAGAAGTAGAACACTAGACAACAGAAAAACAACAGTCATGAGTGGCTTACCCAGGATTTGAACACTGGACCTTCCGTGCGACAACCCCGCCTAGCTATGCAAGCGAATCACACTATCCTCTCTGCATCTACGCATCACCAAAAAATGATGCTTTGATGACAGGTCAATAGTGCGAACCGAAAGACATAACACCGGTA